>JACYFF010031957.1:113426967-113506908 GCA_017589665.1 Selenicereus undatus | reverse complement strand
ATATATATATACATATACATATATATATATATACATATATATATATATATACATATATATATGTATATATATATATACATATATATATATATACATATATATATATGCTTTAGTATTCAAATTAATAGGATTAAGGCGATATTGAAAAAAGTAATCAATTGAACCTTTTACCTCATTTTTCTCATTTTTTAAATTCGACGGCCATGGAAAGCCTTGTTCTTATATTGCTTGAATTTGTTCCTCTATTGCTATCGACTCTCTTTGCTGAACACTCTTATCATTGTACTCAATCGTACAAGTTTGTAAATAACCATCTTTCTCGATATTTTGAATTTCTTTATTGGCATTGGACTTTTCGCATTACTCTTTGTATGAATCATTGTCATCTCCAACTATATGGATTGCATATTCTTTGATTGTATCCTCTTATTTAAGTATATTAGAACCTGAAACTCTTTCATTAGTACCATATAAATAATAAAGTTAATCCCAAATCTCTTTGACACTTTTACATTGAAAATTGATTCAAAAATCTAAATGGTAAGACCACAATATGGTAGATTAGTGGCTTTAGAATTTTTGGACATCATCTTGATGTCATCATTGGTAAATTGGTCACCTGGTTTATCAATAATGATTGGGCCATTCTTGATAATCCCCCAAAAATCGAGACCTTTGCACTCAGCATAGAGTTTGATTATTTCCTGCCACCATAAATAGTTAGTACCTATAAACTGGTGAGGACAATCAGAATCAACATTATAACTAGCCATGAGATTGAAGCTATTAGATGGTTAAGTCCAAAAACAAAATAACATCGACTCTGATACCAATTGAATGTTCAATTAGGTTAGTAAGATCGTCCTCAAGGGGGATGAATAGGGTGATGACAAAAATTGAAAAAATAAATGTGGAATTGGAACTAGGGCGATGCTCAATGATATTTTAACTAGGTTGAGCCTCAATCAAGCCTATCCCCACCAAGAGCTATCCAACTTTAGGATTCAACTCTCTTTTTTTCTTATTAGGATGGACTTATTTACAAAGATCATGGAGCCTCCCCACTCTTAAGATCTCAATTCTTAAACTGTCCTCTCGATTTAAGCTTGAGGGAGTTGACCTCGCAACTCATAAGTCCTCACCCTTACCACACTAGCTCAAATAAGAATAGCAATGTTTAAGCTCAATGCTGGTGCCCTTGACTTGCTCCTGTCACCTCTATTTATAGGGCCAAGTAGCCGTTGCATTCTTTGGCTAAGAATGGAAGCTTTTTTATTGGAATACATTGACACCTCTCTTCAGACCCTTAAAATCTGTTTCTAAATTTGTTTTGATCTTTAGTCAAACTAAACAGGTTAGATGACAACATCATGCTATATGGAATCTTTTTTGCTCTTCTTAATAAGATATTGCATATTAACATTTCAAATGCTTAAAATCAAATCAAGATAAAATAATGATGGATTTGACTAATGGGTAAAATCAATTATGTGATCACGGCTTGATATCTTTAATATTGCGTTGCATTTCAATTATATATCAAGAATAACTCAAAGATATGTTTTTAAGCTTTAGCAAAAGATAGCATTTAATTTCCACATGATTTCATCTTTCCAACAAAATCAATTCTTATAGTTTAAGCATAGCAAGCATAATCTTGTAAAATATTTACAAGAACATTCAAATTAAAATCATATAAAGATAAATATAGGATAACCATTAGATCATGCAAAGAACAAAGATTAATTTATTTAACATCATCTTCAAGATATTACTCCACAATATAATCCATCAAATCTTTCTCATATAATATCAATAAAAAATATCCTTGTTAAAAATAGCCATTGTTAAAAATAGCCACCTTAATCCAATCAAATCAGTTAATATTATTCACATACATTATATAGAAATATCCATATAAACTCTATATTCTATCATGTCGCTTAGATTAATAATCATCAAAGTTTTACACCAATAACTATACCGTCCACTCGGTTGTACAAATTCATTTGTACAATCGGCCCCACCAATGCACTAAATTTTCGCCACGTAATCCATGCAAACTGCTTTTTTTATTAAAAAAAAACATCAAATGCGCACAACCGTCGAATTCAAGCTTCACCCCACGAACTTCCCTCCGTTCTCTCTCCACGAACTTCACATATTCTCACTCCATTTCGCGAATTCTATAGCACTTCATCAACAATTCTAGCCAAAATCTCTTCCATTAACGTTGAAAGAAGCACTTCGATGTAAGTTTTACCAACATACGCGATTTATTTTCATGTTCGAACACACTAACATTACTAATCGCATTCTAGGTTTTCAACAAACAAAGTTTTTACTAACCGCATTTCTGCAATGTTTTCATATGGAACCTCAACATTCAGAAGTAAGCACCAAGAGATCTGGAAATGATGAATCACTAATCTCTCACGAAATAAATGTTACAAAAACGAAACCTAAAATTACTAAGTCAGGTAACATAAACAGCGAACAGTTATTAACCTGTATATTTCGTTTTAGTGAGCCATGACTTCATATTGGTGAGCTATGACTTTCGTTTAGTGAGTCATTGCTTTGTATTAGTGACTTGAGCAAATACGTGAACTAGTGAGTCAGAACTTGATTTTAGTGAGCCATGGCTTCCTGTTGGTGAGTTATGACTTCCGTTTAGTGAGTCATTACTTTATATTAGTGACTTGAGCAAATACGTGCACTCGTGAGCCAGACCTTGATTTTAATGAGTCATGGCTTCATGTTGGTGAGCTATGACTTCTATTTAGTGAGCCATTGCTTTTTCTTAATGGCTTGAGCATACACTTGCACTAGTGAGCCAGACCTTGGGTTTAGTGAGCCATGTCTTCATGTTGGTGAGCTATGACTTCCGTTTAGTGAGCCATTGCTTTGTGTTTGTGACTTGAGCATACACTTGCACTAGTGAGCCATGCCTTCATGTTGGTGAGCTATGACTTTCGTTTAGTGAGTCATTACTTTGTGTTTGTGACTTGAGCATATACATGATGTGGTCACCTGTGCCTCATATTGTACTGAGCCAGTACTTGATTTTAGTGAGCCATGGCTTTGTGTTGATGAGCTATGACTTGCCTGTAGTGAGCCATTACTTTGTATTACTGACCTGAACAAATTCATGCAGTAATGAGCCAGCTCTTGATTTTAGTGAGGCATGGCTTTTTGCTGGTGAGCTATGAGTTGTGTGTAATGAGCCAGAACTTGATTTTGGTCACTTGGCCATACCTATATTTTAGTGAGTTGTATGTTATAACCTGTGCATATGCATGCTGTACTGAGTTGTGCTTTATATTCTAGTGAGTCATTAGCCAAATATAGTGAGTCATGACTTGAATTTGGTGATTTGACTATTATGTACCTTATTTTCTGCTGAGACATTACTTCAATTTAGTGAGCTGTGTCTTTTATACTATAGTATTAACATTACATATAATCCTCTTTCATAGATCAAAAATAGAGACTTCACCCACAACACCTGAGGATATAATCATGGGGGTTATCAGATACATATCCTCTTATCCAACCACCCACAGGTAATCACATTTTCAATATATATCCAAACTGTGCCTCATATAGTACACTTCATTTTCTATGCCTCACATAATCATGGGGGTTATCAAAGACATATCCTCTTTACCTTTTGAAGCATCACCAGCATTATCATTAACATCAACAACAGAATCGTGTAATGCATATTGGAAGAATGAAGTATTATCTGCAAAGGTAACATCATTTTTATGGTGAGCTATATGCCACAATTGGTGAGTACAAGCTAGGAAATAGTGAGCCAAACGCTTTTTCTAGTGAGCCATAAATGCTCCGAGGTACAGACGAAAATATTTTTCATAGTGAGCTATACAGCCTATACTAATTACAGTGAGCTATTGGTTTCCATATTAGCCACATCATTCATTATGAAAATTACATTTAGTGATCACATTATCACTCCTAATATTCGTGAGCTAAATATATATCTTCAATGAGCCAAGAACTATGATTAGTGAACACATGACTGATTCCAGTGAGCTACATGTATTTGGCACAGTGAGCTATACTGATGATAATGAGCTTAACGTTTTTTGTTAGTGAGCAAACAAATACATATAGTGAGCACATGATTCATCATAGTGAGCTATTATTTACCCCACAAAACTCAACATTTAGTAAGCACAGAAACAATCTATCGTTCATCAGTACACGCTGAAACCGTAGTGAGTTGAATGTTTTTTCTTATTGAGCAGACGAATGGATATAGTGAGCACAACACTTATTATGGTGAGTTATGTGTCTCATATTACAGAGAAATTTTCTAAAACAGAATCATGTATATTCAAAAATTAAACCCAACAAAACATGCTCCAAGATCTACATTGACTGTTGAAAATCCAGAACAACTAAAAACACACACAAAAACTTACATATTCAAACCAGAACAAAAAAAACAGAGATCGAAAAACAACAACGAACCTGACGAACACTGTGCGTTTAATAAATCTTCATTGTCAACAGAGATGTCAAGATCAAATCCAGCCATGGAATAGTTGCTAAAAACTACAGAAACCGATCAAACACTTTGAAACAGAGAATTCGGCAAAACAAAGATAGCAGTAGGCCAATTCACGCATAATACTAATTCGAAATAAACGAACAACACAAAATCAGCAGCCACAGCGAATTCAAATAAGAACATAACGATCAAACACCTAAGATTCATCAATTACATTGAGCAGCAATACATCAATGTTTTCTGAAAAATTGAACACTCAAACGTTTGACCAGCGAATAATGAGCAGTTTCTCTCTTTTTTTTAAAAAAAAAACACTATTGAAATATATTACAACCACTGAGTGGGCCCGGGTGGACAATTGAGATGTCCACCCGGTTGTACATAATAATTTACGGTTTTTCACCCAAGACATAAATTGTTCAAGTGCTAAGGCCATATGCTAATCAAACATGTAACCAATTGATAAATTGGACAAATAGGAATGTTATATATGAAACTGACAAATAATATAACTTTTCAATAAACGACTATTTCATATATAATTATTCTACACATTATTTGTTATCATTAAAAATTATTATGTGACTCTTATAGTAAAATTGATGCTTTCAAGATTTAAAATGGAAGCTTTTAGTAATAATTATTAAGTATTGTTGAAGTAACAACAGTTCAAAATAATCAACCACTATTGTCTTGTACTATCGTTTGTTGTTCATCGAAATCCAAAAACAAAAAAATCCGCGCCCCCCCCCCCCCCCACCCAAAAAAAAAGGTGCTTGACTCGACAGGTTCAAAGTTTGAGCCCTACACCTAATGAATATATTGAAGAGTTAGCCAACTCAACAATTGAAATTTTTAGCTAGGGTTCAAAAATAAGAAGTGCACGGCTATTTCTAGTACTAGAGCATTAGATATCAAGGGGAAGTATTGCCCTTAATTATTCACGCCTAGCAATTGTAGCGTTCGAAGCTTGGTTGACAGCTTAGTCAATGAGGTCATCCAAGAAAGTGGCACAAATAATTTTGCTGAATTCTCTGTTCACGAAATCTTTCTCAAATTTAGTAGTATGCAAACTTTTAGGGGTTTCCTTAAGTTTTACGTTCCCTAATATATATAGCTTCAAAAGTTAAAAATTGTCAACAAAGAATTCCTACATAGGTAACTCAGTCGACACAGGCTGCTTCAAGTGATTCAACATTTACTTCCATTAAGTATGCATCGAATTCAAGCCTTGGGAATAGTAAAAGTGTGTGATAGGAGAATACTATGCCTAGAAAAGACAACCCAAAGTATTAATGTATAGACAAGCCTTTTGAAAAAAAAAAAAGAAAGAAAGAAAAGAATGGTAAGCAACTACACCTAGAAATTCATGTATCTCATGGGAGCATTCTATTTCTAGGTGATGGAAGACGTGAAAGAGATGAGGGAAGCAAATGTTAGTCATCTACCCGTCCCTCTAGATGTACAACTCTTTAATACCTGCATGTATCGGCAGGGACGGAGTCAGGATTCAAAGTAAGGAGGCGAGATTAATAATACACATAATATAAATTTTAATAGTTATAAAAATGAATGCGTAGCTAATAAATTCAAAAAAATTATCCTCGGCGAGATCTCATATTTTGAAAGTAAAGTATGATGTCGTCGTTCGACAGACTTTTAAAAAGATTCAAAAAAAAATACACAGAAGGTAACACAAGGAGTTGAACCCACAACCTCCCACACAAAGCAACAAGCAGCCAACTAGTCTACTCTATACTCCTTTGTAAAATATCTCAGAACTAATTAATATTTATTTATTTTTTCCATCAAAATATTCTACATTTAATTTTTTTTCTTTCAAAAAATTGGGGGTCAATTCAACTCCATTGTCCTTTGGTGGCTCCGCTACTGTGTATTGGTAGGCAAATGTCAATCAATGTTGGAGGGATGAAAGGAGTTTACTTTTAACAACTATTTGGACACAGTTTTCTACAGAACTGGAATTCCACCGAAGATGATTCTTTTGAGCTTTGAATGCTTGCTAGCTACTTAGCTACTTAGCTAGCTAATACAAGAAGACGAAAAAAAAAAAAAAAAAAAGAGGGGAAGGAGAAAAACAAACTGTCCGAACCCTCGCAGAATTAATCATTTACTTTGTCGCACTTGCTCCTTTAAGGGTAGATTTGGGCATGGCAGAGTCTTAAGAGCATTTTCAATAGAGTTTCAATTTTTAGAATTCTAGCCTGCTACGTCAACAAAAGTTTCACAATTTTGGAACTTGCATTTCATCACTTTTCCAACAAATGAAACTTAATTTTAATCATTCAATAAAAATACTTGTCATGGACTCACTTTATAATACACAACCTATTTTTTTAATCATATGTTATATATTACTTCAAAAAAAAAGAAAAACAAAAATAATAATAAAAAATATATCAAAACTGCAACGAGAGGAGGACCGCACTGGCGTGGTGACTCGCGTGTCCCCCCCTCATTTCTCCTTGCTGCCAGAGAATTTTTGTCATGCTTCTTCCACACGGGCCCCACCTTTTACACGGGAGGCAACCATTGCCACTGCTCTAATAGCATCGCGAATGACTTCTGAAGATACTGATAAACTCATCTAGCACATATCCTGTCCCCTAGAATCTTTTACTTTTTACTGCTAATGATAGTATGTTCATATTCTGTTTATTTATTTTTGTTGAACTTATTTAAATTAAACTTATTTTTTAAAATTAAACTTCTCTTTTGTGAATTGAGCATATTTTTACTTAACTACATTGAGCGAAGTGTATTTCTGTTGAACTATAAACTTAAACTTAGGTATTTTTCTGAATTAAATTGAACTAAATTTATTTTTGCTTAGCAAAATCATACTAAACTTATTCTGATCAAATATATTGAAGAGAATAGGACCCAACTCGCAATAAAGTGTCAAAAGAAATAAAAAATGGATGGTGCTTAGACAACATTTTCCGTTAGATTTATCAGTGTCTGTCGGGGTGCAACTTAATCAAAGATATGAATTTAGAATTGGACCAAGGCCGTATTCAGCAACGGTATTTTAGGTAGCGTTTAGTGTATTGACCAAGTCAGTATACTAATAAGTTAATTTTTAGTATTTGCTAAACTAGTGTTTTGACTAGTATTTTAAGTAGCGTTTAGCGTTTTAAGCAGCGTTTTTGAAAAGCTAATAGTATTAATGTTTGATATTTAAAATATTCATTTCATATTTTTTAGCCAAAAAATATCCTTTATAAATTTTATTTTTTGAAATTATCGATATCCTTTTATGTAAATTTACATTAATTAGCCAGCATAACAATTAAATTTACCGAATACATTAGTTTCAACCGCTAATCTAAACAGCTATCTGCTAACAGCTAAATTAGAAATGCTATCCGCTATCTAAACAGTTATCTACGACCTAAACTGCTATCCGCTACCTAAACAGCTAATTTTAGTGAACAGGGCCCAAGAAAATAGATTAGGGTAGCTAATGCACATATTGAAGAGGTTTGGCATGCTCACCTATGGAAATGTTATATATGGGCAATGAATGCGCATATATACGTGTATTGAGGGATTGTAACGCCTATGGCCCTTTTCCAAAGCTATGCATAACTTACCATAAATACCTACCATAATAATTGAGAATATTTTTGAAACTGATTGATAAACAATTTTAAAACTCTATCCATATTAACACTATATTTTTCATTAAAACTCGAACTGATATTAAGTGATATGTGTGCATCTACATACATAGCATTAGTTTCTTTCTTCAAAATACTTAGCATTAAATTAGTATGTTAAAAAAATTGGGGTATTTTGCGCTTACCGTCCTTCAGGTTTCTGACAATAATTTTTTCAGCCTTGAACCTTTTGCATTAATTTTTAAGTACCTTGACATATTATGCTTTTCATTTTTACCTACCTTTTTAGTTTTTTGTTTTCGTACTTCTAATACAAAACTTTTGAAAATTAGATAAAGACCTCAAATTTGGGTAGGATATGCAATAAAACTAATTTTAGGATTTTTTAAGGAAATATGTTTGTTTTAAGTGATTAGACTTCTTATAGTGATTTTACAAGAACTAATTATTACAATTTACTACTATATCATAACTATTATATTTTCTGTGGTTACGTTAGAGGCCAACCATGCTTAGTAAAAATAACTAAAGTTTAATTAGAGAGTTGTGATCAATACCTAAACTTAGTCGGCATTGGATCCTAACATTCCTCTAACTTTCAGTTTATAGAGATTACTAATCTCAGCCACACCTCCCTTAGATCAAACACAACACAGATCCATTTTGTTTTCTATATCGGACCATAATCACTGATCAAGTTTTTATATTTTTAATGATAGTGAGACTTTAATCAAGAAAACATATTATTTAAAACATAAGGTTCGATTGAGCAACGGTCCCTATTGGGAAACTTCTTTTATTAAAAGCGTGAAAGTAGAAATATTACAATGGAAAGATTTGAAGAGGGACTTAAACTACTAAGATCATCAGATATGCTTGCTCATAGAAAAATGGCGATACCCGACTTCTATTCTGCTCAAGTATGCTCAAATGACCGTGTCGCTTCTCAACACTCAATCTCTTCTTTTATAGAAGAGATGGACTATATAGGATGGCCTAATAGCTACATTATATATACTGATATTTTGACATGACTACATCTTTTCTCACATGGTTACAGTGGATCGTACTATTTTACTGACTTAACACTTGACAAAACAAAATAATAATGGTGCAACAATAGAATTTTCAATGCTGACAAGACTAGTCATCCATATTGAGATTCTGCATGTCTTCATCTCCAATAATGTCTTCCAGTCTATCATTATCAAGATAATTATCAAAATTTTTATCAAGTTGAAGATGTTGTGGATCCCTTCTTTCGAATAATTCATGAAGACATCATTTTTCTTTTTCTGATAAAAATTTTTCAACTCCAACATCGAAGAGATAATCAAAGATATTTTCTGAAGTAGCTCCTTTTACTTTCATATATTTGTTGAAATTATTATGATAGATGAAAGTAGTATTCCCACAAAGCATCGGTGTTCTTTCTTATTCAATTAATGCCCACATTTGATAATAAATGTGTAAAAACTGATGGCTCTTTCCAAAGTAGGATCACTAACTAATTCTTGTCATTTGGAAACAATTTTGGTTGTTGATAATTGGGGTTGTCTAAATCAACTAATTGAATAAGATAATGGACTGGTTTGACTTTTCTATTTTCGTAGTGTCCAATGTACTTCAACATATAAACTTCTATTGAATGGAATTTTTGTTGGGACATCAGAAGATGTGAAAATCCAATTGATTAAACATGCACTGTTGAAACTTACTTAGTTTTGAGATGAATGGGTACTTTGAATTTAGGATTTCTATGAAGCAAACTACCATTCTATATTCACAAACTTTCATGAAGGGATCATCCGGAGATATTGAATTTGTTGGGAAGTTAATACCAACAACTCCAGATTTATCAAGAAAAAAAGATCGTAGTGCTCCATGACTCCCAAATTATCATAAGAATAATTATGATAGTAGTCAATGCAAACTGCATTTAAACCATTTTTCTTGAACATGAGAATTTATTTTTTCTTGAATGTCATAAAAACACCTTAGGTAATTCATGCGCGACTCTAAAAGGCTTAATATACTTTTAGATAGGGAGAAGACAACATACCAAAGCGTAATCTACTTTTCATATGAAATTTCAAATTATCTATAAAGGTTATACTAGAAGAAGAACCCTGTTCTAGCAGTAGTGGCATTTTATTATGGATTTCTTCCCATTTTATTCTGGATTTCTGCCTTTTCCAGCAGGAATTTTGTTTTGATGATTATCATTGACAAGCTCACGAGTTGAACTATTTGTGAGAGAATTTTTCGATCCCAGTGTATGTTCAACAGAGAAAGAAAACTGGTTAAATCATAATTACCAATGCAGGAATCTCCCTTACCCTTGCATGTTTGATAAATTCTTTTTCATAAAACCAAGTATTTCTTTGCATTCAGTTTGAATAAGAAAATATTTTGGGGCTAAAAATATTAAGATACTTTCCCCCTATGACTGCGAGGATTTCTTTTTTCATCGTGGGATTGTTCCATTATGCTTTATTAAAATTTTCACTACAATATTTATAGAGTTTTTCTCCTTTTCTAATTTAGGGTACTACACTCCAGTGTTCATTGCTGAAATCTGTCCTAAGAATTGAATCATCTTCTTCATTAGGTAAATTAAGAACATGAAGATTTTTATACATCTTTTTGAAGTTTTGAACAATGCTTGAATCGCTAATGTTGTGACCAACTTACTTCTTTCTTGAGTTTCTCAGTTTAGCTAGATCTTTTGTGAATCTAAAGCTTAGGTAAGACATCTAATAAACCTTTCTAATTACTTCCTATCTTCAATCTTTTCAGGTAAATTTCGATGTTATTTCTACAATATACTTTTGTAGGATAATATCATGATAAATGCATCTCTAGACCTACAAACTTGATTTCTTGTTCAGCATAAATCCATTTATTCTTTCTAAGAATAATATCATAATCAATGCATTTTTGGGTGATGGCTAGGACATCATCTTTGTATTGTTCTATAGTTTTGGAAAAGATGAGGATATCATCGATGTAGACTAGACAACTATGATTAAGATCTTTGAAGATGTTATCTATTCTTCTTTGAAATATTTGAGGTTCATAATGTCCTTAATGGCACTTAAGGCAGTTAAAGAAATGCTTTTTTCATCTATTTTTATCTGCTAGTATAAGCTTTTGCAATCCATTTTTGAGAACCAAGATGCTCTTTGAATTTTATGGAAAAAACTATTTTGTTAGGAATATAATAACCATCAACGACAGTATTACATTAAGTTTTTTTAATTGATTACCATTATAACTTTTTTCCTTTTTTTTAAGCACGATTTCTTACTATAAAAGTGGTACTGATGTGAGGAATGTTGCTATTTGTAATTAATCCTTTATCAAAAAGTTCTTTGATTTGTTTATCAAGATCTTGGATGTTATGGTGTGTATACACCATTTGTTTGACTCGAATAATAGTGTTGAGATTTAACAAAGTAATCTTTGTAAATGTCTTATCTTTATCCCAAAATTTTAGGGGATTATCATAGTAGATTTCTTTGCATAATTGCTCTTGTTGTTCAACAATATGCTCTTTAATATCTAACTCAAGTAGTAAGATTGCTAGTGCTACCTCATATTGTGTAGGTATTACCTTCTCACCACATTGGTTGAGTGTAAACTCAATCTTCTGATGAGTGTAGGCTTTGTTTAACTTATAGATAAGGACTGAGTGACCACCTATTGTGAATATTATTTAGTTTATGGTTTGTATGCATAGAGAATATAGTTTCTGAAAATTATTTTCAATAATCATATCATGGCTGGGTTGATAAGTAGACCATAGAGCTAGTATAATGCATTGGACTCCTATTTCTATTAATAAACCTTATATAATTTCACTGTGGCTCATTATGCTATTGTCAACTATCCTTACTTGTAAAGGATTCTTGGCTTTCTTCCTCATAAATTTTGAAAATAAATATCTTTTTGCAAATAGACAGAATAACCACTATTTACGTAGGCACATAATTCATATTTATTATATCTCTCTAAGCATACATTTATTGGGATATAGATACTATTAGAATTTGTATTGGAGATTTCATGGCATATTTCTACAGTTGTATTTTTGACTAATTCATCCTCATAGATTTGCTCACTAATAATTCTTGTTTTGTATCCAATGCCTTTTCTATCTAAACTTATACTTCGGTCAATACTATGTCTTGTGGGTTCAAAACTCATTTTACTAATTTCACTGGCCATACTAATTGTATCATGTTCTTTAAACTTTTCTTTAGTTGATGAAGACCAATCTCCCCATTCTGAACTTGCACTCATGTTTCTTAGTAATTGGGGTTTAATGATAATTTTACCATTTTCATCAATTTTTATTACATTTTTCTCATTGATTTTTGTGAGATTGGTAAAGTCAGATATCCAAGACCTATTGATTTTTATCTCCTATGGGTTGGACTTTATTCTTTTTTTTTTGTTTGCCATTGGAGCATGACTTTCAAATTTTTTTTGCCTCTATCATTGTTAACTTAGTCTTTGGATCTATAATATTATCTAACTTGTAGATTATTTTTCACTATGTTTAATCTCGTTAACTAAAGAAAAATGCATTACAGACAATTGCTTCTTAATCTTATTAATTTCGAATGGTGCCTATGAGAGAAATTATACATGCATAAAATTTACCTCATGGAAATCTCATATATATCCAAAGTACTCATTCTTCTCAAGGCTAATTATGTATAATCTCATTAACTAAAGAAAAATAGATTATTTTACTAATTGAAAGATGGCTTCGAGTAGTACCTATGAGAGAAATTCCACATGTACAAAATTTAAATTTTCAAAAGAAAGTTTTTAAAAATTGAGGTTAAAAATGAAAATTTTAAAAATTTAGGGCACAAAAAAAATATGGATGGTACCTAAAAATTAAGTTTCATAAACTTTGAGGCACTAGAATATTAACTCTAAAAACATTAGGTTAAAAATATCAATTACTGAAACTTGAGGATATCTATATGCAAATTACCCAAAAAGTTTGTACAGAAACCAAATACTTGGAAATGAAAACCCATATACCAAGTATTTATGTTGTCTAAACATAGGGGCCTAGTATAGCTTGATTAGTCTAGGAAAATTCGAGCTCTATGTCCTCTTCCACGCACATTATCCATTTTGTTTTGTAGTGAATGTATCCAATATCTATGAATTTTGTAGAAAGAGGTCCCTACCCCTACCCCTAATTAATTAGGCCAAAAAAAAAATTAAAATGATTATCCTTAATCATGGAAATATGCACGAAGAGACAACCAAACAGAATAAAAGGACCACTGCATGCAACAGTTCATGCAAATCCAGACTAAGTGCTTCAATAATATGCCACTGTTTATGGGGGGAAATGAAAACCTAAATTCAGGGTCAAGCACGAAAATATATGTCCTCAATGGACCACTAATAGTAATTAATACTTAACATATCTACGTTTTTATACTATATATATATATATATATATATATATATATATATATATATATATATATATATATATATATATTGTTAATGGACCACATTATTTCAAGCCTGTTTTTGAGCCACTAGCTTAGGTTTAGGGTCACGTACGTGATACAACTACACAACATTAGAATAATAAAATACTTCCATTTATATAAGTATTGTTATGTAAATGTCAGTTAATCTAAAACTAATACAATTAATATTATTTTAAAAATTAGTTTTGAATTTAGTAATCTCCATGAATGCATGAATAGTTGAAGATGAGATGGGATAAGCAAAAGGATGCATTAGGACGGATTTGTGGAAGATTTGGGATCTTTTTATTTCATCTTTGTTTTTATTATGCACAAGGACAAGTAGTATTGTAAGCATACACTATTTTCATATAGCAACTAGATAAACGTGGAACTTGGTAATTGATCTGAAAATTAAAATATTTTTCTCCTTGAACATATTTTTCACAATTTTCCAAGGACGTAAAGCCATCATATCCATGTAAATAAATTTGACATAAAAGTTTTTATTTAATTTTATTATTTAGTGCTGCTTTATTTATTCCTCTCTGTAAGGATTTATTTCGAACAAAATGATAAATGCAAATGTCTTATCTTGACCTAAACATTATATTTGAATATTTTAAATTGAAAAAAGTATAGTATTATTAAATATTGGCAGTGTGTTACAACTTATAAATTGCATAAAAGTATCTTTCTATTTATAATTTTTTACATTTATAAATTTATGCATATCATACGTATTCACATATATCGTTAATTTGAATACGATATTGTTTTGTTTCTATCAATGTAGCCAATGAATAGTTAAACTTATCAATTCATAGCTAATCGTAACCATTGAAAAAGATTTCTTGTATAGCTAGATCGGCCCTCACAAGTCACAATTGCCTCTACTGTATTCGTTAATTCATTCTTCAGAAGCTAGGCACACGTCTTGATAGCGCAGACACAAGACCTTAATTTGAATGCAAAATCTGGTACTTTTCAATGAAGTAAGACATTTTAGAGTATCTTGGGACAAGATATATATCATCACCCTTATTTTAATTCGGTCAAGACTCAAGATGTTAGTGGGGTATGAATTCTAAAGAAAATGACAAAAAAATATATTAAAAAAATAAATATAGAAATTGGAAACAAAAATCAGTAAGTAAGAAAACGTCAATGGTCAAAGATTTGCATTGCTGTCTCTGTCTCCCACAACCTGCACATACGCACTATGCGCACACAACATTCTCGCCCTTGAACATTCCTATAATACTAAACAAAAACAATATTAATTAATGAAATTTTTATTATTTCTCACACAAACAGATAGCAGAAAATTAGAAAAAGAAAATTAGCAATTAATGTAACAAATAAATAAGAACTAATATTATTGCCCTCATCAAGCACAATGCCCTTCCCACTTGGGCGCGGCCCTACCAGCCTTGGTGCACCCGCCTCTTAACTTAGTTTGTCCCATCATCAAGCAAATATCTAGAGGAGAAATTAAAAGACAAATTTAAAAAGAGCGTATATGTTATTAAGGTTTACTTTACATTTTACAAAGTCTCAAGAAAGTATATACTTTATTTATTATATTCAGAGAATATGCAAAGGGAAAATTATATCATAATTCAATAATAGTTGATGCACGGTAATAAAATTCTTCTAATATTTCATTGTCGTGGATAAACAAGTTTGTTGGTCCGATTTGGCTAGTTAAATCACCCTAGAAGGCGGATGTGAATAGGGTGATGATCAAAGTTACAAAACAATCAAAATAGAAATGTGGAAAGTAAATGTACACAAGACCCGAGTAATTTTTAATAAGGTTAGCCTCAACCAGGCTTAGTCCTTACCTAGAATTTCCTAACTCAAGGATTAACCCAATTTTAGTAGAAAGGATTACATAACTATAGAGTACACCTACTCTAAGTTCCAAGCCACAAGTTGACCCTTCAACAAGTCCTTGGTAGAGTTGGCCTTTCAACTCTATTATCCCACCCAATTATAACTAGAGTAATACAACTCAATAAATTAAGTGAACCAGAGAATGATAATTGCAAGTGTGGCTCTTAGTTCTTGTTCTTTGCTTATGCTCTCTGTTGTGTCTCTTTCAACTACAAATTCTTCTCAATTTATAGCCAAGAGATGTTGGAGATGTTGAAGGAATACTTGATAAGTGACCGTTGCAGCAATTAAGGAAAGTCAATCTTCCATATCATTTCAAGGCATGAACCCAATCTTTCAAGCCCTTGAATTTCGCAATTCTGCTTAACGTTAATCTTTTGATCTCCAACGGCTAATTACCTTATTTTTAGCTGAAGAACTTTGCTGAGAGAATCATCTAGAAGTAGATTTTTAGCAGCACAATCTTTTACAATACAATGTCAAAAGATAGTATCATAATTTAGTAAATCTTGGCATTTTATAAAGATAGAATCATAATCTCATAATCACATTTGAATTACAAAATATATATAATATCATAAAGATCACATATTTAAATTTGAATTCTAAATCATATCAAGAAATTGTGGCAACTTATATCAACTCAATTAAGCGATATGCACTAGCATGCCAATATTCACTTAGAATCATAAGATATTTAAACAATATAAATTTTAAGATAATTCAAATATAACATGATGAATATACCAATTGATATTGATTAATCTCTTTTTGTCTTTCATCAACATATACTAATAAACACGTTGTGAGCTTCAACAGAGCTAACAAAGTTATAAGTAGCAATGTGGACAATTTAGTTGTGGCATAAGAATAAGTTGGGTGGAAGCAACTAAAGTAATAACAGATTTAGAAATTAATTTTAGATACATCTGTCACTTTTTGAGTTTTGTTTAATTTAACTAGTTTCAATCAACTTTTATGGGTGTTCTTTGACAAAAAATTAAATTTTGTATGATTTTTTGAAAAGTTTTGGCCCCCAAGTGCCTGGGATTGATACTCATACGTGTTGATTGCATCCGCTTTTGCTCCTAGGTATATGGTAGAGTTTTTGGATCCGAAAAATACGTTAATTTGTTACCAGGCCAGCTTCGTATGAAACTTCATATACACTATGATCGTGTAAGCATACAAGAAACATCTAAACCAACAGCTATTGTGTTTCATAAATTTAATAAATTATCTATTAGTCCATGTGAGTTTATAAAATTTTTTGTATAGCATCAAGTATATGAATTGATCAATTATTGGAAGAATATATTACTTTTTTGGTAAAAAGAATAGAGCATAATATATATATTTTCTAATGTAAATAAAGATTACAAAGGAGCTTTGTGAACAAAAAGGAAGGGATGTAAAGTAAATGTTGGGAAGAATCAATACGTAGATGGTTTAAATGAATGAAACATCATGCATTGATCGACAAGAATGAATTCACTAACCAGTTAACTCCAGACAGAAAGATAATGATTCCTTTTTATATGCAAAACAATTAGTCTTTTCTGACTGTTTCTACTGTTACATTGAATTATTGATCATGACACTAAAGAAAGAGAAACAGAAAGAAGATGTTATCTGCGAATTAGATGAAGAATTAATGCATTAACCACACAGAAGAGAAACATATGGCTTCTTTTGTCTTTCCTTTCCCATTTCATAAAATGATTTGTCTTTTCACCACACAGAAGATTGGGGTTCAATCACCCCATCATTCCATAAGCTATATTTCAATGAGGCCCACCGTTTTTGACCGAATATGAGTATGTGATTTGAACCTGAATGACAGTAACTTGATTTTAAATTTACTATACTACTCTCTCCCTCTCTCCCTCTTTCTCTCTCTATATATACACACATGCACACACACTAAAATTTATCTGTAACGGTATAAAATTACAAGAATGATTTTGTAGTCATGTACTTATACCTCTATTGTCAATCAATAAAGAAAATATAGGGGGGAAAACATATTTCTTGCATTATACTTTTCTTACTAAATGTGAAAAATAAGAAAATCCTACCCTCATCTCATTCTGTGTGATGAGTATTTCTTTTATACATATTCTTGGATGAGATCGCTTTACATAAGAGTTATTGTGATATGAACTCTTTTAGGGGTGATTTTTTTGAGGTTTTGTAGTAACAATAATATATTTTGGAGTGACTTTTAAATTGAGGGGTCATCAATAGCTCACTTAGGTGTAACTATAATATCAGTACATCCTAAATAAACTATTAATTATTCCAATTAATTATTAATAGTCACCGTAAAAATATCTGTCTCATGATATAATTTATATAAAATGGTCTTACACAAGACTTATTCTTTTTTATATTGACCCCAATTATTGATGATTTCCATATTCATAACACCAAATAGTTTTCCTTTGTGCATCTCCTAATCTCACGCAATTAGGACGGTTCCACCCTCACAAGTATTTTAAAAACAAAGAGTAAACCGCATTTGCATTTTAAAAACTATTATCAGCTATGAAGCTACTACTATAACAACACCAATTCTTAAAATATAGGTCCCGATATTTTTGTGGCATTTGAAGAGATTTATATGTAGGTAATTTTACCTTTATATGCGTTTCTACTATTAGAAAAATCGACTTAAAGAGACCCACTAAAGAATTTTTCATCAAATAGCTTTGCTTGAAGCATGGATGCTGCAAAGGGTCCACCATACCTTACACAATAAATATGTTGTTGTTGAAATTCGAACTTGAAACCTCTCTAGTGGCGGTCCTACCGGATCTACCACTAAATAAGGTAGTGGAGTCCATGGAACCCAGTGGAAAAAAAATCGCTAATATTTATACATCAAGTGACTGGGGGAGGAGAAATAGTATTATAGCTGGACCACTTAAAGTTGGCATCGAATCTTGTATAGGATTCTTAGTATTGTTCTTTTTTTTTTTATCTCATTTAATTTATTTGTGAAACTAGGAGGTGCTGTTGTCGTTAATTATTTGTGAATACGTGTGAGGGTCCATTGTTGATGGGGCCCATAAAAAAAAAATTGAATCCGCCACTGGACCACTCACTCAAAAAGGTTTTGATATTATATTAAAGAATTAACTCAATTAAAAGTTTAAATTAATAGTTGAAGGCTCAGGAATTGATTTTACATACTCTTTAACATTTTGGAAGACTGCTCTAATGGGGTTTTTTGTTGGGCATACGCCAAAACTATGTCATGCCTAAGGATTTCATTGGGAAGAGGTGGGGGGCTGTTGCTCATCCCCAAATATGCTGTCATCCTTCTGGATTGTATGAGTTTCGAACTTTCGATCGGTTTGAAAGTGAAGAAGCCATGGAAGCCATTCTTAAAGGCGGAACTTAATGGATAGATGACACGTATCTGATGTTGAAGTCTTGGTCTCCTTCCTTCATTACTAACTATCAAGGGATAAGTGAAGTTCCTATTTGGGTAAAGTTTTTGGAATCTGGATTTGCACTTTTGGTCTGTGAAATGATTAAGTAAACTTGCCTCCAGTTGCTGACAGATGTCCTGAAGGAAAGAATTACTTATGGTACAGTGTTCCTTGAAGCAGATGTCTCTACGGATCTTCTTCAGGCTGCGTCAATTAGAGACACTTTTAATAATTTGCTTGTTCAAAAAAAAATATTGTGGACATGTACAGGTGCCATTTTATTGTCACATAATCTTGTGTTGTGTGCAAGGACTGGGAACACTGTAAGGGATTGTGATGAGCTTGTCTTTTGATGCACAATATGCATATAAAAATGTGAGGGATTATGATGAGCTTGTCTTTTGATGCTCAGTATCACATAAAAATGCCCATGTTTTTGGAAAATTAGTGATATTTACAACAACCCCCCCCCCCCCCCCCCCAAAAGGTGTGCGTTACTGATCCCATGTCCAAGATGTTTAAATTTTCTTATTATTTGAGAAAAATAAAGGCAGAATATATATTTGATTTTGTTTATATGGATATATTGGGTTTTTATAAGATTACCACACAGAAGGGTTATGTGGAACAAACTTCACTTTGTTAGAGTTATGAAAGTATGATTTATCCCACATTGATAATATTCAAGGGTCTGAACATGTATATAAACTTTTGAGTTACTGCACCCATTATCAATTGATTTTAGGTTCGAATCTCATTTGAATTTATATACATAACATATTTGTTTATGGCCAATTAATATAAAAATTTTGATAGGTTATTTGTACTTTATAACTCTTGATGAGTACTATAGCAGGGCTTAGAGGTGAGCAAAAATTTCGCGGTGTTAGTTTCGATTTCGATTCAGCCATTCGAAATTCGATTAACCGAAACTAAAACTTCAACTCTTTTAAAAAAAATAGTTCATTTTATATTATTCAAATTTAAATTTTATAATTATAAAAAGATAAAATTAAACATAGAGTAATGTGTAAATTAGTCTTTGGTGTCATAAATAGTTAAATTAGATTAAAAATTGAGTGAAAATTGACATTTAACATACAGTTTTTCTGCGATATCCCTACCCACAGAAGGGATCAAATGCTCTTAATGCGCTTATAAATCAGGCATCAGTCTAAAGATATAGCTCATATTTAGTAAAGAGTTTTTGGGGTGCAAAAAGAACTTTTTGGGATACTATCTATTTGACTTTGGTCAAAAGCCTCTTTGGATTGTTTGGTTGATTAGCTTTTTATACCAAAAAAACTCTTTTATAAAAAGCTCTTTGGGATATCTTTTTCAAGGAGCTTTTTGATGTTCATTATTACAATGACTATACTAATCTTATAATTTGGACAAATTTATATCAAATATCATTCACAAATGATATTCCTCGAATGTTGGATGCTTATGTTTTAAATTTTTCAATTTATTTTTATCCTCTTTTGAGACAAGAGTTGTAGATGGCCATGATCGAAGATAATGCTTCTAATTTTAACGCTTTCTTAAGTTAACAAATAATTTATGTTAGTTAGTCTTACATGATATATAAAGATTTTTTATATCACATAATTTCAATTGCTATGAAAAAAGAAAACATTTAACATTAAAAAATATTTTGATAATAAATACTAAATTTAAGAAAAGGAATAAATGTAATTTTATATATCACATAAGTATTTCACAGTTCATATCGAAAAGAAAAATAATTATCCAATGAAAATTGTTTTGTTAGAAAAATAATGAAATTGAGTAATGTGCATAAGTGAAATTTTATCAAATAACTTTGTTAGAAACAACTGACTTCACCAAACACCTTTTTCACAAACAGCTAATGCAATCAGCTAAGTGAAACAGTTAATACAATCAGTTAAAAGCTAATAGTTAATACGATCAGCTAACAGCTAACAGCTGATTATCAAACAGGACCGTATTCATTTTTTAGAGCATGTGTTTCCTTTTAGGTTTAAGACTATTGCACAATATATGTAACCTCTACCAAGATTGCAGTGAATACGACCTCGAGATGTCTACATGTTATTATGAAAGTCCAAAGATATCTAGTTTAATAGATCTACTAGGGCTCGCAAACAACTATTTTAGATGCAAAAAGTATATCACAAACAAGTCTTTATCTACATAAGTTGTTATAGTAAATATGCCTACCTCTTCAAATATTAAGCTAGGTTTCAGGCTTTCTTGTATGCTTTTTCAGCAGTTATCAAAAATTATGTGAAGCTACAAATCAAGAGCTTAAAGCTCAGGAAAGAAATGGGCCTTGGGAAATTACTTATTTGCCTCTAGAAAGAAAAGCCATTGAATGTAAACGGCTTTACAAAACCAAGTTCAATCCCAATGGCCCTATGATTAAGTTCAAATTTTGGTTATTTAGGGTTGCAGACAAGAAGAGGGTATTGACTACAAGGAACCTTTGATTTTGTGGCAAAGGCGACAATTGTGATAGTATTGTTAGCTATTGTTGGATGATAACTCTATCAGATGGATGTCTGTAATGCATTCTTGGCAATGCGAGCACCACAAGGTTACAAAGCTCTAGACGATAGAATTACTCTCAATACTCATACTTCTGCAGCCATCACTAAAGGAAATCTCGGCGTTAGCAACCGACAAAATCCATTGTGAAGTACAAAAATCCAACACTAAATTGCTTTAGCATCGGATAAAATACTGATGCAAAACTACTCGACCCTAAAAATATTTGGTGTCGGATAATTTTATTGGAGGCCAATGGCATCCGATTTAGCATCCGAATAGATGGTGGACGTTGATGGTGTCAGAATTTATCTGACACTATTAGCATTGAGTATTAAAAATTTAACGTCGAAATATATAGTTAAGCTATCAGCGTCTTATAATATCTGATGCAATTAGCATTTAAATTTTGTAATTAGCGTCCAGTTTATCTGACGCTAATAGTGTCTAATATTTTATCCAACGTTAAACGTAAGAAACTCCTATATGCTTTTGCGTCCAATTATCCGACGCTAATAGTGTTTGATTCTTTTTCGATCGCAATTTCTGAAATATTTTTGACATGGTTTTAATGATTTTTGATATTTTCCTATACATACATTTTTCAACTACCACATTCATCACATTCTCAACATTCGTACACATTATCAAATGCACAAATTGCCATCCCATTGTAAACAAAAACCACCATCCATACATGTTTCAAAGTACACAAACCAACATTCAAAAAGTGTCATCCATACAACCATCTTCAGAATTTTCACAAACCAACATTTAAAAAGTTTCATATCATAAAGTCACAAAGTTCAATAATCATACTCAATGTTTTCAAGAAACTACTGATCATGAGACTCAGAAAGATGAGAACTAAAACCAGACAACTAGTTAACTTGCAACTGTAGGCTATGAATGAGTTTTATTGCCTCATCAAATTGCCGATTTTGATCATCAATGAGCTTCTTTTGTCCATCAAGTTGTTGTTGAGTTGATTTCAAGTCCACTTGCAGCTTACAATATGCTGAGGGAATGTATGTAGAACCAGTGGAGGTAGTAGAAGCAGTTAGTTTCTTGTAAAACATGGTAGCACTACAACCCTAACCATAGATGGTGGATTTCTTACTCTATCCACCTGAAACTCTCAACTCTAAATGCCACTTATGTCCCCTTTTCAATACCACTCTCGACTCTAAATGCCTTATGTTTTTCCGATATTTGAGTAAGAATGAAAAAAAATACATGTCAACCGTTATATCAACATTTTCTACATCAAAAACAGTAAATTTGTCCATAAAATTCAAACAATGCTACTATAATATTCAACTTCAAATAATACTTCTATCAAACCTCCACAAGTCAACATCAAAGCAAACTTTCAGAAGCTAATAACTCACAACACCATACTTTCATAAACAATATCAAAGAAGGCTTTCATAAGCCAACAACTAACAACATCCTACTTTCATAATCAACATCAAAGAAGGCTTATAAGCCAACATCTAACAACACCATACTTTCATAAACAACATCAAAGAAGGTTTTCACAAGTCAACAACTCACAACATACTTTCATAAACAAGATCAAAAAAGACTTTCACAAGCCAACAACTCACAACATCCTACTTTCATAAACAACATCAAAGAGGACTTTCACAAGCCAACAGCTAACAACACTATACTTTCATAATCAACATCAAAGGAGGCTTTCATAAGCCAACAACTCACAATACCATACTTTCATAAACAACATAAAAGAAGGCTTTCACAAGCCAACAACTCACAACACCATACTCTAATAAACAACATCAAAGAAGGCTTTCACAAGCCAACAACTCACATCACCATACTTTCATAAACAACATCAAAGAAAGCTTTCAGAAGCCAACAACTAACAACACCGTATTTTCATAATCAATATCGAAAAAGGCTTGTATAAGCCAACAACTCACAACATGATACTTTCATAAACAACATCAAAGAAGGCTTTCACAGACCAACAACTCACAACACCATACCTTCATAAACATCATCAAAGAAGACTTTTATAAACTGACAGTTAACAACACCATACTTTCACAATCAACATCAAAGAAGGCTTCATAAGCCAACAACTCACAACACCATACTTTCATAAATAATATCAAGGAAGGCTTTCACAAGCCAATAACTCACAACACCATACTTTCTTAATCAACATCAGAGAATTTATTCATTAAACAACTACTCCACAAAATCATACTTATATAAAGTAATAAAGAAACCTATCATAAGATAAAAAAGAAAGTACATGACAACATTTTTACGTATCCACAAAGCTTTTGACCTGTCAATCGATAAAACCTTTCCAGATTGAGCATCTTCCTTACTATGACTTCTTACAAATAACGCAAAGGGTGTAGGAGTCTTCCCTTCCTTGATCTAATTAGGAAGAAAAAATTCATATAGAATAAGCATGATCTTATAAAACATATAGTGAAAACAATTCAAGTATTTTGACTTTGTATCATTGTTCTTACAAGATGTGATGTTAAGATCGAACCTTAGCAATGTAAGGCAAAATGTTACTAAATTTAAGGCAAAATGTTACTAAAGGTTAGTATTATAGGCATGGCTATGGTGTTATAGAACTGAAAATGTATATGGCTATGTATCAATGTATATCACACCAATTCCAATACCCAAAAAAGGACACAAGAAAGGCAAAATGTTACTAAATGCCGAATAGGAAAAAGACATTGGCTTTGGGTTCAAACGTTATGGAATAAATCAGTTACATTACATTACATTTAATTCAAACTTAAGGCTAACATCAAATCTATATTTGTATATAATAACTAATATTAATAAAAGAGAAAATATAACAATGTAGAGCTAAAAGGATCAACTTTGTTTCTTAATGGCATCCTTAATCAATTATTTTTCAATAAATAAGATCCAGCAAAAATTTCTCTCTTTTTAATCTTAAAAAGAACGCTATCTCTATTTTTGTTACAATTCCATGATCCTAATTTTTTTTTTGTTTTCAATGACTGTCATAATCATTTGTTGCCCTCGGGAACCTCAAAACGCAATTAACATGACACACCCATACTCCATAAACCCTTAAATCCAGCTATAGTTTGCTCCAATTAAGTTGCAAACCAACACAACGAAAGACCGATTCTAGACCAAGTACAATCCCTTTGTTCTCCTTTAATGAAGCAAAATTAAAGGCTAGCTACACATCAAGCTGCAAATATATTGACCATTTATCACCTAGCATAAATAGCCATCTCATGTGCATTATATACTATTATAGATCTTTAATTAACGAGTCACTGACCATCTCCATGCCAAAGAAAATATTGGCTCGCAGAATCAACATAATTAATACCCCACTAGAAGTTATGAAGTAATTCATTGCAAAATCAACAATAAATAATCAAACCAATCACAGAATTTGAAAGTTCAGCAGATAATCGAAGACATCCAAATTGACCACTGATAAATAAGAAACATACCAAAATTGACACCGACCCGGCATAGACCCTTGCCGGAAAATGCCCAAACTGCCAGAAATCGCCGCTACCCTACCGGAAAAACAAGCAACATTAGAGAGAGAGAGGGTGGGAAACAACGCTAGAAAAAAACTCGCCACTTACCCGAAAACAAGCGTCGTTTGAGAGAGAGAGGTAAGCGACGATGAAGATCCTCCATCAACCGGCGGCAGCGCCGCTAATCGGACTGACAAAGGGTGGGGGTTGAGGGCGTTCGATCAAGAGTGTGGCAATGGTTTTACTGAATGGGCAACGGTGGGAGTTCTCGACTAAGAATCCAAGGTCTCCTCCCCACTTTTGTTTTTAATTTGGCATTGAAATTTAGATTCACGTAGGAAACAAGGTGCTAATTGCATCAGACTAAGGAAACGTCACGAAAGTACGACGCCATTGGCGTCACGCAAGCTTATTAGACGCTAAAATCGATGCTATTAGAAAGCTTTGTTGTGTCTGATCCTAAATGTCCAAGTCTTTTAGCGACAATTATTTTATCCAACACTAAATAGAAGAATGAAATGCTAATAGAGTCGAATAGAAATAAGACGCTAAACATTCAATGCTAAAGCCGTGTTTTCTTGTAGTGCATGGGGAGTGGTAAGTTGTACAAACTAGTATGCGCTTAAACATACACCTAGAAGATGGTTTGCAAACTACTGATTGCACTTGTTTGTCTTAAGATCCGTGTTTTGTCAACCTATGTGATTAAATTGAGACGGAGGGAGTAGATAAATACAAGTTTCACAACTATTTTGGTGTACGTAGATGATATGGTGATCATGAGGGATAATAAACACGGGATCTTAAAGGTCAAACAACAACAACAACCAATTGAAGATAGTTTCACATAAAAGACTCTGGGTGAGCTATGATATTTGCTTTGTTTGGAAATAGTCAAGATAGCACAAGCTATTCAAAGAAGCAACAAGAGGTTGGAATGTCATCTGTAGAGACCTACAAGAGACGTTTTTTACGGATTACTATGTCAATGTTTACGCATGGGTGGAATGGAATGCAAATAGCCTTTTGAATTTCTATATCCTACCTTTTCATGAGCACAAAGAAAACTCAGTGCCTAGAGAACCTTAGACTACAAGCACATTCAAGCCACTCCTGCCCTGCCATGCTAAATATATCATTATCTTTTTGGTTTCCCCACAATTCTAGCCAAGAGACATACTGTAATCATATCGACTTTTGTTTAAAGACTCTTGTTCTACTCAAATCTGCTAAAATCATCTTCAATTTCACATCTCTTAATATTTGTCTAATATATAACACGTACATAAAGAGATAAAATCTAGTAGACAAAAACCCATGGAAAGTAAACATATAACTAATTGCTAACATAGGAGGACACATACATTTGTAGGTGGAAAGTGGCATATCTCGTTTGCTGTTTGCATTTATGTTTGCATCAAGACTTGGCAAATTTTGATGGGTTTTCCTAAGCAAAGCAAAGAGTCGCAGCCGACCAATTGACTTGTATGGGGTGCTTACCGCATTATTATTTGAACATACGAGTACAATCCCAAAAAAGTCATAAGTCTCCTGCGATCGATACCTAATGTTAGCTAAGGTCAATCGTACGTCTTCCACCATCTAGCCACCTTTTACTCCAACTCTATCCTCAAGCAAAGACCTCCATTTCATACATGCATCTCCTTTTTACTAACCTAAGACAAATAATTGCTAAATAAACTTTCTTATATGTAATTGTTATTTTACTTAATTAATAAAAAGTTAGACCTAACTTTTATAAGATGTATATTATAGCTTGAATACTAAAATTCTTTTGTATATGTTGATGTGTACATAATTTTTGGATTCATATTTTCTCATGAGAATGAATGGTCGAGAGAGAAGAGTGTCTCATATTTAAGAAGAAGACTCGACTATGCATCATGATTTAACCAGTCCAAGGATATGACTTTCTCAAGCTTCATATAATTAAAAGTTCTCACCAAAATTACATTTGATTAAAGAACATTAGAGGGTGGATTGATACTAAGCGAATTAATAAACTAAAAGCAAAGGGAAAAAGATATATATATATATATATATATATATATATATATAGCATGGGAGAAAAATTAAAATGAGAAAAAGGAGCAAAGAATTTTGGCATTGGCAAGTATTGAAGAAAATAGAGAAAAATCGTACGTGAAGGCACTGAAATCCTATTCTAAGTTCTTACACGTGTCAAAGTTGGAAAGATAAGAAACAGCTGGCAGGCACAACAATGCACGTAGACGTGGTAGTGGTTTCCATCCTAACTCCATTGGTAAGATGCTTGAACAACACTCCAATTTTTTTTTGTAACAAACTCCTCATTAGTCCTTACCGTACAATGCTACATGTACACAAGAAATGCATGCTTAATCCAAGTTTAGTTGATGATTTTATCACTTTGCTAAAAGTTTGGGCTGATAATTATATCGAGACTCATAAAATTTCACCTTATATTTTAAAGTGTAACTGTTGATATTATTGAATCCTTTATGAAAGCGTAGATGTAAATAATGTTGTTTAATTATCTTGAGATGAATTTACTTGAAACTTAGTTGTCCAATCATTTGCTCATCTTTTTATTATTCATGCAAAAGAAAGGGTCTAATCAACAGTTTTGAGGTATTAACCCCAAATGTGAGACAATTTCAACAAATTTATATTGATACCATAGGTTGAAATTTTCGCCAACTATATACATACCTTCCAACATAAAGCCCCAACATTATAGTATAAGATAATATATAGGATAAATTATTTTTCAATTTTCACAAAGGGACAATGTATATGACTGTGATCCATATAATCAGACCACAAAATTAGAGCTAGTAACTCTTAGGATGATGTGAGGATGATTATGGAGGAAAACGAACAAACACTGCGTTGCAAAAACGTGTCTAATTTGAATTTGGCATGCACAATTTCAACTTTTTCTTTTGGGGGTCCAAATAATTTGAGCTGTTTATCCATAAGACATTTGGTTTTCTTTGACCCTTATTTAAAATTACACAAGACAAAAATGTGGGCGTATTTTTTTTAATCACAAGTTGGTTCAAGTTTGCTTGTACCATTGAAAAATAATAGCATATGAGCTCTCAATACAAGCTACGTTACCAAATTGACATCTATTCCCAATCCTCTGATTGTTATTTGAGAGGAAAGGAATTTAAAATTAGGTTAGCATGCAGTTGAAATTTATTACATAACTAGCATACATAATGGCTTAAAAAAATGTGGATATTTAGATTTATGTTTATGGAGGTCCTTGTCAACTTACGTAGAAAGGATTAAAAGGTCAAATAATTTTGTCTTATAAAGTTACCGTCCAAATTGCGAGGTAACTAGACTTCAATTATGAGAGTGTCCAGTATGTTGAACTACAACTAAAACATAAGGGCCCTTCCCTTCGTATATTACCTATTCTATAATTAGTGTTATAATTAACTTTTCTTCTTCACAATTACTCACAAGTACATAATTGATATATTATTTATTCCCTTCTTTCTTAAAGGAACCAAAGCATTGTTTAATTAAATCGAAGTCTAAAAGTTAAAACTTGCTAACCATTAACATGTCAAAATATATATATTAATTAATTCAAAACTGTAAAGAAACATTCGACATGCTCATTTTAAAAGGTACATTTGTCAAATAAATTTCATAATCGATTATTAATGTGTAATCATAAAAACTACGTGTCATTGTGTTACCTCAAAAGTACCTCAAAAAGTCAAATCTAGTAAGTTGTTTAAGACAAAAAGGAATTATCACTTTAGTCATTTAGGACGCATTATTATCCATAATATTAAACATGTAGATATTTTTAATCTATAATTTCACTCAAATAATCAATATATATAATAGTTTATAAAATACTCAGTGTCTATAAAGAGATTATCACTAACTACAATAATTTAGACCTAATTTCTAATATTAACACTTGAATACATTAGTGTTAAACTTATTTATATTCATCAATTAAGTTACGGTGACATATGGTATAAAGTTGAACTACTCAATTCAATGATAGAAGAATTATTTGTTTGCATCTTAAATGAGGAAAACATGTAAGTGTGGTCATGAGGTGCAACCTAATTTAGTGGCCTTGACCTTGCAATTTCAATTTTCAAACAATACAAATAATATAGGAGATTACCATTTCTATACTCAAAGTAAAAAAAAAAAAAAAATTAAGGAAAAATTAATCCAATCAGAAGAGCAATCCTGTCCTTCGGAAATAGTTGTGGTTTGACCTTAGCCAAGAGAGCATGGAACCCCCATGTATTGGTCGGTCAAGCAAGCTATGTTAACAAAATAAATACTACCACAACCAATTTATCATAAATAAATAAATCTTTTTTATTTTATTTTTTTAAAAAAAACTTGTATAAATTGACAACTATGCCCCCCATGTTTCTTCTCCTTTTTTTTATAATCCATTTTGAACCCTTCCCTTTCCTTTATATATACCCACATCTTCCCCTCTACCCCCACACTCCCAAAACTAACACTACCATCTCTCCCTTCTTCTTCTTCTTCTTCCTCTTATATTCCCTCTTTAGCTCTCTCTCTCTCTCTCTCTGAGTCCCCCTCTCTCTTGTTTTGAGCCTAGAGAGCTAAGGAAAAAGAAAAGGAAAGAAAATATGCCTGAGGCACCAAAGGAAGCACAATACAATTTGTTAGAAAAGAACAAGAAGGCACTTGACTTCATAGAGGAAGTCACAAAGAATGCTGATCAAGTCCAAAAACGGGTCCTATCCGAAATCCTAACCCGAAACGCAAATGTCGAGTACCTTCAAAGGCATGGCCTTAATGGCGCCACTGATAGGGAAACCTTCAAGAAACTCATCCCTGTCATCAAATATGAAGACATCCAAACTGATATTACTCGAATCGCCAATGGCGATAAATCCCCCATCCTCTGCTCCCACCCCATCTCCGAATTCCTCACAAGGTATGTGTATATGTATGCATATTCCCCTGAATTTGGACTGTCAGAGGCGGGATCCATACTGGGTGTTATTGTGTTTTTGCAGTTTTTTCGCCCTCTCTCCTAAAAATGTCACTTATACGGTTATACCATTTTAAGATACCTTTTTAATTACTAAGTGGATTTTTTTATTTTTTTTTTGGGTGTGGGGATTTTGTAGTTCTGGAACATCAGGAGGAGAGAGAAAGCTGATGCCAACAATTGAAGAGGAGCTAAACAGGAGGTCGTTGTTGTACAGCCTTCTAATGCCAGTGATGAGCCATTATGTGCCGGGTCTCGAGAAGGGCAAGGGCATGTACTTCCTATTCATAAAATCCGAAGCCAAAACCCCGGGCGGGCTTCTGGCCCGACCCGTTTTAACCAGCTACTACAAGAGCTCACATTTCATGAACAGACCATTTGACCCGTACACCAACTACACCAGCCCAAATGAGACCATCCTCTGCCCTGACTCGTACCAATCCATGTACTCCCAAATGCTCTGTGGCCTCTGCCAACACAAGGAGGTCCTCCGGGTCGGAGCCGTCTTCGCCTCGGGCTTCATCCGGGCTATCAAGTTCTTAGAAAAACACTGGCCCGAGTTGGCCCATGACGTCCGAGCCGGAACCCTTAACCCCCAGATCACGGACCCATCGGTCCGGGAGGCAGTCTCCCGGGTCCTAAAACCCGACCCAAACCTGGCCGACTTCATCGAGTCGGAATGTGGGAGGGACTCATGGCAAGGGATCATCACTAGGCTTTGGCCCAATACAAAGTATGTGGATGTCATAGTGACTGGGACCATGGCTCAGTACATCCCAACACTTGACTACTATAGCGATGGGTTGCCCCAAGTGTGCACTATGTATGCCTCCTCTGAGTGCTACTTTGGGGTGAATCTCAACCCACTTTGCAAACCAAGCGAAGTGTCCTACACCCTCATCCCCACAATGTGTTATTTCGAGTTCTTGCCCGTTCATCGCAACTCGAATGGGTTCACCAACTCCATCTCCATGCCCAAATCCCTCACCGAGAAGGAGCAGCAAGAGCTCGTCGACCTCGCCGTTGTCAAGCTCGGCCAGGAGTATGAGCTAGTCATCACCACCTACGCCGGTAAGTAATCAAATTTTTCTCAAACCAAATGTTTTGCAGTCCAAGTCTCCCTGTCTCAGTCTCAACCACTAAACCTTTTTTCATATTACTGAAATGCTAAAAATAAAGCTGACACGTATCCAATTATGACAAAAATCACACGCAATTAATCCGACCCAAATTGGCCAAACGATTTAGTGGTAGACCAAAATCGAAAATAACCCGACTCGAATTTGACGCATTTGAAATGGGTTTTCAACAGGGCTATACAGGTATAGAGTAGGAGATGTGCTACGAGTGGCAGGATTCAAGAACAAGGCACCCCAATTCAACTTCGTATGCCGGAAAAACGTAGTTCTAAGCATCGATTCCGACAAGACCGACGAAGTGGAGCTCCAAAACGCCGTGAAGAACGCCGCGGGCCACCTTCAACCCTTCGACGCAACCCTTCTCGAGTACACCAGCTACGCGGATACGGGTTCGATTCCGGGTCACTACGTGCTTTTCTGGGAGTTAAGCCTAAACGGGTCGACCCCGATTCCACCCTCCGTGTTCGAGGACTGTTGCCTGGCAATCGAGGAGTCCCTGAACAGCGTGTACCGGCAGGGTCGGGTCTCCGACAAGTCAATCGGGCCGCTGGAGATCCGAATTGTGGAAACGGGTACGTTTGATAAGCTTATGGATTATGCCATCAGTTTGGGGGCTTCGATTAACCAGTATAAGACACCGAGGTGCGTGAAATTTGCCCCCATTGTTGAGCTGTTGAACTCGAGAATTGTGTGTTCTTACTTTAGCCCCAAGTGTCCCAAATGGGCTCCGGGTCATAAGCAGTGGTGCAATGGGAATGAAGAGAGATGAGGAGAGAGAAAGTTGAAGGTTTAGTGATGGCTGTTCATGGTGACGATCATTTTGGGGAGGGGGGAGGAGGGGAGGAAAAAAAAGAGTCAAAAGAAAGGGAGAAGAAGAGCTGTGTCTATTGTGGGTTGACTCCTTCAATTAATTTTTAGTTTATTTTAATTTTAATTTGTTTCTCCTTTTCTTATTTTGTTTTGGTTTTATTTTATGTATGAATTATTGTAGCTCATGTTCACTAATGTGTAGGGACTCTGGAAATTTAGGTCTTTTTTGTACAAAACAGCTCCTTTCCCAAAGGAAAGCCTTTCTTAACGTTTGGGTCTTTTCTGTTTTTGCTAATATTGCCCTCCCTTATGCACCTCCTTAAATGTTAACCAATTACAGTTGCACTCTCTTATGCACTTAATTTTCTTTCAATAACTATCAAAATCTCCGACATTCGCAAACCAAACAAAGAATTATCCCCTTTACTAATACAAGTTTTACTAAGGTGAAGAATTATATAGCACATATTAATTTGAATTTCACCGAAAATAGTTCTACATATATTAAAAATTTTCTTTATGCACATGCTTGATTTCAATTTTTAAACCTGCTAATATTTTTTCCCATATGATTTACATGAAATCTCTTCGAAATTTCACTCAGTAATAAAGATACTATTATCACTAAAATTAAATACAACCCCCCATAAAAAATGAGAATAGAATAAAGTAGATCACACTACATATTGATATGTACCTTTTGAAGTGCATATAAGTATATAAAGAAGGTAGGTTTTATGTTCATTTCAAAGTATAGCCAAATAGAAAACCATTGACGGGTCATTGGATTACCTCCTCTCACGTGGATGAAAAGTGGGTGCGATTCAATGACTTACTCAAAGATTGTTTAATTTGTCACAGTTCAATCTAAAACTAAATTTATGGTCTAAAATTATAAGTGAAGAAACTGTGGAAAGATGAAAAAGTTTTTTCCTATTTTTCTTTCTTGAAAAACTACCTCAATAAATATATCACTTCAAGAAATTAAAATCATAGAGTCAACTATACAAAGTTTAAGTGATTAAAACTTTAAAAGTACATAAACATAGTAAGCCTTATGTTTAACATGAAAAAAAGTTACCTAAATTTTAAGAAATTATAAGTTTTAACTGGTACTTCATTGAAATGGACGGCGAAAGTATATAAAGACGGTGATGATTTTAGAAATGTTTTGAAGGGTGTTGAAAGCTACTCTTATTAGATTAGTAATAATTTTTGTAAAGACAAACATGAGATATTCCTACATAAATCAAGCCTGAAATCCTGCCCATTGAACTCTCATGAGTCATAGGCCACTTCCTAAAACACCAAACCAAAGCCAATCCCCTCCCTTTCTCTCTCTTTTATGCTTCATTTCTAGCTTCCAAAAGAGAACCAACTTTTCTACATAATCAAGCATTTGTAACTTTACTTGTGTCCTGGGACTTATTCTAAATAATCTTCTTAGCTCCTTCCATTTTACTAAATAATGCCACCTGATTATCTTATAAAAAGTAATCCTAATAACGACAATATTCGTTTTGAATCTAGTTTAAATAGTAATATATATCATACATCTAAGAGTATGTACTCTCACTTATCAAGTATACATATTTTTTCAACGTGTATTTGTTATATAGACAAATTTTAATATATAGCGCTGATGTGGCTCATGGGAGTATATACTGTTGAGAATATGATATCAGCTTTGATTTAACTCATTTAAGTATGATATAAAGGGTTCTATATATAGACAATCTTATTATTTGCCATATTTATTATTATGAATTCAGTCTAAGCATAGATAATTTTATTCTTGTAAGTTATAAGCAAATAATTTTGTATTAGTTAAAAAAAAAAGTGGGGATATAAAAGGAAATTGTATTAATGGTATATTCTTCTTCCTCCAATAACCTTTTGGAGTGCAGAAAGTTCACCTTGATGGCACTTTAAGAACTTAAAAAATCAAGGGATGTTAGGAGTGCTTAACTCGAGAAATAATTTAATTTATACGATTTATTTTCACACCATTAAATACTCCCCACACATGATCAATTATTGATCACACAAACACATCCTTTAGACTAGGGGAAAAGTTGATTAAAAACTAGCTCATGTTGATACATCTATCTACTGCTACACTGGAGTTCCAAGTGGTCAAAATTATCCAGGGATGGGTTTTCAAGAACAATAATTATTAGTCAATGCTCCTAAAATTTCTCATCCATGTTGGGTTTGTGGGACTTTCATTTATGGACTATAAGTTACAATGGAATAAACTATTGTGTGCTGCCCCTTTTAGCATTATAGGGGAGAATAATAATTTTGGATCCTCTCTTGTACTGGATGGCAACTATTAATAATATTTTCAAATTAATATTGACTTGAATGTTTGCATGATTAATCTTGAATTTAATCACACTTTTATGATGTTGGTGGAGTTGATAAACATATTGAATATGACTGTGATGAATACGAGAATCTCACAAAGTTTCAACTTTCAACAATGAATTGTCTTAACGTAGAATAGACAAAGCTCATTCAGAGTTTTCCTAGTAATAACGTAATTCACATACTTTTCATTGTGTGTGAGATAGACTTGGCTAGTTGAACCTAAATCGAATCGCAATTGAATGATTTAGGAAAAAAGATCAAATTAAACAATATTGCGGTGAAAAAAAGTTGTCTAATTTATTTTGCAATCTGTACATTTAATTGTCACATAATTGGTCATATTAGCTTCGATCACAATTTAAGTGCAAAATGATCGAAGTCCAAAAACGGTACCCTTCTACGAGATGAATTTTTTGTTTTCATCTAAATTCTGGCCTAGTTTTGAGCCAATCATGAATTCTTATGGACTTGGGTCTAATTATATGAACTATTTCAATTGCCTTGTGAAATAAGGAAGAATGAACCATTTTGGTAGATATCAACCCAGAGAGGAAATCGATCAGTATATACAAAATTTAGCTGTAATCTTATCTGATAGAACTAATTGCTAGTTTCATGAATGGTCATTCCTTTTTTATGCCCATTAGGGTGGGGGCACAAAGGATAAGATGCGAAAGGGACGGTAAGCACTTTACATGTCACTTTTACTGATTATTTTCAATTTATTCTCTTCTAATTGATGCTTTGTAGTAGATGATTATTGAATTATTGAATAAAAACTGCCTGCTCTTTTATACACAAGTGTAAGATTAAAATCTATTTATCTGTTTGGTTGTGAGTTTGGGTGGTCCATTTATGCAAGTTGAAATGTCACACCAGTATGGAATTATATGCAAAAAGGTAGACCAATTAATTATATAAGAGAGATACAGACCGACAAAGAAGAATTAGAATGAAATTACATGGGATATAACTTATCACAAAGGATGGATGCATTTGCGCAAGAGTTTGTCAAGGTCTCTCAATAGAGTTTGGAACCTTTGGTAACCCTGCTTTACCCCCTTCTCACAGCGTGATCAACTAGTAACTACTCTTTAACACGTACCTTTGACAACCCTACTTTACATTAGAGTCTCCTCTTTTAGTCTTATGTAGCAAATTGTAAACTTTTATCATACGTACTTTACCTTGATATATTTTGTGGCTAAAACTATAGTTAATATGTAGAATTTGAATGTTCCTAAGATGACATTATTTGATATATATGTTTAGCAACAATTGTTAGCAATGTTTGCTAGTCATCTATCATAGTTATAGCTCATTCTCCTTCCTTTACATGTCTAGCTAATTTTTTTATTATCTTTTTCACAAAAGGTTATGATCAGGACAAAAAAGAAACAGATTTTGCAAAAGAACTCTATTTACTTTATTTTTTAAAGTCATTCTCCTAGGACAACCAAAAAAAAAAGGAAACAAGCTGGAGTAGGGGTCAGAAGACAAGAACTGAGGAGTAATCAGAGAGGTTGTTTGGGAGTACATGACCGTCTGTTTCATACTGAGATCATCACATCAGAAGTTGTTTCCCCAACAGTAGTCTTCTTGTCTGAACATCCAAACAAACCCTTGGTCTTTAATTTGTTGAAAAATGAGAAAAACATAGGGGGACCAAATACTGCAGAATTACTGAGAAAATTCAGAAACTAACCCTAGAAAGACAGAGCAACAGACAAACTTGACAGCACACGAAAAATAAAAGGGAAATTAAAAAGGACTGTGAAAGTAAGTGCAAGATAGTACTGTACTGTGCCATGCATTTTTATTTATTGGTAGTTGTTTTGTCTTGATTAGTTTTAATTTGGGCACTGTGTGGTTTGATTTTCTGCGCAGTTTAACTCGTAGTCTGTGTTCAATTGTGCAGGGCATCTAATCTATCTACCCATCAACCTGCTAAAATCCAAGGACATGATGGATGGATGGATACATATTCCCTGCTCAATGCTCATGCATGAGCACTGCAAGACTCTACTATACCACTATAGTTGATGTAGGAAGTTGTAGACTCACTGTATCAGTGCGAATTTGTCAAGAATTGGGGACAGATTAATCCCTTCGTGGGCTCCTCAGATCATGTTTCCTCCTTTTTAATTGGATTTTCCACTCATTTCAAACCCAGCAAAACCCCAAAAAAAAAGCCAAACATATTGTACTGATGCGTCCAATGAGCTGTCATTCATTTGAGTAGATGATTGTTATTTAAATAATTGGATTAACTATCTTTGACAACAAATAATTGTAAACATTTTATCTTATGAAATGCATCAAGGAGGTATCGATCCAATGCTTAATACTGAATATTTTTTATGTAGATCTCAATCACTATCAGATTTAATTCCTTCCTTTTTTTATTATCCTATGACATAGATTAAAGTAGGGTTTTTTTTTTTTGTTTAGCAGGTTAAAGTAGATTGAAGGTTGTTGAAGTGGGTTGAATGTTTTTTAAATAATAGGTAGAAGTTGGTTAAAATGGTGAAAAGTGATTGAAGTTTGCTTAAATGCGTTGAAGATGATTGAAGTGTGTTGAAGTGGTTGAAATTGGTTTTTTTTTTTTTATTGAAATCCGTTAAGTGGGGTTGAAATGCGTTGATGTTGATTGAAGTTGATAAATTTAAATTTACCAATGAAAAAACAGGGCTTGCATTATCTTTTATGACTTCTACAAATCTTTAAAGGAAAATACCTATCTTATTTGAGAGTAGATGCTTTTTGTTTGGCTGGTTTATTGATATGTGATATGAGCTAAGTGAAAATAATTGTCAACGTTAGATATGAAAGAAATAAATTAAAAGGGTAGCTTGTTATTTTTCCCTTTTGAAATTCATGTATTTTCTAACCCCATCATGGAGCAAAAGAGGTGAGACAAGCACATGGCTGGCATACATAAAGGCAAGACCATATATAAGCTCTGATTTTTCGTAAAGGACAGGGGGTAATTTGGGAACAAATTAACTGATTAATTACTGCACTTAGTGCGCATACCTTCACACACACCTGCAAATTGCCCAGCTAGATATCGTTAAATGCCAAATACTATAAATAAAGATAATAATAAAGCTGTCCTCAAATTACAAAATCACGCGCCCGATCTATTTATGCTCTTTTTTGGGGGGGGGGGGGGCGGAGATATAAACGTCAAATCTCTTCAAGAAAAAAATTGTCTGAACTTCTATTAAAAAAAATGTCTAAGTGCAAGTATTAATGACAATTTAAAATGTCCTTTTTTTGTGGGAAAAAGAATATTAAAGTGGCTTTAAACTCTATTTGAGAATAATGTTTACGATAATTTCATTTGAATTTTATTTATTGTTTCCAATAAAATAGCAGTAGGATTTAAACGTCTATTTTTCTTTCTTTTTGAAGAAAAGTTACTTAGGATAAGGTATATTGTTAAATATTTTTATATATAAATTGGATCTTAATCAAATGAGTCATACATATAAGTTCAAATGACATTTTAACCTAAAATCAATTGATAATAGATGAAATAACTCACAAATTTATATAAGTATTCAAACTCTTTAATTTTATCAGTATGGGATAATATTCACTTTCATATCCTCCAACACCTCCTCACGCGTTGGCTAATAATATGGCCCAACATGTGCACATAATTTTAATCAAACGAGACGGTAACTAACTAATATTGAGCAACTCGCTCTGATACCATGTTACATTTTTTTACATACAAATTGAGTCATAATCAAATAAATCATATATATAAGCTCAAATGATATTCTAATCCAAAATCAATTGTCAATTGGTGAAGTAACTCACAAACTTATCGGCATACTCAACTTGTTTACTTTTATCAATATAGAACAACATCCACTTTTGAATACTCAAACACACATCTTTGCCTAGCTATAATGAACATTGTAAAGCATTCACGAAATTTAAGAATACATAATTAATACATAATTAGATATATGCAATTTATTTTATTTTTTGGATAGAATATGAATACAATTTTATTGAAAATACATGATTAGATAAATTACCATATCCATTCATATATTTGTCATAATGCATGAAACGAAACGCAATGTGCGTAGAAAACTAAATTAAATAAATATGATGGAGTCTCCATCAGTTCGTGTGTGCAACAATAATTTTGTCAGTCAGTCGATAGGAATTAGCTTATCCAAGGCGCTAGCAATGTCAAACGTGAATGAATAAACTAATGAAATATGCGTATCAACTCAAAAGTATTTATTACCCGTCACATCTGTTCAATTTCTTTGGCACTTTTTCCACCTTTTGCTATATTTAAGCAACGTTACCTTTTTTCTTAATTTGTACAAGCATCGATTTGACACAAATTTGCAGTGACAATATAAATTCCTACCTCTTTGGTAGGTAAATTATTATGTACATTTGAAGCATACGTTTTCACATATATTTTTTATATATATTTTAAAATATATTTGTTATATATTTTATATTTAAATATATAATTATTTAGGTATTATATGAGAGTACAAATATTTAATTGTATGATATAAATTTTGCATTTGATGTGGTGTACCTATTTTGTCCTTTGTGTGAAAACTCCAAATTTTTCTTTGAAAATTTTGCTCAACATGTCGAGGCTCACATTAATATATTATAGTCATGAGAGAATTTTGTTTGCATATTGAAGCAAACATATCACATATGTTGTTGACCTGAATATATTTTGGGAAATTTAAGAGTGCGGTTTTTTTTGGAAGATTTTTTTGTTGGATGAAAGTAAATAGCTTATATGTCCGTAAGATCTATTTGCTTCTCTTATATTTTATGAGGAATACATATTGATTACAGATAAAATTAAACACAATTATTGTCATACAATATTTACAGCATTTTAGCGAAATATAATATTTTTGATCGGAAATAGTCAAAATCTAATAAGCAAATAAAAAAGAAAAGACATGATATTACGTGATATTACATTATTTTATCCATCTATGTATAATTTTCCTATTTTTGGAAGGAAAAAAAAGATTCTTTTTTCCTAAAGAGTAGTCAATATAAGCAAAATTTTAGTTCAAATTTTAAAATAATTTTGAAAGATTTTATCACACAAGTTAGTTGATACTCAAAATTCTCAAATGGCAGGCTTTACAAATTATGAGCTCAAACAGGAGTAATTTGAAGGATAATTGGGCAATTGCGATCCTTGCATTTTATTGTAATATTTTGTTTACCATTATTTATTTATGATACATTAATAAGTCTCTAAAAAGTGTTAAATTAAAATTCTATGTTTACAGTACAAATGTAGGTTACGCATTTAAAGACATGTACCTTCCTTTATCTTTTGTTTCCTTTTTTTTTTTTTCTTATTCAGCATGCTTCTATTCATGTATGTAGGGGAGTACATGCTTTTTTTATGATCATAAGTACATTTGTTTTATAGTTCACTTGAGAAATTCATTTTAATTATATTTTTAAGTGCATAAAATAATCTTTCACATAGTTTTCTTTTGAAAAACTTGTTGCATATAAAGTTGCAAATAATTATGATGGGATAATTAAGCTTCTAAGATAATGTATCCTGTGTGGTAGATGGCGCTATGCAAAGTATACTTTTATTTGTTGCTTAACCGTTAATGCAATTGCTACTAACTAGCTAACAACAATTGATCAACAATTAATCATTTACAAATAGAGTGAGAGAGAAATAAAATGACGATAAATTGGAAAAATTCTACTGTACACATCTACATAACATGTTAGGTACACATTCTAAAAATTAAAAGAGCCATCGTATGATAACAAAGATTTATCATTTGAAATATTCAAAGGTTTATTAAATAAACATAGAGGTACAATAATATAGCCCTAGTATCAAATAATGATTTGAAATTTACTTTAAACTCACAATTTTTGTCCATGTTCCTAATAAAATTATGCATGCTTTTACCACATAAGAAAGTGAATCTTTATGATCAAATAATGAACATTTTCTATGTATTTAATGAATCTTTAGTCATAAATAATGAATCTTTGATGTTTTCAAGGCTGAATTTTAGTTATAACTTATTGATTGAACAATTTCTTTTAAACAATGAACCTTTTCAAATTTCAGGAAGCCTTTCGATTCTTGACTGTAAAAGCAATAATTTTTTATGTGACTAATCCTGTTATATCTAAAGAATTTTAATTTTGACTTGTGAATTTTTTACGATCAATTGAGGAACCTTTAAACTATATTTATTGAATCATTAGGTTTAATTGTAGAAACATTTGATATTTTAAATGATGAATCTTTCCTATTATACGATATGTTATTTTAGAGTATGTACCTAACATCGTAGATAGATGTGTCCAGTAGAATTACCAGATAAATTAGGTCATTCAACTTGTTTTTTAAGTAAATTGGGTCATGCAACTTGTCTAAAAAGAGATTGTCAGACCTCACTACGAGAAAAATGTTAAGCCCAGTCTAAAACCTGCAGCCATTTGAGTACCCGATCAACCCAAGACATGGGTCGGGTTCTTGGGGCCTGAAACGGCCAAGAACCACTTCGATTCCCTGGTGGTGGGTAGGAACCTGGTTGGGATCCTAGTTGCTTACCCACGTCCAAAATATGTTTGTCTTGATAAGAATTTATCTGATAAGTGCTGCTGATTAGATATTTTTTGCTTAGAGATAATTTGTCTTCTTTATGCTTTTTTTAATCAACCTGTTTTATCTTTTAGGCAATATAAAAGGTGAGTGTAACCCCCTAGGGTTAAACACACCAGAGAAGAAGTTGGGAGATAATGTAATTCAAGTTGATAGGAGAGACACTGCAACAACAACAACAACAACAACTATCTTAGTGTGGGTAGCTTTCGCAAAATTTAGGAAAATTCAGATATAAGCAGTCTTACTCCTACAAGCACTTGTACCAACAGAAAAATCGATTCCAAGAGGCCTACAAGAAAATTATCATAAAAATCTTTTATTTTGAAATTTTTTTGTTGAAATATATTAAAAAAGGAAAACGTTAAATAAACTATGCAACATCATTCGTGGAATGGATAAGAAATAAATTAAATAGAGAACTAGGTGAAGTAAGCAAGAAGAACTATGTCAACAATAACAAGAAGAACCACAACAGTATATATAATAATTGAAAATTGTGAATGCTTTTTTGTGACCTACGAGAAGTAGTTATGAATTGTGACCAATTTTATGATAGATAAAGGGTAGTGAGAATTTCTGAGCAAAAGTAAAGCGGTGTGAAATCCATCACATTTTGTGGTCAATTTTCACCCCACTATAATATTGGTCACAATTTTCAAAATTGAAATTAGTTTTTCTTTTATTTTTAAAGCTGAGACTGATTTTTCCTTTTAAAAAAACTAAAACCGATTTTGTGACCATACAAAAGTTGATTTTTGGTCACAAAATGGGTAAAGTGATTTTAGAAAATATAATTATTTTTGGTTATTTCGACAATCTGCTAATTGCGAGCATAGTGGGACATTGCTAGCACTCGACACAATGGGACATAGCTGGCTCCTGGTGCAAAGGGGATATTTTGACAATAGGCTGGCTCCTGGCATAATGGGACCCTATTAACTTTCGACCTGATAGAACATTTCACCATCAGCCTCATTAACAAAAAAAGTGGAAAGTTGCCGAGCTCTAGGACCCGTAGCGGCTAAGTTCAAGCATCACATTATTAGCCTCCATCAAAACGAAAGTAGATGGCTATTAGGCTTCAGGTCTTCTAGCGATCAAGTTTAGGCATCATAACTTTTGAACAAGTAAGCACAAATAAAATTCTTTACTTTGACCTTTGCCTTACTCTCATTCAGTTAAAGTGGGGGTTAACTACAACCACCTAAAAATGGTGTCTCGATTTTTAAAAAATGTCCAATGTCGAAACATATGCCCTAATATGTATATTTGGAGCCCAGTAGGAGGAACCTTTAAATAGATCCTAAAAAGATATTGTCAAACCTTCACAGCGTGAAAATGTTAGGTCCGTCCAAAACTCGCGACAGTTTGTGTACCAGGTTGACCCAGAGCACAAGTGGGGTTCCTAGGGCCTGATCCGGCCTAGAACCGATCCAGTTCCCTGTTGGCTAGTAGGAACTTGGCTGGGTTCTTGGTTGCTTACCTGCGCTCAAAATGCATATGTTATGATAAAAATTTATCTGATAAGTGCAACTAATGTGATTAATTTTTGCTAAGAGATAATTTGTCTTCTTTTTACTTTTTTAATTAACCCGTTTTTATCTTTTGGGCTTTATAAAATGTGAGCCTCCCGCTAGGATTAAACACGCCCAAAAAATTTGAGAGAGAGCATATTGAAAAATGAGCGGAGAGACAAAAGTAAGAAAACTGCTTAACTAGAAAAGAAGTGTCGCTATCCCAAAATCCAATTGGATTTCCAAGTAGATCAAGTGGGTCAATTTGAGGGATGAACTTAAACCTTTTCTCTTCTTTTCCTTTTCCCATTTACTTATTTTATGTAGTTTCATGTGTTTGAGCAAAGATGTAATTGCTAATTAGCTTAGGACATGTTCTTTTCGACGTATTTTGTCTAAACTTATTCTGAATTGAACTTATTTGAACTTATTCTTAACATATTTGCTGAACTTATTCTGAACTTATTTACGAAACTTGTTCTGAACTTATTTACTGAACTTATTTACTGAATTTATTCTGAACTTTTGAACTTATTTACTATATTTATTCTAAGTTGAACTTATCTGTACTTACTCTTCAAAATATAAGTTGAACAGAATAGGGTCTAATTAGTCCCCACCTACTGTAATTATTTAGATCATTTCTTTGTGTTTTTCTTATTTTAAGATTCTTTCTTTAAACTTTATTATCTTATTTGCTAGATCATAACATGCTGCATATTTTGTGTCTAGGTAGGAATTAATTCTAATTTTTTATTTTTATTAGTAGAGGTAGTCAGTGATGACGAATGATATCGTGATGCGTTCCATCACGATATCACACCTTTGCTCCCAAATGAGATCCTTGGTTCAAATCTATGGAGTAAGATGGTCTCAATCCCATTTTCGGGATTACTTTGGGGCCTTTCGAAAAAACCTCTTTTAAAGACGAACCTGTTGTCCTTTTTGATGCCCCTTTCGATTTATGGTTCGTTTAAGAGAGCAGACTTGGGTTTTTTTTTTTAAGTTTTCCTAGAAACTCAATCGCAACCCTAATGAATGAATTTCATTATTTTATTATTTTTTGCTTAACTTTTTTGGAATGGGCAGAATAGGGATTTTGGCTTGTGATGTTGATAAATATCTATTTTGACCTCATTTCAGATCCTATTTGATCCCTATTTTTCACGTTTCTATGCCAAATCTAGATGAGAAATGGTCAAATTCACCCTTTGGATTCAATTGTGCTTATAATTTGGTTTATCCTTACTTTCAGGAGAAATCTTCGGGTCTTAATAGAAAAGACGACTTTGGAAATGAATTACGAGGAGATTGAGGTCTAATGAAGCCCCGAGAGCCAAAGGAAGATGGGTAAAAGAGTGCACGACCATGCTGCAGAGGCCGAAGCTACGCACTGGCTGGCTACAGGAGGCGCACGACCGTGCGCCCTACTTGTGCACCCTGGCGCACGGCTGCCCGTGCGTCTAAGCACGACCATGCTTCGACCTGCTGTCGCGCGACTTAACTGATTTTTCTAGCAGTTTTTGGGACACTTCAGTTTTTCTTTTGAAAGCACTATTCTTAAGCGATTTCTAGGGTTTTGTTAGGGGATTTTATTGAATGCCTACTACCACATGACGATTAATTCAAGTTTGTCTATTGTTTCTCTCCCTCCCCTTCATTGTTATTTTAGGGTTTTGGTTGAATCATGTTCAGTGAATTGGGATTTGTGATTGTTGCTTTTGAGATGATTCATGGCTAATCTCCTAACTTAGGTTGGGATTAACGCCAATTATGTAGTTGGATCATGATTTAGCTCTGAACCCCATGTTTTGTGTTTATGATTTCTACTTTGTGCACCATGTGTTCGATAAATTGCTCAAAAGAGCGTTCATCCGTTATTATTCGGATTTAGGGGAACGTTGAGAGACGAACCCTTTACCTACCGTGACTTAGTAGACAACTAGGATTTTAATATGAAAATAATTGAGGTTCTAGTTGGGATTAGAGATTATAGATCTTGTAAACCTTTAACTTTTGGTCCCGTGAAAATAGGTGGCTATGGTCCTAGGATTAGTCTTCGACCCTTGAGAGAAGGAGGAGATGGACTCAATCGGCAATCTATCCACTCGTAATGCAATTCTTAGATCTATTTGTTGGGGTTAATGATTGATTCATCGATGTAATTGTACTGTTAGTTTTAGTATTCTGATTTTCTATTTGTTAATTATTAGTCAAACCTTTGAAATTGTTTTCGCCTGGATTGAGTTGTTCAATTGGTTCTAGTAGTTGAAAGCAGGTTCCCCGTGGATACGACTCGTACTCGCTGGTTGCTAGCTACAGCTACACCGTGCGCTTGTGGTATAAATTTAAGACAACAAGTTTTTGGCACCGTCGCCGAGGAACTGCGCATCTCAATAGTAGAGTCGATTCGAATATTCTAGACTAGCCTTTTCCTTTTTTTCTTTTGTTTTAGTTTATAGTTCTTCCTATTCTTGCTAGAAACTGTTTACGCCGTGGTAGTGTTTACTTTTGTATGCGCAGGAGGAGTCAAAGGGATCAAGACCTAATCCCATTGGATCCTGAGATAGAAGCAGCAGCACACCGGCATAGCAGAGAAGTGAGATGGAGGAGGAAAGAAGAAGCAGTGATGGCAGGGCAAGACCAGAGGGTGTTACGCGATTACACCCTGCCACAAACGGCAGGTATCACATTGTCTATTGTGAACCTGACGGTCAAAGCTAACAACTTCGAACTCAGTCCCGCGCTCATCACCTTCGTGGAGCGGGACCAGTTCGGCGGACACCCCTCAGACAACCCCAATGTGCACCTTCGCAGGTTCCTTGTGAAGTGTGACACCATCAAGCTCAATGGGGTAACCACTGACACGATTCGACTTAGGCTCTTCCCATTCTCACTGAGGGATAGGGCCAGTGACTGGGTGCAGACCGATGAGCCCAACTCGTTCACCACTTGGGAGGCTCTCTCAAAGGCCTTCCTCAACAAATATTTCCCACCTGGCATGACTGTCAAACTGAGGACAAACATCACATTCTTCACCGAGCAGGATGGGGAGTCCCTATACGAGGCATGGGAGAGGTTCAAAGACCTCCAACGACAGTGCCCCCACCACGGAGTTCCTAACCGGCTCCTAATCCAAACCTTCTACAATGGGTTGGAGTGGTCAGTGAAAATTTCTATTGATTCCGCAGCAGGGGGTGCTCTCATGGGCAACGACGAAGGCATTGTTAGAAGAGATGACTTACAACAATTATCACTGGTCGAGTGAGAAAGCCACCCCCAAGAGGGGCAGTGGCAGACACGAGATGGACGCTGTGACACTCCTGGCCAGTAGGGTGGACGCCCTAGCACAGCGATTGGATAGAGTGGCTACCCCATCAGTCATTTCTGCAGGATCATCAATGGGGGCCTATGCGTATTGTGAGGCATGTAGTGTACAGAGTCATACTTCCGTTGAGTGTTACAATACTCCTCCTAGTGTTGAACACGTCAACGTTTTCCATAGCCACAACCATCCACCACAAAATAACCCTCACCCCACCACCTATAGCCAGGGTTGGAAGAGTCATCCAAATCCCCTTTATAAGAACCCCAATGCTTATCCCCAGAATTTTGTCCAGCCACCTGGTTTCCACTATAGAGCTCCCTACACCCCGCCTCCTCCACCTCCTCAACTTACATCACATCTGGAGAGCCTCATGGAGTGCTTCATAGTGACTCAAACCAAAACTAATGAAAGTATTGGTGAATCGATCAATTTACTGACCCCCAGACTCGATACCATGGTCGCTCATCATAAGACAATGGATGCCCAGATTGCTCAGATCGCTCAACAGGTGAGCCACTTGTCTCGACCTTAGGGGCATCTCCCAAGTCAGCCTGAGACTAACCCCCGAGGTCACGTCAATGCCATCTCTGCGATAGGAGAGGGGTTAGAGGAGAGTCCAGTGATGGTTCTCCAGGAGGTAGTTCGAGCTCCTGATTCTGCATGAACAAAGGGGAAGAAGAAATAAGAGAATCTAAGTTCTACTGGGGACCCTAATCCTCCACCTCCCGCTCGTACTTACCAGCCCCTAATGCCTATCCCTAAAAGATTGGCATGGTCCAAGCTATCTCAGCTTGAGCCTAGATTCGCGCAATTCCTGAATACCCAACGCCGAATCTATGTCAGTAGCCTCTTCTTGACAGCTCTCAAGGACACACTTGGCCATTTGAATTTTTTGATAGAGCTCCTATTTAGGAAGGGAGAACCTGGGGAAGTTTCAGTGGCTCCCATTGGTGGGTCATGTAGCGCACTCTTACAGAGGCAGTCGCCATCAAAACTGCAGGATCCTGACAGTTTCTTTATCCCATGCTGCATAGCGGATATGCAGATTGAGAGAACCCTTTGCAACCTGGGCGCCAATGCGAGTCTCATGTCGCTCCCTGTTTGCAAGAAGCTGCAACTACGGGACCTCACGCCCACGAGCATGACTATTCAACTAGCAGACTGCTCCGCCAGGCAGCCTGTCGGCATTCTGGAGGATGCCCCAGTCCAGGTGAGCAAGCTCCTTATTCCCTGTGATTTCGTTGTTCTTGACATGGATGAGGACTTCCCGGCCCCACTCATCTTAGGTCGGCCATTCCTTGCGACTGTAGGGACGGTGATTGATGTGCAGATAGGCATCATATCCTTCACTATATGTGGAGAGAGGGTGGATTTCAGTTTTCCTCAAGCATGGAGGGGTGCGCTTACAGCTTTTTGGGTAAAATTATGAGCTTGGGGCGTAGGATGAATGACATCACTTGCATTCGCATCATATAGATAAGATGTCATGTAATTTTACTAGGTTGTTTTTTGCATTCTTCCTTTAATAGAACATATAGTTTAGAGCATATAAGTTAGATTTTACATCTCAAAAGGTGAAGTGATCGAGTTGGGCGTCCCTGAGCTTTCCAGGTACTACTTCTTACCCTTCTTCGCACTAACCTTTATATCTTTTACTGCTTTCCTAGTTAGATTTATTTCTTTTAAGAAATTTTGGAATAAGAGTTGTGAAAACCCCTTTTATAAAGATAACACAACGGGTGATTATTGATTGATCAGGTTGAGTTGTGTGTTGAGGAATGGCCTATTATGGTGAGAATTTTTCTGAAATTGTGTTTGACATTGCCATCTGTAGTTCCCCTGTCCTATCTTGTACGTCATATTGCCCTTAAAATTTATGCGGTTGGGTTTGACTGACCTTGATAAGTGGAACATATCTTAGAGTAAGTTGTTTGATTGTGGTAGAATTACCTGTGAGACTTTGAGCCTATTGACTATTAATCACATATAGTCTCGTACTTTCTTTTATGTGTGACTCATCCATGATTGCATCTCTAGAACTTAGTATTGTTCTCTTCGAAACCACATTTAGCATGTGCATATGTTGATGTCATTGAGGCAATTTTTGTTCCGTTTAGTCACATGAGCCAAAAAGCCACCCATTGATGTGTACTATCCTCTTTGCTAGCCCTTTGTGCCTTACCCATTGTCTTTATTGTTGCACCCTAGCCACTACACACTTGGCCTATACATATTCCTTATATCCTTGTCAAGGTCTAGTGGAGCAACACTTCTATTTGAGTTGGGTTTGCTTTGGAGGTTACTCCACCTTGGGTACTTTATTGGTGGCTTGCTTGGGAGGAATGATGATATGATTTTATGATCTCTATGCCATTCATATGTCCTTTTTCTCCTTCAGAAAAAAAAAGAAAAGAAAGAAGTGGAAAATTCAAGAATAAAGTGGTTGACATGAGTTCATGGAAATAAGAATGTTTAATTCATCCCTATACATTTTTGTGCGGTTTGTTGCTTAAATTTCAAATGTGGTGTGAAAATGTTGATCTATTCACTAGTTGCGGAAGTGTTTTTTTTGCTCCCTAGTCTTTTGACTATTAGCTCCGCCCTTCCCAAATTATTCCACTTCTCATCCTTAACCTTGACCCCATCACATCCTCTTAGAAGCCCTCAAGATTGGCATATTGCATTTTGCATCAAGTGGTGGAGAATCGAGAACTCTACCAAGCTTATGGTAGTTTGCTTGATTGGATAGAGTATTGAGTGCACCCTTGTTATATATTCTAAACACATTGAGGGGAGTGTTCCACTTTGTCCTAAAGTGAGGTTCTACCGGTCTCGCTTACTCACCATTTATTGAGGAAGGTCTTGTCATGCTATGTGCTTCATATTGGGGTATTTGATGTGTTGCATTTGTTAGGGGGCTTCATGAATGAGAGTGTGCGTGTCTTATTGAGATTGTTTCGCACCTTGACTTGGTCGTCCTTAATGCATGATTTAGCTTCATCTATCGATTGTTTGTCTCTTGCCTGAGGAGGCGTGTGACTAGAGGTTTATCTCCCTCTTTGATCTTTCTTGAGCTAGTCTTTACCTGAGGGCAAGCAAGAGATAAGCATGGGGGAGTGATAAACCTCTGTTTTGACCCCATTTCAGATCCTATTTGATCCCTGTTTATCACGTTTCTATGCCAAATCTAGATAAGAAAGGGTGAAATTCACCTCCCTGGATTCAATTGTGCTTATAATTTGGTTTATCCTTACTTTTAGGAGAAATCTTCAGGTCTTGATAGAAAGGATGACTTTGGCAATGAATCACGAGGATAGTGAGGTCTAATGAAGCCTCGAGAGCCAAAGGAAGATGGGTAAACGAATGCATGACCATGCTGCAGGAGTGCATAGCCGTGCTACAAAGGCTGAAGCTACGCACTGGCTGGCTACAGGAGGCGCACGGCTGCCCGCGCTTCTAAGCACGACCGTGCGTTGGCCCGCTATCGCGCGACTTAACTGATTTTTCCGGCAGTTTTTGGGACACGTCAGTTTTTCTTTTGAGAGCACTATTCTTAGGCGATTTCTAGGGTTTTGTTAGGGGATTTTCTTGAATGCCTTTTGGATTAAATTCATTGCAATTGAAGATTGTTCTACTACCACACAACGATTAATTCAAGTTTGTCTCTTAATTCTCTCCGTCCCCTTCATTGTTATTTTAGGGTTTTGGTTGAATCATGTTCAGTGAATTGGGATTTGTGATTGTTGCTTTTGAGATGATTCGTGGCTAATCTCCTAACTTAAGTTGGGATTAACGCCAATTATGTAGTTGGATCATGATTTAGCCCCGAACCCCGTGTTTTGTGTTTATGATTTCTACTTTGTGCACCATGTGTTCGATAAATTGCTCAAAAGAGCGGTCATCCGTTATTATTCAAGTTTAGGGGAGCGTTGAGAGACGAACCCTTTACCTAGCGCGACTTAGTAGACAACTAGGATTTTGATATGAAAATAATTGAGCTTCTCGATTAGAGATTGTAGATCTTGTAAACCTTTAACTTTTGGCCCCATGAAAATAGATGGCTACGGTCCTAGGATTAGTCTTCGACCCTTGAGAGAGGGAGGAGACGGACTCAATTGGCAATCTATCCACTCATAATACAATTCTTAGATCTATTTGTTGGGGTTAATGATTGATTCATCGATGTAATTCTGCTGTTAATTCCAACCTAGGTGTTTTAGTATTCTGATTTTCTATTCGTTAATTATTAGTCAAACCTTTGAAATTGTTTTCGCCTAGATTGAGTTGTTCAATTGGTTCTCGTAGTTGAAAGCATGTTCTTTGTGCACACGGAATTCAGCGACAGAAAAAAATAGAGACAGATTTGGCGATGGAAATGGCGACAGAAAAATAGTTTCAGAAAAAAATCAGATTATACGACAGATATGTCGACGGAAATTTTTATCCGTCGCTAGATTTGACATATGACGACGAATATTCCGTCGCCATTAATTATTTTTTTTTTAAAAAAATTGGCGACAGAATTTCCGTTGCCTAAAATTTTTTTTAAAAAAAAAAACAGGGGGCAGCGACGGAATTTCCGTCGCCACCCTTATAAAATGAAACCGGATTTCTCTGGTTTCATTTTGTTGTTTCGCGAGGCATTGAGGAGAGAGAGAGATAGGCGACGCGTCATCCGCACCAGCCCAGCCACCTCCCCGCCGTGCCCACCCACCGCCGCCGGTCGTCCGCCCCACCCGCCACCGCCGGTGACCTTCCCCCTCAATCGGTCGCCGTCTGCTGCCCTCCACCGCTAATTTTTTGAAGTTATTTGAGGTATTTTTCTCAACTAAACAACTTGAAATTTCTACAAATTTTTGTATTACATTGTTAGAATTTCATAATTAGTTCATATTTGTGTTGAAATGTGGTGTTTGTGTGAGGTTATTGGTTTAATTTGGTTCAAGATTGGGGTAAATCCGATTTAGGGTTTAGGTTTGGTAGTTTGAAGTTAAAGTTTGATATATTGGTGGAATAAAATGGTTTCATTGATAATGTTGTTGAAATGTGCAATGTGTGTGAGGTTATTGCTCTAATTCATTACAAGAATTTGGTAAATTCGATTTAGGGTTGAGGTTTGGTAGTTTGAAGTTGAAATTTCATATGTTGGTGGAATGAAATGTTTTAATTGATAATGTTGTCGAAATTTGATTGGAGATTTTGCTCAACGCAATTTAGGGTTTAGGTTTGGTGATGTGAACTTGAAAGTTGATATGTTGGTGGATTGAGATGCTTTAGTTTATTATTTTGTTCAAATGTGATGTTTGTATGAAGTTGTAGCTCACATTTGTTTAAAATTTTCGCCCAATGCAATGTACACTTAGATTTGGTAATTTGAAGTTTAAATTTGATATGTTGGTGGAATAAAGTGGTCAACTATATATGAATTACTGGTTTTGTGATGTTCGTGAGAATGTAAGTATATTTATCACCTATTTGTAAGTTTTTTTTAGGTGCATGTGGAAATTTTAAAGTAAGCATACATAATATATAATTGCGTAATTTATGTAATAATTATAATTTTGATCAAAATTATTTCTTGACAAATACCTTATGTGGTTATTGTTATTTGAGCAGACTATGAATGGTCATCCACATCGTAGGTGGCTATATAATAGATTACTGCCTGATCGTAGTGGTTATATGCAAGAATTTCTAGATAGAGTAAACGAATTCGATCAATTTACACGTACACAGATAGAGTTTCTAAATGGGAGAAAGTATAGATGTCATTGTGCGAAATACAGAAATAGGTGTACTTGACACCTGATGAGGTAACATACACCTTATGTATAAGGGTTTTGTGGAAGAGTATTGGTTTTGGATAAGTCATGGGGAAATAGAACATCAGGAATATGGTTCTGGGTATCCAAATAGTGAAATTCCCGTAGTTAGAGGTTCGTGTCATGATAATAACGACTATTCTGAAACCTACATAGATCGGATGGATGACATGGTTGATGATGCTATAATAGCAAATCAAAATGTAAGGGAAGAGGGGTCAAGTACTTGCCGAGAACCATTTTATAATATAGTTCAAGCTGCTCAACAACCCCTTATATGATGGTTGCTCTACCCACAGTGAGCTATCTGCGGTGGTGAGACTGTTGAGTATTAAATCTGATTATAATATGTCTCAAAATTGTTTTAATGAAGTTGTTCAATTAATGAAAGAGATGTGTCCCCCTAACAACCGCGTGCCTAACAACTACGGGCAAATGAAGAAGGTTGTTAAAGATCTCGGCAACGATGTGATCCAAATTGATTGTTGCTGGAAAGGTTACATGTTATTTTATGAGGAGGACGCAAACTTGGATGCGTGAAAGTTTTATGGGCATTCAAGATGGAAGAGGCAAAGGTCACAACAAAGGAATCAGAATCCATTGCCATACTCAAGGATGCATTACTTGCCGTTAAAACATCGACTGCAGAGGTTGTACGCATCAAGAAGTAGTGCAGAGCACATAAGATGGCATTATGAATATCGACGTGAGGACGGTGTTTTATGTCATCCATCAAATGGGGCAGCATGGAAACATTTCGATTCCAAATACCCTGAATTTGCTGCAGAGCCTCGGAATGTGAGGCTTGGCTTATGTGCTGATGGATTTAATCCTTACACATTGTCTTCAAGATCATAATCCATTTGGCCGGTGGTCGTTACACCTTATAACCTTTCTCTTCAAATGTGTATGACCATACCCTTTATGTTCTTGACTTGTGTAATCCCTGGGCCCAAAAATCCCAAGAACAAGATAGATATATATTTACAACATCTTGTCGATGAGTTGAAAGAGTTGTGGGATGTTGGAGTTGAGACTTATGATATTTCTACGGGGCGTACATTTCAGATGAAAGCTGCACTTATGTGAACGATTAATGATTTTCTCGCATATGGAATGTTATCTGAGTGGAGTACTAATGGCCAATTGGCATGCTCCGTATGTATGAAACAACAAAAGGCTTTGAGATTGCGAAATGGAGGTAAATTCTCATGGTTTGACTGTCATCAGTGTTTTTTTGCCAAGGAATCATGCGTTCAAAAGAAATAGAACCACATTTTGGAAAGGGAGAACTGTTATAGGGGGTCCTCATAGCCGATTGTTCGGGGAAGAACTTTATGTCGAGGTGGAAGTTTACCCAATGGCAACCACAAATGGTGACTTTGTCATACCAGGATTTAAGGAGAATGAGCACAACTGGACGAAGAAGAGCATATTATGGGAGTTGCCTTATTGGCAACACCAACTGCTCCACCATAATTTGGATGTGATGCACATTGGGAAGAACTTCTTCGAGAACATTATCAACACTGTGATAGATGGTAATGGGAAAACAAATGACAATGCCGAATCAAGAATGGATGTTGCAGAAATATGTGATAGGCCAGAATTACATTTACATTCAGGCCCAAGTGGTAGGCTAGTTAAACCAAAAACGAAGTTCGTACTTCCTGTGGATAAACAAAGAGAGTTGTGTGAATGGGTGAAGGAGCTTCAAATGCCTGATGGATATTGCTCTAATTTGAGAAATATTGTGGACCCTAATGAGACTAAGTTCAACACCATGAAAAGTCATGATTGTCATGTCTTCATGGAGACTCTTTTACCAATTGCATTTGGTGCGCTCCCAGATGATGTATTGAAACCTCTTATTGAGATAAGGCAATTCTTTAAGAACTTATGCTCAACAACATTACGAGAGGATATGCTTGAGGAACTGCATCACAACATTGTCATCACTTTGTGTAAGTTGGAGACTGATTTCCCTTCTGGCTTTTTCAATGTCATGGAGCACCTGCCAGTGCATTTGGCAGAAGAGGCTCAACTAGCTGGTCCAGTACAATACCGATGGATATATCCATTTGAGAGGTAAATTATACTATAGGTAATGAAACCTTCTATGAATTCTTAATTATATCACTACAAAAACGCTGCCGGATTCCGACAGAAAAAGCGAGGCGGGGACCGGACGTCGGGAGAAATCAGAAGGGCCGACGGGAAGTCCGGCGGGACCCGACGGACCCGGGGAATTCCAATGGGATCTTTTTCCGACGGAAATTCTGTCGGAGTCCGTCGGACTCCCTCGGAATTCCCGTCGGACGTTGGGCGCAGATCTCGAGGCGAGCGCACATGGGGGGTGGGGGGAATTCAAAGTTTGGGCGCTTAAATTTGGGGGAGGGGGAGTTTATTGGGTTATTTGAAAGGTTAGAGAGAGAAGGAGTTTTGAAGAGAAAGAGAGGGAGGAGAAGGAAGAGAGAGAAAGAGGTGTTTGAAGGTTTTAATGGTCGGAAAGTAAACGGTAAGTGTTTGTTTATGTTAATTTTTTGTTTAAAGTTAAAATAATTAAGGTAATTGATGTTTTGTACGGTTTTAATTTTTCATGTTTGACTACCGCCGCCACCGCCCCCTTGCCTCCGTCGCCAGTACAACGCTTGATTTTTCGGGTTTGGAAGGTTAGCAAAATTGTTGCGCGTTAAAATCGTGTTAATTTATATTTGATATGTGATGTTCATTTGTTTGAACTTTAATGTTGAAGCATGTTTGTTTATTTTGAATAATATTTTTAGAATGTTATATATGTTAAGCATGTATAAGATGTTTTATTAAAGCTAATAATTTAAGTGAAACAAGTTAGTTTATTGTAAAATGTTGAAGATGTTAGACATGTATTTTTTTTAGGTAAGTTTAATTTTTTTATGATTTGTTTGAAATGTGAAGAATTTTTTTTTATATGTTTGCATGCTCTAGGTATGTTAAGTATATAGTAATTTAAGTTTGTTAAGCATGTTAATAGTATTTTATTTTTTTTGTAAATCTGAAATAATTATCTAATTAACTTAAAATGTTAAATATGTTTAGCATGTATAAGATGTTTTATTAAAGTGAATAATGGAAGTGGAACAAGTTTGTTTATTATAAAATGTTGAAGATGTTAGACATGTATGTTTTTTTAGGTAAGTTTAATTTTTTTATGATTTGTTTGAAATGTGAAGATTTTGTTTTTATATTTTTGCACGCTCTAGGTATGTTAAGTATATAATAATTTAAGTTTGTTAAGCATGTTAATAGTATTTTATTATTTTTGTAAATCTGAAATAATTATCTAATTAATTTAAAATGCTAAATATGTTTAGCATGTATAAGATGTTTTATTAAAGTGAATAATGGAAATGGAACAAGTTAGTTTTTTGTAAAATGTTGAAGATGTTAGAAATGTATGTTTTTTTAGGTAAGTTAAATTTTTTTATGATTTGTTTGAAATGTGAAGATTTTTTTTTTATATTTTTGCATGCTCTAGGTTTCTTAAGTATATAGTAATTTAAGTTTGTTAAGCATGTTAATAGTATTTTATTTTTTTTTGTAAATCTGAAATAATTATCTAATTAATTTAAAATGTTAAATATGTTTAGCATGTATAAGATGTTTTATTAAAGTGAATAATGGAAGTGGAACAAGTTTGTTTATTGTAAAATGTTGAAGATGTTGGACATGTATGTTTTTTTAGGTAAGTTTAATTTTTTTATGATTTGTTTGAAATGTGAAGATTTTTTTTTTATATTTTTGCATGCTCTAGGTATGTTAAGTATATAATAATTTAAGTTTGTTAAGCATGTTAATAGTATTTTATTATTTTTGTAAATCTGAAATAATTATCTAATTAATTTAAAATGTTAAATATGTTAAGCATGTACAAGATGTTTTATTAAAGTGAATAATGAAAGTGCAACAAGTTTGTTAATTGTAAAATGTTGACGATGTTAGACATGTATGTTTTTTTAGGTATGTTTAATTTTTTTATGATATGTTTCATATGTTAAGAATTTTTTTTTATATTTTCGCAAGATGTAGATATGTAAAGTATATATTAATTTAAGTTTGTTAAGTATGTTAATAGTGTTTTGTTATTTTTTGTTGGGTTTGTTTAATTAGATGAAGTGTGAAATAAGTTGTTTAATTTTCAAGATTGATGCTTATTGAGGCTTATGTGGATAAATAATATTGTTATGTTAAATTTATTTTTGTTTTTTGCGTATATGTTTAATTTCGTTAATTGTTGTATTTTTGCTTTTTTGAGAATTTTTCCGAATAACATGTAATGTATTTTTGTCGTAAAATGCGAATGTGAATTACATTAAATTTTAATTATATTTTTGAGCAAAATATGACAAGTATGTACATTTATAATAATTATGTAATTATTAAGAAATGTTATATTATATTAGACATGTGTAATGTTTTTAGCTTTGGTGAATATTTTAAATTTTCTACGTATGTTTGTATTTTGTTTGATTTATGATATATGTAAATGTTTTGTAAGTATGTCCTGAAGTGTATGTCTCGTTGAAGTATGTTAAATATATATTGAGGTGTACGTGTTAAGTATAATATTAATTGAAGTTTGCTGATTAATTATGTTAGTTGTATTTATATCTTATTAATTTTTGGTTTGTATTATTGTTGTTTGTTTCATTTTAGTTGGTCTTGTAGTTGGAAGCTTTTTAGGGTGTTCGTTGGCCGCGTAGTTGTCGACGTCTGTGGCGGGCCATGTAGCTGTTTCAGCCTGTCCTCCGCGGAGTTCTGGGGTTAGGAGGGGGTTAGGGTTGCGGAAGGTACACCTAGCATCCTGGAACATTGGGACCCTCACGGGTAAGTCGATAGAATTAGTTAAGTCTCTGTATAGACGTAAGGTTAGTATAGCGTGTGTCCAGGAGACAAAGTGGGTTGGAGCGAAAGCTAGAGAGATTGATGGGTACAAGCTTTGGTACTCGGGGTCAGCCAAGGCGAAGAATGGAGTTGGCATCCTAGTCGTGAAGGATTTGGCGGACCAGGTGGTCGAAGTGAGGCGTAAGAGCGACTGGATTATGGCCATTAAGGTTTTGGTGGGTTCAGTTTTCGTGAACGTGATGAGTGCGTATGCGCCTCAGGTAGGCCTGCCGGAAGAAACTAAGAAGCTCTTTTGGGAAGACCTAGATGAGGTCACCCAGGAGGTACCTCACAGCGAGAAACTGTTCATAGGAGGAGATTTTAACGGCCATATCGGCGCGGAGGCAGCAGGATACGTTGGGGTCCACGGGGGCCTCGGTTTCGGAGAGAGGAATGCGGGAGGGGTCTCTGTGCTGGACTTTGCGATGGCCTTTGATTTTCTGGTGGTTAACTCATTCTTCAAGAAGAAGGAGGACCACCTGGTGACCTTTAAGAACAATTCTTGCAAGACCCAGATTGACTACTTCCTAACGAGGAAGGAAACTCGGAGATCGTGTAAGGACTGCAAAGTGATTCCCAGCGAGTTGCTGGGAACTCAACACAGGTTGCTGCTTTTAGATGCAGAGTTCAAGTATCCTAAGAGGTCGCAGAGGAGAATCGAAGAACCCAGAATTAAGTGGTGGACCCTCACAAAGGAGAAGGCAGGGTTAATAGCATAGAGATTAGCTGAGGAGAGAGTTTGGAGGAGGGCAGAAGACGCCGACTCGATGTGGGATGCTGTGGCGGACGACATCCGAAGGCCAGCTAAGGAAACCTTAGGTCTTTCCAGGGGAGGCAGCAACAGGATGGAGGGCGCCTGGTGGTGGAACGAAGAGGTAAATGAGAAAATCAAGGCAAAAAAAGAGGCCTACACGGAGTTCATGAGCAGCGATTCGGAGGACGAGAGGGCACATAAGAAGATCGGATACAAGGTGGCCAAGAAGGTAGCTAGAAGGGCGGTTGCAGTAGCAAAGAGTCAGGCGTTTGATAGACTGTACCATAAATTGGGGACGAAAGAAGGAGAGAAGGAGGTTTTTAAACTGGCTAGGGCGAGGGAGAGAAAGACTAGGGATTTGGGAGTGGTAAGGTGTATCAAGGACGAAGAGGGTAAGGTGTTGACTGAAGATGCAGAAATTAAGGAGAGATGGCAGAGGTTCTTTGCTAAACTCCTCAATGGGGAAGGGGGGGAGACGACTGTAGTAGGGGCGGAGAGTGTAGTGATCAGCGTGCGTGCGCCATCATAACAAAGGAGGAGATTAGGGAGGCTTTGAAGAAGATGGCGAAGGGAAAGGCAGTGGGCCCGGACCAGATACCAGTGGAAGTTTGGAAGTATATGGGGAAAGTGGGACTAGAGTGGCTCACGGAGCTTTTCAATGTTATTTTCAGGACCGCCAAGATGCCCAAAGAGTGGAGGGCCAGCACAGTCATCCCATTATACAAAAACAAAGGGGATATCCAAGATTGTAATAACTTTAGGGGCATCAAGCTGCAGAGCCACATTATGAAGTTGTGGGAGAGGGTGATTGAGAGAAGGTTGCGAGAGGAAGTAGAGATTTCAGAGAACCAATTTGGTTTCATGCTGGGCAGGGCAACCATTGAGGCAATCTACCTCCTCAGAGAGCTCATAAGCTTATTCAGGGACAGAAAGGTGGATCTCTATATGGTATTCATTGACTTGGAGAAAGCGTATGATAGAGTTCCAAGGGAGGTATTGTGGAGGTGTTTGGAAGAGAAAAGGGTGTCGCCCGCGTACATTCGTGTTATCAAGGATATGTACGAGGGAGGGCGGACGAGGGTTAGGACTCCGGGAGGGGTCTCCAATGACTTTGCTGTTAGTTTGGGCCTGCATCAGGGCTCCGCTTTAAGCCCTTTTCTTTTCTCATTAGTTTTGGACGAACTCACTAGAGGTATACAGGACGAGGTGCCTTGGTGCATGCTATTTGCAGATGACATCGTCCTTATCGATGTGACCAGGCAGGGGGTGAATGACAGGTTGGAGAGTTGGAGGTATACACTTGAGGCTAAGGGCTTTCGGCTGAGTAGATCGAAAACGGAATACCTTCACTGTTGTTTCAGTGGAAGGACAGGAGAGGGGGGAGAAATCGTACTGGATGGGAGGGCAATACCGAATGTCGCCAAATTCAAGTATTTGGGCTTGATCATCCATCAGAATGGGGACATTGACGAGGATATTAGCCAGCGGATTAGAGTGGGCTGGCAAAAGTGGAAGTCAGCGTCAGGGGTGCTGTGTGACAAAAGAGTGCCCGTGGGTTTGAAAGGCAAAGTCTATCGGATGGTAGTTAGACCGGTTGTTCTCTATGGGTCGGAGTGCTGGCCTCTAAAAAAGGCGCAGGTCCAAAGGTTGATGGTAGCTGAGATGGGGATGATCAGGTGGATGTGTGGTTTTACGAGATTGGATAGGATCACGAATGGGGTAATTAGGGGCTTAGCTGGAGTGGCCCCCATAGAGGAGAAGATAAGGGAATCGAGGCTCAGATGGTTTGGCCACGTGAAGAGGAGAAGCGTGGCCGCCCCAGTGCGAAGGTGCGAGAGTATCAACCCCCCCGGTGGTAAGAGAGGGAGGGGTAGGCCGAAGAAGGGCCTAAAAGAGGTGGTTAGAGAGGACCTGAGAGTTGTCGATCTCACGAAGGGCATGGCTCAGGATAGGAGTTTGTGGCGGGACAGGATTAAGGTCCCCGATTGTAGGGGACCGGCTCCGTAGGTGGCAGTAGCTTAGGCGGTGTGGGGTGGGGTGGGGTAGGGTGGGGTGGGGTGGGTAGGGTTTTGGTTGGCTGGTCTGCAGGTTGTGCTTTTCCCGGGATGTCACGACCCCAAGCGCCCTTGGTTTGTTGAGGTATGTCTCCGCTCCCTATCTTTTCGCCTACCCGGAACCTTTTCTCCCCCACCCCTTTTTCTCTTACGTCGATCAATGGTTTTGCAATCGTTTTCCCTTCAAACCTTTTTCTGAAAGCTATTTTGTGGGTCTTATGGAATCAACCTCTCTATGGGTAGGAATACCGGTAGAGGTAAGGTTGCCTACAGCTGGATCTCCCCAGACCCCGCGAAAGCGGGACCCACATTGGGAGCTTGTTGTTGTTGTTGTTGTTGTTGTTGTATTAATTTTTGGTTTGATTTGTTGTGTATATTTATCATTGGGAAGTATGTAAAGAATATTTTTGTTTGACGTACATTAAATATATTTTTTGTAATACATATATATATATATATATATATGTTGAACTGGATAAATAAATTTCTAAAAGATATTTATTGTAATTAATTGTAGTTTACATAGCAATTAAGGCAATCATATATTAGCAACATATGGATGGACCGTTGCATCGTCAATGGATGTATAGGAGAAGAAATCCTAATGGACATGGACTTAGAGATGAGTGGTTGATGGGAGTTAATCTGTTTGATGAATTTGCACGAAATCAGGAGGAGTTCAGAATTAATGGAGTTTATAGATGTTCATGAGTGAAGTGTAAGAATATGCAATACTTTGCACATGACGTGGTGAAGTCTCATTTGTATAGAAAGGGTTTTGTGAAGAATTATTGGTTTTGGACAAGTCATGGGGAAGAAGATAATTCGGAAGTAGGGGGTGCAAGCAGTTCACATTCTATGAATTTTGAATACGATCACAACGATCATAATCCTATGGAGAACATGCTTCATGCTGCTTTCCAAGCTAATAAAATGAACATGAGTAGCCATCATGACGTAAATCCTGAGGTATTTTATACCATGCTGGAATCTGCCCAAAAACCGTTGTATGAAAGGTGTGACATAACCGAACTTGAAACATCGGTGAGGCTACTTAGTATTAAATCGGGACACAATATGTCACAACGTTGTTTCAATGAAGTTGTTTACTTGATGAAAGATGTATGCCCGTCTGAGAGTGGCATTCCAAAAAATTATCATCAGCAGCTCAGAAAAGTGAGAGATTTAGGTATGGATGTCCATGAAATTGATTGTTGTCCGAATGGTTGCATGCTTTATTATAAACAGGCTGATAGTTTGTCCGCATGCAATTTTTGTGAACATGCAAGACATTTACCAAAGAAATCCAACCACCGAGGTCATAAGGATGTTTCATATGCAAAAATACACTACCTACCTTTAATTCCAAGATTGCAACGAGTGTATGCTTCAAAAAGAACTGTCGTCCATATGAGATGGCATCATGAGCACCGCCAAGAATCGGGTGTTCTCCGGGATCCGTCAGATGGATTAGCTTGGAAGCATTTCGACCAAAAGTATCCAGATTTTGCAGCAGAGCCTCGGAATGTAAGGTTAGGTCTATGTGCTGATGGTTTCACACCCTTTTCCATATCTGGAAGATCGAACTCTGTGTAGCCAATTATTGTTACACCTTATAACTTGCCTCCATATATGTGTATGACCACTCCGTACATATTCTTAAGTTGTATTATTCCGGGTCCAACAAATCCGAAGAATAGGATTGATGTGTACTTGCAACCCTTAATTGATGAGTTGAAAATGTTATGAGATGTTGGGTGGATACATTTGATGTTTCATGCGGGAAAACTTTTAGATTGCATGCCGTGTTGATGTGGACAATTAACGATTTCCCCGCCTATGGCATGTTATCCGATTGGAGTACTCATGGGTTGTTAGCATATCCAGTTTGTATGCACCAAAATTGTGCATTCCAGTTACAGCATGGTCGGAAGCCATCTTGGTTCGATTGTCATTGTTGGTTCTTGCCTCGGAATTATTGCTTTAGAGCTAATAAAGTTGCTTTTCATAAAGGGAAGAGCATACACATTGGCCATCCCCAGAGGATTTCCGGTGAAATGTTGTCTGATTGGGTATCAACATTGCCTAAAGTGACTACTGATATCCATTTTCAAATTCCGGGATTTGAGGAAAATGAACATAATTGGACAAAGCAAAGTATCTTTTGGGAGTTGCCATATTGGAAGCATCAACTTTTGAGGCATAACCTTGATGTTATGCATATTGAGAAAAATTTCAGTGAAAATATAATAAACACAGTGATGGATGTTCCTGGAAAAACAAAGGATGATATTAAAGCAAGAATGGATATGTCTATTATGTGCAGTAGGCAGGAGTTGAACTTGGCTACAAGAGGGTCAACTGATAGATTGTGTAAGCCAAAAGCCAAGTTTGCATTGTCATTACCTCAAAAAGGAGGTTCTTGTGCCTGATAGTTATTGCTCTAATGTGGGAAATTGGGTGGATCCATCTAACACAAAGTTGCAAAACATGAAAAGTCATGATCGTCATGTGTTTTTGGAAAATCTTCTTCCAGTAGCTTTTGCTGCTCTTCCGGAAGATGTGTTGGGACCCTTGGTCGAATTGAGTGAATTTTTCAGAAACCTATGCTCCAGTGAGTTAAAAGTGAGCATGTTGGAAGAGATGAACAAGAACATTGTTATTACTCTTTGTAAATTATAGACAGTTTTCCCTCTTGATTTTTGGAATGTCATGGAACATTTTTTCATTTAGCCGAAGAAGCTTTGTTAGGTGGTCTCGTTCAATATCGATGGATGTATCCTTTTGAGAGGTATTTTAGCTGGTTGAAGTCTACGACAAAGAACAAAGCCCTTGTAGAGGCATCTATGGTTCATGCATACTTAGCGTTTGAGATTAAACATTTTGCGAACTATTATTTTCAGTCAAGCTTGCATCGCCCAACTATTGGGCGTAATGAGGGTATGCAGCAATTCGAACCTCAGATGCCAACTCTATTTTATTGAGGCAATTTGAACCGTGGCAAAAGATATCTTACTGAGGCGGAGTACCGTGTCGCTCGCCTTCACATTTTACTGAATTGTGATGAAGTCCTACCATATTTGGAATAAGTGTATCAGTTACTAAAAGTTTCATTTGAATAGTTCACAATTGTCGAATAATAATTAATTAATTGCACTCGGTACACATTACAGTTGGTTTAGACATCAATTTTGCGGTCATAATCCAAACGCGAGTGATGTGCAGGTTGACTTATTCATCGAAGCAAATTTTACACAGTGGTTTGAGTGTAATATAAGTAATTCATCTGAAGTAACCTTCAATTCCTAAACAAAATTTTTGTAACTCGATCTGACCGGTATTATCTTCTTTTTTTCTTCATAGGTCAATTCTTATCGTGTGTTTAATGATGAGAGGCAAGATTTTTTGATGAACTTATCTCATGGACCGATTATGGTAGTGGAGTGTTTTGCTGGGTATAAAGTTAATGGTTATCGGTTTCATACCAAGGCTAGAAATGAAGGTAAAGCAACATATAATTGTGGCGCATGTGTCAAAGGAGTTGGCGAAGGTGATGAAGTATCAGGGGATTATTATGGCATACTTCACGAAATCATTCATGTTGAATTTACGGGCGAGCCAATTAAAAAATGTGTGCTTTTTAATTGTGAGTGGTTTGACCCGGATGTTCCTCGAGGACTACGTTATCCTAAATTTGCCCCATCTCCTGAGGTTAATCATACCAGATGTTACAGAAAGTTTGACCCATTCATATTTGCCGATACTGCAACTCAAGTGGTATATCTTAAGTACCCCGATGGGGTGCCAGGAAAAGCGAATTGGTGGGTAGCTATGCCAAACAAACCTTGCGGTGCTCCTAAAGATAAGGACAATCTAGAACTTGCCTATCAACAGTTAGGAAGGACAATCTTAAGTACCCCGATGGACATGATTTGGGTGATGATCATGATGCGAATGGTGAACATGATGACGGTGATGAAGAGGATGAAGAAGGTGAATGGGAGGATAAAGCTGAAGACACTGATGATGATGATGATCAAAATATGGTACTGCAAAGGGATGATGATGAGGATGAGGACGGATCCCACAATGATTGATTTAATATTTTCGTTGTATGGATATTTAAGCATGTGCATGTAGTTTTTCTTAATTGCAATCTCAGAAAAACAATTGTACATATGTACTGTAATTTTTTCATTGACAATTTGTGATATATTTGCGCGATTCTATTTTTTTGTTTTCTCATTGTTTGTTAGATGTCTGGACACAATGGTGGACGTGGACGTGGACGTGGTCGAATCGTTTGGAATGATGCAGGTAGAGGAGCACCAAAACCGACCCCACAGTACGATCCCGCTTTGCAGAACTATGAAACAAACACCTTCACTAGAATGTTTGGGGGTTTCCTTGATCCAACTCAACCGTTTGGGAATTATTTTGGCAGTATGAATGAGCAACCTCATATGCAACAACCATTGTCTGGTGCGGGTATGCAGACACCAATGCAACCCAATATTCCTTACATGGGTGGTGCTTCAGATACTCCATTACTTTATCAACAGTTTGGCACTTTTAGTCCACATTTCAATGGTAATCAGATGATCGGGCAACCCAGAATGCCAAGTCACTCAGTGCACAACGAAGGGGTCCAAAACGAAGGGGTCGGAAGAGAAAGACACAGTCCTGCACCTGAAAGTGAAACAACCAGCACCACTAATAAGATATATTTACAACCCGATGGTGACACGTAAGTTCATTAAGAACCTTGTAACTTCTCCAGCAATCATATTCTTTTAATGCCTACAACAATTAATTAATTACTTAATTTTAACAAAAAAAATTTTGGTTCTTAGTTTTGTTCCATATCAGGGCATAGTCCAGAAAATTATTGAAAGTTTTGCAGGTAAGTACCCACGTCCTTCGACTATGTGGGGGGAAGTTCCACAATCTTAGAGAGACATTTGGTTCAATGAGTTCAAGGTTAATTATGATCTGTACAATTAATTTGAAAGTCGTAACTGGATTGTTTGGAATGTTTAATTATTAACATACTTCAACTTTGGCACAGAAACACTAATACTGGCATCCAGACAATGAAACTCAGATACAGCGTAATTTTGAGTTCAGAGGTGCAACTCGACTGAGGGACATTCTAGGATATGCCAGGAAGTACAACAAAAAGCCGAAGTGGTTACCACCTAGTGTGTGGAATGACATACTTAAACATTGGAGTGACGATGAGAAGTTTAAGAAATTGAGTCAACAAAACAAAAAGAACAAATTGAGTGATGCTGAAGGTTTTGGTCCTTCATTACATACATGTGGCTCAATTTCAATTAATCAAAGGAAAAGGCGTCTGGTAAGGAATGTGATTATTAATAAGTGTATTCCTTATATATATATATATATATATATATATATATATATATATATATGGTATGCATGCATTGAGGTTTTTGCGGATCTCTATGGTTTGTGTTTAATTGCTGCTTACTTATTTTTTCTTCAGGCCAAAGCATTAGGTAGGGAACCCAACTGTGAGGAATTGTTTAAGGACACTCACTGCAAGGTGAAAGACAAAAGTTTTGTGGATAAAAAATCTGCAAAAAAATATGTAAGTTTGGCACATTCTATTCAAAGATTATATACGTTCATATGTTATAATTAATTGTAGGCTTAGTACAAATTAAAATACTTTTATTTCTGACAATTTTCAGGAGGATCATCACAATAAATGGCAGGAGTACTCTCAAGGTGGCTCCCAACTGTCACCTATGACCCAAGAAGAGTTCTGGATTAAAGACAATCTGGACAAGAAAGGCCGTGTATACGGTTTTGCCGCGAAGGGGGTTAAGTTGAAGAAGTCGGCTACCATTGCAGCTGCACGTCACTCATCAGCTGAGCATTTTGATCCAAGACAGCAAGCGCAACTCCTCAATGAGAGCATAACCAGGCAAGTAGAGGCTATGACTCAAATAGCTAAGAAATAGGGGAAGACAGAGCGCATGCTGAAAAAAGTTTTAAGATTTTTCAAAGGTCAAAGTGCAGGTTCTTCTAGCCACACTAACTTGAACCCTGATGATGAAGAGGACTCCCAAACTCACGATGATGGTGATGATCCCACAAATTTGTCTGACTCTAATTAATTTTTCCGAACGGTTGCGTGTAGTTTATGTCATCTGTGTGGTAATCTAAAATAACTTCAATGTCGTTTTTAATATTTAATTTAGCACCTTCTGTATTGTACGTTATCAGATATAAAGCTTCATTGTTGGTTGCTATTACGTATTACATTTCATAATTTCTTTTATTTTTTTTTTGCTTTTGAGAACAACCAATTTTTTTTTTTCAAAAATTAAAAAATTTAGGGGGGGGGGGCGATGGGAATTCCGACGGAAAATCCCTTTGGAAATTCCGTCGGATCCCCCTCCCCCTTTGGCCTGGTTCTGTTGCCCGGCAGCAGTCCAACGAGTATTTTCCGCCGGAAAGCCCGTCGGAGTCTATTCTGCGACGAGCTGAATCCCGACGAGGCACTCCGCGTCGGTATTCCCGTCGGAGATTGCTTTTTCTGTCGAAAAACATACCTTTTTCCGTCGGTATATCCGTCGGAGATTGAGTGTATTTTTGATCGTGGGATCACTTAAAAGTGATTGTAATTGTGAATTTAGTAGGTTCTTTGGCCGATTGAAGAGAAAGATAAAGCAGCAAGCGTGTCCTGAAGGTTCAATCACAGAAGCATACCTAGAGGCAGAGAGGACATTCTTCGCCTCCTATTACTTCGGCTCTAATGTGCCCTCCATGCGCAGTAGGTGCAGCAGAAATGAGGACGACGATGAACATATTAATCATTTTCCAACTCTGTCCGTGTTTGCACTGCAAGGGACCGCTATTGGTAGGGAAAGATCAAGGTATCTCACAGATGCTGAATATGTTGCTGCCTATCTTCACGTGCTGTTAAATTGTGACGAAGTTAAACCTTATATAGGGTGAGTGGTATTTTCACTTCCAATTCAATTTATCATTCATAGAGCAAGTATGTTAATAGACTTCATAAAATGTGATAGAATTTTCACGGACCAAGTGAGAGCCGTACATCCCAATGTCAGCGACGCAGATGTCAATACCATCATCGAAACTCATTTCGCAAATTGGTTTAGTGAGAATGTAAGTATTCGAACTCATTTATTCATAATTTGAACATAACAATTAATTAGGTGCATTGTACTAATTAAAGCCACATGTTATGTCACCTTAGGTGCATTATATTCAATTGTTCGAGACCGATAAACATTGCTGCTTGAGCCAATTGGCTGTGAAGGCAAAACGGTGTGTGTCGACGTGAACGACATATAGAGTAAATGAATTCAAATTCCATACAGAAACTCGAAGCGTCGGGAAGAGAACATATAATTGTGGTGTTGGTGTTTGTGGCACTGCGGAAGACGATATTAAGAATGATTATTATGGTGTACTAGAGGACATTGTCCAAATTGAGTACGTAGGTGAACCACTTAAACAATGTGTGCTCTTCAGTTATCAGTGGTTCGACCCCACATTGAATCGTGAGACACGATCTCATAAACTAAGCAACCTTATTGAGGTTCACTGTACAAGAAGGTACCGAAAGTACGACCCATTTATCTTCCCAAACACCGCATCACAAGTATATTTCATACCACATGCAGATCGCTCAAGGGATAGGGTCAATTGGCTTGTTGTCATACCAACCAAACCAAGGGCAAGAGTGGATCAACAGTACACTCTACCTGCTGCGTACCAACAAACGGACATGACGACCATCGTCGAACCTGCGAATGACGTCATCCCTGCGTCATTAGTGGATGAAAGTGCACCACCAAAAGAGGTTAATAATGAAATAGGGTTTTCATTCATTCAGGGTAATGACGAGATATATGAGGTAGAGAATGGTGAGGATGATGAAGAGGGGGAGTGGGATGACGGTAATGAAACAGATGAAGATGAAGAAAATTTGCATTTGTATGATGATGATGACGATGACATTGATGACGATGAGGATGCAGATGATTGAGTGGTTACGAATTCTTATGTGTATGAGTACTTTGCATGTCAAACAATTGTTTGTAACTTTACTTATATTGTATGAATGAGTTTTGCAAAATATGTGTCACTTACGTACCTATTATGATGTATGACGAAAATGGTTTACATGTGCAATCATTATATATTTGTACTTGGCATTGTTGTCACCTATTTCAGGTATGGATTCAAGTTCTCATCGAGCAAAGTCCTCCCCTCGAGGTAGAGGATGAGGGCGTCGGAGCTCTGTCGTTGATCCGACCGTAATGGATATTGATCCATCTTCCCCCCAGGTACCTCATACACCAGTTCAGCCGATAGCGACAATGGCTGCTTACATACCATGCATTTCGAGACCCCTGCTTCCCCCATTTGGGGCTTTCCATCATCAGACCTCATACATTCCCAACCAAAGCACCATGTACGGCCAATTTGCCTACAACATTCCTCCAAACCCCCATGTTGTTCACTGTTAAGGCATTAATCATGCATCGTTTTATTAATTATTTTGATTATATTTTACACATTATTGCATTTAATTTACTTTATTTTATATATTTTCCAGGTTAGGCATTAATAAAATAAAAAGGAGAAGACAAGACGTCGAAGCTCCGATTTTACACGATTTGCTGAAAAGATGGTCCAATAATAATTTATGAAAAATATTATTTTCATGATTATATAATTGGACTAGGGTTTCAAGAGTTGGAATAAGGCTAGAAGTCTTGAGGGAGAAGTCTAAGGAAGAGAGGAAGGAAACCCTAATATACTAAACCTAACCTCCCTCACTTCCTATATATAAACCCATGGCTGCCCTTCTAAAAATCACAACCCACGGCTGCCCTTCATCACCATCTTCCATCTTCACCATCATTATCAGCTCGTCATCATCATCTCCTCATCTCCCACGCATCATCTCACCGTGATCATCATCATCGATCATCCCCATCATCTCCTCACCTCGTCACGCACACCCTCAAAGCCCCTTACCCACCATCATCATCGATCATCGTCCTCATCATCATCGCATCGTCATCGTCCACCCCCACGGTCTCCATCTTCTTCAAGTAGTTTTTATTTTCTCTTAGTCTTTGTTTATTTTTTTTCATTTTTTGGTGTTATTACGTTAGTTTTATTTTATTTTATTTCTTTTTTTTATTTAGTTAATTATTAAACATGGATTACTTGGGTGATTTTTGTGATTTTATTTTTAATATGAGTGAGTAATAATTTTTATGCTTAGTATAATCTTCTTGAAGCCATGTTAAATTAATTATTTTGAAACAAATTTTATGCGTTAATGCATAGTTGATTTCTATTCATGATTCTTTAGCGATTAACGTTCTTCGTTTATGAAATTGGTGTTAAATCGATTAGAGTGCATGCTAGTTGATTAAATACAACTTCGATTGATAGTTTAGAAGATTATAATACGTAAAATTTATCATCTTTTACGCCTAGGTATCACCCTAATTAATCATGGATGGCTCAAACTCATCTCTTTTAATTAGGTAATCGCTTTAGATCTTTGTTAAATCGATTTGCTGGTAAATTGGTTACAAAGTGTTAAATAATATTTTTCTAATTCTTAATGCTCTAATTCGGTTAAATTTTTGCGTTGGTGTAAAGATTATCAAATTAGTAGGGTTTATATTAAGGCTGGACCTAAGTAAACTAAAATATAAGGAAAAACGGGGAAGAAGCGCTGGTGGATATCTTCTACAGTTTAACTCATGAATGAAATTAACTTGTGTGTTAATGATAAATATTAATTTTCATGGTGGATTGAGATTATACTAAGTATCCTTCATAAATTTGATAACTCTTGATTACTATTTATTGCTTAGAATTAATTTGATTAGTTTGTTGATCTTTATTCTAGTTTTATTAGCTTCAATATAATTTCAATCGACCCCCCAAAGCATAGTCTTTTAGGAGTGTCTAGGTAATTTTAGATAGCTTAGATTTTGATTTTTAGAGTGGTTATAATGTTAGATTGATTTATATTCAGTTCTAGTATTTAATTACCAGTTTGTTAGAACTTAGACTAAAAATAGTTATTTTGTTATTTTTTGATTTTTATTAATTCCTAGGGTTTATATAGTGCCCTAGTCTGATCATATTCAATTTCGTAATTTTTGGAAATTATTTGATAATTTTTCAGAATTATTTTGTGAAATTGGTATGTGCAGGTTTTTAGGTAATTAATTCTGAAATTTTCGATTTTTAATTTTAATTCAAGATTATTAGGTATTGCTAAGTCCAGAAAATTTTGTACTAGAATTAGGGTAATTTTCTTAATTATTTTCGTATTTATATTTATGCAGATTATTTTATTTCTAATTTCAGATCTAATATTCTGCATTGATATTCTGTGGTAATTTTCTGATTTGATTTTTCTGAAATTATTTGGATACAATTGAGGATTTATAAGGTTATATACCTGAAGAATAGTATTTTAGGTTACTTTTTGCAATTTTTAATATTTATTTTCTAATTATTATTTGCTGTTTTGATTTTTAATTAGAATTTCCGTTACTATTCTGATTTTATTTTTCTAGATTACTTAGGAAATCTTTTTACTGTTTTATTTTCAGAATATGATTCAGAATATTTAGGAGCATCATTGGGTATTTTTCTAGATTTTTATTCATTAGATTTTAATTATTTTAGAATTATTAAGATTAGACTTAATAAATTGGATTAGTAAAATCGTTTAGCATTAAGCTAGCCTTTTTAAAACAATCTTTCCTCATGGATCGATCCCTATTTCCCTATGCTATAAAAATAAAAGTATTTAATAACTGAAGTAGTGGTTAAATTTGTAGTTCTCGACAAGCTTAACATTCACACTGTGCAGCCCACTCCCCAACCCACTCACCCTAACACAAACTAGTCCCAAGAGAACATTGGAAGTGGTGAAACTGAAGCACAATTCAGTCATGGGAGCACTCGAGCAAAGACTTGGATTGAGCCAGATGGTAACGGGTAAGTCTTTATTTATTATATGTTATGAAGTACTACATGAATTTTGCATAACAAATAATGAATTTTATGTGTAATGTTCAATTAGGTTTCTCCCCAATAATGGTGCTGTTAGTAGGATTTCGCTCATATTTCAAAGCAAGTTTGACGGAGCTTGGCCTACTTGGAGCAAAGTGCCCAAACCAGTATGAGATTTGTGGTTCGGAGAGTTCAAGATAACTACAGTGACTTCGTATTAACAGTTTCTGTCAACGTGCTATATTAGTATTGCATTATTTGATGTGTTTTTTGTTTTCATAATTGCATAAGTGGTTTACTTGGGATTCGATCCATAAGGATCGTATGAGAAGGAATTTTGAAAACTGAGGCAATGCACGCTTGAGAGACTTCTTTAGCAAAGCAAGGAAGCATAACAAGAAGCCTGTCTGGCTCGGTGATGCTCAATGGGAGGGACTCCAATAGCACTGGGCGAATGAACATTACAAGAAATTCCGTGAGACAACCCAAAAGAACCGACTGGGGACTCTAGAAAGTGGTGGCCCATCTCTCCGCACCTGTGGCTCGATCCCTATGCATGAGCATAGGCGGCGTCTGGTAAATGAATTAATGTTTGCTATGTATTCGTTTAAGTTCAATACTGTATTTTGCGTTGTGCTTGACATCATTCTTTCTGGCACGTACATAGAGGGAACAACTTGGGACGGAGCCTACCATTGTTGAATTATTCAGTCGCACTCACAAACTCCAGGACAAAGAAGATGCCCCTTGGGTTGACAAGAAATCACAACAAACATATGTATGCAATTAGCTACTCTCAATCTTCATTGGCAGCTCAACATGAACTCGTATACTTTATTTTAAGTTATTGTACTATGCATGATTTCGTGCGCATGTTGCAGTATTGTAGGAAACCTTTGAATGTGATTTTCAAAATGTTATCAACTCTCAAGGGATCGGAGATGGCTCTTCTCAAGATCCAAACCAGTCATTTCCCAACCCAAATGAGTTGTGGGTGAAGACGTTCAAGAACAAGAAAGGTCGTATTTACGGTATTGGTGACGAGGCTGTCAACATAAGGAAATCCGGTTACTTCAGTCTCACTCAAAGATCCGCTATTGTTTTCATATTAAAGTTCCAACAATCATGGTTATACATTAAATTTACTTAATGGCAAAGCTAGTATAGTAATTTACTTAAATGCTTGTCAGCAGGTTCCGGTTCTACGCCATCGCAACAAGAGCTCAATGACTTAAGGGGTATAGTAACCAACTTGGAGGGTAAGCTATCGTCACAAACTGAAAGCTACCGGTTGGTTATGGAGAAATGTAAGCAACTGGAGGAATCCAACAGATTGCTCACACAAAGCAATCAACAACTGAGGCAACAAATGATGAGTGTCGATCAGCGCCTCCAAGCTTTCTTTCAAATGCAACAGGCTTCTGGCTCGGGATCTCAACAACCATTTACTCACCACTCGCAACATAATGAGGAAGATGGTGAAGCAGAGGAAGAGGAAGAGGAAGGCGAAGAGGAAGAGGAAGGCGAAGAGGAAGAGGAAGACCTTGATGATTGAGTTGGTTGCAGTTTTCCTTCAGCTGGTGGCTCTTCTGCTTGATTCTTCACGCAGTACATCTTTTGCTGCTTGCTTCTCCTCCCCTTTCTGCTAATTTCACTCCCCTCCCCCTAGTGCTTATTTAACTCTCCTCCCATTTGGCGCTTACTTCACCCTCTTCTGCGAACATATATATAACTTCATTATCAATTACTGGTAACTTCTGGTTATTTTGTTTGGATTTGTGGTTTGTGATATATACAGACTTTGTTTGGAACTTGTAGTATGTGATATGTAGAGAGTTTGTTTGGAATTTGTGGTTTGTGAATTGAAAATCCTTGCTTGAAATTGTTGAGAACGCTTCAAATGAAGCCCTATTCGAAGCCATTGGATGTTGATTGAGTGCGAAGATCTTGTAAATTTCTTGCAGGGAATGATTTGTATGTACGAATTTGATAAAAAATAAGCGATTTTATTTTTAAAAAAAGAGGAACCCAACGACGGAATGATAACATATTAGGGGGGAAAAAAAATTTAGACGGGGGGCGACGGAATGCATAATCCGTCACTGATTCCGTCTCTGATGGCGACGAATTATTAATTCCGTTGCCATCCCCTGGCTCGCCACTTTTCCCTGCCAAAAAAAGTATGTCGCAATTTCTATCGCTGGATCCGTCGCCGGGTACTCAGCTATGAGCGAAAATCCGACAGCCACATTCTGTCGCTGATCTTAAAATTCTGTCACTGATTCCATCTTTATTTGGCATTTTTCTTGTAGTGGTGGATACAATCCGTATTCACTGGTTGCTGGCTACAGTTATACCGTGCGCTTGCAATATAAATTTCTGACAACAGATGTAGATTACGCCCTCGTGATACACAAAGTATCGCTATTTTGGGGAGGAGAGCTGGACCTTGTCCTCTTCCAGGAACCTCGCTAGATTAGGACTATTGTCTTGCATTCTCGGCCTGATAGTTAGTGTTGTTTGGAACCTGATCAGGTTCTTGAGTCCCAGCCCAACTTTCTGTTGTAGTCTGAATTGTTTTGGCTAAAAATAAAACAAAGTAAATATAATAAAATTCAGACTATGCACCCAGCAAATGATTCCAGCTGTCTTTGGGGACCGCACCCGGATTCTAAGTCTTTGTCCTTACATGGGTTATAAATTTTGTCACCTCAAATTTCACATGGCATGAAATTAATATAGAAGAAGCTACTAGAACCGACAAATGAAGATCTATATTTTGAATCATGCAAAATGTAGATGTAATTAGCCATTTGATTAAAATGACTCGGATGATGTCCAAATCAACATCAAAGTATTTCGTATCAAGAAACACATTTTTATTAGACCAACTAACAAGAAGTATCAAAATCGACACTGAAAATGCTCATATGCAAACCTTAACCTATCCAATCGAAAGTAAAAAATCTTGTTACTCCAAAAGTAACACAACTTGTAGTTAATTGGATTTCAACTGAAAGCAAACAACCCGTTCACTTAACTACAAGATCTCATCTGCAAATGAAGACTCAGTTCAGATTTGAGGCAGCGAAGAATCCGGGGTCAAAGAAGAAGACAACAGGATTAGAAGCTTTCTGTTGCAATGTTAAAAAGGGGGGGCCGTCCCTCGCCATTGCGACCCGTGGCAGGGTTGACCGGAGCTGAGGGAGACTGGGAGAGGGACTCAAGTTTGGGGCCAAACTGTGTCACATCACTCCACGTGGGCTTGTCAAGGCCCAAACTAATTTAATTACTTCACCCATATTTATTTATTTAATTTATTTAACGTAATCCTAATTATTCGGGATTAATAGTAAATGGATTTCTTATCCTCATGAAAAGCCACCAAACAAATACCATTTGTTTATTATATTATATGTGAGGTGACGCTGCTGCTGACTATGGCCGGAGGATCAGTTTGCACCGAAATGCATACTGTATTACTGTGTCACAAGATGGGGGCGATTATTATGAATAATTAGCCTGTGTTTTAGTTTCATCATTCTGTGTTATGACATCTATTCACTTTTTAAAATGTTAAAAAAAGTTTAATTTGGCGTACTTTCTACAGTTTAAATCATGGTTGTTGAAAAGAAAATATCTATCTAAATTGTTGTGCATTTTATTTTGGAGAATCATAAGTTGTGAAGGATTTTTAACCTAGGATATAATGAACGAGCTTTTTTGTGTTCTAAGGGTGAGAGACTCCTAAATGAATTTCCTCCTGTCTACGATCTATTCTTTGTGTAGAGATGAAGTGGGTATGAAATGAAAAGAAACTGAACAGAGTGGAAAACAAATCAAAGATTAGAATGAAGTGGAAATGAATAATATTTTTCTGGTAGGAGTGAAAATGAACGAGAGAGAATGGAAAGAATGAAAGGAATCAAATGGAGGGGAAGAAATGGAATGGAGTGAGAGAATAATAGAATTATTAATATCAAATTGTGGGGACGAGGGAGGAGTGAGACAGAGAAGAGATGGCAGTGGGGTAGGGATTCCCCGTCCCGCATCGGGGAGAAATCCTTATCCCTAATGGGGATGGGGATGGGGACAGAAATAAATTCCCGAACAGGGATGAGGATGCAGACGGGGCGAAAATTTACTAAGTCCCCGTTCCCACTTCCCCGCTCGGGGAAATATCTCCTTCCCCATCCCCGTTTCCCTATCCTCGATTGGGAAAAATTCTCATCTCCGTCTTCGCATATTAATTTAAAATTATAGATGAGCCATTTATTTGTGGACATAATACTAAAATTATATTGGTAATTAAATTGAAAAAATCCTAAATTGTATGAATTTGTTTTTGTAATTATTTAAAATCGACATGCGAAATAAAATATTTTGACATAAATTTATAATTCGTAAACTTATCTATGTTAAAAATTTGATTGATTACATATATATCAAGTTGGCTGAAAGAATCTTAATTATGATTTTAAATTATCTTATTATAAACAGTAATAATATCTATTGCAAGATTCTCATCACGATTTATGATTACTAATATATCATTATAGTTTTGGTATCAATGAAAAGAAGAGCATTTCTAACTAACGAAGCCCTTGAAGCTAAGATTAATTAATATAATTAGGAGCATGGATCGGATCGAGTGGCTTTCATAAAGAAGTTGAATTTTCACGTGAAGATGTCGCAGATTTGGGTTGAAAGGAGTGGTGGCTGAAACTATTGTGATGTCCAGGACATCGAACACGTGGCTGACATGACCTAACAGCAACACGTGTGGTTACGTTTGATTTGACTTTGACCGTTACGCCCCCTCATCCCCACCGCACGTGAGCAGTACTTTTGCCGGGCCCTTTATTTGGCCCAATTTAGGCCCATCACTCAACGCGACCTGCTGTTCTTTCATGTCTTCCCTTTGCGCAGCCAGGTCGGCATTTTCGTTATGCTGAAGCACACTAGCTTAATTTTGCTCTTTCTGTTTGTTAATTTATATATTCATAGTAATTTTGGAGTTCTAAAAATTAAGTGGCGAAAAAAGACCATTGAAGAGATGTTAGATCAGTTTTGACTAGTAAATGCGTAAAATTATGTCCCGAATTTTTCAAATAAGATAGTTTTACAAGTTGTTTTTATGAGATTTTTTGAAAATTATATATTTCATTGCATTTTTTTAATATTTTCTAAAGTTTTTAGATGAAATGTTCAAATATGAACAATTGTTCTTATTCATTAATACTTTTAGGAAATCAATATAAACAAAGGAAGAGCTTTTCATCTTTATTTTTCCCTCTCAAAATTGATGATTTTAAAAGTATTACTTACTTATTTTTTGGGGTTGCTTTTGGCGAAGGTTAAATCAAGAATCATCAAGTACATTGAGTTCTTCTAAAATTGTACAACTTTTCCCACTTTTTAGTCAAGATTATCAAATAAGAAGGGCATAATTAACTATAAGTGAAGTTATAAAATATTTCAAACGCCACACCCGCCCCCCCCCCCCCCAAAAAAAGAAAAAAAACTATGTAAATTTTTTCATCCATCTTTAATTGGGGGTGAATGGAGATTAAGGGAAGATCTTTAATGTTCAGTAATTTCATATGATCTCCATTGAGTTTATTGCATATCAAACTTATAATTAATTTTGGGGTTTTTTTTTTCCCAGTAAACGTGTGCTTGGATCTCGAAAAATTTGGTGAAAACAAAAAATTTAAAAAATAATTTTCCCTCTTGTGTTTGGGTAAAAGAAAATCACAATGTAAATAATGTGGAGGAAACTTGTCCAAAATTTGGGAAAAAAAGGCTCGACATCCTGGAGGTTGAATTCGCACCCACCAACATCAATCCTACTAGTTAAACTCTGTTCTCTATTAGATCCTACAGAAACGTCTTAAAGCAATTACTGTTGTAATTATTGGGCTAGCAACAAAAACTAGGCCACATTAATTAGCTTGGTTTCAACAAATGGTGGGTCATTACAAATTTATTAGATTTTGATGTGCACATTTGACTATATGGGAAAAATGGTCATTCGAATTAATTTGAGCGTGGGTTAACTTTAAGTCAGTCATACTAGAGTCAATATGATTTGATTTGATTTTGATTTTAGTCTTGTTATTTTCTGTTCAGATTTATCTTTGGTTGATAGATATTTGATCCAATAACCTCATCTTGTATAAAAATAACTTTGGTGGAAAAAAGTTTTGTTCGGGTTCGACTTGGATTTATTTTGGGTGTTGGTTTGCACAAGGATTTAGCTTATTCGGTTTGAATTACTTTTGTCAAAATGTAGATGCATCGAGTCAAGTTTAAATTTGAGTAATTTTATTGACCTCTTGGATTAGGGATGAATTTTTTAGCTCCCGTTACAAACATTAGATGCGTTAAGCCTTTTTTTTCCACAGTCACTAATCCATTTTCCTATTTCCAAATAGGACAAAAAAAGTTATCTAAGGAAATAACTTTTTTTCTTCTATTTTTTTCTCAATCTAAACAAGAAAAAAAAAATCATTTTCTCACATCTCTTTTCTCCTCTACATTTTTTTTCCCCCAAAAATGTTATTTTCTTACATTTTCCTAGGTCCAAATAGGATCTAAATGATTCTCAAGTAAGCTAGAGTTTGTTGAATTATGACCTTAACAATTTAGCCATTGAAAGAAACTGAATTATTATACTAATTAATATGAGATACGTCCGTGCTAGTGCGACACAATTATTGTTTATTGTTGCTTGTAGGTCTCCGATTAGCCTATATATGTTAGCTTCCATTTTCAACACAAGAATCTTTCTTTTTGGTGGGGGGCCCCCCCCCCCCCGTTGCTTGTATAACTAGGTTGGCCCAATTAATTATTTTTGTCATAATATAATGTCTTAATCAACTAACTAAACACAACAATCTCAAAAAGTCAGAGGAAAGGAACCCTTGTTGCAAATAGTCAACAAAACAGATTCATTGGTCCCTATCAACAGCGGCCATTAACAAATTTAAATTGGACAATCACCCATGCTAACACTAATTAGCATCATATCCTTATAATTAGAAGTAACCAATGAAATCGTAGTAGTCTAGTAGTTATGACTAATGTCGTGGATATATTATGTGTTTTAGGTTCAACTCCCTCTTTCTTCTTATAGTGTAATTACATATATTATATTGTCTTTTATAATTCAGCTGGACCAAAAATAGACAAACATTTCAAGTTTGTAAAAGATAATGGTAAACTGATAAAAACTTTTTCTTCAATCCCAATAAATTAGTAAAAAACTACTAATAATGGAATAGCCGTACTGGAAATGATGAATAGATGACATCAAAGCTGGCCGATTTCTATTGTACTACACTTGTTTTAGTTGGTTTGGTTTACATATACCTACTATAAGACCAGTAATAGTACACTTAAAATTTATTAATGTTGATCGAGTGTAACGATCACATTGGTACTCATATTAAGTGGACGATTAATTATTATGTATTAATTATTCGTAATAATCTCCTGTCAATTACAAATCTTGAGATTGATTAAAAGAAGTTGATTAAAAGCAGCAGAATGCTATACAGCTCTCTATCATGTTAATCCTACAATCACTTAGGGGTTGGGGTTGGGGTGTGATGCTATACAGTGACTCTAGTAGCCACCGTTAATCTGGTTTAACAATTTGTGGACAATCACTGAGTAATGAGATCATGCACTTCAGCACTAATTAAGATAAGTTCTTAATTTTTCAACAATGAATTAAGTAGCGCAAATTCTTAAAAGATAGTATAAGATACATATAATGATAGGATATAATCATAATAAACATGATATAGTGTTAGCATCAACCATGTTGAATTAATGCAATGATACGTCTGAACGGTAGAAAACGAGTGGATGTCAAATGAGCATCGCGCTCGCTAACATTGTCATTCATGTGTTACATATATTATTCATCAAATATACTACTATAGTTCAAATATTTATTACGACCGATCACTATATATACCACTAATGTTTATCATATTTTTGTCCGTATCAATATGTGAGGTTCTTTTTTTTTTAATTACTTTTGGTTATCATTATGAAATCAAAACAAAACATTTTGAGTTTCATTTGTTCTATACCTTTTTAGCTTACTATTTTCTCGCCTCTTCTCAATCCTCTTTTGTTCAGGTCTCACTGGCTCTTTGCCCCCATCCCTCTACAGTGTTTGGAGTAGTTGTTTTAATAAACTAGTTATTAACATTACTGAATAAATAAAGCATAAAAATGGTTGTAACAACTAAGATTCTTGTTGTTGGAATATTCTATCGCCACTGTACATTTTGTTTGGTAGGATATTTACTTATTCCATTGTATGAGAAAAATACAAACTAGTGAAAAGTCTCATTTTTGATGAAGGATAATGTAAGGGTCTTGGTGGGACCCAATAACCTGATTGTATCTGTAGGATTAGGGTGAGGGTTTGGCACATCCCACCCACATGAGAGTCAAGTAGCGTTAGGGTCTAGAAAACCCTTCATGTCGACTTTCATGACCCAACCTTCAACTTGTCTTGTCCCTCAATTTGATGGGATCTATAACTATGTAAATAGTTTATTAGAAGTAAATATGTCCTTACGTAGAATTATGTTGCACATATCTATTTAAATATATATAATAGTGATTAATTAATTCTTTTGGATTATAATGTGGTTAAGGGGGGCTGTTGAGATGCCCATGTTTTGTCCTACTAACATCCAGCATCGTTGAATTCGATCTGGTATGTAGACAGAGAAACCATAACACGTACGCAAGCTAGTCAGCATTCGTGAGAAACTAAAATTGTATATAAATAAATATAGAACGAACCATACTGAAACATGTCGTAAGGAAATAATCATTTATTATGTAAACATCAAAGACATATATATAGGCTGTTGAAAATTGGGCAGACAGTGATTATACAGGATTAGGTTGAAATTTTGGTCATGCAACATGCAGGGCACCACTTTGTTTATGCGTCATTATATTGGCCATATATTTAAACATCATGACAACAACGATCATAATTTATATTAACATCACATAAATATTAAATAAAATCAAGATATATATATAAATTAATATATCACCATGTAAAATTAATATATTTTCTTTGTAAAAAAATATAAATATACTATACGTTGCCAATTACGTCTTAATTATGCTCTTAATCTAATGATTACAATTGAGACTTTTGATATATTAGGTATTAGAAGGAATCCCCCCTCCTTATATTATAATTGTATTGTACATATGTATACACACACACACACACACACACACACACACACACACACACACACACACACATATATATATATATATATATATATATATATATATATATATATATATATATGTATATATATATATATA
>JACYFF010031957.1:113411258-113426567 GCA_017589665.1 Selenicereus undatus | reverse complement strand
TATATATGTATATATATATATATAATTTTTCTAATAAAGTTTTTAAAAATAAATCTCACTAAAATTGATCTTAAAATTATTTGTCACTCAAAAATTTAATTATTGTAAGGTCAATGCTCACCAGTGCATACACCTTAAAAGTTTTTTTTTGGGGGGGGGGGGATACAAATTCAAAATGCGTGCTTCATTACTTTTGAAATTAAATAGTGCGCATGATGATACTTGCAAGAAACAGCATTATTGAAAATATTAAGCAAGCTTACCTACTAAACTTGAAACAATGTGCATCACAAAAGGATATTATATGGTTGGTTAAATTAATCATGTCATTGACTAGGTGAATTCTTGTTACTTTTCCAGAAGAAAATGAATGCCATCGATCTCCGATTTAGGTCATTTGTCCATGTCATTTACTTTATGTAACTTGACTGGCTACATAATTTGTCCCCTCACAACGTACAATTCTTTCAAGGAGAAATAATAACTTTGTTCTAGTTGTTAGTCACTCATATTATGTACTTCATACATTTAGTACACTACTATCAGAGTGTGAAAAGATAGAGTTTGTCATTCAGCGTGGCTGTGGGGTGTGAATCCTGTGTTTGATTCTTCTGTATGATAGACAATGCATAGGTAATGTATATCATATACCTAGGAGTATGTACTCCTACTTGCTATGTATATATATTTTCTTAACGTGTATTGGTTACATAAATAATTTTTAATATGTGGCGCTAACGTGACTTGTAAGAGTATATACTCCTTAGAGTATGATATAAGCTTTGTAGTGCATGGGAGGTGTAAGTCATCATCACTGGCTGGTGGAAAAGGCATCCATATGGAAATTGTTCTCATATATCATCCAGACATAGCCACTCGTTTCACATTATCCTTGGAGAGTGATTTTAATTACGTTGTGCTGCAAAACAAACTCGAGTTTGGAATAGTGGATTATATATCGGCTTTGTTCGGCAAAATTAGCTATTAAAGTAGTGGATAACCGTTTAGATAGCAGATAGCATTTTTAATTTAGTTGTTAGCGGATAGTTGTTTAGATTAACGATTGAAACTAATGTGTTCTGTAAATTTAGCTGTTATGCTAGCTGATTAATGTAAATTGACATAAAATTGGATATAGATAATTTCCAAAGATAAAATTTTTAAAGGATATTTTTTGGCTAAAAAATATGAAATGCTACTTTTAAATGTCAAAGTTAATACTATTAGTTTTTCAAAAACGCTGCTTAAAACGTTACACACTACTTGGAATACCAGTCAAAACACTAGTTTGCCGAACACTAAAAATGAACTAATTAGTGTATTGACCTGGTAAAAAAACTAAACGCTACCCAAAGTGCTGTTGCAGAGTACGACCATGATGTTAAAAAATTTCCTACATTTTATACTAGTTAATTCATCATGCATCCACGTAGGTCTTACGTTGATTTATCCTTTTATAATCTACTTGCCTCTCGTCTAACATTATCCAAAGTTGGATTCGGAAAGGTCGCGAAGCTGATGTTTTTTATGCCCTCAAGAATAAACAAAACCCCACATGAAATATGAAGTTCTTTTCTTATAAGCAATATGTTTTGGGTTTGCCGCAGGACATTTGGCAAGAATTCAAACAAACGTATCTTTCCTAGCTTAGCTTTAATTTCTGGTATATCTTTAAATTCTCTTGACTATGGTCCCAAGACTGGAGGAAAAAATTATGAGACATAAAAAAAAAAAAAAGGGTTCATGTATAAAAGTCTCAGTATACAATCTATTGAAAGAATTAATTAAGACGACCCAGCTAGTTGATAATTCCTTGTTTTTCTTTGAAAAGGGGTGATACATAGACATTTCTGGTAATGATTGTTTCTCGCATATCTAGTTATAAGACAAATACAATTCAAAGTGAAGTATTGTCCTCCTATATGGGCAAGTAATAGTATATACGATGATCTTGATGACCCAGCAAGTATGTTGCTTATTACCCTTTCAACTTTCAAAAAAACATGGTTTAAGTATACCTTTGTGACGTTGCTAGTGAAATTAAAGTTCAGAATTTGGATTAGGTGTTGAACTCGTCAAGTTAGTTGGATTTGTGATTTTAAAGTTTAAATGTCTATACAACGACTGTGGCTTTCGATAACGAGATTATGGTATGCTTCTTCAACGGTTGTCTTAGACTTTGCTCTGTTTGACTTATTTTGTCTGAACTTATTTTGAAATTATTTGCTGAACGTATTCTGAACTTATTTGTTTAACTTATTTTGAACTTATTCTAAACTTATTTGCTGAACTTATTCTGAATTTATTTTCTGAACTTAGCTTATTTTAAACTGAATTTATCTAAACTTATTTTTTCAAAAATAAGTCGAGGAGAATATGACCTTGGTTACAGCTGCCGTTGTCGTATGTTCATGGTAGGATATTGCTTTCAATAAAGAGATCAAGTGGCTTTCAATAAAGAGATGAGGCCTTATTATTGAGGAGTGCTACACTGCCCTTGCCAATCATTAGGCCCAAAAATAATGTTTAATAAATATCAACGCTTCATGAATTTGGCCCAGTATCTGTGCCATACACACAAATCCCAAAAAGAAAAATGGCCCAATATTTGCAGTTATGGCTCTGGCTTTATCAAACTCATGTCTCTTTGACATCATCAGCTCAAGTTGCTGATCTCTATTGTCAGAGATGCAATGCAAGTAGCCAAGCAGTATTGCAGAATTCATTCTCTCCAGATCGCTAAATTATAACTTCTGCCTATATCAACTTGATATCCCAACAATGAAAATCCTGCTAAGCCACAGAGTGGCGGATTACGTGAAGTAGGTCATGCATACGTGACTTTACCTTTAAATTGTACAGGGCTCAGGTTGCATCGCTTATACAGTTATAGATCCAGGAATTTTGGAAGATCGTGTTCCGACGCCTTTTTTTTTTTTTGTTTAAGAAAAACACTTTGATTGGTGTTATTGTGCTATTGGGTGTCCATTTAAAGGTTTACAAGGCTCTTAAGCAAAATGTAAGTAATTTATGGGAGGTAGAGATGTAAAAATATTGTTGAAAATTGACCTCTTTATTGTTGTTGGGCATTGCATCTTTAAAAAAAGTAGGGAAAGAAAAGGGATTCAAGGCATTTCGCTTAAATCTACTCTAATAAGATACAAAGCTGAAAACATTTCCAGAAGTGGCTTCTTTCAGCTGAAAGCAATCATTACATCTTCCAGATGCATTAGTCAAGTACATATTATTTTCATGGAGCAGATATTGCATGTATACACCTCCCTCAGGTTAATTTTTCATGCTGAGAATATGCAAAACTGAGAACAACAGATATTATGCATTTAAGCTTATTCAACTAAAGTATTCATCTTCAGTTTGAGTGTCTATAAACCTCCCGAATCATCCTGTGCTCATTTTGAAACTCTGCTGGGGAATCTGCGATGTGTTGCAGAAATCTCGGCATTGGGGGGGGGGGGTAATCACCTCAAAAACGCCCTCCAAAACCTGTACACTATCCACCATTGATAGTCTATCCTTCTCATCAACTTGCATACACCAGCTGGCAATCCTACAGACTCTAACTAGCTAGCTCTTCCTCATTTGCATTTCCCTCGAGCGTACTGTATTGCACGCTCATTACTTCTCCATCACTTGCTAACTTCTGCATCACTAGTGGGGAGTAGTCATTTTCCCCATTGATTCTAATATACCAGTTTCTCTCTCCAGAGATTATCTTGAAAAGCACCATATCATAGCTGTAGACGTCAGCTTTCGATGTGTAAGCTATGCCTGAAAGCCACTCTAGTGCAAGATAACCCCTTGTTCCTCTCAATGTTGATAGTACCTACTGAAATCTCGTCCTAGGAGCTTTACAAGGCCAATGTTCGAAATCTTGGGTTTAGAGCTAGGATCACATAGTATGTTCTCAGCTTTGTATGATGCATGCTCGGCATTCCTCGTGCAAGTTGAAGAATCAAAGGCTATAAGATCACCCTAGAGGGGGTGAATAGGGTGATAATCAAGGTTGCTAAACAATTGAAATGTAAATGCGGAAAAGTAAATCGGGACAAAACACAATCGATTGTTAACGAGGTTGGACATCAAAAGGCTTAATTCCCGCCTAGAGTTCCTTAACTCTAGGATTAACCCGAACTTTTATTAGGAGGATTGATTGCACAACTCTAGAGTACCCTTACTCTAAGTTCCAAGTCACAAGTTGAACCTTTCAACTAGACTTGGTAGAGTTGACCCTTCAACTCTATAATCCTACCTAAGTACAAAATGAACAATACAACTCAAATGTAAAGGAAGCAAGTTTAAGCGCAATGGATGCCAATGTATTGCTTGAGTGAGTAGTATGCCAATGAGTGCTTGCAATTCTTGATCTCCTCAGCTTTGATTCAGCTTTGTATTTATAGGGAAAACTTGGAGGATTTGTTGGAAACTAGCCGTTACACACAATCTGGATTTCTGCTTCAGTTCAATGCCTTAGGCTACAGTTCAGTGCCCTTGAAATTTTAGCAAAATCAGCAACCAACGGCTATGAGCTATTTTTAGCTTGTTTTGATCTCCCTTCAATGGCTCCTTCCAATTTTTGAGCTGATGGATATTCTCAACGGCTACTTCCCATTCTTTTTGCTAATGAGGATTTTCTTGGCAATTGTTTTCCAAAAAATCAAGTCAGATATCAAGCATTTAAAGAGAATTTAAATCTTGATATTTACTTCATAAGGATCCCTAATAATAAGGAAACAATCATAATCAAAGGGATATTGTCAATAATAATATTTTTCAATTATAATCATTATTGTAATCTCAAGATAATACAAATGTAACATGATGAATATGTCAATTGATTAATCTCTTTTTGTCTTTCATCAAAACATATAAAAAAAAACTCTTTAAGAAAGCTAACACAAGTACCTCGTGCAAGTATGCCAAACCTTTTGCAACTCCCAGTGCAATTTTGTACCTTGTTCCCCAGGCCAAGATTGAGGGGTTGTCTCCAAAGAGATGTTTGTCGAGACAACCATGTGGCGTGTAATCATAGACCAGGGACCTCTTTGTACCTTCAACACAGAACCCCTTATGGCCCACGATATTGACATGATGAATGGCACTTGATGTGCTTACTTCTATCTACGTGAAATTACTTCTCTCCCTAGCAGTTGAGCTTGAGTTGTTTTACAGCAATAATGGCTAATGAGTTAGGCAATGTTCCCTTATTAACAGTACCAATCCACCTTCCCCTAACTTAGTGGAGAAGTTCGTAGTTGCTCTTCGGAGATCACTATACTTCAATGGTGTCAGATAACCATCCATTGCTTGAGATGCATTGAGTATTTTCCGACATTTCTAAATAAGAACCACTAAGGTGACACTAAGAGTTATTCCACCAGCTATAGGCCCTATTTTGCCGAATTAATTTGTGTCTTGCCCTTTGGGGTCTTGGATGTCATGAGTCTGACATAAGCATTTTCAATGGAAAACGAGTTTTCATTCCATTTCAGACATGAATTCAAGTAAGTGTAAGTTGCGTAGAAGCAATTACTTAAACAAGCTGCTTGCACTGCTCTGGACTTGGTTGACCAGAAGCTTCTGGATTTAGGAAAATTGTTGCATTGTGGATCAGTAGTAAACCTTCTGGCCTTTTCTCTCCTATGGGATTGCAAAAATCCCTGCATTGCATACCTAGCAACGGATTCCGAATGAAATCCAGGCTGAATTGCAGACAAAGGTACTGAGTCAACTGAAGGCAAACATTCTCTGTTATCCCATCTGTCTTATAGATTGACAGTATTATCTAAAATTTACCGCAAGTTCAAGGTGTACCTATAACTAGCAACCGGTAAGTACGGGTTGTGTCCGCATGGAACTCGATTTCAACTACTAAACTAACTTTTAACACTCAATCTAGGCAAGTGTTCACTTAGGTTAATAATTACTGAAAACAGTTCTATTCTAATGAATGTTGGAAAATTTATCTAAATCAATATATGATACGGATCTTATGTTGGGGTTCATCACCTTATTATGCTTCACGAATCATTAACTAAATCTTGCAAACATGCCCATACAAACGATTGGAATGAAATGAATACAAATTGAAACACATTTATGCCTTCTTTCAAATGTCGTTAGACTGACTAATAAATCCTAATTATCTATTTTCATGAAACTAGAATTGTCAAAGCCACGAAATTGAGTAATCAAAATTTCCCAGCAAAAACCTTGATCATTTTCACAGCAAGATATTCAATCGCTCACAAAGTCGCGCTAGACAGAGGGTTTAACTTTCGTTGATCTCCCAAACCTTAATTAAGAACAATGAAGTAATTATCTTTTAAGACTTTCATCAAATACTTGCATACTAAGCATGAATCTAATACATAAACATGTGCATAATTCAATAAAACTATAACATGATTCAATCAAGCATAATAGGGGCTATTTTCTACTCCAAGATTGAGAATTTAGCCTCCACACATATTCACAATCATAATTCCTAACCCTAATTTCAGGGGCGAAGTCAGGAAATTTGGAAAGGGGGGTCGGAATTGAAAGAAACAAAAACATGGGAAGGGGAAGGTTCGAACTTCTCAACCACCGACACACAAAGCCAAACGCTGGACCACCAAGCTATCCAATTTTTATGTTCCTCTTCCACAAACATAATACATATCTCAATTTCGAATTTTTTTAATTTTCTGACATATACTTTCTTTTTTTTTTGAGAGGGGGGTTGGGTGACCCCACGTTGCCTACGCCTCTGCCTAATTTAATGAACATGGATGAATACAAAAACTTGAATTGAAATTGCAAAGAGGAGGGAAAGAGATACAAACTTTAATTAATCGCTACTATGAATTATCAATTCAATCTTCAATCAATCCACAAATCAAAGCAATAAAGAGTCTTCAAAATCTCTCTAACAAAACCTAATTTCGTCTAGAGAAGAATGCTCTCTAAAAAGATGAAAAAGTCCCCTTGCTTAGGCAAGTATCATCAAATATGTAACTAAAACATGGATGATTATGAGTCTATTTCAAAGACTTTGACTGGATTTGAAATATGCAACTTCCATAAATAAATATGGATGAGATCTTTGCTTGGTAGTTACTTTTCTGACTTAGGCAAGTATCATCAAATAATGCTAATGTTAGTCTCAGACTATTCATCCATATCAATAAAATTAATCACAAAATATAATTTAAGATATTTCAAAGACGCTTTCTATAAATATAGAATACATAATTTGCTGAACTTGAATAACACGTAATCTTTAGAAAAATATGATAATAACAATTGCCAAACAATCTAATGAAATCTTTAAAGATATTGACTGAGAATAATCACAAGATTTTATGAAATACTTTCCAAATAAGACTCATCATGCTTTAGAAAGGAATTTGATAATCATATTAAAATCAATAATTAAAGGCAAGCAAATATCAGGATAATATCTCATAATATTAACCATGTATAATAGAAATAATATGAAATTTAACAAACAAGAATTGCAAAGTCAGCTTAAAAGAAAAAGTATTCCAAAGTTAGCTTAACTGAATTTGATAAAGTTTATATAATATACATTACATTGTAACCATGGTTCTTTACATAAACATATATATTGACATAACAGCACATTGAAATTTCAATTTTGCCTTTACTCAAAAACATATCAAAGAGCTATTCAAAGGACTTCAAATATATGAGTTTGAATGTATGATTTTGAACACAAGACTTTAATAGAATTAGATCAAAGTTCATACAAACTTAATTAAAATCATGATACTTTAAGTACATATATGCACTAACACAATAAGGCTTACTTAGCATGCTGAATCACATATACAAATAGGTTATCATATAAAACATTCACACATATCAAATGCATATCAAAAACACCTTAAACATATGATCAATTCATTCAAGTACATATATAATTATCTTTTTGACTTTCATCAAAATATAACAAACACAATCAAGTCAACATATATAAGTACATAAATTTTGCAAAAGGTATTGGACAATAACAAACAAGCAAATAATGACAAAAATCTCACAAGGGCACACACAATCCTCCTCCCATAAGTGTCAATTAAGTACATATATAATTACCTTTTTTACTTTCATCAAAATATAACAAATACAATCAAGTCAACATATATAAGTACATAAATTTTGCAAAAGGTATTGGACAATAACAAACTAGCAAATAATGACAAAAATCTCACAAGGGCACACAATCCTCCTCCCATAAGTGAAATAGCAAAGCAACGGAATCCACCACAACACTAAGCATTCTCAGCAAGCAAATTGCAGTATGCGCCATCTCTTTGGCATTTTTGCGCTACTACTTGAATTGTTGTGCCTTCATTTTTATTGTGAGTTACCGTTACCATTCCGGGTTGCTCTTGCTGACCCATCTTGATGTCTTTTCAGTCTCTACCCACTCTTTTTGACTTTTCCTAAACAAATTCTTCTACTATGATCTTGATCTTCAATGGCATCCTTATACTAGTTTTGGACCTCCCTCCTTTTACTGGAACTATAAAATACAATAATCAATTAATCAAATGAAAACTGATACTCTTATTGCTTTCTAATGTGTTAAGTGTGACATAAAGTTTCATAGACGCAACTTTGAATTTACGTCATTATCTTATCCTTCACAAACCGTACCAATTGAACTAACACATTCACAAAAGTTGGTACTTCAAATTAGAATACAAGTTGTAGGTAATTTTTTCCAAACCGACAAAATCAATGTTTTAAGCAAATACTTATTCGCATAACTTAAGCATATTGGTATACTTATTGTATCACGTTATAGTTGCATCAACTATAATCTCTTCATTATAAGTTCTAAATCTTGTGGTGTTGACTTTTCCCACATTGATTAGTCAATAAAATACAAAACATTGAGGACATGCAAACAAGCTAATAAGGTGACCTATTCACTCCCAATTACCCTTCAAATAAAATCTCAAATAGCCAGTTTTCGTGCAGTTCAGTATCAATTAATATAAAAATTTCACATAGGTGCAAAGGGAATCATCAGGAAATTAATCTAACTAGTAGTATTCATGAACCATAAGAAGCACTATAACGAATTCACAATACATGAAATCATTTCATGATGAACTTGTAAAAATGGTGGTTAGACCATACAATTAGTCGTATACTAGATAAGCGCATGACAAACATTATCTCACTTGAAAAATAATTTACAGTTTAACTTGTAGGGGAAAAAAGCACTATCAAACAAGATAAACTAAACGAAGATGACATTGATGTACCCAAAGGAAATGAAGAAGAGACGGACCTGTGGTACTAATCATGAGTAGTGCTACTAAGTAGGGGTGGCAATGGATCAGGTTCGAATCGGGTGAACCATCATCCGCATCCATCACCCGCTTTAATCTGCTTCATCCAATCCACCCATCATCTGTGAAAATCTAATCTAATCCATCCATCCACCATTCGATCGGATTGTAAACGGGTGGATCAGATTGTAAACGGGTAATAAAAGTTTATATGTAATATGTTAGCAAATTTATATAAAAAAAGTAAGTTTTGCTTTTTGAAAAGGTTAAAAAAGATATCCTAGGTATAAAGAATGAATAAATATCATATTCATCACATTAGTTTTGACAAAAATCATAAAATTAACAATATGATTGTCTTAAAAATGAGTAAAATTTAAAGGTCAAAAATAAAAAGTAAACTAATTGTAAATAGGAGATAAACAAGTGGATGACTAAGCGTGTGATGGATCGGGTGACGGGTCGGATGGGCCATTACCTGAATCCAATCCAATCCGTCAAACCATCATCCATCATCCATTCATCATCATATATTTCAGGTTTTCACCCGCTTTTTCGGATTGGGCGGAATGAATATTGATCAGGTGCGAGTGAAATTGTCACCCCTACTACTAAGAGAGTAATGAGCATGGGGAGTTGAGATGAAGACCTCACCATTTTTGGTGATTAATTGCCCAGGCTTTTTGAAGGTAAAACAAGAATAAGTCTTTTAGCTGCGTGGCGTCTTCTTCACGCAAATGTGGAACGTAACTACGCATATATACACACACCCTGACACCCATTGCGACAGATCCCTATGTTGTATCATATTAACTATTTATTACTCCAAATCCTTTCCTTTCTGCTAAACATTTTCGACCACAAAATATATCTTTTGGTGCTAAACTCAAACCTGTTTTATTAAACAAATTAACATTGTCTTTGTTGTTTTACCTTATGTTAAACAGAATCAAGTAGGTAAATAGAAATATTCTAATATAGGTTTTTTTTCATTAACAAAACTTGAACTCAAAATCTTAATTTAACGGAAAAATAAGTGATGGTCACTTACTTGAACAAACATGTATTGACCAAAATTAATTAACATAGTTAATCTCAAGCTGCGGAAAGCTCATAGCTAGGAGTAAGGACAAAAGCACTGTGATGAAAGAAGCTTCCTAAGACTAGGGCTGTCAAAGTCGGACCCGACATGATAACCCGACCTGATTTACTGAGAGAAACACGAACCCGACTTTAACCGAACCAATTTTGACCTGAAGTCGACATGATTTGACCGTTTAGTGTGAAAATTTGTTATTTTTCAGTTTTGAGCAAATCTAAGCTATTTTCAAGGCCGACACGAAATTGACCCGTTTATTAAATGGATTGAACCGACCCAACCCGTTGACAGCCCTACCTAAGATGGCGATGTTTTTTGCAAATTTTAGCGTCTTAACTCAAACAAAATGTAGACCGAGCACTTGGCATGAAAAAAGATAGTGATATGTAGGGTATATGAGCTAGTAAATGGTTTGAAGCTTTGAATTGGCTACAAGCTAGTTGGGGACAAAGAAGAATACATGTAATGAAGACTCAGACAAAGTCACGAAGCTCCGTTGAACCTGTGTTCTTTAGACTCTTTTGACACTTCCATGTCCGACCATCTCTTTGTGTGTATGTGTGTTTTGGGGGGGTGGGTGTTCGGGTACCCTAATTTCATGCATAGTGTTGTCATCACTTATATATTTACTTAAACTGATGTAAGTTTGCATTTTGTGGTATTAGAAATGCTTCCTGGTGTCTTGGATGATCTTAACAATGACAATAATGGAGAAGTATTTGGTTAGATAAATATAGATAACCAAACCAAATCAGTTGAGTTGGTCGGAGTTTTGGTCATCCATTCATTCCATGAAAGTCTAAGGTAGTGTTTGGTTGGGGAGGAAATGATTTTTTCAGAAGATAATTTTTCAATTTTCCATTGTTTGGCACAATAAAAGATGAAAAACTATTTGTCAAGGAAAATGATTTTTTTTTTGAGAAGATTGAAAGTTGATTTTCTTTTTTCAACTCTAGACAATATGTTTAGCCAAGATTTATGTGCAAAATTCAATTTCAACGGTTTGGATCGAAACTTGTCTGTCTAATAAGAAGGATTAAAATAAACTCAAATCTAAATTTTGAGTTCATTTTTTTTCATTTGGTCAATATCTTTCTTTGCCACAACAATTTAATTGACATTTTTGTACCGTTAAAACAATTTAGTTGCCTCACCACTAAAAAAATTTTAACGGTTTAGATTGAAACTTGATCATTAGATAGAAAATATTAAAATATGCTCAAATTTAGAATTTGAGCTTGATTTTATTTCATTTTGTCAACATCTTTTTCCACCACGGCAGCTCAATCAATATTTTTCACCACTTAAACAATATATTCATATTTACCATCACTAGAATAATTTTAACAGTTTAAATCGAAACTTTATCATCGAATAAGAAAGATTAAAATAGACTCAAATTCATATTTTGTGCACAATGTTCCTTCATCTGATCAACATTTTTCTCTGCCACGATAATTCAATCAATATTTTTTACCACTCAAATGATTCAATTGATTTTTTCTTCACTAAAATAATTTTAATGGTTTGGATCAAAACTTCATTATCTAATAGAAAATATTAGCAAAAAAACTCAAATATGAATTTCAAGCTCAATAATCTTTTATTTGATGAACATACCATTCAGTCGATATTTTTTGCCACTTGAACAATTCAGATAATATTTTCCATTTTTTCCATGAAAAATAATTTATCTTATACCAAATGACAGAAATATGACATAAAAATTAATCTTTCTTAGAAAAATATTTTCTATAAAGAACGATTTTATGAGAATACTATTCTTTTCCGACCAAAAACTACCTAAATATAAAATATTAGTGGGCACAGCTATCGAATTGTATGTACTGCGATGTTGTGTTCGGTGCCCTCAACTAGGTTTTGGGCCTGATGTTGTAAATTTGCGTGCCATCCCTTGCTGAGTACTCGTATTATTCTTGCGGTATTATTGCTTTAGCTATATAATTTATTAATTTTATAGAAATCATCTTTTATGCCCCCAATACCCTACTTATTAAGTGACGCTTCATATGGTAATTTGTGCATCGTATAATGGCTAAAGCTAGTGGGTATGTATTACAAAAATTAAATGAGTTCCTCTAAGATTTATATACATCTAGGATTCTAAGACAAAAATTAAATTGTTGTTGGTAATAACAGCTATTTCAAAGTTTTTACCTAATTTAATTGCCCCTCCCCCCCCCCCCAAAAAAAGGGGAAGTCTCGCCTGAGACTATCTCACAGTAACTTTTTATAAAACAAAGTATACACTCTTTAGTTGCTTAGTTGCTTGTCAAAATTGAAAAGGACAAAAAAATTTGCTATGCAAGAATTTCATGATAAATTATTGTGAAACTGTCTTGTATAAGGATTTATAGAAAAGAGTAACGATATATGTCTTGCCGCAAAATACAACTAATTGTCTTACCCCATCTTAAATTAACATGTTTTATAATTTAAATTCATCAAATTTTCAATGATTATACTTAGTTATAAATTAATAAACATAAATATTCGTCACCTATGACAATAAAGTATTAAATAGTACTCTAATCGTATCAACCCTACCTACGAGAACATGTGATACGAGTATTTTAGAAATATGGTAAATTATAGATAAAAATATAATTTCAAATAATTTATAAATTATAATATACTTCTGCTATTTGATCATACCCTATGTTTTATTTTAAAATAGTATATATAATTTTTAGGATAAAATAAAACACTTAAGAAGTATCCTATAGCAATACATTCATTGTTCTGCTTATAAAAATTTAGACAAACCACAAGCAAATTTGGACCATTGTGCGGCCCTTGTGGTTGGTGGCCGGACAATCTCAAGCAATATGGTCCATCATCATCGAGCCAGCCCAGGAGTCCCTTATCCGACTCTAGCCAAGACACGAAGTCACGTTCAGTTTTTCTTCATCATGATCGCATGGCCCATCAAAATCACTAATAATTTGTACAAAAGAGAATTTTGCCCAAGCCCTTTTTTCTTTTTCTTTTTTCGGGGGGATGGTTTAACTTCAACATAGTGCAAAGACATGAAAAGAAACTAACATCGCTTCAAGCAAAATGATCATTGTCTTATTATCAGACACTTTTTAAGTGTCTTGTTTTGGTCTAAAATTTATATGACAATGTTTTTAAATTATAAAAATAGTATGATCGAATAGTGGAAGAATATTACAACTTATAAATCATGTAAAGTTATTTTTTTATTTATAACTTACTACATTTATAAAATACGGGTATCATATGTCCTCGCGGATATGGTTGATCCAATTAGGGTATCATTTAATACTTTGTCGATGTAGTCGACGTATATTTAAGCTTAATCATTTAGAAATAAGTGTAATTATTGAGAATTTAGTTATTTTAAATTATAAAATATGTTAATTTAATAAGAGGCAAAACATTTTAGGGTCACTTGCGACAAGACACCTATCATCACCCTAGTTGAATTATTTGATTAGAACTTGTTAGAAGTTCATATTAATTGTATCCAATGCCTTTTATTATCATTATTAGGATGAAAAGAAAAGGTGTTCATTACTGTTATAAATTTACAATTCTAATTCACTAAGGATTGATACACAGATCCCTATATTATTTGTTGATGTTGGGCATGGTGGTGCTTCAAATCATATGTTATTATTTAAGATTTTATTTAAAAATAAAAATTTAAGATTTTATTTAAAAATAAAAATTTAAGTAATATGTTATTTAAAGTCATGATAATGAATATTATCTTTTCAATTACTCCAATGAAGAAAAAAAAGAAATAAACTATAGATATTTTAATATAATTATTTCTAAAAACATAAATTATAAGATTAGTTATTGTATTTCTAAAAATATTTTAGTTAAAATTTTAAGACAATCGGTGCGTAGTACAAACTTTAAGGCTAGTTATTAATAAAGCAGTGTGAATGAAAACGATCCCTACCCACCCAAGAGGTGGTCCAATGGCAATATGTCTCCTCATTCAAACAAGGAGCGTCTTAGATGTTCCTTTCCGTCTTTGCTAAGCCTTATAACCTTATTCATCGAAGTGTACTCATGACATTATAAGAAAACCGTGGCGTTGCACTATGAAGTGTATTTTCTAGACATAAAATATCTTCTATTTTTTATAAAAATTATAGGTTTCACAAAAAAGAGAATTAAATTATAGAGTTACACTAATTGGTGTGACGATTCTCTCTTTTGATATTGTCCATTTGTCTCAATATAGTTGCATGGTCTAATAAAACACACAAATTAAGAATTTGATTTTAAAAAAATTATCATTGACAATCATACCTGGATTTTTAAAACTTAGATCTCTTAATTAACATCTATAATTTTAAGCATTGATCACCAAACTATGTCTTCAACTTTCAAGTCAAGTTTCTGGAATTTCTGCAGCTTCAAATTGTGACCTAAATTACGCAAAGTTGTGAGGGAATGGAGATGATTGGATTATAAATATTAGCTACCAATTACTATGTCATGGGAAAAAATGGAAATCAATTATTACACTTCCAAATCTTAGTCAGGTATATACACTCTCTACATAGTAAATTATTATTACGGGCATAGAAGGGAGAAAAAGTTGATTATTTATATAATTATAGAAAATATGCAAATACGTTGGTACATCCCAAAAAGGAATAACATGCAAATTAATATTCTTTGAGATTCAGTTAATTCAATAAGTTTAATTAATTAAATCATTTATTAATGAGTTACTATCATCTACGAAAATGCATCCCTGTTCAGATGAAATTTTCCACATATGTATACACACATATATATACATATACATATACACGTATATATGTGTGTCTATGTATATATATATTTATATATATATATATATATGTATATATT
>JACYFF010031957.1:113368700-113410858 GCA_017589665.1 Selenicereus undatus | reverse complement strand
ATATATATATATATATATACACACATATATATATACACACACACACACACACACACACACACACACACAACAACAACTCATGGTGTGGTTCCCGCTTTCGCGGGATCTGGGGAGATCCAGCTGTAAACAACATTACCTCTACTGGCATTCCTACCCGTAGAGAGGCTGGCTCCAAGAGACCCACAAAAAAATGGTTTTATGAAAATATTTTATAGAAGAAAGATTTTGTGAAAACACTAAATGGGAAAACATTTTATAAAAGAGAGATTCTATAGCAATGGGGAAATATAAAAGATCGGTAGCCGAAGCTATGAAATAAAAGGACAAAATATTGGAGAAAGGTAAAATACCTGAATAACCAGCGGTAAGCAAACGAGAACTCTTCTCAGAAGACAGGACAACCTACATACAAACATAACAAACTAAAGCCCACAGCCCACAGATAACTGTACTCGCACTATGCCATAGCAACCCATAGATAACTACGGAGTCGACTCTCAGCGATACATACATATATATATATATGTGTGTGTGTGTGTGTGTACGCGCGCGCGCGCAATGTCTTTAACTGAGACCACCCCTCGCCCCGAACGACTCACAAATTTGGACCTTAGACCCTCGAATGAACACTCTCCAACTCAGATTTGGACATCCCTGTTTCAATCAGCCCTTATTTGGTTGCCATCTCGCAAACCCAACAAAAAAAAAAGGAACATAAGGGTAAGATACATACCTGAAACCCATTAGTGCCGATGGAAGGGTGGCACATGTAGGTCACGCGCCACTGACGAAGAGAACCTTGGTCGTTTTGTTCCTCCTAAGCAACACTCACCGATATACGCCTTCTGCTGCAAAAAACACGCAATAACCCTAAAATTGGCCAGCGTGTAGTCACGCACCACCATTATTAATGGCGGGTTGTGTGTGTGGGTGGTGTCAATTGAATCCTCAACAACTGATATACTCATTTGCGTGGTCATTTGGTCAGATTGGCTAATAGAAGAAGCCGTGGGCTTCGATTTTGGCGACGGTGTGGGTGGCGGGTTCATCGTTTGGGCATTTTAAGGTAGTCGATCCCTCTGTGTTTTAATGCCCCTCGCCGATAGCAGTCATGGCTACCCAAAAGCTCAAAAAGGGACGAGGTAGGGGGCCAAGAAAGGGTGGTCACTGTTGTAGTTAGGGGGCCTCGGTTGAAGACCGAGAATGAGCTCGTTGAAGACTCTGGGTTTTCATAGGAAACGAAAGGTCTCAGAGAAACAGAGAGCTCCACCAAGGCTTTAGAGGGAGAGAGTCTCGAGGGTTTGTGAAGAGAGAGAGGATGGGGAGTCCAATAAAGAATAGCTAGCGGCTCTCGGGGTTTATTGAGGTCTTTTTATTCAAAAGTTTTTTGCTTTATTTAAAACATTTATCAAGGTTATTATTTATGTCATGTTAATAATTTTTAGTTGAATTGTGATTTTGACTATATACAAGTTCATATGATATGAAGCATATTTTTAATTCTTGAGTTGAATTAAAACTCTGAATTAGTTTTGATTAAGAATACTTGAATTTGTTATAGGAACAATAATATGTTTAATGTAAAAACGTCAATTACATGCTCATTTGTTATATAAATTCGTTTTATATTTGAAATAACCTGAAATTATAAAATTTCATATTAGGTATCTTATAAATAAAATAGGGTTGTTTTTGTGTGAACTTGTTTCATATATAAATTAGTTTTATATGTGATTATGGAAACTTGTTTTACATGATAATAAATATCCATGTGATATTCAATTGAATGCTGCAATTGAATTGTTTAAATATCTAGTTCATGATTGTATGAGATAATTATGAGTTTAGCGAAATTTTCGATCATATGATATGAATGATAGAATTTTAATAATTTAATTACTTAAGAAAATGTGCCCTACGTCCATTTTTAATGCATACTTATAGATATGGCAACGAACATGAAAATGATCGGTGAATTGTCTGCTAGTCAGAAGTTAGATGACACTAACTATGACATGTGGAAATGGAAAATTCTGTATCTTCAAAATGAAAGAGACTTACTAGAACACTCCGCCATCAGACAAAGACAAAGATGGCAATCCCATTGATACTACTACTGTGTAATATCAAAAAAGCCTCTTGGCCTACCAAGACTGATTCAAGAATACCGTAAGTCATGTTTACTATATTGTACTGCATGCACGATGATCTAATTAGATAGTTTGAGGTATCTCCCACGGCTAAGGACTTGGGGGACAAACTCAAAATCCATTTTGGACAGACATCCGAGACAAGGCTTTAGACATTGCTCTTAAAATGGATGCAGCACAAAATGGACTCCAGTCGTACCTTGGGTGAGCATCCACAAACCACGAGTGCCATGATTTGTGATCTTAAGGCCACAGATAAGGGAAACTTTGAGGGGGAAACAAGTCATGAATGTGATTCGGGCTATCTTTGATGAACTTGAACATTAAGGTAATGTAAAGATTGTCTTGACCCACTCAAATCACTTAAAGACCTTCACAAAAATCTAAAGTCACCTTGAAATGGAGGAAGAATGCCTAAAAATGTTCAATACTCCTAAGGTGGCTCTTGTTGCTAAGGGAAATAAGCCCAAAGGCAATAAGAGCCAACGGGGTAGGCAATATAAGAAAGGCTTTTGTCCCCCTCAAAATTGTAGGCTAAAGGTTTTTATTGCCACAAAGCTAAAGGCTAAAGGCAATGGAGAGAAAAATATAGCACGTTTAAAGCGCTATAACTGTGGGACGAAAGGTCAATATGCTCGGGATTGTCCAAACCCCCCTAGGTACCTTTCTCTACTTATTCTACTAAATTGTATGTTTGTTCCCATGCATTACTTGCTAGTTCTTTTCCTCATTAGATTGTAGATGCTGGAGCAAGCACACATATAGTTTGGGATCAGAGGGCTTCATGGACTTTCACCGCTACCTGGTGGGCTCACAATCTGTCATGCTAGGAAACGACAGTGAAGAAGATGTTCTAGGTGTTGGAATGTACCAGATCATATTACAAGAAGGGAATACATTGCTTCTCCTTGATGCTTTCTACGCACCTAGGATGTGAGTTTCCCTTTTGTCTTTAGTTTCTTTGACGAAGTCTGAATTTTCTTACAATTCTTGTACTAATGGTTTGGACATTTTATATGGTGACAATGTATTTGGCCAGGCTGCTTTAAGAAATAATGTTCTTCTGCTTGATTTGGATGATTTTTTATAATAATTCATCTTCTGTTTTTGTCTCACATTTTGATTCTGATTTTGAATCAATTAAATCGCATGCTAAACTTGGTCATATTGGCCGAGATAGAATGAGTAGACTAGCTAAAGAAGGTCTTTTAGACCAATTCACTAAGGTTAAATTACCTAAATGTGAGTCATGCCTAGCTGGCAAGTTGATGCGAAGCCTTTTGGTAAGGCTTCAGGGGCGTCTAGCCCTTTAGAGTTCATTCATTCTAATATTTATAGACCCATGAAAGCGAATGCACGTCATGGGGATTTCTATTTCCTCACTTTCATAGATTATTCAAGATATGGATATGTTTACCTATTATCGCATCGCTACGAGATACTTAATGTGTTCAAACGTTTTGTAGCCAAGGTAGAGACCCAGTTGGAACGGAGAGTCAAGACTCTTCGAACTGATCGTGGTCGTGAATACTTCTCACACATGTTTAAAGAGTTTTATGAGGAAAAGGGTATGCGAAGACAACTAATGATTCTTGTCACTCCATAGCAAAATGGTGTTACAGAGCAAAGGAAGCAAACATTGTTTGACATGGTCAAGTCAATGATGGTATATGTCAGCCTCCCAATTAGTTTTTGGGGGATGAGTTACTTACAGCAGCTTATGTTCTTAACCCATGTGCCAAGTAAGAGCGTATCTGCCACTCCATATGAGTTATGGCATGGTAGAAAGCCCTTTTGGAACATTTACGCCAATGGGGTTCAGCTAGTTTTGTACACAATCCAACCCATAAACATAGGAAACTTGGTCCAAGGGCTACCAAAATGGTGTTCATAGGGTATCCTGAACATTCTAAGGGATATGTTATATTTGGAGAACACCTTAGTGGTGGTATAATGGAAATAGATTCCCGCAATATTGAGTTCCTTGATGATGAGTTCCCACGTGTTGGTGAAATAAAAAAGGATCTAAAGTTGTATGAGTTACAACAAGATGATCTCCTATCTCTCAGTGAGGGGGAGAATCTAAACACTCACCATGTCACATAGTACTTTTCCGGTGTCTGGAGGAGATGATGAGATTTTGGTTGCCCAAGAGAATGAACTTGAGAATAAGGTTCATCCTCAGTCTCCAATTCCTAGAGATAGTTGAAGTGGTTCTCTACCCATTGAGGATTCTACACGTCCTAAAGATAGGGGGAGGAATGCCTCAGTGGGTCAAACCAATAAAGGTCCTAGACTCCGGAGAAGTTAGCGTTGAAGAATTCCTCGACGATATTTTCAAATCGAAGAGGAAATATTCCTGTGCACTCATTTGGAAATATAAGAGTCTACCTCTTTTTAAGAGGCTATTGATTCACCAAATTACAAAGAATGGATGGATGTCATGAAGGATGAATTGGACTCTATGGCGGGAAATAAGGTTTGAGAGCTTGTTGATCTTCTTCCCCGGCATAAATCGATTGGAAACAAGTGGGTTTTCAAGATAAAACGTCGGGTTGATAGATCAATCGACAAGTTTAAGGCCCGTTTAGTGGCAAAGGGGTTTACCCAAATTGAGATTGTAGAATACGAAGAGAATTTTTCTCATGTGGTGAGAATTGCATCTATTTGCCTACTTCTGACCCTGAACGCCCATTTGAATTTAGAATTATTTCAAATGGACATAAAGACTACTTTTCTTAATGAAAATCTTGAAAAAGATATCTATATGGATCAACCTATTGATTTTGTATCAAAAGGCGAAGCGGACAAAGTTTATCGTACTAAAATATCTATTTATGATCTCAAGCAGTCTTCTAGAGCGTGGTATTTCATATTCCATGAAGTCATTATTTCTTTTGGCTTAAACATAGTTTCTAAAGACCATTCTGTGTATGTTATGAAAACTACAGAGGGATTCTGTTCCTTACTTTGTATGTTGACAACATACTATTGCTTGAAATAACATGGAGTTGATCAAAATCACTAAGAAGTGGTTATCCTCTGTCTACGAGATGAAGGACATAAGTGAGGCTAGGTATGTCCTAGGCGTAGAAATAACTCGGACCGGCTCCAAGAAGTTTCTTAGTTTAAGTCAAGAAGTATACATTAATAAAACCTTGGAAATGTGTTATTCTAAGCCTGTGTACACTCTGATTGAAAAGGGTCTACCCTAAGTCTTGACCAATGCCATAAAATAGACAAAGAAAAGGAGAGAATGAGCAATGTTTCCTATGTAGGTGCAGCAGGAAACTTAATGTATGTCATGTTGTGTACACGGTTAGACATTTACTTTGCGTTTGGTTTGGTAAGTCATTACCAAAGTAACCCATGACTTGCTCATTAGCAAGTCGTCAAGAAAATCTTTCGCTACCTACGTGTTACAAGTGACCTAGCCCTTTGCTACCTAGCCAGGGACCTTAGGTTAAAAGGATACTTGAATGCTGATTGGGGTGGCGATCTAGATGAGTCCAAGTCTACTTTAGGATATCTATTCACCATAGGCGAGGGAGTCATATCTGTGGTACAGTAAGAAACAAGACTACATAGAACTTTCAATTATGGAAGAAGAGTATGTTACTTGCTACCTTGCCGCTCAAGAGGCAATATGGCTAAGGAGTTTTCACCAGGATCTCAATATCACTCCTAAAGTTAATGATCCTGTAGAAATAATGTGCGACAATACTGCTGCCATCCATTTTGTTCGAAATGCTATAAAAGAGAAAGAAGTTGTCATTAAGTATATATCTATAAGTAAGATGATAGTAGATTCTTTAACTAAGCCTATTCCTAAAGATGCTTTTAAAGCTCATGTGATGAGTTTAGGTTTGCATAGGACTTCGTTTTTTTTATGTATCTAAGTGTACGATGGATATGTGTTTTTTTTCTTGTATTAAGTATTGATGAAATGAACATTGATGTTTCTTTTTCAAACGTTCATAAATATGAAATTATATTATAAGACACATTGAAATGTCACAAGTCTTCTAATTGGCCTAGTCACACATGCAATCGCTCTGCCACTTAGGTAGTGGGCAGGATGAGACTTTTCAATATTAACACTAGGTGTGTGTAATAATGAATTATCACTATAATTATGTTGTATGAATGATAAGTTATAAAATTTGATAGTCCCCTTAGTAAGTCTAAGATAAGACTCATGAAAGTCGAATATGAAATACAATGATTTCATGTCAAAGCCTTATTGCTGAATCTTGAGTGCCAAGGTTAACATAAGGCATGTTGATCTAGTGACTCAGGTTGGTTTTTTAGGCAAAAGTCAAACTTACGATTCGCATGCCATGGAAGAGTGACATGCCTAGCTTAGTGAAAGTTATGTCGTGACATACTTTCACATTGTGTGTGCTAAATGTCGACTTATTTGATAAGTGACAAGCAAGTTTCCTTTCCTTGTCACTGTGTTTTCCAAGGGCTATGATGTATACGGTATAATGCAACACATTAGAAAAGCAGTTATCCTAAGATGGATTATTTTTAATTATCTAAGGAAGAATCATTTCCCCATCACCATATTAAGCCCGGGTGATTATATTCAGTATATAATTAACCGATATATCGATAGGCATAAAGGGACAGTGTATGCCATTGGTGATGTTGAATGATTTGGGATATTGATATTTTATGAAAGTATTATGTCAGTTAGATGGTAACTTGATATAACACTCGTTGTTTGGTTTTGGTCGCCCAATATGAAGCATGAGGAGACTTGTTGGCAGAGAGATATGGGATTTGTGGTTTATGTGACCGAGTGGGAGTTGTTAACTACAAAGTAACAGTCACTTATTCCCATACATGATTACACCATAATCACCATTGATTTGGCAATTATAAGGTGATTAATTCAACATTAATGAGCCAATTCAGTTCCATGATTCTATTACAAGCTTTGTGCTACTATAAAATGGGGGTGATTAGATTAGGGAAGACACACAGTTGAGAAGTAAACATTCCTATATCAAATCTACTATCCACTTTCTCCCTCATACAAATGTAGCCATCTTTGAGATTTAGGTTTGTGGTGTGGACCTCACAGGTGACTTTAGTAGCCACCTAGTTTGTGGGTAGCAATCAGCAGTCTGGACTCAGGCAAAACTTCCGCATCAACGTGAGTCCTATAATCCTACAGTTACTTAGACATGTATGGAAGTATCCTTCAAACTATTCTCAATTGATGTCCTTAAACTGGTCTTTGCTCCAGATACAGCTAGAAAAATCATTGTGGTATAGGCTAGTAAAAAGAGTTGGATAAAAATCCATCAGGAAATATAAGATTTTGCCTTCCAACTCATTGTCCAGAAAAAGAGCTCCCAGAGGTTGGATAGGCTGTAAAGGTTGGATGAAATTTAGCCCCAAAATTGGTTGTGGGCGAGTGACAAAATAGTTAAGCTCATCAATGAGTTATCAATGATCACTGAAGGTACTTTTCCAGCCAGATTAGAAGTCCAAACGGATGATAGCTACTACCTCACCTTGTAAGCAACAAGAGATTGCCCTCCAAGAGCAATAAGTCATGGATTTGTATCATGATGATAGTGGTTTGTCCGGTTCCTTTGAGACTGAAGCTTTGAGTTACAACAAATATTGGCATTGAGAGTTTGAAAGAGTGGCTGATTGAAGGAAGAGAAAGACGAGTAGGTAGACTTTGATCAAGGTGAGAGTAATGTGACGAAGAATAAAGGAGGAAAATAGTGCAACGAGAAAGAAAAGGAGGAAATATAGAGCAAACAGAAGGTGCAGAACACTAAGAAAAAAGATAGGTCATAGTAGAAAGAGAAAAAGTGTGGTAAATGGTAAAGAGAAAGAAATAATATAGTAGAGAAAGGGAGGGAGACAATGTCTTAGTAAAAAGTGGTTTTTGATTGAGAGTTTATAAGCAAAAGTCACTCACAATCGTCTATAAAAAAAGTAGAAGTTTGTGTTGAGTTGACCATTAATTTTGGTCAAGTCAAGTAGATGACATAGCACTTCGCTAATCTGCATGCTGGTGAATTGTCTGCATGCTTATGAGACCTTAAATTGTTTCGTAAATTAATGAGTATGCAGTGCGTAGGAACATGCGTTTTTTAAATTAGCCTTTTTGTTTTTGAGAGAAAATCTTTCATATTTTATAGATCCTTATTTATGGCACACAATAGTAATTTTATTTTTATTTTTGGAATTGTATTAATTGTGGCATTAGTTTGAGGGACTAGCTTGTTATTTAAAAAAGCAAAAATATTAATTATTTTAAATTTTTTACAAGAATAACATGTGCCAAAAATTTAGGAGGGTTTACTTTATACAGTCACACACACACACATAAATGTACATATATATACAATTTTAAAATTTCAAATGTGATATTTTTAGAATTTTTGTATCTTAAGGATTTCAAACTTCATATCCAAAACCTTGAATCAAACATTGAAGTGTAGACTATATGGTGCAAAGACATAATGGAAGCTTTAATTTTCATTTTCGCGGGGGGTTCGCGGGGGGGGGGGGGGGGCAGCAGTGGTGGAGTTCATAAGGGGTATACTTGGTGATGCTCCAGGTCCCTCTCTTAATTTCACACTCTGTATGTGTCTCTTGAAAACTAGTGATTGAAACAACAAATTTAAGATCGAGTTACATGAAATGTTATGGATGGAATTTCAATGGACTCATCGTTCAAAAATATTAAAAATAAATATTGATGGAATCTTTAATAGATCTGATAAAAATATTCAAGAACTTTAAAATATTAGAATTAAAGTTTAGCAATGAGAAAATTGAGAAAAATTTATACTAGTGATTCAAATTTTTTCAAAAAAAAAGCTATTTATCATTCTCAGCTTTTTACATAACTTTCTTCAATATGGTTGTTAGTAAAACTTACACAATTGAAGGACTGTTTCCATTGACAAATTTGATGTTCTATGGCCCCTGCTTGTAAAGCTTTATTTCCATTTCAAGTTTTCGTTGGCATCTCTATTGAACAAACTTTTGGTACGTATCAAGACTTTCTTGCAATACAAGTAATAGGACTAAAACTAATCTCCTTAAACAACAAGGGAAAAGAAAAAAAGATAATCATTAAGAACCCCTCAAAAAAATCGAATCTTTGGATGGGTATTAGGCTATTAGACTGTGATGGATTGATGATGCAAATAAAGAGTTCTAAAAGGTTATTAACAAGCCGCTAGACTTGGTTGGATAACTTGAACAATCGATACCCACTTATTGCATATACAGTTTTATTTGAAACTATTGCTTGGCAGAATTCCATATGGCGAAACACAATATTATTTGAGCATGCCCAATTTTATCCCTATTAGTGATGATGGATCAAAGGCTTCTATGCAAACTTTGGAATTTAAATGCACTTTAATCAGAGTAAAACTCATCCCGCATATGTAGCTTGCATCTCACTTGAACAAACAACGTCATGATGAAAGTCATTATTCATACATACGGAGTCTCTTGTCATTCCTACTAAAATCCCAAGAGGTACTTTAGAAGAATCAAGCGGATTATTATAGACATATCAACAACTTATTTTCAACTCAAAACAAACATTAATATTGCTTTAGATCAAAATTATGGAAAAGCTATTAGAATTTGTTAACTTTAAGAGTCACATATTGATTTTGACTATAACAAGCAATATAATTAGTGTTATATATGAAATTGTAAAGTGACTTGATTTTATGATTATTCTACTTCATATCTAATATCAATGGTCGGTCAAATATATTTTTGTTGATGTTGACTTCCTGAGTGACTACATGGTTTTGATGAAACACATAATTAACCAAGGATTTGTCTATGAAATTAAATGGTTGGCAAACTCTAAATAAGTATGAAAGAAGTAGCCCTTTTATACTAGTGAATCATTTGAATGATTATGGAGAGAAAATATGTAGGTATCATTCAAAATCAAAGGACTTTATTTGAATGAAAACTATGCTCTAACCTATTCAAATTTCAATTTCAAATTTTGAGAATCATATAAATTACTTCAAGAAAATATTGCCTTGCTTCAATTTCATTATACTTGCCACGAAAAAGGTGTATGATTTGACCTTGCAAAATTGACTTAGATGATGAAATATTCTGATAATTATGCTAATAAGACTATATAAGAATTATTGACATGATATTGATTTACCAAACAATATCACAACTGTGAAAGAATGATGACATACTTAAATCTCTTGTGATTTTATTTGATTCTAAAATATTATCGGCATCATCTACATTTCAAGAGCAAGGAAAAGATTCTATGTAGCTTCATGTCAACATCCACCGCAGCAAATTTGCTCAAAAAATCAAAACAGAATCTGCACATAAGATTTCAAGGGTCTGAAATGAGATTTCAGGATATTCTGGAAAGAAGCTTCCTTACTTTGCTAATTGATATCTCTATCACTAAGCCTATAAATAGAGGCCATAAGAGCAATAGCAAAGTATCCAAGCAAGTTGAAAAGGCATTGAGTTTACACATCAAGCTATTGCACTAAGCTTTGTTTTGAGATAAGAAATTGAGGCATGAGAAATTATTTTTATTAAGGAGTGAACTTAGGAGTTGTGAGGTAAACTCCCTCAAACTTAAATCAAGATGTTGATTTAAGTGTTTGGGATATCTAGAGTGGGGTAGCTCTGAGAGATTGTTAAAGAGTTCATCTTAATGAGAAAAGTAGAGCATTGAATCCTAGAGTTGGATAACTCTAGGCGGGAACCTAAGCCTAATTAAGGCTCAACCTCGTTAAAATATCCTTGCACATTATCTCTATTTGATTTATACATTAACTTTCGATTTTAAATTTAATTTTTTGTAATAACCCTATTCACCCCCCTGTAGGGCGATCTGAATCTTCAATTGGTATCAGAGTCAGTCCCACATTTCTTTTGACTAAACAGTCAAGTAGGTGACAGTCATGGCCTTTTCAGGAGATGTCAACATTGAAGGTCGATCTATTGTTAAACCCCCCTTATTTAAAAGAACTAATTTTTCTTATGGGAAAAATGTTATGTAGATATTTATTGAATCTACAAACATGGAGTTGTGGGAGATTGTGAACAATGGACCCTATTCCATTCCAAAGATAAAAAATGATAAGGGAGAAGAAGTTGATAAACTAAAATATCAATATACTAGTGCCAATCGGAATAAACTTACTAAAAATTCAAGAGCTAAACATATCCTTTATTGTGGTTTAGATGCTAATGAATATAATCGAATCTGTTTCTATGATACAGCTAAACAGATTTGGAACAAATTGATAGTCACTTATGAAGGGATAATCCAAGTCTATGAAACAAAAATGAACATGTTCGTACATCAATGTGAACTGTTCAAAATACAGACATACAAATCGATAAAAGACATGTTCACTAGGTTCACCAACATCACCAACAACTTGAAGTCACTTAGTAAGACCTACTCAAACGAAGAAACGGTGAGAAAGAGCCTTCGGTGTCTTCTAAAGAACAAGTCGGGACCAAAGGTTACTGCAATCAAGGAAGCTTGAGATCTTAAGAAGCTGGAACTAGATGATCTTCTAGGAAAGCTCTTGACACATGAGATTCATCTCAAGGAGGATAAAGGAGAAAGTTCCAAGAAAGGAATATCTCTAAAAGCCAGAAAGGAAGATTGCACTTCAGACGATGAAGAATCCAACGACAATGATAAAGAAACATTCTCATTGATTGTTCGAGGCCTTAATAAAATGGGTCTAAAGAAAAATTTCAATCAACGAGGTTCAACCCAAAAGAATGTACATTAAAAAGAAATGAAAAATCCTCCAAAGTTAAGTTTTTTTAATAAAGACAGTACTAATGTTAGTTCTTGTTATGGATGTGATATGAAAGGACATTGGTTGAAGGACTGTCCACTAATCCAAAAGATGAGAAAAAAACGGAGATTCAAAAAGAAAGACAACAAGAGAGCAATGATTGTTGCTTGTAGCGATAGCAAAACAAGTGACAGTGAAAGTGAAAGTGATGAAGAACACACTGCCAACATCTATTTCATGGCTAAAGAAGTACAAGACGATGAAAGATCTGAGTATGAAAGTACTGATGAGGTAGATATATCAGCACTCTATGAATGCTCTAAAGAAGAATTAATTAATGCCTTAGTTGGTTTCGCTAAATTAGAAAAAAGATATATGTCTAAATATAAAGTTCTTAAGAAAAATTTTCGAGAATTAAATCAAACGAATGTAGCACTTGAAAAACTTAACAATGATCTTCATGATAAATTAGGAGTTTGGAAAATAAAAATATGGAATTGCAAGCCAAGCGTGACAAAGATCACAAAATAGTCTTAAAATTCACACAAGAACGAGAAAATTTGGACAGGCTACTTTGTACCCAAAGAGCATCCTTTAACAAATAGGGAATTGGATATAATCACTTCGGCAAAAAGAATACTTATAAGAATTTCTTTGTTCAGTCTACTCCATATAAAAAGTATGTTAGAACGTGTAATTGTTGTTTGAAAATATATTATATTGCATGCTCATGTCCACTTAGAAAATCATCTTCAAAGATTATTCAGATTTGGATTCCAAACGGAACAAGATCACTTAATATGGTAGACACTAATGGACCCAAATTTTTCAAAAGTGCTTTGAGAAATGTTTAAGTTTATTTTATAAGATTAGTACTTGGTGCCTAAGCCAAAAAAAAAAAATCAAAAATTTGGTGTTCGAGAAATTATTGAAGTCCTATTATTGGTAACATCTTATCTTTGAAAATTGAGGCAAATAATTCCCCATGCTATATTTATTAATAAGTATTATATTAACGGGGAGAAAGAGATCAATAGTCCACACATATGCATTGTTCCATGTATACTTGAAAAGTCTGATTACTTTTGATTTGTCTTCTTGACTTGGACATTTAAAATGAGTCATCTTAATCAACATGATCTTGATACTGCAAGGAATCGTATATTCCATAGTCAATTTTTTTCATACCTTTGTGATCTTATACCTTCATTCATGAACTTGCATATATTATTTGAAATACAATTTATGTACATCTCATCCAACATATTACTCATAGTTTTGATAATTTTATCGACCAATATGCCATTTACATATAAATTATGTTATAATAGTTTTGGCATTAATTAAGGGGGGAGATATAATGAGTTCTTAATGGTACATGTCCCATGCTCCTATACTTGACATCATAGATCTAATTATCTTTATCAAGGGGAAGAGAAAAGTTGATCTATATGGAATATTTCTAATATGTTGTTATCTCCATGGCTACATGATTTTTATGATCTTAGGCACTGGTCATACGACTTAACTTATATTGGATTTTCACATCAATTGGATTATACTTTACCTCTTCAATTATCCTAGATTAGTTATGAAATGAGCACAGATGATAGGTTTTTAATGGCTAATAGTTGTATATGCCTTTTGACCATACGCATGAGTAATATCGAAATTTTATTTATTGGATACTAGTATATGCAGTATAGATTTTGATGATAATAGTTATTTTAATTTTTACATTTGTTCACATGTAAAACCTAATGTTTATTTTCTTGGAGACATAAAATATTTTCATGCCCCTATATATGATATGGTCCCATGAGAAAGATTGATATTATATGCTTCAACTATATTTATGCGGAGATAAATTTCATGCTTCTATCTAATATACTTTTGTGTAAGAACCTATGTCTATATCTTGGTATGAACCTATGGCCTCATAAGCCATGTATACATCCATGTTCGATTATGGCTTTGCGTTGGCATGACTTTCAATATTTTATTGCATGACAAAATGTTGTTTCATCTCTCTTGCATACGATATTATATATATGCATTAACTATTTTTGTAAGGAAAAAATAGCTTGATTATATGGTACAATATCTACACATTATACCTTATACGACTGTAATTTTTTTAAAAAAAGGGTCGTATCAAGATTGTAGTCGTTAATATGAATTGGCGTGAATATTGGTATATGCTCAACTTGTATGTCTCACGCCATATGAATTACCTCGAATTAATGAGTTTCGAAAGGGGGGGATTTTCTTGATTACTTGATCTATGCCCCATATATAATTGCCTTAGGAGGAGAGGTAATTTATTCTAAATTGTCAATTTCTTTTTCATATACTTGTATATCTTATAACCCTTAGCATGTCACTTTTAAGATATCCAAGTGAATTGGTTGATCTTGATGATATGTTATTGCATTTAGGCTTGTGAGGTTAACCATTTCTTCTTCTTCACAAGTGTTATATTAAGGGGAACAATGCTATTAATTGGTTAGTTTATATTCCACATCCCTTTTTAATGATGACAAAGGGGAAGACGAATGAGCTTATGGTAAGTATATGCAAGCATCAAGGTATGTATCTTAATATTGCTTCACAATAATGTTCGATTGTTTGTCATCATTAAAAGGGGGGAGATTGTTGACTCTAAGAGTCACATATTGAATCGATAACAAACAATATAATTAGTGTTATATATGAAATTGTGAAGTGACTTGATTTTATAATTATTCTACTTCATATCTATTATCTATTGTCGGTCCAATATGTTTTTATTGATGTTAACTCCCTCAGTGGCTAAATGGTTTTGATGAAACACAAACTTAACTAAGGATTTGGTTATGAAATTAAATGGTTGGCAAATTCGAAATAAGCATGAAAGAAGTAGTCCTTTTATACTAGTGAATCATGTCAATGATTGTGGAGAAAAAATATGTGGGTATTATTCAAAATCACATGATTTTATTTGATTGGAAAATATGCTATAACCTATTCAAACGTGAATTTCAAATTTTGAGAATCATATAATATTACGTAAAGATAATATTGCCTTGCTTCAATTTCATTATACTTGCCAATGACAAAAGTATATGATTTGAACTTGCAAAATTGACTTAGATGATGAAATGTTTAATTTTGACAATTATGCCAATGAGATTATATAAAAATTATTGACATGATACTAATTTACAAAATAATATCACAAATGTGAAAGAATGATGACATCCTCAAATCTCTTGTAATTTTATTTGATTCTAAACTATGACTAGCATCATCTGCATTTCAAGAATAAGGAAAAGGCTCTATGTACCTTCATGTCAACATCAACCATAGCAAATTTGGTCAAAAAATAAAAACAAAATCTACATATAAGATTTCAAGGGTCTGGAATGAGAGTTTAGGAAATTCTGGGTAGAAGCTTCCTTACTTGGCTGATTAATGTCTTGGTTACCAAGCCTATAAATAGAGGCCACAAGAGCAAGAGCAAAGTATCCAAGCAAGTTGAAAAAGCATTGAGTTTACACATTGAGCTATTATACTAAGCTTTGTTTTGAGATCAAAAATTAAGTTGTAAGGAATTGTTTTTATTAAGGAGTGAACTTAGGAGTTGTGAGATCAACTCCCCTAAACTTAAATCAAGATGTTGGTTTAAGTATTTGGGATCTCTAAAGTGGGGTAACTCTGAGATATTGTTAAATAGTTCATTTTAATAAGAAAAGTAGAGAATTGAATCCTAGAATTGGATAACTCTAGGGGGGATCTAAGCCTAATTGAAACTCAACCTTGTCAAAATATCCTTGTGCATTGTCTTTATTTGATTTCTGCATTTACTTTCAAGTTTAAATTTAAGTTTTTGCAATAACCCTAGTCAACCCCCTAGGGCAATCTGAATCTTCAGAATCGTTGATATCTTAACATTTTTAGTGTTACATCACTCCCTGCCCCATATAATTTTGTATCATCCCCCTAACCTCTTTATGAAACCTAATAACCAATATTTTTAAGGTGGACCCATCTTACTTTCCTAAGAAATTTTATTAATACATTAAATGAACTAAGATTATTACTGGTTTATCTAATTGATTAATAAAATTTCTTAAAAACCCTCATTAAATAAGATTAAAAAAAGAGAAGTTCACACAAGTTACTTAAGTAAAGCTAGTAGGTTTTTATGACACTTCTCATGTGTCTTTCTTCTTGAATGAAGTTTCCTCAAAATATAAGATTTTGCAAATTATAAGTTTTCGCAAATTGTGTAACTTCACTTGAGCTTAAATTTTCTTCTTCTTCTTTTTTTTTGGAGAAGAGAATGACGTCCTGCTCTCCCATCCACCATAGAAGGTCAAATTAGTAAGAGCAATTCCAATGGCGCGCTCCCGAGCCAAAAGGATGACCTGGCGCGCGCGCGAGCCGAGATACAAGACACAACGGATGGCTCGTGGCTCGAGGCCCGCTAAGCGGCTCGGAGGCGAGTGGCCCGCTCACATATAAAAAAAAAGGAAAATCTGTGTGATATTTGCAAAGAGACCATGGAGATGGGTTGTTTTGAAAGAAGGAGATGAAAGAAAACCAAAAGCAGGAGGGCTGAAGGAAGAAGATGAAGAGGCAGGGGGTGGGGGAGAACCAGGTCTCAGAAAAGAGAGTAATGAGGGAGAGGGGGGTTGTATTTAATAATATTTTTATTAACTACATTAATGATATTTTTTTCAATTTGCTATCACAAATTAGCTATTCGATTTTTTAGAAAATTTATAAATTGCTTTCACAACTTATTAACAAAATAATGGAACAAAATAAAAAAGTATAACTAATTAAATATGTTTAATTATGGGAGTCCATATGTATTATTTTATGTGGTAAGCCAAAATTGTGAGTCTTTTGTTAGAGGAAAGAAGGATTGTGAGCTAAAAAGTTGACTCATAAGCTGATATGAAGATTGTGGGCCGCCACTGGTGAGCCAAATGTTTGTCTCAACATTGTATTTGCTCTAATGCCAAGTGCAACATTCCCTCTTTAAATGGTAATTCTACGTTTAATAGTACTAGTCTGAGCCCGTGCTTTGCACGGAGTATATTTAAAGAGACATTCTGTAGATATGTTATCGAAATAATAAACAAATAGCTATGGTAAACATGATTAATATTATAATTTAGTGCAGATAATGGAAAAACTCAATTAAAAAGTTAAGTATACAGCAACTTCGTACATAACCAATGGGATTAACAATTGAAAACTATTTGATTGTGGAAAAAGTCTATATAAGTATGATGGAGACAGTAGATAGTAAATTTGTCACAAAGCACGCTAAATTGGGTGATGATAAGTCAATATATGACGCCAATGACAAAAAATCCACCTTCTCCTCTTGTTGTTGAGCAAAAATTTATGAAGTCATTAATTGTCTAGTGAATTCAGGGAAAACTATTTTCAAGTAGGTTTAGTTTGAGTTTTGTATGTAACAGAAATAAAATTTGTATTTCAACGAAAATAATTTGAACATTATATTTGTGCTAATACATAATTTTTTTGGCTATTTAAAGTGGCCTATTAGGGAGCGCTAATATAATTATGTGTTCATAGTTTGTACATTTGGTTTTCATGTCAATTCAATAGTTTCATGGGTTTTGATATAAGCTTCCCATGCTCTTATATTGTCTTGCAAGAGATGAGTTGAGTTCAAATTTGTGGGTTGAGATATTTCTTGGTTTGAAGTGTTATGGCGATTTAGGGAATTTTATTTTAAACGGTAAAAGATTAATTATAATTTTAGGTGTTTTATGAAGAGAATTTGATTATTGGATTTGTATGGTTTAAAAGAAAATAAAAATTATTTTATTTTTTCTTGTGCGTTAAATAAATTATATTTTGCTCAATTTATTTGAAACGTTAAAAAATTAATTATACTTTTAAGATTTACATGAATTAAATTTAATTATAAGATATGTATTGTAACGGCCCGAACCTAATATTCATTTAAATTAGTTTGAATCATGTTAATCTCCAATTAAGCCAGTTGGGCGCCGCATTTCAATTCACCATTTCATGTACGTGTATATATGTATACATAATTGTGCGTGCAGGTTGAAGTGACGATGTGGCCTCAAACCAGACAATATATGTATACATAATTGTGCGTTGCAGGTTGAAGTGACGATGTGGCCTCAAACCAGACAATATTAAACTCCTTAATAATAACAATCATAATAATAATAATAATAATAATAATAATAATAATAATAATAATAATAATAATAATAATAATAATAATCCACATACAAAAAAAAACCAAACCGACATAACTAAACCAAAATTTACACAAATTAAACCCAAAATCCCCCAAAACTTTCATTCTCTCTCTGCTTCCCGACACCCCCTCTCTCCTCCTCTGCGTCGCTCCCGAGAAGGAACCGACCGTTTGCTGCCGTCGACCCGCCGGTCGAGCCAGCCCAGCCACCATCGCCCCTGCCCCGTCCGTTCGAGCTCCACCCCAGCCCTGTTCAGCCGCACGGGAACCCCCTGTTCTGCCCTGGGTTCTGCTGTCTTCGTCGCCGGGTTTTGGCCCCCGTCAGTCGTCGGTCGCCATCCACCGCCTCCAGTCATCACCACCACCGCCCACTCCCCTCTGTTCCAGCCCCAAACGCAAAGTTGGAAGGTGAAGCCCTAAACCTAACTTAGTTGAATTAGTGAGATATTGAGATTGAATTTATCGATTCAATTATGTAATTAGCATTGGTCTTTATCTATTTGAGAAGTTCTGAAATTGTTGGGGACATTAAGTTGGTCGTGAATTGGGAAGAAGTTGATAGAGAGTAGAAAATGGGAGATTGAGGTCATGTTTACTTTCCCATTTGCTTGTGCTTGCGATAATTTATCGAACTTGTTAACCTTAGTGAGTTCATGGATTAAATGATGTAATCGGCATTGGTATTCATTTTATTTGCAAATTCGGAAATTGGTTGTGGTCATTTGGAATGAATAGTCAATTGGGTAATTTGGCAGAGAGTCAAAGTGGAATTGGAATTGATTTGGGTTTTAGTTTGTTCGTTATAATTCATTGAATTCCAAATTAATTTTAATGCCTAATGACTAAATTGCATAAGTTTTCTGTTATTTGGCTATCTGTTGTGAATTCATGGAGTTCGAAAACATTTAACGTGTTGGGTTATCACTTGTAATGTACATTTCTGAATTTAAAACTGTTTGGATAGGTTGTGAATTTATAGTTTGATTTGAATGGCTATGGGATTTATTCGCACAGCTTTATAACGATTTATAACTGTGAAGGATTAAGTGAAATCCATCTTAACTTGTTGGGGGTTATATTACATAGCCGTGAATTTAACGAATTGGGGGTAATTGACGAAGAAGAATATGAAAGCCTCATAGCTAGGCCGGTTATGTTATGTATACTATATTCGCAGGATCCTAGAATAGGATGAGTGTTGGGCGAGCAATTAAGGTCATGAACTGACTGTCTTGGGGTTGTGCCCTGATTGAAGCTGAAAGTAAGTTTTATTAAGTTAATGATGGGTGAAATTAGTCCATGAATTGCCAATGAATTTTAGTGAGTAGCAAAGAAAAGTGACATAGGTGTGTTGGTTGGAGGGATGAGGCTAAGCGTATTACAAAAAGGGTAGTTGAAGGAAATTATATAAGTTGGTGCTAGGATGTTATAAGTCGGGGGTAACAAAGATACAAAGTTCGATGTTTAGAGTGAATGGTAAGCTAATAGGTCTTTAGTCGACATTGGACAAAAAGCCTAAGGCATGTAAAATGTTTCGATTACTAATTCATTTAATTAGTAGTTTTATAAATATCCCAATTTACTTATATCGATAGCGTAATGTGATAAAAGTTCGGTGTTTTGCTTGTCTTCATCCTCAACTCTAGTAAAAAAAAATCCAAAGTAATGGAAATAAATAAATTCAAGGAACTAACAAGTGGAAACGAATATTAACGTGATGAGAATTTTGAATAATGAAATACAAAACTGGAATGATTATCAAGATTTTAAACAATAACAACAGTTTACAAGGACCTTGACGCGCATTGCGCAATGAAATAATGACAGTAATGAACTTATACCATTAACTTAAAACGCAATGGTGATAACCCCGTTAGTTATGAACACACAGCCACCCACAAACAATCCATTAAGTTGAGGAATGTAATAAACTTCATAATGTCGCACTAATTGGGGACAAATAAAATCTTTGAAGCAGGAATGAGGCCACTTCGGTCGCTTCAAGCTGCCAGCACACGTTCTCCATTATAAAGGAGAGAGAATTTCAAAAAGATTAGGTACGTACATTGCCTGTGTTCTTCAAAAACTCACATGTTTTTCAATGATGAACAAAATCAATGTAATGCTCATTTAAGGAATCAGTTTACTCAATGTTTTGTCACATAATCAAGTGGCCCCGTCAATGCTCAATCATCAGGGCTTATGCCCCTCAATTTACCCGCGCAGCTGCAACTCAGGCTCTCCGATCGGTCTGGGAGGTGTGCACCTATTTCAAGATCGCAACAGACGTCAACAAGGGGTCCACTTTCATATAATAATCAACAAATTAGTTTTACGTATACACTCTCTCCCCTGTTTACAAATCAAAATGTTTTGAAATGCGGGCGCCCAACCATTTACATACAAAATGTACTTAACAGCATAGGAATGTGCGTACTGAGCTTCGACTCATTATTCGAATGTTTTCATGTTTTCTGTTTTAGGTGAAGGATCAGCGCAGAGCCATCTTTTTGATAAGCCGGAGGAAAGCGAGAAATGAGCGAGGACCACAGTTTACTGCATGTTAGCTAGCCGGTGCTCACAGTGATTCATAGGCTAGCCTTCCCAAAACCCCGCTGTTTGTACATTATTTTGAAGATTGTGTTAGCCGGTAACTGTTAGTCATATGCTGAGTTAACGGGTGTAATATATGTCCTAAGGGATGCTAGTGGTTGAAAGTATGTTTAATTATGACATCTGTTCTAATGCATGTGGTTTGAGTTAGTCTTGTTCCGTCAAGGAACGGCGGTAGCGTCCCCAGTTACAGGACTTCTGCTGCAAATCACAAATCGGCAAGGGATTAAGTTGGAATAATCAAACATTAGCAACTGGGGTCGTTACATTTATGCTTTGAAACAAAAGAAAAATAGTTCATTTATTTCCTTCTGTTAAGTAAACTATATTAAATGTGAAAGAAATTCAACTTCACGGGCCTAATATGATGATCGTGTTTTATTTTTAATTCTTTTTATATTTCACATTCAACCCTTGCAATATGTTATATTATGCTTACAATATGTAATTTTTCAACACAACCCTTACATCTATATAATCATAATTAATATTGACTATGTTATCAAATTCAAAGAGAAAGATAACAGCGACAATAACTACAATGATAATAACATCGACAATAATAAGAATGAAAATAATCAAGGAAATCATATTTATATTTATATTATCTCTAATAATACATGCTCAAATGTATATTTGTATTGAAAAATACAAAATAATAATAATAATCATGGAAATAAAAATGTTTATTATTTCTATATAAATGTGTATATTATATTATGTGTTAATAATAAGGTGTCACATAACGTTTTACGGCTTGTTCAACAATTAAAATTCGGTTTCCTTAAGTTAAAACTTCTAAAACATGAACTTATTCTGTAATAATGAAATAATAAAACTTTTATATTCATCATAATCCCTTAATCTCTCTTTGATAATTAGATGATCATAATTAATATTGACCATGTTATCAAATTCAAAGAAAAAGATAATATTGTGGACAATAACAATGACGACAATAAGAACAATAGTATTAATGGAAATCATATTTATTTTTCTATTATCTTGAATAATACATGCTCAAATTTATATTTCAATCAAAAAATACAAAATGTTAATAATAATAATAATGGAAATAAAAAATGTTTATTATTTCTTTAAAATTATGTATATTATATTATGTGTTAATAATAAGGTGTCACATAAGATTTTATAACTTGTTCAGTAATTATAATTTGATTTTCTTAAGTTAAAACTTCTAAAATATGAACGTATTTTATAATAATGAACTAATAAAATTTTTCATATCCATTATAATCTCTTAATCTCTCTTTGATAATTTGTTAATCATTATTAATATTGACTATGTTATCAAATTCAAATGGAAAGATAATAACGATGACAACGATAATGACGACAACAACAACAATAGTAATAATCGAAATAATCATGGAAATCGTATTTATTATTCTATTATCTCTAATAATACTTGTTCAAGTTTATATTTGTATTGAAAAATACAAAACATTAATAATAATGATGAAAATTAAAAACGTTTTAGTCAGTGAAAGCCAAAATTGACAATACAATATAATGAGAGAGTGATGAATCGAACCTGAGACCAAATGTGCCTCATATTATCATTTTTCATTTCCTCAATACTCAGCCTCTCGCACAATTTAGCATATGTAATATAACGATTTCTACATTTCTCAGCCTCTGCCCCAAAGATCTCACCCTCCGTTTCCCCCTTTTCCCTTTACCTTCCCCAAACAATCTCATTCAAACCCTCAAAAAATCCATCAATGGCTCCCCTTTACATCCCAGTCCACCTTTCTCTCCTAACAATCTTCCTCTACTTCTCACTTTCTCTCTCCTCCCCCACAGTCCACGACCTCCTCAAGAAGAAGGGCCTCCCGGCAGGGCTACTCCCAAAGGAGGTGAAATCCTTCGAATACAACGATGAAAACGGCCTCTTAGAGGTATTTCTTGATGCCCCATGTTTAGCCAAGTTCGAAAACAGGGTCCTATTTGAGAGCGTTATAAAGGCTAATCTTAGCTATGGCGAACTCATGGGGGTTGAGGGATTAACCCAAGAAGAGCTCTTCATCTGGCTCCCTGTCAAAGGGATCACTGTTGATGATCCTAAATCTGGGATTATCTTGTTTGATGTTGGAATGGTTCATAAGCAGTTCTCTCTATCTCTCTTCGAAGATCCCCCCAGTTGCAAACCCGAACAAGGTAACTAATTTTTCATTTCTTTTGATTTTGAAGTTTTTGAGTTCGATTCGATTTGGGTTGTGTTTGTTTGTGCTAATTGATCGGTTTTCGCTGTTGGGTTCATCAATTGTGGTCTGAATTTTTGTGGGTTTCTTCTTATTGATTATGAATTTGCGGGTTCCTCCTTAGTGGGTGAAGTTTCTTGTCGTTGTGAATTTCTGGCTGTACCCAGACACTTGGATTCCAAACGTGTTTCAGAAATTATGAATTTTTAAGCTGGATTCGTTGATTTTGTGCTAATTAATTGGTTATGGCCTTTGATTTTCCAGTTTTGATCTAATTTTTGCTGGGCTGGTCTGTCTTACTACTAAAAAGGCGAAAATCTGTAGGTTTTCTCGATCTGGGTTCTTAGATTTTCCCGAATTGAGGGGGGGGGGGGGCTTAGATTTCGCCAATTGAAGTCGACAATCAAAATTACAACTGGGTTCTCACCAATTTGGTTATGGTCAGAACTGGAAACTTTTTTGCATCTTTTTATCGAATTCAGTGTTCATTTCCTGGAAAAGTAAAGTTTTCCAGAGGATTTTTTGCCGCTAATTTCGCGAATTGAGTGAGCATTTTTGCTGGCCTTGCATAATAAAGCCCTTGTATTGTTCAATTTAGTTGTGCTTTTTGTTACTTCTAATAGATTGATTGATATTATTTTTGTAGGGACTTTAAGCTACAGTGCTAGGACCGACAAAGGATTTGGGGTTCAAAGATGAAGAAAATCCAGCCACAATGTGATCTTGCTCTCGCTTTTTACAGTGGTTTCATGGATGTTGATGTTGATGATGATGATGATGATGATGATGATATAGGCTTATGGGTCAAAAAGTTTGTAGGTTGGTGGGGTTTTTAGATAACTGTATAGATGTAAAAATTGGGTTTCAAATTTAAATTTTGAGAAAAAAAGTGTGATGTTTTTCCTAGTCTCTTTTTTCTTTTGTTCATATCCTTTACTGATTTCTTTCATTTTTTAGGGTTATCTGATTTCCCATACAAACGGTTTAAGTAAAAGCTACTCTTAATCGATTGATGGTATGAGAAGTTAAGAACATTCAATGTGTGAATCCAAATTAATAGGGACCGTTGCTATAATTTGAAGTTCATGAGTCTTAATGAGCAAGAATTCATCTAATAAGGTTATGGGAACTATATGCATTAAGTGAAGCTTGTGGCATTAATGTCAGAAAATAAGTTATGGGTCGCTTTAATGGTACAAACTTGAAAGTAACATTTCCTATATCCACATACTGAGCAAGCATGGACGATTATAAGGTAGTGAAACCTAGGAAAGTCATACCGAGTAGTTGAAGCAACATATATGAAAATTTTTTCACCGGGTTCGAATCCCAGTGGTCACAATTTCTTTGGGAGAAATTAATTGCGGTGCTCTTGGAGGCCCCTTGTGGGTTTAATGACAGGGCGTGGCCTCTGTTGAACCTAGTCTAGTGATTGTGCAACTTTTCTTTGTCTGTAAGTTCACTAAGCTTACATCCTATAGAAGGGGTCTAATGGGTGGGTTAAGTTACCACTTTTTTTTCATAAAAAAAATAGACATATAAGTTATAATATGCTGACAAATTATTTACAAGAATAGTTACAGCCAAAGATACATAACAGAGGGGGAAAGAGGTAGATGGGCGAGAGGTTGAAAATTATGAGAGGACAATCTAAGGAAGGACGCTACAAAATTTGGGTAAGTGAGCATCTTTAAAAATGAAGTTACGAGTAAAAAAGTAAACTTTAGAGAGCGAAACAAAAAGTTTATGCTTATAATAAAACACGAATTTATTTATGTAACTTAACAATTGGTGTGACATATTGAAGCAAATCTGCTTTGAAGTGGCATCTGGTGGCAAACATTGGCATAGTGCGTAAGATTTTTGCTTAGAATTCCATCATAGGATCCTCTTTTCAAAATCCTGAGTAGCGGTGGTTATAGCAACTGGCCACATCCTTTTTCGCACGCCATTGTTAAGGCATGAAAGAGAGATGACTATGGGGCTCCTCAGCTTTATTGCTAAAGCAAATGGACCTATTCATTTGTTTTTCTTTTTTTTGGGGTGGGGTGGGGGGGGGGGGTGAATAGGCTCCACACACAAATAGAAGATTTGATTGGCACATTTGGCAGTGCAAATTTGTCCCCCATAAATTGGACATGTAGATCTCCCCTTGTTTTGACTAGAGCGTCATCTAAAATTTGAATTGAGCTACCCCCAAGTCCAAGTAGGCATGTGAATCCTGAGAATATTCCATTTTGTGAAATTTATGAGTTATTAGAAGATAATCTAGCTAAAAATTCTTACCTTTCTAATGAAGATAGATTCAAACTTGTCATAGGTATAGGAGAGTTTTTCTTTACATTATATCCTTTATTATGTTGCTACTTGCTTCTAGATTTTTGCTAATTAGAGTGGTGACATGAGATATTAAATCTTTAGTTGGATTACATAATCTTAAAAATAAATAAAATAAACATGAATGTATATTTCACTTGAATTTGTCGCATGTTAATTATTGCAGTTCTAGCAACTTTTGTGTTCATATTGGTCAGAATAATAAGTTAAAACCAAAGAAACTTAAAAAGATTCAAATCATGACATTTATGGAAGAAGACTATAACTAGGGGAAGAAAATGAACATTAACTAATTTCAAATCCAAGAAATCTTTTAAAAACTCAGAGTTGATGACCAAGGGCATACTAATTCCTCCGGTAAGTAGTTCTACTTTTAAAAATTAAACTTACAATTATCTCTCTCTCTCTCTCTCTCTCTCTCTCTCTCTGTGTGTGTGTGTATACAATACACACACACACTGTAATTCCTTATAATCATTCTCTGTATATAACTCCTTACATCTCCTTACAACTTGTTCATCTATTTGTAAAATATTTTTATAATTTTTTCCAACAACAAGTACTTACAATTACTTATATTTTCTAACAACTTATAATAAATCGAGAGGAGCAAGCCCTTCAAAAGATTCCTCTAATTATTCTCCAACTCTTACCATGGATTTGTTATGTTTGTCATCTTCTACTAAGAAAATAATTCTAGTAAATTTTAATTTTGAAAATGACGTAAGTTTTTAAAGTGTTCTTTATTCTTAATGTATAACGGCGTTTAAACTTCTTTAATCTCATTAAAATGTTCTGTTATATGTTTCAAAATTAATCTTCTTTCATACCTCTTTCTAAAAATTTTACTCACAGAACAACTGAAGGAACTCCATTAGGTACTTTTTATTTTTGAGTAATAATAGTTCACCTAATTAGGGCTTGCTAAATGATGGTGAGAGCATTAAAACATATGCATTTCATTTCATGAAAGATGAAGGGGCTATGAATTTTACAGTGTATGGTAATTTTAAACTTTTGGCTCACGCATGTTTTTCGTTTCCCTCGTAGTTCTCCAACTCAAAAAACTATTGAGATGATTGTAACTTTTAAAGTCCGGTTGTTTCAGTTGCATAAATAAACGATATAAAAGAAATAGCAAAATTTTACAGTTAGTGGTAAAAAATGGTAAATGATCATTTAGGAGCAGTAATTGGAATGAGGAGTAGGTTATCACATATAGTTTTTCCTTTCTTTTTCTAAAATCCCTCTATTTTCTCTTAATCCCCACCAAAAATGTAAACCTCACCCTTCCGAAAATGTCACATATTTGTGGTTCATACATCTAGGCCCTATTTGGCAAAATTAGTTGTTTAGGTGGGGGGATAGCGACTAAGGTAGCGGATAACTGTTTAGATAGCGAATAACATTTCTAATTTAGCTGTTAGCAGATAGCTGTTTAGATAGCGAATAGGGTTTCTTATTTAGCTGTTAGCAGATAGCTGTTTAGATGAGTAGTTGAAACTAATATGTTCGGTAAATTTAATTGTTATGCTAGCTGATTAATGTAAATTGTCACAAAAGGATACAGCTAATTTTTCAAAAAAAATTTAAATAATATTTTTTGGCTAAAAAATATGAAACACTACTTTAAATGTCAAAAATTAATACTATTAGTTTTTCAAAAACGCTATTTAAAACGTTGAATGCTACTTAAAATACTAGTCAAAGCACTAATTTACCGAACACTAAAAATTAATTAATTAGTGTATTGACTTAGTCAAAACACTAAACGCTACCCAAAATATTGTTACCGAACACGGCCATGGTATATACAATCCTAATGTTGCTTTTTCTAAAATTTTACTTTACTTTTATTTTATTCTATTCTATTTTGAAATATTTCCTAATCCAAAACAGCTTACTAATCAAATTCATCAGCAATACCAATATTTGACAGAAAAGATTAACATAAAACATGGTACAAAACAGGTTTTCCTACTTAGGAACACATACTAACACAGGTTGGTTCAAGTGGTTTGACACTTATTTCCGTTAAACAAAGTTTCGAATTCGAGTATTGTAAATGAAGAAAATTTTTGATGAAAAAGTTGTACCTCTTATTAGGCCAGCAATAGCTCGATTCCAGTGAAATTGAATATATAAGACCCCTCAAAAAAAAAAAAGTACTTAGGAACATATACATTAGCAAATGATATTAATAAATATTTTATTATTGCGACCCTCATCTTCACCTTATTATGTGATCGCCGGCAACCGTCACTAGTATTTTAAAATGTTAGGGCGCCTAAAATAAATGAAGGAAAGTTAATGGCCTTCCATTACTTTATTGTACTCCAACTCCTCTTGCGTGTATTTCACAAGAAGGTACGCAAAACAGATAAACATTATACAATATAAAGTATTTCAAAATGCATCACTTTTTTGCTTTTTTTCAATCTTAGTCAAGCTAGCTTTATTTATCAGTTCGACAAAGAGCTAGTAAAATAGATAGACACATTTCAAATTGAAATCTCTATTTTTAGCCTTAAAAATTTTATTTTTTAAATCATATATCTTTTTATTATGATCGCCTCTTTATTTTGAAGTATCGAATTTTTCAGCAAGTTTCTATTTGGTTTAAGATTTTTTGTGGTTAGATATAAAATCATGTATTACTATATTACTTTTGGTTATTGGTTCTTTCTAATTACGAGGTATGAGTTTTAATTTCAAATTTGTAAAGACGGAGTTATGTGTATAATTTTTATTCTAATATTAAAATTATTTCTAAATTAAACCAAATAAGCAGAATAAAAATTCGAAAATCAATCATCTTAGCATTACTTCATTCTAGCTTGATTTTGTTTCCATTTAGTTGAAGCAAATTACCTTAACTGTGTTGCCAAACAGTTGTAGAAGTATCACAACCTATGTCATTGTCTTCCTTTTCTCACTCATCAACAAACTAGAGATCATTTCCACTAGTACTGATCTTCCCATGGTGTCTCCTCGTTGGTGTACTTACAACCCCCCCCCCCCTTCCTTTTTGCATAAGTTATGTAATCGCCGCCAAACGAAAAGATATTTTAGTGCATTTACTTTCCCTCCTAATCTTGATCTTCTCCCTTTACCCTTCTTATTTTTCGATCATTGATCGAAATCCCAAATACAACGGAAAAGCACTAAGGTAGCGTTGGTTGGATGCAATGTAATTAGGTTGAAATGTAATCAACAATGTAATGCAATAGAAATGAAGTGCAATGTAATAGTAATTGCATTACCATGTTTGGTTGGTTATAAACCACTTACATAAGGTAATGCACATACCATTCCATTACCAAGTTTGATTAGTTATCTAATATGTAATAGAATCAACTTTGTATCCAATTTTATTTAGAAGTATTTGTTCTTCAGATTGTCAATATTATTATTTGTGGTTTTCTCTCTTATAATTACACATGATATGATAAGAGAGCATATGTCATACAAAATTACAAGAAATAAAAAGACTAATTCAAACTCAAATACTAAAATTCATTTGAATCGAAACTTCATCTCTACCAAGTAAAACCAAATAAACGTGGTAATTGTTTCCCCAATTCCGAAACACTGGTGACCCAACATTAAGCATAAACATAGGTGACAAATTTCAATAACCACAAATATCTAAACTAAATAGCATAGATTTCACAATGTTCCGTCACAGTCAAAGTCCAACAACAGTTTCTTCACTTAATACACTTCTTTAGATATGATTGGACTAGCAAGAGAGGGATGATGATGATTGTGGCAATGCCAAACTTGTGAGGTGGTAGAGAAGGAAAACCATTAATATAGGAGAGTAGCAAGAACCAAAAATACATATAATCATACAATTAATTAGCTTACCAAGTCTACGTATCTCCTCAAAGAAGAGCTTGCACCCACTCTTTCCTTTCGACATCAGGGATGTCAAAAAGTACATATACGCTCTCCAGCTCAGATGCAATTTTTCTTGACACTTGATGCCTCTCCATAGTTGTCAAGCCCAAGTTAGCGAATTTTTCATTCAATTTGGAGCACTTCTCACTCAACTCAACATCAAAGCATATAGCTCGACTGATGTTGCTACTAGTAGCCCTTATCTCTCATATGAGAATAGAAGCAACTTCTTATAAGCCTTTAACTAAGTTATCATATGCACTTACCTGTTTTCCTAAGTTCCAAGATTTTTCAGAACTCACCTCAACCCTATAAGGCTCTTGAGTAGATGAGGATTCAGGTTCATCTTTCTTACTTGACTCTTCATTTTCTCCCTCTTCATTCAACTCATCTTCCATTTCTTCATGGCATTGAGCATCTTTCCCAGAAGCACACTCGTTTCCAAAGATAATGCACAAATCCTCATACTAAGGGTGCAATTTACCTTTCCAATCATTAGTTGTAGGGTGATTCTGTATCATGAAGTATTAATAATATTAGAACATAACCACTAAAAAGAGCAATTAAAAATATTAAAAAGTGCCAACTAATACTTGGCCTCACTGACCTGTCCAACGTCAATTAAAAAGTGCCAACTTCAATTTGTAAAGAAGGAGATGATTACTATTCTGATTTTTCTTGCTTCAATATGGTCAAGCACATTCTTTCCGACTAAAGATGTCAATTGAGATAAACAGACTGAATTATACAAAGTCGCAAAATTTTCTTTTCATTCATCTATCTAATGGCCCTGATCCCTTTTCAACTTAAGAGAAACTTACGGATTCTAGAGATGTGCTTAAAGATGGATTGTCAACTAAGAGGAAACAAGTAGAAAGGTCTGAAAATAGGCAGTTGAACAAGCTAAGGCTGCAAGTTTTGCTTCAATTAGAGCAGTAGCAAAACTGGGTTTCTCAAGGTTCATAATCAAAGCTAATTAAGCATACTGATCCATGAATACTATAATGGGCAGAGACCAATAAAAACTCTGCATTCCTTGGGTTCTAATTCACTATCCACCAAATAATTAAGCATTAACACGTTAAACATGGGTAGGATAGCAAGGACGGAGTCTGAAAAACAAGAGTAGTCAATGTAGAAGGCAAAAATTATGCAACCAATCAAATGATGCCACGTGTAAAAAAACGGACCAACCATAAAGTGCCGTGTGTAATGTTGACTTTGGTGGACCCGCTTGGTCAAAATTAAGTGCAGCCAATCAAAAGCCGCCACGTGTCGTCGATGATGCAGAAATTAGTAATTATTTTCTTTATTAAAAAATAAGAAAATAATTACTGGGCCTAGGCCCAAAATATGGCTCTAACCCTAGCCGGTAGAGCCTATAAATAGGGGTCATCTCCTTTCATTTAGATCATTCAGCATTTGCAGAATTCAGAGCTCAGACGGCAAGAAGCATCCAGCTACCAAGCGAGAAGGATCAAGACTTGCAGAGTTTCAAAAAACCATAATCAGCCACTTGCAGATCAAAATCAAGAACAACCTTCAGAGTTCTTTAGCTGATTTGAATCAACCGAGATCAAGCATCAAGCCCTCGGAATACTCAAGTCATTAGGAGATCGAATCAGAGGATCATTTTTATTGTATTAAATTCAGATATTGTACCTACACACTACATCAATACAAAATTAAATTTGTTTCTAAATTTCTTGTCTTTATTTATTTTTAGACTCGAAATTTGTGTTTACAAATTTTTGGCACGCCCGGTGGGACTACTCTGCCTCTCATCTCTTTCTCCTAACAGCAAACAATACATTCCTTTGAAGATAACATGGCCCCTAAGAACGCTATTAATCAATCTTCAAGGAAAGCTATCCGATCTGCATCGCAAGGATCAACAACTGCTAGTGCCACATCTGGTGGTGTCATGACCAGAAGTATGACAAAAGCTGCTACCACTATCATCGGAGAGCAATCAATTGTGGCTGCACCATCACAGTCACATAAGATCCAAAACCTTGGCTCCAAGGTATCTGATGGAGTCAATCAAATTGCTTCAAATGTTCTGAAGCAGAAATCTGTTGCCGGCTTCATCATGCCACAAACAATTCCGCATGGGATGGATGAACTCCAAACCCACACCAACCCTGCATTCCAACCCTTCAATTCTGAAGATGATGATTATTCGAGCAGTGATTCCTCTTTGGCATCCTCAAAGGGGTCACTTTCCTTGCATACTGAAGCTGAATCATCTGACACCGTCGTCATGCCAGTTATGGTGACAGGGGCTACTAACTTTGAGGAACAACTGGCGAGCATGAAGGCTACCTTGGATAGGCTCTCCAAAGAGAGTGCAAAAAAGGACGCCCAAATCAAACGCCAGAATGATCAGATTGCTGAGCTGATGAAGAAGTTGGAAAAGAAGTCCTCTGAAGCTTCCAACAAAGGTTTAGGCGCCGAAGACTCTGATAAAGAGTCCAGCCACAGCGAAGAATCTGAGGACGAGCGCAAGGGAAGAAAGGACCGCTCTTTAGGCTCAATGTCTGTTGAGCAAATTCAGAGCTTAATAGCAAATGCGGTCAAGGCTCAGTTGGGAGAAGGATCTCACAAAACCCACCTGTATACAAAGCCTTATACGAAGAGGATTGATGCTCTTCGCATGCCACATGGCTATCAGCCTCCCAAGTTCAACCAGTTCGATGGCAAGGGCAACCCCAAACAGCATATTGCCCACTTCATTGAGACATGCAGTAATGCTGGCATAGAGGGGGACCGGCTGATGAAACAGTTTGTTCGTACTCTAAAAGGGATCGCATTCGATTGGTACACAGACTTGGAGCCAGAGTCCATTGACAGCTGGGAACAAATGGAGCAGGAATTCCTGAATCGGTTCTACAGCACTCAACGTGTTGTTAGCATGACAGAGCTAACAAACACCAGACAGTGGAAGGACGAGCCGGTTCTTGATTACATTAATCGCTGGAGGTCCCTAAGTCTCGAGTGCAAGGACTGTCTATCAGAAGCTTCAGCCGTTGAAATGTGTGCACAGGGTATGGAGTGGGATTTACTATACGTCTTGCAGATGAGTAAGCCAAGGACCTTCCAGGAATTGGCAACAAAAGCTCATGATATGGAGATAACGATCGCAAGTCGCCGTGGCAAGTCTTCTTCCTCGTCTGACGCTAGAAAGGACAAGGGTGAATTCAAGAAAAATCTCAAGTCCACTAAGTCCTCAAACAAAGAAGCCATGGTTGTTTCAACTGGGGAGCCGGTTCGAATCTCCGAAAAGCCCAAGTGTGAAAACAAGAAGGGTGGATTCTCCAAGGATTCTGGAAAGAAGCGTCCTACATTGAAGGAACTGCAGGAGAAGAAATATCCATTCCCTGACTCAGACTTGTCAGGAATGCTTGATGATCTCCTTGAAAACGGGGTTATCCAACTTCCAGAACCAAAACGGCCCGAAGAAGTCAGAAGGGTTACCGACCCAAAATATTGTCGGTATCATAGGGTGGTTAGTCACCCTCTTGAGAAATGTATTACACTCAAAGAGCGTATTATGCAACTTGCCAGGGAGGGGAAGATAATACTGGATTTGGACGACACTGTTGAGACAAATCATATCTCCACTCAACTAGAGTGTTCCTCATCGCCCTGGAAGCCAAAGCATACTCAACCTTGTGGTAGAGTAAACACTGAATTGATTTCCTCAATTGGAGAGAAATTAATTACAATTCAATTTGGAAGTTTGGAGCATGTGGTAGTTCCAATTCAATCCAAAGGACCCTTAACAGAGACTGACCCTTTTGTGGATGTCTCTGATAAAGCTGATGTTGATGAAGAGGGATGGACTCTTGTCACTCGTCGGAGGCCAAGGAAACAAAGCCAAGTGCAATCACCACCTCTCCGCCGCAAGAAGAAACAAGGAAGAAAGAAGAACCCTCGTCATTCAAAAGGAAAGAAGAAGACCAAGGACGTCAAAAGGCACGGAATTCTGCCTATTGACCTACTTGAGCAGGAGCCGTTTGTCCCTGTCACACTCGAAGAGTTTTTCCCAACAGGCTTCTTTGAGAAAGTCACAGTCAACATGACTTCATGTTCTGAGCTTGAAGAAGAGGAAGACGAAGGAAGTGACGGACAAGAGGAGTCTCCTAGAGTAGCTGATAAGACCTTAACTGTCTTGGAGGCTTTGCCAGCTCGCATGGGCTGGGAGCAAATATTTTGTCTGCCTGATGAAATGCGCCAGCATGTTGTTACTACCTTACAACATCCAGAACTTTATGCTGATAAAATCAAGGATGCAGGAGCATCCACAAAAGACCCTGTTCAGTGTGCCTATTGCAACACCGCAATCACTTTCACTGACGATGATTTGTTGTTGGGATCTAAGCCCCATAATCGTCCTTTGTTTGTGACTGGTTACATTAAGGAGCAGAAAGTCAGACGCATTCTCGTGGATGGAGGGTCAGCCGTCAACATCATGCCCAAGTCTACAATGAACGACTTAGGCATCACAGTGGAAGAACTGTCTAAGAGTCGAACGATGATTCAAGGCTTTAACCTTGAAGGTCAACGTGCAATCGGCATGATTCGTGTTGAACTGATAATGGGAGATTTGACGACGTCCTCCATCTTCCATATAATCGATGCTAAGACTTCATACAGGTTATTACTTGGGCGACCGTAGCTTCATGAGCATGGGATAGTGGCTTCCACTTTACACCAATGCCTTAAGTACTACCGTGATGGAGAGAAGAAAATAAGCGGGGATGTCAAGCCATTCACTAAGGCTGAGTCTCATTTTGCAGATGCAAGGTTCTTTGAAGAAGGTGCTGCACCTAAAGAGACCATGCCGTCAACCATTTCTTCCACAGGCAAAGGTGTCGCAAAGAAGGCCCCTCGAGCAACAAAAGATGGTGCTCCTAAGCAGCAGCTCGAGAAAGAAGCAGGCAAGCAAGGTAGCACCACTTCTTATATTGAGCAAGTTGCTAAACAAGCTGCCGCGTCGACAGGATCAATGCCACCAGTTTTAAGGTACATACCTAGGTCTCGCCGTAAGGAGGGCGAATTACCCTTTAGCGAGTGCACAAGCAGAAGCATTGAGAGCAAAGCTACTAAAAGGGATGACGGAGCTAGCATTATCACCTTAAAAGGAAGTGCAACAGTTCCAACGCTAAAAATGTGGCAGGCTAAGGTGAGTAGGCCCCCTATTTTCGGGTTTGTCGTTTCTTCTAAAGAAAGCGATGACTTGCCAAGTGCACGGACTAGGGAGGGATTTGATCCTAATGCATACAAGCTTATGGAGAGGGCTGGTTACGACTTTCAAAATCCAGCTACCTTAGGAAAGGTAGTCGAAGCCAAGCCTCATGGCCTTACTGAAACTCAGAGAAAGATTCAAGAACAGGGAGGTTCAATAGGCGTCTCTAAAGTTGGACTGGGTTTCACGCCACCGCAGCCAGTCAGAATCTCTGGTCGACGAAAGGACAAGAAGTTGGCAATTCAACACATCTCAGCTGAAGAAGTAGATGTGAGTGAAGATGAAAGTGCTTCACCCAACACAAAGCCCTCTGTGTTTGATAGGCTACAATCATCAACTTCTAAAAAACGTCCGTCGGTATTTGCCCGTATAGGGAAATGAAAATATCACAGAAGCTCTGTTTTTAACAGAATCAAAGATCATCCCCAGCCAAAGCCTTCAGTTTTTGCCAAAATAGGAGCTGGTGAAAAGCCCTCAAACTCACGATTTCAGCACGAGAAAAGTTCTGCATTTAGTTGCTTGGGAGTGGTAAATGAAGTTCAAAGCTCTATCCCATCTCGCATGAAGCGCTTCTCTAGTCTGGATGTTAAAACAGACGGTTCATTAAGAGTAAAGAGGCGTACTGTGATCTTCACAGGTCAGCAAAAAAACTCTGACTCTAACAAGGAAGCGAATGAAGAAGAAGTTGTTGCTTCTAATCATATCACAATCCACGAATGTGATGACTCAGACTCAGAGATAGAGTTGGCAGAAACTCCTAAGAATTTCGAAGATGGAGGACAGGCTGCAGTTGATGATTTGAAAGAGTTGAATCTTGGAACCGATGAAGAGCCTCGTCCTATCTACGTAAGCTCATCACTCACACTCGAAGAGGAAAAGCAATACTTGGAACTCCTATCAGAGTACAAGGACGTATTTGCCTGGAGCTATAAAGAAATGCTCGGGTTAGATCCAAAGGTTGCAGTCCACCGTCTATCTATCAAAAGGGTTATTCCGTCTAAGAAGCAGCCTCAACGACGTTTTCGCCCAGAGTTGGTACCGGAAATTGAAAAGGAAGTCAACAAACTCATAGAGGCAGGATTCATTCGCGAGGTCAAGTACCCAACATGGATTGCAAACATCGTGCCTGTCAGGAAGAAAAATGGGCAACTTCGTATTTGTGTGGACTTCCGGGATCTTAACGACGCTTGTCCAAAGGACGATTTCCCATTGCCTGTCACAGAGCTTATGATCGACTCAACCACAGGGCATGAAACGTTATCATTCATGGATTGTACCGCAGGATACAATCAGATTCTGATGGCGCCAGAAGATCAAGAGGCCACGGCTTTCCGCACACCTAAAGGCATTTTTTGCTATAAGGTGATGCCCTTCGGACTTAAGAATGCAGGGGCAACATACCAAAGGGCAATGCAAACAATTTTTGACGATATGCTCCATAAGAAAGTCGAGTGCTATGTCGATGAGTTAGTGGTGAAGTCCAAAAAGAGGCAGGACCACATACAAGATCTTCGTTCGATCTTCGAACGATTACGAAGATGTCAATTGAAGATGAATCCACTCAAGTGCGCATTTGGCGTCACCTCTGAAAAGTTCTTGGGTTTTATCGTTCATCACAGAGGGATTGAGATCGACCAATCAAAGATCAAAGCAATCCAGGAGATGCCTGAGCCTAAGAATCTCAGGGAGCTTCGCGGATTTCAAGGTCGCTTGGCATATATCCGAAGATTCATCTCAAATCTTGCAGGACGCTGCCATCCCTTTAGCCACCTTATGAAAAAGGGTGCACCGTTTGAGTGGGACGAATCGTGTCGTACGGCATTTGAGAAAATAAAGGAATACTTGACCCATCCTCCTGTGTTGGGGGCACCCATCCCTGGCAAGCCTCTTCGACTGTACATTGCAGCTCAGGAAAAATCCTTAGGGGCACTGTGTGTACAAAAAGACGAGGAAGGGAAAGAAGTTGCCCTGTACTACTTAAGTCGTACATTGGTTGGCGCTGAACTGAAGTATTCCCCTATTGAAAAGATGTGCTTGTCGCTCATCTTTGCCATCCAGAAACTCAAGCATTACATGCAGGCCTATACAGTGCAGGTGATCTCCAAAGCCGATCCCATCAAGTACAGCTTGTCTAGGCCAATCTTAAATGGGCGACTGGCAAAATGGGTGGTCATCTTAAAACAGTACGATCTTGTCTATGTACCCCAAAGAGCGATCAAGGGACAAGCGTTGGCAGATTTCTTAGCAGATCATCCCATTCCCGATGATTGGGAGCTAAACGATGATTTTCCAGGAGAAGGCGTGTTTTACATCGATATCCTCCCTCCCTGGGAAATGTATTTCGATGGTGCAGCCAGGCGTGATGGCGCTGGTGCAGGAGTGGTCTTCGTTTCCCCCGAAAAGCACGTTTTTCCGTATTCATTTAGGCTCACTCAGTTATGCTCTAACAATGTGGCGGAATACCAAGCGCTTAACTTGGGCCTTGAAATGACTATTGAAATGGGGGTCACCGATCTCAACATATATGGTGACTCGCAGTTGGTCATCAATCAACTACTTAACGAATACGAGGTTAAGAAAGAGGACCTTGTCCCGTATCACAGGCACACATTACGCCTGCTAAATAAGTTGGACATGGTCAAGTTAGAGCACGTGCCAAGGAGTGCCAACAAGATGGCTGACGCACTAGCAAGCCTCACGGCCACTTTGGTACTGGAAGCAGAAGGAGAAATGACTATTCCAGTATGTAACCGTTGGGTTGTTCCGCTGGATGATGAAGACTCAGAGGAAGATGTCAACATGATCTGTGTTCTTGAAACAGATGCAGAAGACTGGCGTCAACCAATAATCGAGTACTTGGAGCATGGAAAACTCCCGAGTGACCCAAGGCATAAGACAGAAATACAGCGGAGGGCTTCAAGCTTCCTTTACTACAACGGGAAGCTCTATCGACGCTCCTTTATTGGTCTTTGGTTACGATGCTTGGACACGGAAGAAGCAAAGCAAGCAATGACGGAAGCTCATTCAGGTGTGTGTGGAGCACACCAATCAGGGCCTAGGCTACATGATCGCATTAAAAGGATGGGCTACTACTGGCCCACTATGGTGCAGGATTGCATAAATTATGCAAAAAGGTGCGATGCTTGCCAGTTCCATGCTAACTTCATACATCAACCTCCCGAACCTCTCCACCCAACAGTTGCATCTTGGCCATTTGAGGCATGGGGGCTTGATGTCGTTGGACCAATCACGCCTAAATCGTCTGCTAGTCACTCCTACATCCTAGCTGCCACTGACTACTTCTCTAAATGGGCGGAAGCAATCCCGCTAAGAGAAGTCAAAAAACAAAATGTGGTCGACTTCATAAAGACACACATTATCTATCGGTATGGTGTGCCGAGGTACATTACCACCGATAATGGAAAGCCCTTCTTCAACAGCCTGATGACTAGCCTCTGCGAGAAGTTCAAGTTTGCTCAACATAAGTCTTCCATGTACAACGCCCCTGCAAACGGCCTGGCAGAAGCCTTTAACAAAACACTTTGCAACTTACTCAAAAAGGTTGTCGCAAAGTCTAAACGGGATTGGCATGAAAAATTAGGGGAAGCTCTTTGGGCATATCGAACAACGTACAAGACGCCAACACAGTCGACCCCATTCGCTTTGGTCTATGGAGTGGAAGTCGTTCTACCGTTAGAGCTTCAAATCCCATCACTTCGCATCGCCATACAGGAAGGTTTGACGGAAGACGAAAATCACAAGCTTCGCTTAGCTGAACTGGAGGCCCTTGATGAGAGAAGACTTCAGGCACAACAAAAGCTAGAATGCTACCAAGCCCGTCTATCAAGAGCGTTCAACAAAAAGGTTCGACCGCGATCTTTCCAAGTCGGAGACCAGATGTTGGCAGTAAGAAGACCGATTATTGTCTCCCACAAATCTGGAAGCAAATTCACCTCCAAGTGGGATGGTCCATATGTAGTCAGAGAAGTTTACACAAATGGAGCCTACAAGATAGTTGGTGCTGATGGAGTGCGCATAGGACCCATAAACGGCAAGTTCTTAAAGCGCTACTATCCTTGAAATAGAATGTTGTAAAGCTCCTAAGTAAGAGCCTAAACTGCACGTTCTTTCAAGTTAAATTCATTTGTAATACTCCTGGCCCGCAAAAGTCTAAATTGTGAACGGCAAAACAAAACCAATAAAGAATGTTATGTTTTTGAACTACGTATGGCTTGATCCTTTAGGATATTACATTCCTTTTAGGAATGTGGGCAACTTGGGCATATTTGCTAATTACAGCTAATGTAGGATGAATAAATTGTGTTAGTACTCATTGGTTTCGTTCGTTGGCTATATCTATATATTATTGCATAAACTTGAATTGAAAGACTCATTTTATTGCAATATATCAAAACCAATTCCAATTAAACCATACTGAGTCCAAAAAGAAACAACAAATGGTGAAAAAAAAATTAAAAAAAAAGAAAAGAAGAAGAATCTAGAACAAGACGATTGGGTATGGTCTAAGCAGCCAGTGCGCCTAAAAGCTCTTGAACCCGTTGCCTTACTGCTTCAACTTGAGCGGTTTCTTCTGCAGTAACTTGGGGCGTGACATCTAAATCAACAACTTCTTTTTCAAGAAGAGATACACCGTCTTTGGCTTTCTTCAATGAAGCTTCAGTCTCTACTAATTTGTCTTGCAATTCCAGCTCATTCGCCTTTGCTCGCTCAAGATCTGCTTCAAGTAGCTTCCTTCGCTTATGAGCTTGGGCGATGGCAGTAGTAGTCTCATCAAATTGTGCACCAGCCTTTTCCACTGAAGCTCGTGCCTCCCCAAGTTTGTCTATTAAGGCTACTCGCTTGTTTAGCACATCTTCAGGAGGAGTCCGATATTCTAATTGGGCTTTTAACTTTAGGTACTGCCCGACTTCGTTCAAATATGCCTCGACACTATTCTTTAGCCCCAAATAATCTGCCTGGAAGGATGATAAAGTTTCATATATCTGCTCAGCTTCTTGGCGAATGTTTGCAAGATCGTCTTCTGTCTTTGGGATGAATTTTTTTAACTGTTGCTGAAAGCGTTGCTTGACACTCAAGGCTAGATCGTTAAACACGCCAGAAGCAATTCTCCCAGGAAAGTAGGTTGCAACAGAAGCAGTAGGTGATTGATAGCGCTCTGCTCGTTTCACTGGCGATGGCATTATGTTAATAGAATCGTCCTCAGTCGACTTGGCATGCGGCACAGTCAAGGTGGCTTCACTATCTTTGTCACCAAATGTGGCCTTAAGTGTGTCTCCAATTTCGACGGTATGTCCCTACATTAAAAGGAGGATTAAGTCCAAAAAAAAAATGAGCGAAAAGGGGGCAGGATGACAAGATGCACCTCTCCCTTTGCTTTGTTCCCTGATTTCAGTGAGCTCGTCGCACTGTTAGACTTATTCTTGGATTTAGGCAGCTCGGTTGCAACGTCTGGTCTGATCTTCGAGCCTGACAAATTCTTCGCTCCACTAATAGAAGACCTAACACCCAAACCTTTCAAAGCTTCAATCTTCTCTTTCCCAGGTGAACAACTTCTACTTCTCTGAAGAGATGTGTTTTCCCCCAACGAGGAACTATCGCCTCCCTCTTTTCCAAGCTCAGCCGGCGATAAGGCATGTTCGTTAGGTTGTTGCATGATTGGTTTATGTGCATTCGCTTTACTGGAAGGGACAACTAAGACGGATGCAACATCAACAACTCTCACTTTAGAAGCTCTTCGTGGCTGCGCATTCTCGCCTCTAGGATATTTAGGTCCTTGAGAGAAAAGATCGCCCCACGAAGATCGCCACCAATTAGCATATGCAATTGTAACCAGTGTGGACTTCTTATCAGGAAGAGCAGGAATTGTCACGCTGGACCTTGTTATGTCTTCAATAAGGTTGAACCGATAACGAGCTACGTCCTGTAGGGTACCCTCTCGGTCATTCATTCGTGGCTCACTTAGTACATCTTGATAAAAGCCAAACTGTCGACCAAACTTGCAGGGGAAGTACGGCTCAATCACAACTGTCCTTCCTTGTCGCAAGGTCAAAAACCCAGAGCGGAGGCAAATCAAATATGCTTTCCAGCTTGAGGATAAACTCTGGGTGTCAATCAAGGTGATCGATGTATCCTTCATAAGAGCATTAGAATACATGACATACGGATCCTTGCATTTCAATAGCTCTCGAGCTTCTTGTACGTCGGGAGTCCGATTCATCTTTTCACCAGAGAACCTCACCATCTTAGGATGGTCGTGCCGATGATGGGGATGATCAAAGTAAGTTTGGAAGTAAGTCCCTAACCATCCGTAAACGTAGTGAATGGGGAAAATTACTTCCAACTTATTCAAGCTTCGAGCCGTAGAAATTCTATGCAGACCCCGATAAATGCTAGCCAAAACAGGAATTGAGAGGTTTAGACATTCCCCGTGAGCCAGCTTGCTTGCAGCTACAAACACAGCTGGGCGAATAAGGCACACTGCTTCAGTTGGTAGCACAAAAGAGCACAGCCAACATGAAATGAGGGCAGCAAGGTAAGTCTCTTCGATTAGGGCATCAGGAATGTTAAGCATCACAAAAGGGTCCTTCTCTCTCTTCGTTCGCCCTGTGCGATGAGCAATCAAGCCAGATGGACATGATGTGTTCGTTGGAGCTTTAACCCGCTTTCTGTTGTCACGACTGGGAGGAGGTGTGTAAATTTGTCGCCCTCTATACCAGAAACGTATCCATTCAGAAACAGGAAGTTGAACAATGCCATGAACATCTTGGCATAGTCTGTGGAATGCAGAAAAGAGGAACGTCCAAGTCGCTGGAATACCATTGTCTCCACGTCCTGCAGAAAGGAGCTCTCTGGCAGATGGAATGACTTCTTCGTAGTAAGCACCGTCAGCTGGAAGTCCACCTATAGTCCGTAAATCCCATAAGGAGATTGACATATCGCCGCTCTTTGTGCAAAAGGTGTTGGTAGTGTGGCACCACAGTTCGCAGAATGCTTTGAAGACGGTAAGACTCATGTCATAAGAGAATAAGGATGCATACAGTCCGTCGTAAAGCCTCCATTCCTTAAGTCTGTCTTTGTTGCGACCAAGGACGTCTTCAAGCCATTCCCAATAGCACGGTATGAAGAAGTTGTCGGAGAAACAAGGTGAAAAGTTACCCCAGGATAGTGTCCCATCCATGATACGATGTCGAAGTAAGGGTGTTGTTCCTTGAGAAGGGGTGGAAGACGCAAATAATGGCGAGCTAAGCTTCAAGACTCTCAAAGTGGAGATGACTTCGTCTGATCTTTGTACTTCGCGGGTAGATTCCACGCTCCAGCATGAATCTGCAAGGTAGTTATGGAGCAAAGAGCGTCTGGACGGTAGCGGTGTTGGCACATCTACACGGAGAGTCACGCCTTCTTCAATTGGATCGTCTTCTCTGTCCAGGATGGTAAGAGTTGGCTTCTTGGGATCGGATGACGAGTCCAGGAAATGCACCATGGTGAAGGAAGAGATTCAAGTCGACCCCAATTAGATTAAGTGAGGGAGTCGCCTGCGAAGAATCGAATCTACGGGGAGAAACGATTCCTCGTCTTAGAAGTCGA
>JACYFF010031957.1:113353056-113367020 GCA_017589665.1 Selenicereus undatus | reverse complement strand
AAAAAAAAAAAAAAAAAAAGAAGCATGCTTCAAGTTCATACACACGGCCGACTCTCGAGGGGGCATTTGTAGAAGGCAAAAATTATGCAACTAATCAAATGATGCCACGTGTAAAAAAATGGACGAACCATAAAGTGCCGTGTGTCATGTTGACTTTGGTGGACCCGCTTGGTCAAAATTAAGTGCAGCCAATCAAAAGCCGTCACGTGTCGTCGATGATGCAGAAAGTAGTAATTATTTTCTTTATTAAAAAATAAGAAAATAATTACTGGGCCTAGGCCCAAAATATGGCTCTAACCCTAGCCGACAGAGCCTATAAATAGGGGTCATCTCCTTTCATTTAGATCATTCAGCATTTGCAGAATTCAGAGCTCAGACGGCAAGAAGCATCCAGCTACCAAGCGAGAAGGATCAAGACTTGCAGAGTTTCAAAAAACCATAATCAGCCACTTGCAGATCAAAATCAAGAACAACCTTCAGAGTTCTTTAGCTGATTTGCATCAACCGAGATCAAGCATCAAGCCCTCGGAATACTCAAGTCATTAGGAGATCGAATCAGAGGATCATTTTTATTGTATTAAATTCAACTATTGTACCTACACACTACATCAATACAAAATTAAATTTGTTTCTAAATTTCTTGTCTTTATTTATTTTTAGACTCGAAATTTGTGTTTACAGTCAACAATCAATGATTTTCAGACACAAGGGTAGCAGTTGTAAGTTAGATGTTAGCAATTACAACTCTATATACATTCTACCGTTTCAATCACATGGGATTCTCTCTGTTTTTACCCCCAAAATTATCCTATCAATCAGTACGTACACAACAAACACCCAACTGTGGCGTCATTTCAATTTTTAGAACCAGAAAATTAGGTTGAACAAACTTACCTTCACATAAGCTTTCCAAACTTCTTTCTCAGCCACCACTGAATTTATTTATGGGTCTCATCCAAATCCACTTGTACAACTTCCAACTATCACGTCATGTACAACATTATATATGCCTTTAAAGTGTCAAATTTGAGAATGCACATGTGGCTGAGCTTTTAGATTTGATTTGGGCAATTTGACCTTAAGTTTCTCTACAACAGTATTTAGAAACCCTGCTTTAAACCCATTATCGGCTGTGAATGATGTTTCATCATTCATAAGATCTTTAAGAACTTCAATGAGTTCCTCATCTTCTTCTTCATTCCATTTTATTTTATTTTTTTCTGGAGCACGATCCTTTGGTGAAGCCAAAAATCTTAGAACCTGCCTATGTTAGATCAATACACTCATTCATTACATTCATTACATCAATCTCAGCACCTGTCCAGTTTGATGCAGCTCAAACAGAGGACATAACATCAAACAGAACACATGTCTTGTAGAAAATAAAGCAATAAGATGTTTAAAACAGAGGACGGAACACATTAAAGGATAGAACAACAGAGGTACCATAATCACAATCCACCAGAGGCCACAAACACAGTAAGTTTATAAGTGTGTTACCACTAATCAGATGCATCAACTATTACAACCTCTGCAGCTAAATACGACAACTATGTGCCAAATTTAAAAGTATTTAGACAATGCTAACAAAATAAGTAAACAAATCATCTTTGTCTCCTGCTTGCCTACCAGCTATCAAACATCTCTCTGGCTAATTGATCATGCTTCAGTCTCCATTTGCCAGAAGATTCAATGGTGTCTATATGCTCTTCATCTCTTCTTTGTCACCTTAGTCACTCATATTGTAGTATTCCTCCATAGAATCTATGGTCATCTCTCTTCTAATAAGATTATGAAGTAGGCAATAAGATTATGAATTCTATTAACCATTCGGACAGGATAGAATGGAGCACTCCTAAGAATAGCCCAACGCATCTTCAACATGCCAAAACACCTCTCTATTATATTCTTAGCAAATGAATGTTTCATATCAAACAACTCTTTCGTTCTTGTTGGCTGGTAACCACTTCACTATTCATTCAGATGATATCGTTGTCTCCTATAAAGGACCAAAAAATCTTCACAATTCATAAAACCCACATCCACAAGGAAGCACTGCCCTATAGCATATGAAAAAGGCTGAAATATTAGCTCCTAAAGTTTTTTTAAAAAACATGAGACTATTCTAAGCAACTATTTTCTTACCGTGTGAGATTCCTAACCCATTTCTTCGACTCACCGCATCCCGAAGAACTCTACTATCAGCTGCAGACCCCTCCCAACCTGATAGAACATATATATGTTGCATGTCTTTTGGGCATGCGGCTAACAAGTTCATAGCTATTTCACCCTTATGATTTTGATATCTAGCCTTTCCACTTGCACACTATATGTTCCATCCAAAACCCCAATACAATTCGAAGACCCAAGACAACATAACTAAGTTAAGAATATCATATGAAAACAATTGTCAGAGCACTACTAGGCATAGTTTGTACCTTGAACAATTTTCATCAATTATCTCTAGAGTTCTCTTTAATAGGCTTCGGTTTCTTGAGCAATACACTTTGCAATCTTATAACACCCTTCAACACTTTATTAAGATACTCACTGATAGTACCTTGACCTCTTAAATGCATCATGAACAATCTGATTCTTTGTGTGATGCGCAAGAATATTAAGAAACAAAGCCACTTGTTCTTCCAATGGTACGTACTTGCTATCATCCAACCTCCCTATGGTTCTTAGCATATTACATAGCTTAAAGAAAGTGTGTCTATTCATTCTAAGATGTTCAATTTATTTCTTATCACTCTCACGAATCAAGCCATTTACATAGCTGATTCCCCAATTTGTGTGCTATGTTAAAGAATATGACTTCTTTAAAGAGTATTTATCTTTATGGTACTTCAAAATGTGACAAATAATTTGAAAAAATAGGTCTATCACATTCAAAACTTCCATCCATAACAAGACCAAGCCTACAGATTAATTTCTCTTCTTGGCATTCCTTGTGGCTAAGCTCAAACGAGCCATTGCTAAAAACTCGACGAGTTAACAGGATGCAAATTACCATTTGACATATTCAAAAATAGAAACTCGAAAAATATTTCAATTTATATGCAAGCAAAATCCAGGTCCCAACCCAAGCCTCTTTTCCCTAGTACAATGGTAATGCAAGTTGCGAAGTAAAATCCAGTTACCACTTTGCGGAACCAAATGCCCTAGTTAAAAACATTTCCACAATCATTTCTCAACACTCATGCATGTTTGGAAACATAGAAAAGCATGTGAATAGTGGATAAAAATATCAATCACACATTTACACTCGATGTTCACTTTGTATTGAAGAAATCCATCATAAAAACCAACATAAATCATAGATTTCGGTGATTGAAAGTTAAAGTCAGAAAACCATAACTATAAAATAAAGGCATCGAATAGATTAAATAACTACCTGCTCAATCGTTATGTGAACTTTTTTCAGGCATTTCAACGAACACCTTCTGCGCACACTTCCCAGAAATCAAAAATCGAAAATCAAAAAACCCAAAAACAGTTCAAACCAAAATGCATCATCAAATCAACAACAACGAGTATATCCACATGCAGAGGTAGATTACTAGAAACGTCAAAGATATCATATCAACAATGGATGAAGAGCTTTGTGCAATATAAGCGAAACGACAAAGAAGACCATGAAGCAAATGAGCATAAGAAGAAACTCATGCATAAAAACTAAAGAGGGGACAAGAATGAGTGAAAGCTCCAGATGTCCATGGCGGCTCTACAGAGGGAGGGGGGTCGGGGTTGCGTTTTCTTTTTGGGGTTTGATTGCCTTTGATTACTGTTGGGTCAAAATTTGATTACATTAGTCAATGTAATGGGGATTGTTCAAGAGAGGCCATATTATCTCTATTACAGCTTTTTATATCGTTTTTATTACAAGGTAATTTTAATTACATGGGTCTTTAGCCAACCAAACATGGTAATTTAATCAATTATGTTATTTTAATTGCAATACATCATTGATTACCACCAACCAAACTAGTCATAAAAAAAGAAAAAAGAAAAAGAAAGACAGCTTCTACCAGTCAGCTTTCAAAATAACGTTCATGAGTCACCGGCAAACCTCAGGATTTTTGTTTGATCACCTTGCTTTCCCTCAGTATTTGCAAGTAACGACTTTGCCAATTTGCCGTGCTCTAGCAACAAGCTGGCAAATATATTGATCTGGAACAATATTTTCAAAGCTTATTCCTAAAATCCACCAAATTATTCCCCATAAACCTTATACTTTCTCTTAGAAAACATTTCCCAAAATCCATACAAACCTATAATTCTACCATTAGTCACCATGACAAGTTGCTCAATAGTAGAACATTCTGCAAAAACCAACCCTAAATGTAAGAATCAAGCAGCAGACAAATCTCAATGCAGCTTCGACGAATGAAACACTGGAAAATGAACACAGCACAATCTCTAAACCCGCTTCAGCACCACCATCGTGATTACCATCATGACCAATGCCATCAAGCTACCTCCGGGAAAAAAACTCCAGAATGTTCCATCAGAACTTTCAGATTTCTTCCCTTCATCTGGCTCTGAGAATAAGTTTTGGGTAAACTTAGACAAGCTATTGACCATGTCCTGCACAGTATCTTTGATGTCCTTTATGAAACCCCTGAAACCATCAGACTTTCTAGGCTGCTCAGCTTCAGAAGAACCTACAGAGCTTCTCGGAGACTCTTGAGCCCCAAACTCAGCACCTGTGATTGCTTGTCTTCAAAATTATATTCAATTGCAAGAAAAATAGTGGAACGAGGGGGGGGGGGGGAGGTTAAGCAAGTCTGTTCTTACAATTTTTCTCTGACTCGAGAAACTCCACCAAATCTGGGTTTTGCATCATGGCATTCCACACATTGGGATCACAAGCAATCGAAGCAACGACAGTCTGAGAACAGAAGAATATAAGTATGCACCTAATCAGAGATTCTCTTGAGAAATTCATATACAAGATTCTCAGTTGCTAGTACTGTGGCAATATTTCCTATGTGGAAAACGTTAGTGAATATTGTGAGGAAGTAATGTTGCAAGAAGACCACAACGCATTTTACAACCTTGACAAGGAACAATTAACAGAACGGTTGGGATCTGAATGGGCTTGCAGATACATCATCTTTCATTTAGGTAAGGTCGTAAGGATATATTCCATTCCAACTTCAGGGAGTTGTGAAACTAATACTGTGGCAACTTGCAACTTACAGCATCTTCACTGCAGCATTTTCTCTCCCCATTACTTGAAAAATACACCAGCAGTCTTTAGTTACTAAAAAAGAAACCTTCACCCCCTTCCATCAGGGACACAAATTAGATATAGCTGGACTTACCCCATAATTTCCACTTCCTAGTCCATAGACCCAAAAAAAAAAAAAAAAAGACTAAAGCAGGTTCTTAAACAATCAGAATGAGAACTTTCAAATGAAGAAAAAGCATAATGTTTTTGGCAGTGCATCTTTTTATTGCTAGGCAAACACCAAACAAATCACAGACTAATATAATCATTGATGCACTCATATGAGTAATTGATATCACGGAATCAGATCATCTCATTGTTTGAGACTTGAGTCTTGGGTGAGGCCACAGTATTACTGGAATGAAAAGTTCAATCTAGTAGTCAAATCGAAATCTCACAAGAATGATGTACACTAAAGCGACCCATTTGAGTACCCTGACACAAAATCTGACTTCAACCCAACCAAGAAAATTTAAAATTAACTAAAACCTGAATCGACCTGACCAAAATTGAACCACCCTGAAATCTGCTTGACCCGCGCTGATGATTGATTCCATTTTCTCAATAAAGCTTATTGCACGCACCAATGGCATTGACAGTTATGATTAGAAGCCGCAACTAAGCCAACCTGAACCCTACTTCAATGACCTTTTATTTTCAAATTTCAATTCACAGATTCCTTGATAACATTATCTGTGTCAATAGGATAGACATTCTCCAAGGGTAACTAGCTTTCACATATTGAAGCCTTGTAGCATTGGCATTGGTTCATCAGATAGAAACTCTTCTTAATGGATATATTATGAACACAAAGTAAAAATGCATATATCAGCAAATGTGAATGCATGTGAGCAGAACAACCCACAAAATGAAGGAAAAGCATGGAAAGAAAGAAGATTAATGGACTATAACCCAAAACCTGGACAGCAGGTTGTTCTTTAAGCAACATAAATGCCTCCATTGCACCTCTTGGGATAGAAGACTCATGGGTGATGCAAGCTTTTGTTTCCTGAAGAGATGAGACTGCACCAGATGATTGTGGCGAAGAAAGGTATACTCTGGAAACAAGCACCAGTCGTATCATGAAAATCTGGCTTATCTCTTGTATTACAGACAGTTTCACAATAAGATGAGAGGTTGGAAATCATACAAACAGGCGTTCAGTTATTATCAAGGATATCGCTCCAGAATGAAGAGAACATTGCTCATTGCATTCTTTTGCATTAATCCAAAACACAATTATCCATATCAAATCACTCGGAAGCAGAAAAGGGGGGGATGGTTTGGATGCCAATAATCCCACCTTTGGGCCTATTGGACAAGAATAATCCGACCTTTAAAAATAGTGTGCTCAACAAACCAATTTTTGATGGTATTTATTTTTAACATACCAACCTCAAGTCAACAAAACTTCGACCAGCCAATTTGACGGTGTGTTAACTTGTTTGTCACGTATTGATGGTATATTTTCCTTCAGTTTTCAACACCATCATTTACTGTGGTAAGTACGCTACCATGTCAATACTTACCAAATTACAGGGTTATTTATTTTATTGGTAGTAGTACAATCAAGTCATAGACAATTTTATTCAACAATTTGAGAAGTGCTGACTTATTTATCAATCGTGGTTAGTTTATTTTCATTCCCCTTTCCAACACCATTAGTCACATATAATAAGATAGCATATAATCAAATTGGCTATTCAAAATTTCGTTGACTTGAAATTGGTATATTGAAAATAAATACCCTCGAAGGTTGGCTTGTTGAGCACTAATTTCAAAGGTCGAATTATTCTCGTCCAATGTCCAAATAGAAAAGGTAGCACGATTGGCATCCAAAACCCCAAAAAAAGCAAAGAATTATGCACTATGCAGGCTTTTCATACCCTCTCCTGTTATCTATTGGCACCCACTTACGAAATGTTCAAATTTCATTGTCAGCAATTTTGACACTGTCTCTGTCTGAGTTAGACCCCTTCCATGTACTCCTCTGTTTCCCCTCAGCCACATTGAATGAAGAGATTAGCTCTCTCCTTAATTATCGCTATTCCAAGAGCCAATTGATCCTTGCCCTTACTAGGAAAAACCAAATGGAATAATAGTATACAAATCCGGCATTGTCTAGGGGTGCTGTGAAATGTGCAAGTTTGTGTCAAGTAAACAGTTTATATGATTGACAACATACTTATCAATGCACTCCACTTGTGCAGTAAGGGCCTTTTTTCAAAAGTGAAGTGCTTATATAGAAGATAACTCTGAGAAGCTTACTTGAAAGACTTTCAGGCTTATTTTGAGGAATAACTTTCCCTAAATATACCTTTGAACAGATTTTTCAAACACCAATGAAGTTCAAAATCACCTTTGAAAGCACTTCAAACTCAGCACAAGAGTACTTCAAAACACCAATAAATCATACCACATAGGCAATCCTTTTTCTTTTTTTTTGTGAGGGGGGGAGATGGGCAGAAGGTTGATGTAACAACCTTAACCCTTAAAATGCAATCAATTGCACCTGATAAAATTCAAAGGAACCCCCTATTAAGATCTTTAAAAATTGACAACCTGCCACATAGCCGTGAAAGTGTGCCCATGGCATAGGATCTCAGAACAAGCCATAGGACAGGGGTGATTAAGATATAGATTCCAAACAGAGCAGTTAGCTGTTGATCTGGCTTATGACAGAAAAAGAGGGCACACAGTGAGCTCATCCAGGAAACTAATGCTAATTATCCATAATTTATATGGACATACATAGAATGTAGTTGTCCAAGATGAAATGTTCTCTTTGACATTGTCATATTACCCTATTTCAACACTAGCAGTAAGCATTGTAACTTGTACAGGGTTGTAAATCCTCACAACCTGCCCCCTATAAGTTTAACCCAAAACCCAACAATAAGGGTTGCAAACATGGAACCAACGTGCAACATCCCTCCATACTTCAAACAAAGAAGCACATTAACATAGTTTTTGTCAGATTAACATAGTTATTTTGTCTCTTTTCTTCCTTTTCTGTTTCTTTACTTTTGGAACCTTCTAAAATGAAATGCGAGCTAAAGCAACAAAAATCTTGAAGACAAATATTTGTATATCAAAATGCAATAACATAATGTGGGCCATAACTCTCCTTATAGCCCTTTTTTGGTAATTTTGGGTTGAATTACATAGTACTAAAAGTTGTGTATATATCAGTCGATCCTACTAACAGATAGCGATACAAAACAAAGATGCTCTGATATCAACTTGATAAAGTTCAGGGTAACAGAAAGAACCGCTCAGGGAGGCATTAGAGGAAGAACAGGAGGGAAAACCATAAACACAGTAAAGTACATATAATTTGAATTAAATACTTAAATTTGTATCAACTATCTATTTGTAACAATCTAAACACGTACAAAAGTATTAGAAAACTAACTAAAATAATACCACTAAAAGACTCATAAATACCATTATTTTGATTACTCTTTGAAAAAAACCACGTTTTAAAGAATCAAAATACAAAATATCTTCATAGACCAGGACACTTCAGACATTAGTACTTTCACTTTTCATTCCATTATTGTTTGTCTACATCCTTCTCCCTCTCTTGAAACAAATTCATACTTGAGTTTTGCAATGAAACAGGAAGGTTAGTCCATGAAAAGAACCTGCTAGAAAAAGTTCTGAACTTTCTTCAGCAAAAGCAACCTTGGTCTGATAAGATGTATGTCTTTGCCAACCAAGAGACAGGAATAGATAATAAAATCAGTTTCTTGAATATTCTTTAATGTTAATCCAAATTCAATTTCATTGCTCAAAATAAGTGTTTCTGACAAAGATGTTTCTACAGTCAAATTGCTAGCCTCACTATGCTCTTCTGAAGGCCCATCATGCCTTGGAATTTGTCCTTGCTATAAGCCCAACTCCAATTGTTCATAATATAGGGCCCAATACCGGTAATTGAAATTTTTATCGAAGCATTGATATTGATAAAACTCCGTTGCCATGGTTCAAGGTGAATCGGGCCTTCTTTTGTGTGGGTTGGGCGGTGGGAGATCTGAGTGAGTATGTGTAGCAGCGCATGATTTTTGGGAATCTTGGAACCAAATCGAAACAGGTGACATGTGTCTGGGTCCAGTTCCCAAACTAACACCTGGAATCAAAACCAGGAACCAGTGTTTCAGCATAAAACTTTGTGACTTAAGCGGGCCCTTAGTCTCTGAAAGGTGTGTTGGACGCTAATAATCACACCTTTAGGGTTTTTGGACGAGAATAATCTGACTTTTAAAATTAGAATTCAACATGCCGACTTTGGAGAGCATTTATTTTGGGTACCCAATTCTGAGTCAACAACATTTTAGGTGACTAATTTAATTATATGGTAGTTTATTTCACATGTGAATAATCTTATTAAAAAAGTGAAGGAAAATACACTATCCAAGCATCATGAATAAGTTATCGTGTTTCAAATTGGGAAGTAAAAGTGTCTACCACTTATTGATGCTAAAGATAAAATAAATACCCTCAAATTTTAAAAAGTAATGAGATGATAGCTTATCTATCACACATGGGTAAAGGTTTCAAAAAAAAAGGTAAGGAATTATACCATTTGTACATGAATAAGTTAATATGTCGTCATATTGACAAGTCAAAATAGTGTTGACTTAAAATTAGTATACTCAAAATAAATGCCCTTAAAAGTTAGCATGTTTAGCGTTAATTTCAGAGATTGGATTATTCCCGTTCAAAACGGCCAAATGTGGAATTATTGATGTCCAAAAACCCTTTGTGAAAACCTTTTTTGATTTTTTTTTGGACTTTATGTTGTGATAACACAAGTTGTGCATATCTTTGTTTGTACTTGTAATTGACTTTGTTATGAATATCTAGCTTTTTATTTTTTTAATCATTTTACAATAACACCCCCTTAGTTGCTCTTTTTATTTTGTAAAATAACACAACATTGAGGATACTAATTTTCAATCTTAAATTTTGGATTTGAACATGTCACCCCACTCGAAGGGGGAAAAAATCCAACAAGCTAGTTGAATATTTTAGATGTAGCGGATATCCAGAGATTCAGGTCTGATTTCCAAAACTTAGTAACCTTTTTGGCCGGTTTTGACTCCCACATTCTTGGGTGGGAATTGAGAACCTCCCACCCTATGAGAGGGAAAAGAAAAAAGAAAGGAGTCCATTTATATTTGAAGTTGATTTTTCAATTTGTTTGTTGCATTTTTTCAATAGGTGGGCCTACATTTTCGTCATCTTTATCCTGGAATGTTAGATTTCTCTTTCGGTCCTAGCTCTGATTTGCTATGGAGTTGTTAAAATTGATAATGAGAAAGAGGAACCGTACATGAAAATTGAATGGGCCATAGATAGCTTATATAGCTTATACTATTTGTCTTCAACATCTCGGTGGAGTGGTTAGCAGCTTGGAGCATGTTGGTGTGGGTTGGAGCGCGTTGAATAGATTGGAGCAGGTTATAGCACATTGGAAATAGTTTTGTAAGAGAGTTGGAGCAGGTTGAAACAAATAGAAGTGAATTGGAGCAAGTCAAAGAATGAATAGGCCCTAAATCCTATATGCGCATAGATATCATCCATATAATTAGTCATTTCTCTACAATTATCAAATGATCAAATCATCATGCCCAACCACGAAAGTAAGAAAACAAAACTTAAACAACTGCACTGAGTAACCAGACACAATCTAAATCCAATTATGTACGTTCATGTCAAGGGTGCACACTGTCTTGAAACATGGGAATATGTAATGGGGGGAAATATGTGGCAGTGTTGTACAATGAGTGATAGACTATTTCCATTGGAAACTAAATTTAAAACCATCGTTTTCAAAAGGGACAAATAATAAAGCAAACACTGTACAAATGAAAAAACCTCCAAAACAGAAAAAGAAAAAAAAATATAATAGTTGTCAATCACTGTACGTGAAGGGGCGTGTCCTTTTCTACTTATAAAAAGTACTTATTAGTACTTATTGTTGAAAAATATGTTAAATCATATTAAAATATGCTGAATTTTTGAAAAAAATATAACTAGATATTTTAAATAAACACTTAATTGTGCTAAATTATACTCAATTATATTGAATTATGTAAATTGTGCTAAAAATTAAGAATTATGATGAAAGTTACTTAATGTTGATTATAAGTACTAATGATAAGTCAAAAAGAATCCGGTTAAGATTTGAAAATACAATTTGGTGAAGAACAAAGGCATCCAATTATTGAAATTAAATTTCCAAAAAACAAAAAAAAATTTAAAAAAAAAACTAAACGAGCATGCCATAAAACATTATCAGAATTCAGAATTAGAATTTCCAAACAAATGCCTAAACGGCGAATAATCAAAGAACAAATGACAACTAATAATTTAATATCTCTAATCAATTAAACAAAAAAAAATATTCAAATACTGAGAGAGAAATTACTTTTCAAGTGCATCCTTCAATTCAGAAGTAGCATCCTTGGCCTCCTGGAGACTCGGAACCGATCCAAACACCACTCTCAGATTTCCCGCGTCGATTCGATTCATGATCAAACCGTCATCCACGTCACCAGCGAAATCCCAGTCGTTGACGTCCCAAGCCACCGTCTGAACCACAGGCTCGACTGTCAAACCACCAGCCTGCTCCGAAGAAGACGACACTATGCCGGCCGAAGCCGGTCGGACCGCCTTTGACACCAAACTCGCCGGAAACTCCACCGTGGCTCCACCGCGGAGGCCAGTCGCTATTCCTATTCCGGCGACCTTCGCTGCCGCCCTCATCGCTGCGCCGCCGCCCATCGGAATTCCGAAATGAAGGTTTTAGTTTTTTTTGGGGGGGGGGGGGGAGGAGGGAGAAAATTGAGGAAATGAAATCAGTAGCGAAGATTAAATGTGAAATACTAGGAGACGTTTATTGTAAAAAAATGTTAGGTTGAGGATTATGTAGGGGAATTTAATTTGAGAAGGGATAATGTGATGTCAATTTTTGGGGGGATATGAAATTCTTGCTTGCTTAGCCTTTGCTTCGAGGAGAAGGAATGAATGAAACTTTTCCTTTTTTTCCCGAATTTTATTTCTCGAGTATTGTGGAGGAAGCTATGCAATATCAAAGTGCTTCCCCAAAGCTTGCTAATTATATTTTTATAAAAAAAAAAGCAATTTATGTTAACTATGACTACTGACTTTAAGATCCTCGGATACTTGGAAACTGATTAGTAACGGCCTGTTTTTTTTATTGGTCTTTTTTAATTTATTAATTTTAATCTATTTTTACCGATTTCAATCAGTTTCAATTTATTTCAATCCACTTCTTCTAATTTTAATCTACCTCCTTCAAAATTTTATTCTCACTATTTTAACTAACTTCAAAAAAATATACCAATTTCAGCCTCCCTCAACCAACTTCAACTCACTTCAACTACTTTAACTCACTTCAACAGAAAATACTAATTTCAACTCACTTTAATCTATCTCAATTAATTTTACTCTTTTACCAATTCTAATTTACCAACGAAAAGAACAGCCTAACTCTTTCTTAATTCACTTGTTTCCTCTTTCTAGTTAAAAGTTAAAACTCTTTTGTTAGCTTTTGAAATAGGGGCTACCACATGAAAGTGAAATTATTCCATCATAAAATATTTGAAAGAGCATCCGAACTATACAAGCACATTGACATTTGACACTAGGGGGGGAAAAAATCCCTCCTATAGAATTGCCAATTTAAAAAATCATAACCGTTGATTAGAGAACCCAACATATTATATTCAAGAGTCAAATTTTGTTCCATTGATCCCAATCAGCTTCTTCTTTCAACGGTGATGTATACGATATATCTGAAAGTGTGTATTTTCATTTATCATAAATATTTTTTTTAATTGACAAGTTTTAATATGTAACGCTGACGTAATTTATAAAAGTATGTCCTCCAAAGACTATGATATATGTCTTGTCTTTCACTTCATTACTAGTGCTTATCATTAATATCTAAAACCATCTTTCGATAATGTTTAATACTGTTTGATACTTGTTGAAAATACGTTATTGTATCTTCCTCACTATTCAATATCAATGTACACAAATAACATCTTATCATAAGAAGAAAACATACCCTAAAATGCTCTAAATAAATATTTTTAGGTAGAACACGCAATACCTAACGAACTTTCATCACAAGTTGTTAAAGAAAAGTTCTACGCTCTTTCTAGACATTGAAAAACTATTTCTTGGGGGGGGGGGACAGGGACATAAACGACTGTACAATGTTGCTTGTCATTGTTTTCCCTTTTCTTATTGGTCTTAGGCCCTGTTTGGTGAGGAAAATTAGAATGGAATGGAATCAGGACTTGAATCTTGGGGGGTTAGGTATGAAACTTGAATTCTGAACCCAATTGTTTGGTGAAAATTGGAATGGAATCAGGTCTCACTCCTTGTTGTTTGGTGAGTAGTTTTGGAATGGAATTAAGTCTGTTTTTATTTTAGAAATATTATATGCAAGTATGAATATTTATAATAATAATAATATTTACTATAATAACAATAATAATTACTATAATAATAATAAATTACAATAATAATAATAATAATTATTATTATTATTATTATTATTATAACAATAATAATAACAATACTAATAATGATCATATAATTATTATTATTATTATATTATAATAATAATAGTTATTATAATAATAATAATATTATTATTATTATTATAATTATTATTATTATAATTATA
>JACYFF010031957.1:113317001-113342595 GCA_017589665.1 Selenicereus undatus | reverse complement strand
ATATATATATATATATATATATATATATATATATATATATATATATATATATATATATATATATATATATATATAATATTACGAGAGAGAGAGAGAGAGTGTGTTTTGCAAGTAAAGCGGTCCCATCCATTGCCCTCATATCTATGGGGACGCCAGAGGGGAGACGGCAACGGAGAGGGAGACGGAAAACACCCTAGGCATCTACTAGGATTCGATTTCAAGCCGGGAGGTTCGATTTCAAGCCGACCTTCCCGTATACAGAAAGTGGAATCCCGACTGATCATATGTATGTGTGTGTCGCGTGCACAAAAGCATGTGCAAACACAGACACACGTATCCTAAAATATACATATATATTAAAAAATGAATAGTGAAACAAAAACTGTTGAAAGCGAATAGTGAATTGGCATTTTGGTTTTCATAAGGGTTGAGGATTAGCTTGCACAGAAAATAAGTATCCTGAAATATGACAAAAAGAATCTCATCTTACCTGTAGTCCTCGTCGGTCAAATACTTTTGCAGCTCAGCTATATTAGGGGAATTGGACTCCTCTTCAATCATTCGATACCTGCATACCTAAGAACAGAAAATCAACATGCATTACTCCAGATATTATAAATAAATAAGAGAACTAGACCTGCACGTATCAAATATGTCAACAATTTTTCCTTAATCATACTCTCATGAAGAGGCCTATAAATTCATATACAAAAATACGCCAAAATATCATCAAAATATGATAGATCTTCTAAATTCAAGAAGATTCCCTATGTTTTTGTTTTCCGCTTCCTTGGATTTTACCTTCATTTCATTAGAGGAATTCGCAACCCAAGCTTAATACTGCCAAAATCAAACCTTACATACGTAATGTCCTTCATGCCTTGCATCCTCACATTGTGCTTTTTCCTTTGTACCTTCTTATTGTTTACCCATGAGAACATATTGGGCATTTTGATATAATATACCCCAATCTTGGTATCTTTTGCTTTAATCAAATCCGACGGACAAGGCCAATAACCACCATGCCCCTTAGCATGTTGCCTTTCCCAACCCCCAATCCTCCACACCCCCCCCCCCAAAAAAGAACAAGTGAAATTGTGCAGTCATTTGAATTATTTTGTTGCCTTTTTTGTTCACAGTCTAGGTACTAATTATAATAATTTTTCACTAACAGCAATACTTGTGCATCTTAACGTAGTACGCACTCATACCTAGACATATATTGGTCATTTGGTCTACCCTACAAACTTCCCACACAACAGATACTGAGTCACTCAAGGCTCACTGAGGTCAGTCAAACAAAACCAGCTGTTTGCTTTGCTGTTAACCCTTCAGTAGTTTTTGAATAGTTGATACTATAGCTACTGCTGTATATTAGATGTGTAAATGAAATGATGGAAGAAATTGCATATGGTAAAATTAGCCCATGAATCAGCTAATAAATTCGAATTGACATGGATAATTTGCCAAATACAAAACTAAGTGTATTTTGGGAGGGGGGGGGGGAGAAAAAAAGACAACTTGAAACACTGAAAGCTAATCCTACTAGTTTCTCGTTGAAACGGCAAAACTAGTAAAAAGCCCTACTTCAAACGGTAATTTACAGGACCAACATACTTAGGTAATTAGAGTTTTGACTTTAAGTTTTGACCTAGCACAAAAATTAAATAGCAAAGAGTAGGTACGTCCTTGAGACCACAACCATCTCCTACCTAGCCTAATGGGTGTTCTTTCTCTTTATGCTTACTCAAAATTATCATCATCAATCACCAACAGCAAACTGCGAAAGGCTATTTATATCCTAAAAATGGTATTTAGGAACCCCCCCAAGTGGAAGGTAGAGTTAACATCACATATTGTTCAAGACCACAAGATAATACCCTATAGTGCTCAAGATCATGATTAGGAATTCGTCACAGTTCAAGATCATAAGTGCTCACCACAGCAATGATGTTGACTGGATACCGTATGGGCATGGGCCATAAAAGTTGAAATCATGATACAAATATAATTTGTTATTTGTCTAAACTGTTTGGCACTAGCTGAATCACAACGCACAAAGCAAATCAAGAAAAGTTGGGATGCTTACTGTTAGTTTTCTTGCATTCTTGCATAAGGTCTTTATGGTAGTTTTGGAAATACTACTTGCATCTCTACCAATTTTCTTTAAAATATTGTGCACATGTTTCTCCATAGCACAAACATCAGCCTCAGCTTTAGCCTGGTATACTTTTTGAAGATTAACATAGTGTCTGAAAGAAAATTCCACTTCCACAGTTATTACCAACAAAATACACACTCTTCAAAAAAAAAAAATACATAGAACCTGTAGTTTTAATAGTTTCAGTACTAACTCTGTTGATGATGTCATGTCAGGAATTGATCCATCAAGCGGCACTTCTCCAGCACGCTCATGAGTAATGAATTCCTGCAACATTTAAGGCAGTAGAAGATAATTGAGTAACGTCCAAGCACAATGCAAAAGCTGCATACGCACAAAATAGAAACTTCAAAACCATCCCCCTGTCCCAAGGGAAATGAAAACTAGAATAAAACAAGAGAAAGAAACCCATGAAAAAAAAAATTGGGATTTAATATTTTATCAGAGCTCTAAAAGAATAGAATGCTAAGCAGTCGTTCCTCAAAGAAGATAATTACATCCCAAGAAAAGATCAACTAAAACAATTATCCATAAACATAAATCATAGCTCAGTTCCTACTTTTCACCAAAAAACCAAAGTCCTGATCCACTTATCGTACAGCTGCAACAGGCATCTCAACACCATTAGCAGCTCTTCTATTTCTCTCCCTTGAAAGATTCCAAAAAATATAGTGAGGACCAGCTCTAAGGACTTTCAGCTAAGTTTTCCTTCCAAAAGAATCCTCCTTACCCGTCACCTGTTCAACAGATTTTAGCTACAGCCTGAGGAATGCCCAGACTCTCAGATGTCAATTCCAAGTAACTCAGGCAAACACTCAATGCAAGACTGGGCAATGGATTCCATATTCTCTTTGCAGAGGAAGCATCTGTTAACCCAGGTTTTCCCCCTATTTTTATTAGAGACAGAAGTACGGAACACAGCAAAATTGAGCCCCAAGTTACCTCACAGAATGCTATCACGGGAGTAGAAAATATCCAAATAAGTTTTCCATTACCTTATGTTGTAAACTTGTAATAGTCCAGAAAGGAAAAAAATTAAAAAGCTCGCAAAAGTAAGATTTCACTATGAACTTCTGCATATGATTGAGAATCCATCAAACCATGTCAAGATAACAGCCCTTCGCAGAAATCCTACCAAACTTACTGAAGACAATAGTAATGCAATCATCATCCAAGAAGATGTTCCACACAAAAATAGGAGACCAATGGCAAAAGTCCTCCCGTAACAATTAAAACAGATTGTGCCTCTATCTGCCGCAAGCAAGAAGAGAAGTGGAAAAAATCCCTCAAGGGAACACCATTACACCATGCCCCATGCTGGAAATGGATTGAGGAACCATCAGCAGATTTATAAGAAATACAGTGATAGTTTCTCTAGCTCTTTATTGATGCATCTCCAAAGACCAATACCATACAAACAGTTAGGTCTGCGGGAACCTCCTCAGGGTACTACACCAGTACAACCCATGATACTGAACAGCATCCTAAACTTGTTTTCCTCATTTGTGAAGATCCATAAGCATTCACCTAAAAAAAGCCTCATGGAATAGATCAAGGAGACTGACATCATAACGACCATTGAATAGCATGCTTGTGAATATCTTATTTCAGGTAGAGGTTATCCCCGAGAAACGCTGAAAGAAATATCTCTGATGTAAATTCAAACTTACAAGCCACTGAACAAAAAATCGGAAAGAGTAACAGAATTACACAAAAAAAGTCGGTATGCTGGAAAAAATATATTCTGATACAGAGCCAATAACCTACACCCCCCCCCCCCCAAAAACACAAAAAAGGGAGGGGGGGGGGGCTATCAAAATGAGATACTTATAGCCAGAAACTCCTTCCTGGCACCTGGCCGTAATCAGATCCTAACAGGAGACCCAGTTACAACGATGAAAGAGATTCTACAGCACAACCAAGAATTTAAGCGAGCACATGGATGTTATCCATCTTTCCAACAGCCCTAGGGGGCATAGTACCAGTCCTCACTCACATAGTGAACCAGACAAGAATGCATTGAAGATTAAAAATATGCTCACAATCATTGTCTTCAAAGATACTGGTTTCAACCAGACGAGGATGCTTACGAGCACCAAACTTCACCTTCCCACAAAAAAAACGAAGATAAGCGCCACTTGTATAGCACTGTGAAGCATTCTGTTCAAGATCTTCATGACTAACCATCTCCATGACCAGTGAGGGGATCTCCCTTACATAGGAATCTTGAAGCCAAGTAGAAATCCACTGGGGAGCCATAAAGGACCACCAAAGATGTGGTAGAGATGCATAATCAATCAATCTCCATGACCACAAAGAAGTGAGGGGATCTCCCTTAACATAGGAATTTTGAAGCCAAGAAGAAATCCACTGAAGCCATAAAGGATCACCAAAGATGTGATAGAGATGCATAAACAGTTAACTTTCCTCCTAGCCCCATTGTCTTCATAGTGTACATAAAAACTCCTGGTTGACATTATCATGAACTTTCTCAATATCTATGTTACAGGTAATCCCTGTCTAACCCCATGTCATCCTAGATCCAACTCTAAAAGTAACTAACTCATCAGCAAAAAGGAAGCCATGTAGAATCAACCCTGTGCAAATGTATTCTTATTCTCATGTTCAGATTGCCAATTCATGCAATTGGCAAGCCAAAACCTTTTCGCATCATTTTGTAGAAACATCCCATAATCTGATCGGTCAACAGTCCCTCATATTCTCGACGCCCAATATCTCATGATTCATGAATGAGGCCGTTGCATTACAACTGCCCAAGAGTTGTCTGATGAAAAAAATGTCAACTAAAATACTAGTCACATGCTGTAAAGTCTCCAATTAGCCCATAATAATGTGAGCTATGCCATTGGACTTAGTGCCTAGTCTGCAAATGTTGGGATGCTCGTCCAAGATACGTTCGTTAACATCTTATGGTCTCAACCCATGTCAGCATATGATGTTGACTGAGACATGCAGCAGGAACTTCATACACACTGACTGAATAACACACCCGTAGAAGCATACATCTCATAACAAGAAGATAAACAAAAAGCCACAAAAATAGCTATCACAGTAATAATACATTCAAAAAACAAACCTTTAAGGCAGCCACCATAACCCAAAAATCGCTTGAATTTGAGCTGATGTCAGCACAGCTGTCATTAAGTATCCGTTGTAGATTTGAACCTGAAAGTTGAAATGAAATAAAGGTACTGTCCGATCCAACACAACTATGTAGATTGTTGAATCAAACAGTATACTGACTACTGCCTCACCAATCCCCAACAAGATGCTATAACCATTCCAAGAGAGAAACGAGACTTACACAATTATAGGTTATATGACCAATTATTCTCTATGACTTACTCACAGTCATAATGCTGATACAGTTGAGATAGAAGTGCAAGAAATATTTGTTTAAATATATATCACAATCCCCAGATCCTGCGAAAGCAAGACCCATAGTGGAAGTTGTTTGTCATTGTTGTATATATCATAATCCAAATCTGAGGTCAGTATATATGCACATTTTTCATCTCACAGCAGACAGAAGAAACCTTCCAATTGTGATGAAGCAATTTTTACTTCCCACACGGATGTTACCGATTTATCAAATACAAACGCATGCAAATGCAATGAGCAGACGCCCCATCCCCCTCCCGCTTCTTTTTCCTGGGTGACACTGCATCACCCTTCACAATATCGAGAAAAGGACCTTCCAATTTCTTTAAAAATAATAAAATAAAGGACCTAATTGGGATGCAGTTCATAATGTGGCAAAGGCACACAAAGTTATGGAATAAGCACGCACTGATTCCTTGAGGAGCAAAGACTTTGAAGGAGGCATCAGCAGCTTCTTTGTAGTTCTCCTCATCAAGGCTAATCATCCTCGACTTCAGAAGGTCCTAAGACATTTTTTAATGCACAACATTCAAAGCCACATCATCAGGAATAAATCAATGGAAACAAAAGGGAAAACACAGAGGACCCAATAATCAGACCTTGAACTCTTTCTTCTCTTCCCTAGATGAAGGAAGGGCACCACCATGATTTTGGGCCCATTCTGTAGCCATCTTTAATAGAATCACCACATATGGTATGTGCTTATGGGCAACAGGGTCTGACACATTTATATCAATAGATTCCGCAAAGCTGTTTTCAGCATTCATAGAATGTGGCAAGGAAATATCATCAATTTCAAATTTTGAGATTCCCGAACTAAGACAAGTGCAAAATGAACCCACTATAGATTACTTGATCAGTAACAATCAAGCAACAATAATGCGTGCAACAATTACGAAATAATGCATGGAACAATTGTGAAATAATGAATTCAAACAGAAAGATAAGTTTATAGAGAATGAAGTTACAGCAACCTCTTGAGCTCAGGCCACGGATTATTTAACCGAAGATCGTCCAGAAAATGGTCAGGCTTAGATTCAATCACAGTGTGCTCCTGATGCAAAAAAAGTGAAAGCGACAAAATTGTAAAAGCAAAGCCAAATGAAACTCATTAGGGTCGGGGAAATGGGTAAAAACAAATTATTGGGTGAAATTTCAGAGTTCTACACAAATATTAGATCTCTTTTTTTGTGTGTGGTGAAATATCTGATTTCTACTAGAAGGGCCTGTTCTCATCCTAATGTATCCAGAATTTCATATTCACAGATCTATCCAAATTAATACAGATTCATCCAGCTTCTCCAAATTTATCTAGGTTTCACTAAAAATTCCATAACTTATATTCATTCAAACAACAATAACTAAACTCACGCCAAAATAAATTTTCCAGATTATTTCATAACTTAATTTATCTAGATTTACCAAATTCTACCAGATTTATACAGAACTAGTCGGAATTCAGATTCTAGATATTTTTTTAATCAGGAAAAGAATAAATATATTTCGTTAACAAAAGGGTGGATGCAAAGCTAGCATCCTACAAAAAGGCTATACACGTCCCATATGCACACTATCCACAAACTCTAAAAGATCAAGAGAAGAGTAACAAAAGATCCCTTTGTCCTAAAAATAGAGAGACTTGATGCAATAATCTTTAAAACAGTGAAGCGCCATCTCCACACCCTCAAAGACTCTCCTATTTCTTTCGTGCCAAATGCTCTAAAAAATTGTATGAGGAAATAATTTGGCATTCTTCTTTTTAGCTTTGCTACCAAAAAAGTCCTCCCATGCATAGAAGTGATCCGAAATAGAATTGGACATAACCCAAGAAACTCCCAAGCAACTAAAGGCTAGATCACAAAGAGCTCTTGCAAAAGGGAAATGAAGCAACAAGTGGCTCACCGATTCTGCTGCAGCTTTGCATAACGGGCACCGATTCACCAAGATCTTACCCCTCATTTGCAAATTATCGTAAGTCAAAATACCATCATGGACAGCCTCCCAAACAAAAAAAGACACTCTAAATGGAGCCAGAGATTTCCAAATAATCTTCCATGGAAAACACATTCCCGATATTCGATGCAAAGGTGAAGAAGGCACAGAGGCAAGCTTCATATAATAAGACTTCACAGTGAAGCTCCCTTTAGAATTAAGATCCCATCTAACTGAATCAAGAGAAGGTTGCCCGATAGGAATCCCATTCAGCTTAATAAGTAAGCTTACAAGGGAGGCGTTATCCACTAAGGCATCACGAATAAAGATAGGTGACCAAATGCACGACCCAGATGCATGGTCACAATATGCAGCCACAATAGCCTCTTTATTCTCCACAAGAGCATAAAGAGAAGGGTAAAGGTCCCGCAAAGGAGCATCTTCACACCAATGGTCATGCCGAACAAAATGATACAGCCAACGCCCACCTCAAAAGAAAGATGAGAAAAAAATCTATCTCATCCTTTACAAATAAACCTTCAAAGGCTTACTCCATAAGGACCATTAGGTCTAGAAGGAAACCACCCAAGCCCCTCCTCACCATACTTAGTACAAATCACCCTTCTCCAAAGGTTGGTCTTCTCATTCATGAATCTCCATAGCCACTTGCCAAGCAAAGCCTCATTAAAGATCTTCAGGTCTCTAACTCCCAATCCTCCTTCGGACATGAAAAGCTTAACAATATCCTATCTCACCAAATGATACTTAAAATCAGCACCGAAAGAGCCCCCAAGGAATTTCCTTTGAATGGGTTTCAACTTGGCAACCACTGACACTGGTATCAGAAAAAGAGATAGGAAATAAGAAAGAACGCTTCGGATTAGAGTGAGTCTGCCACCCTTCGAAAGGTAATTAACTCTCCATGCAGAGAGTTTTTTTCTCAAATCTTTCCACAACTAACTCCCAGATAGATTTATCTTTGAATTTTGCTCCAAGAGGAAGACCAAGATAGTACTAGTAGGTAGGAAAAGAATCCACAGTGCATCCTAACACACCCGCTAACAATTGGATATCATCCACCTGGCCCACTGGCAAAATAGAGCTTTTTGCCAAGTTAACACGTAGATTAGACACTGCCTGCAACCAAATAAGAATACAACGTAGATTCACCATCTGCTCACAATCATTGTCACAAAAAATGATTGTATCATCAGCAAAGAGAAGATAAGATACACTAATAGTAGTTGAGTTCCTTCGGCCCACTGAAAACCCAGATAGGAGATTTGCTGAAGTAGCTACAAGCAACATCCAGTGAAAACCTCCATGACCAACAAAAACAGATGAGGAGAGATCGGATCTCCCTAGCGAAGGCCTCTAAAAGCCGAGAAAAAATATGTAGAAGAACCACTGACAAGTATTGCAAAGGAAGCCGAAAAGACACATTGTCGAATCAAAGAGATCCACCTCTCCCCGAATCCCATTCTATTCAAAACATGGTCATATGCCTTTTCAATGTCCAACTTGCAGAGAACCCCCAGAATCCCCGATTTGACCCTAGAGGCAATAAGCTCATTTGCAATGAACATGGCATCCAAAATCTGATGTCCCCCTACAAAGGCATTCTAATTCTTAGAGATAAGAGACCCTATAACACCTCTCAATCTTTGGGCCAAAACTTTAGAAAGAAGCCTGTAAATGCATCCCACTAAACTGATCGGTCAGTAGTCTCTACTATTCTCTGTATTAGCTTTCTTAGGAATCAACCCAGTAAAAGTAGCATTGAGGCTTGCCACAAATGTCCCAATGTGAAAAAACTCCGAAAACATCCTTAAAACATCACCCTTAAGAGTGTCCCAATTCGCTTGGAAGAAAGCCATATTCATACCATATGGGCCTGGAGATTTATCGCCACAACAATCATGAAGAGCTTTAAAATTTTCCTCCTTTGAGAAATCCGACTCAAGCCCCTCTCTAGCTGAGACCGATGAAGAAGGCATCATCAAGTTGTCAACCTTTGGTCTCCAAGTTGCAGAATCAGTAAAAAGGGATTTGTAGAACCCACGGATGGAAGGCTTCATCTTGTCCCAATTCTCAAAATGGTTCCCATCCATAATCACAAAAGACATGGAGTTGAATTTCCTACGAAAATTAGCTACTCTATGGAAAAATCTTGTATTTCGATCACCAACTCTAAGCCACAATGCCCTCAACTTTTGCCTCCAAGAGATCTCATGCATAAGGATGACTTTCGCTAGCTCATCTCTGTAAAGCTCTGCTCCAATTCCTCATTAGAAAGACCAGCAGTTTCCTCCTTCGCGTCAAGTTGGTTAATAGAATCCATGAGGTTGTACTTCTGAATCTTGATATCCCCAAAGACCTCTCTATTCCATTTCTTGATTTCCGCTTTGATCACCTTCAATTTCTTCACGGCCATAAAACTAGCATATCCCTCAACACGAGCCACTTCTTACCACCTTCTAATAAGATCACGAGACCCCTCAACTTTGAGCCACATATTCTCAAATTTAAAGGGAATTTTTCCCCTCTGGAACTTCCCACTTTCTAAACAAATAGGGAAATCATCTGAAAAAGGTCTAGGCAACCTCTTCTGAATTGCGTTGATAAAATGTTCCTCCCAATCCAAGAAGATAAGAAAACGGTCAAGTCTTGAACTAGCTGGAACCTCGCCACATCTAGACTAAGTAAAATCACCCCCTTCTAAAGGAAGATCAACCAGAGCACAACTATTGATAAAGTTATGGAACTCCTCCATAGAATTAGAGGGGCTTAAACCCGAGCTCCTTCCGTGAGGGTATAAGATCTCATTGAAATCCCCTCCTACACTCCAAGGCCCATACCACTTATCCTTAATACGACGGAGCTCTTCCCAAAATCTCAGTTTATCAGTCCTAGTTTGAGGGCCATACACGCCTGTGAAAGCCCAAGCGAAACCACCCTCGGCCGTTTGAAAAATGCAAGTGATCGAAAAGTCACCACAAAAAGAAGACACCATGCGATGCACAGTCTTGTCCCACATTAAAAGGACACCCCCTGACGAGCCTACTACATTAAGGGCTGCAAAATCAACAGAGAGACAACCCCAAAAAAAGCAAATATCAGAAGGTGAGACGGCCTCCATTTTGTCTTTTGAAAACACACAAGGTCGCATTTCCAGTCTCTCAAAAAACTTTTTAGCAAAACTTTCTTGTCATGATCATTAATACCCCTTACATTCCAAGAAAGCAATCTACACATAAGGCACCAACATCCCACTTGTAGAGGCATCAGCTCTGTCATAGTTCACTCCGAATTCAAGTCTTCACAACTCTCTTTGTCTTTTAGTTGCCAGAGGCGTTCTAACCACATTTTGTTTAGGCAAACTATTATTTCTTTCAATTCTTGACAGAAACTGAATCACCTGATTCTCATACCCTGAAAAGGCCACACCAATACAACATGCAATGCCTTTAAGTTTGGAGGCTACCCATTTAGAGACCTTAACATTCACATTTTGACCATCCCACACATCCTCAACAGAAAAAGACTCATTGGAATTTTGAAGAAAAGAGAAATCAACTGCAAGAGGAGCTACCAAATCTTCCGAACCTGACAGGGACCCAACGGAGATCAACGGCCAATTATGCACAGGAGGCATTGGTCCCTAAAATTTAAATCCAAATGCAAACCCCAAGAGTCCTACCTACGCAAGTTTTTTTCCTCTTTGGGGGGGGGGGTGTCCAAGGTGGCAGCCTCACCCTGAATTGCAAATTGTAGATATTAACCCATAAATTGTAAAAAGATTAAAAAAACAAAAGAGATCCCAATGAGGAGAATAGCCCCTGAAATTGTTATTCTTTAATGCATTTTTAAAAACAAAATCAATGATCCTGATAATTCCTAGACAATATATGGAGTACTCTGCGACAATGAGAAGTTGTCAAGAGGTTAGCTTTACTCTACTGCGTTTGAATGTTTGTTGTTTGAAGGAAATGTTCATGCCTGATGATGTTATGTAGTAGCTGCAAACTTGACATGACATCATGGCCTACATTCATTCCTTCCTAGTGTTCGCCAACGTGAATGAAATGTTTCTATCATCTGAAAAAATAATGCCTGATCTTGATTAACATGATCCTATTTTCTTGACCAATTTATATCAGTAATTATAGCCACTCTACTCAAAGCCAGCTAAGGAAGAGAGAAGAAAAATCCTAAGCAAAAGAAGAGATGGGTACTACATACTGGACAGTCACAATAGGAATTCAATTCTGCGTACAGGACAACTGTAAGATGCATGACAAACACCAGGAATTCTCAACTTTACCTTCGCACTGATGCGAACAAGGCCAGTTAGACCATAAGATCGAGCAAAAATTAAGATCACATCAGCTTCCCTGCAAATTCTATCCAGCTTTATCATTTTATCCTCCACCAACTGCACAGTGAAAAATCACTTGAACGATTAGCATTCAACCTAACAGGTAAATAACCACTTTGACCAAGTGAGATTCAATGCATATGCCCAGGAATAGAATGATACACGTCAACTCCAAATTCATACAGGAATGAAACTATAGGGGAATACAGCAAGCGAATGTGTTGACCACTATAGTATACCCCCACCCCCACCCCAAAAAAACAAAAAGAAAGAAAAACAAAACAAAGAGGGGCACTAGAGAAGCTCCACAGAGCAACTACACTGAGAAAGGAAAATAAAGAACATATTATCAATGGAACCATATGCCAGATGAGCAACTCAGGGTGGATCAAACAATAAGGGGTGTTTGCCAAAGCACGTTCAGAGATCTTTTTAGTGGAAATTGCTGTTAGCATGAATTAGCTATTTTGATCGTTCAAACATCCAACCACATCTCTGTTCAATCAGTTGTTTTAAAGAGATTTTATCCAGAGCATCATACTTAGAAAAAGCTAAGATGAAGAACTTTTTCAAATATATGAGTGGGATTGATAAACAGAAAGTCTTAAAGTTATACCAAATGCCATTGGCTAATTTGGCGATTAATTACAGATACATTTATTGATCAATTCACATTGATCCCAATGATATTAAGAATTTCATAATGATTTTTGGATGTAGAAAAATATTAACAATTTGTACTTCTATCTAAAATGAAATAGCAAACTAGCAATATACTCTCAGATTTTTATTTTTATGAATGACAAATTTAATTAGGAATCTATATTAGTCAAGTCACTATTATACAATATAAATTTATGTCAACTTAAATAAGTACTAAACAGAAAATATATGAGTCAATAAACAATTGACAAGAACTAAGAGCATGTAAGTAATTTTGTTTGAAACAGTTTATCTTACCAAAAGCTTTCTACAGAGATTACTTATGCTAGCAATTAGCAAATGGCTGAAAGCCTAAAACTAAAAGAGCTAGTACAATCAACTACCAGCTAAAAGCTAATTGCCAAATAAGGCCAAAATCCTAGGATCTATCCCAACTTCACAAGAATTGCAATCAAAAAATCAAGTCACAATGTGCCCAGCACTCAGAGTCGAGCTGCACGAATCCATTCCATATTTTGAAACAATAATCTCCACTACCCAATTCACACGTTCTAGGCACAGCACATCACAAACTAATAGCTATAAATAAACAATATAATGTTCAAAATAGCCTGGCGTTAAACGATCCGCATGCACCACAACACCCAACAACTATGATACATTCAAATTGACTCTTCAATGTCGTTGTAGCTCTTGCAACATCTACCAAAGCGGATCACTCACGTTTCCGGTCAGAAGGGGAAGGGATCACCCAAAAACAAAATCAAGAGATGAAACCACTGATGCATAGATAATTATTGGGCCTCAGAAGCACGTTCAAGGCATCAACTTCTAAGAATCTAAATAAAGGCATGCATTCATCAGTAGTACATATTACATAGCCTATCCGAGAAGTACCACACAAGCTACTAGATAAATGATAGACAGCTTCAGCCTAATAGACAAGGGCAGTGTACCACTCAAAAAATTGGAAGCCCAGAGAAATTAAGCTAAAAACTCGCCACATCTAATGGAGTTATGGGATAAGTGTATGTTTTACTTCCTTTTTCAAAAATTTAAAACTAATGCTAAACATTAATTTCAACATGACACCATCAGGGTCAATGACTCGACTTCAGCAATAGTAGCAACAGATTTCAACTTCCTGACTATAACCTGCCCCTCTCATAGTCATCAAGGGGGAAAAATTGCCCCTCTTCCAAGTATAATAGATTGGTAAGCGATATTAATGCACAAGTCAAAAAAGGATTCAATGCTAAGTGAGACTTTTAAACAAACTTCAAAATAGATGCTTAGACTTAGTTTATCTAGATCAGTAATAAGGACAGGAAAACACGCGGTATCAATGTTTCAAAAGGATGGATCAACCAATGAAAGATTTTATACGAATCAGTGGAGTCGTGCAACAGGGTCTCAGGGTCTCTTATTGTTCCCTGGAATGTTGCATGGTTTAGAATGTTATCTTAAAGGGTGAGATGTAAAACTAGAGATTAGAGAATAAAGTTATGAAGTCATCCAATTGGATGCTGCAAAGCGCTAGGAAGGATATGTGAGACTTGTTTTAAATCATTCAGTCAAACGAGTGATGAGTTTATCCTTATAAGAGATAGGATTGGAAATTAGAAAAGACATGGGAGACTTGTTTAGATAATTCATTCATGTAATCCACCAAAAAAGGGGGCAGGGGGATTGAAAGAAGCAAAGATATGGAACAAATGGCCTCCAACCCCCACCCCACCCACCCCCCCCCCCTAAAAAAACAACTTCAGGAGATGCTCTTTATTTTGATAATGTCTTTGTTCTCCTATATGATAGCATGTTAAAGAATCCTACAGAAAACTTTCTTTACAGACGAAACATTAATCTTCCGAGTAGGCTGTCTATGAGCCTCGAGGAGGAAGAATCAATGGATCACCTCCTTCTTCTGTTCATTGCGGTTGGATCTGCTCACTTTCGCATTTGTCTCTTGATGGCAGATACTTGGGTTCATCCTTCGAGCATCAAAAATGTTCGGGTGGCTTGGAGGAGAAGGTCGAAAAAGAATTAGATTCGAGGAATTTGGAAGTTGATTCCATTGGCCACTTGGTGGAGTATGTGGAAGGACAGGAACTGACAGATTTTAGCGGCGAAAACTTTGTCCTTTCAAGATTTCAAGCACTGCTTTTGAAGAGTTTTGTATATGTTGGGAGTCATGTGCTCCACTGCGGTACAAAGTTGTCTCTTTTGGATTTTGTAGATAATATTATGCATGAGCTTGCCAGCATAATGTTTTGATGCTTGCCCATTTCGTACATGGTTGACACCCCTTGGCATTCTTTTCATATATTTTCTATTACTCATGGAACAAAAATAATAGCGTGTTAAGATACCATATTATTCCATAAAGCTGGCAAGAGATCTTCCATTTTTCATCTATTTATTCATTTCTTAAATCAATTAATTATCCTCCTTTGCAGCATTTCTGATGTTTGTGTGCTGTCTTGTTTAGTGCTACCCTGCAACACTCTAGGCATACATTGGCTGTTATATTCTATTATTTCTTTTCTCACTACTTCTTGACAATCTCTTTCTCTCTCTTCTGTTTTTTAAAACCCTGAGATCACTTTCCAAAGGTCAGGTTGCATCAGGATTCAGGTTAATAAAGAGTTGGCTTAATTGGTTCCTTTCATTTGACACAAGTTACAATATTTACTCAAACCCCTCTAAGGGCATGCAGTAAGCCTGTGTCCACTGAAATGCAGCACTATTTGGATTAATATTACTTTAATGGATGAGCTGGGCTAAGTAGGACTTGCTTTCAGCAGCACTATTTGGATTGTTCCCAATCATACTGCCTACTGTCATAATTGGAGCTAATGGAGCACTGATGCTTAACGATGGGAATTTTCATTTCATATTGGGACTGTACTCATTGTAGAACTAGCCAAGCAGGTAGTGGTATTGTTGCATTGGTGGATGTTTTTCAGCACAGGGACCTTGTAAGTTGTTCAGTGATGAGAAACGTCACAGTTGAAGCCGTATGCAGAGCTGACCCCAACCAAGACAAACAGCTCATCCTCTGGTCAGCATGCCATAAGAGGTTGGCTACTTCCTCTCTTCTGAGGTAGAGAGGAGTTAGTGTAAACAGTCCACTTTGAGAATCTTCTCAACAATTTTTTTAAAATGTTCCCTTCATTTCATGAAGAACAATGCAAGCTGCTTATATGGTTTAAAAGAGAAGGCACTTTAGGTGGCCTATCTCATGAGTTATGGTTTAAAGTTACATTCGGCCTATCTCATGAACTCAGATGGTTTGTCCGCCATTCAAGGGAACGTTCATGGGTGGCAAATCATCGAGAATGGTTCTGGCTTATGTAGTATATAAAATTCAGCATAAAAGAAATTTGCCAAAATTTCCGCAATAAGAGGGGAACTTGTGGACTGCCTTGTTACAACAGTTCATTCAATGCCACTGTAAGAGCATTGAAGACCATTGATTTTGTTGCGTTCCAATTTTATGCACATGTAACTACCAGTGAATGTAAACCGACAGTTGTTGATTGTCTAGTTGTCTATTTTTCCTGGGCTATGCCCTGCTTCGCTGTTGTACTGTTTCTAAAATAGGGCTATGCCAAAACCACTTTCTTTTGAGGGGTTTTCATTACATAAAACCCAGGTTGTGCTCTGAGCCTCTGACTGAATTTTGAGTGGCCAAATAAAATTATTCACAATCCCACAAAAAGAAGAAAAAAGAAAAATACCCTCGCATGCTCACTAGTGCCATATGACATACTTAAACCCTCCCCAAAGAAGTACGTGCACAACTCAGGTAACTATGTGCCTAGGGCTTGATCAGTCTTATGTCGGATTCCGCCTGATGAAGTACAAGTACAAAACCAGTATTGCTGAGAGAGGCATTTAGGATGCTCACATGATGAAAAGGCCCATGCAAACAGAGTTCTATAATTACAATGAGAAATGAAAGAAATGAACATACATCAAATAGAATTGAAATCAATACATAAATAGGCAGGAAAAAAACAGCAAGACGACCTTCTGATTATAGCTATATGCCTATATCAAAGACTAATGCATTTGATATCGCAAGTAGCTTCTTGCAATAACATTGATAAGAATGTACAATCAAACAAAAGCCAAGAATTCATACCTGAGTAGCTATCACTAAAGTGAATTGAGAAAAGAAAGATGGGTTTGTCTCAATTAGCTTGTCAGGATATTCTTCAATGAATTTAGCTTTTACAGCATCATTGAGCTCTTGCAAGAACGCACAAACACATTTCGCTTTTGATTCACCAAGACTTGATTCATCCACTAAGCAATCCAAACGAAACATTAAGAAAGATTCACTAGGTGGGCAAAAGAGAGGAAAAGGATTGATATTTGAAAGAAGAGTAGGGGAAAATGCGCTGCTGTGAGAACCAGCAACACAAATACCCAACTCGATTAAAAGAACAAAAATAAATAAATGATGTACAGAAACTGATGCTATGAAGCAACTTCTAATTATAAGACTTTCACTGTTAGGCAGGCAATCATATGCGCAGTTCAACAGATTGAATACCAACAAAATATAGGTCAATACAGTGCCTCTTCAAGATGCTAAGTTTGCTTTATGTGGTACGATTCACAAAAGAAACTAACTAAACTTTTGCATTCCCGTCAAATATCATTGCATACCTGTCAAACATCATTGTTTTCAGAAGAATAAGTTTACTCAAGCAGTCAAGCCTGAGCAAGAAAAGCATGTCATTCAACAATGGGAATAGAAAGCTTAAAGTTTCGCTGAATCGATGGTTAGTGATAGGTTCATCTAAAATGTTGGTGATCTATGATATTTGAAAGCCTGAAACGGCAATGAATCTATTAACATAAGATTGCAATACATACATAAAGAAGGCCAAACATACAAAAAGTTCAAAGAGAAGTGAGACATGAAGAGAATTTTATAGCGTGAATTGACAGTTTCTCCTAGCTACTTGGTAGCATTCACAGTATAGATAGAAAGACAGCAAGAAGGCTTGTTAGATGGTTGTGCACAAAATGTGTTACAGCAGAGACCCATAATGGATAAACACTTGCTGAAAGAGCACTGTACAAAGTTAACACAGACAGACAAACGCAAAAGTCTGCACTCTGCAGCGTAGCAATTGTAATAAACAAATAATAAATAGCTGATGGAAGAGGCACGATACCCATGAAGTTATTTCCAAGATCACCCAATTCCACTTTTGACCCATCGACTACTGTAATGCTCCCAATCCCACCAAGAACCAAATTTTTCAAGGTTTCAGACCCAGTGGGTCCACAATTCAGCAAACAAACACTTGATTTCTCCAATGCTGACTGCCCTTGCTCGCCCCAAATCCTGTAATCAACAACCAGATTACACTCACTGCAGAGAATCTTAACTAAGACATACTAATCTTCACTAGGTAAGCTAAATGTCGGCAATCACAAGGCGGGATAAAAGGCATAATATCACCTAACTATGCTAATTCCTCAGGAATAGCATTTTATTAAAGAACCCAAAGGTATTGGATACTAAGCATGCATCCCATAAATAAGCTCATTCGTTTCCAAACAAAGGCTATCAGCAAAATCAATTGCATCAACCAAAGAAACGATCGTCCCTTTCCCAATACACAAAGTCTTCATCCAATGATAGACTATGAAAGCTTGCTTTATGGCAAACAAGCAACGAAGTTCAGTCCACTGTGAGGGCTTGCTTTATGGTAAACAAATAAAAGCCAAATAAAAACTATGCATACTTTTTAAGTAAAATTCATGACTTTCAACAAAGTGTGAAAGAACTTTGCCCCCCGCAGGACTAAGGGCAAAAATCCACAACATCATAGAAAATCAGGGATCAAAATCACGGAACAACCTTCATCGAACAATGGATTACTAGGCAAGGTTTAAGCTTCAAATTGCAATTCGACAAAATCAAATATCTCACTTACCAAAAGGTACTAACGAAACAACCATGAAAACAAAGTAAATAAAATGTAAGCAAGTTACAGGAGATGATTGTCTACTAAGCGAACGTAAGATGATAAACTGATTACAGTACAACTAGATTAACCAAAGCAATCCCAGAAGTCCCGAAATTGTAGCAGTTCTAACAATGCATGAGAGAGAATCACTGCGAGATGATGTGTGTGTGTGTGTGTGTGTGTATGTGAGAGAGAGAGAGAGAGTGTGTGTGTGTGTGAGAGAGAGAGAGAGAGAGAGCTAGGGGTTTAGAATAAAAGTACCTAAGCTGTCGATCGTATTTGACTTTAGGTTCCGCCATTGATGATGCAACTGTAAGGTCGCAGGGGTTTCTCGGCTGCTCGCAACGCTGTTCCCTGGTGCTCTGTAAGCGAAGGGGTGATTGTAAACGAAGGACTATGCTGTAATCAAAGTTGTTATTCACTCAAACCTTGATTCTCTGCCAACTAGTTTACTAGTGTGGTTTTTCCCCCCCACACAAGGGGGAAGAGGCAATTTATATTGTACTCTATGGAGGAAAATTTTACAAATTAATCCATTGAGGTTTGATGTATTAATTTATGAGACCGATAAATTTGATAAATAATTTTCAAAACCATCAACGTTTGGAATAAATAATTTGTTGATCCATTTTTTATATCAAACATGAAAATCCGGTCAAAGTAATGAAAAGTCACGAGTATTTCAAAAACGCCCCTCCCTGTAATGAAAAGTCACGAGTATTTTCAAAAATTCCCCTCCCTAGAAAATGTATTTCATACAATTACTTTGGAAAAAAAAAAGTCTAGAGTATTCTCATAGACTCTATATCTTCTCTCCCTGCCAACATTCATAAATTCTCATCTCTCTCCAATCTCTACAGTTCCACAAGCGACATTCATTATCTTATGGGGTCCTTTGTCTTTCTCTAGCTAGACAAGGAAAATTTGTATCTCTCGTCTTGTCGATGCAGCATTCTGAAGATAAGGCCCATATTAATTGCCTAGCAAGTGGGAAAGAAGAGAATGGCCAGGTGTTGAAAAGGAAGTTCTTTGGCCCCCACAAAAGTTGCAAATCTGGAAGGGAAGAGCGTGGGAAAGTAGAAAATCCCGTTGAAAAGGAAGGTATAGAAGTATAAAAAATTTCATCTTTATACACAACTAGGGAATATTTAGGGTTTGGCATCTAATTGTGGTTAAAATATGATATTTATTGTTGATTAGTGCAAATTATAAAATGATTTGTTGTTGATGATGATTTTGAGTAATTGGTGAAAAGCAATTAACAAAAGCATATCTAATAATTTAGAACAAATGGTGAAATTAGGGTTTGGGATAATTGGGGTTACGAAATCATGCATGTGTAAAATTGAGGGTGATTTGTTGTGCTTGAGTAAATTATGGTTTGAACCAGGGGAATTTTGCTTTGTTTGACTTTAAATCGAATGTATGATTTCATGTTGAGTAAATTAGCATACTTAATTTTCTAGATTGATGAACTAATTTGTAAACATGAATCCATGTTGAAGTGGGCTTCTCATATCCTAGATAGAGTTCAAGATTCTCTGTTTTTCTTATTTGTTTGGTATGTGACTTGCAGGTTGAAGAGGATACGGTATTGGTAATTTACTTTGAAAGTTGTATGTTTGTAATTTCAAATGTAAATTTAGATAGATATCAGATGATTGATCTTCACCGAGATGCTTATGTAGAGGGTAAGAAGTGTGGAGTGGATGTACCTGAGTACTTTAGGTTTGTATTTTGTCATCCTGGTTCAAAGAAGAAGTTGCCCTTAGAATCTGATGAGGATTGGAGAAACTTAGTATTTGGGAGTATGATGGTGGTAAGATTTCAATATACATGCTAGCTTTGAGTACCCCTACTATGTACACCTTCATTGTTCCACAATTGCAATCTAGCCAAACAGGCCGAATTTAGAAACCTATTGAACCTCTAGTTGCTGCTTTTATTATTGAGGGTGAGAATGATTTTGGGACAATTGAATTGGAGGAGTATGAAGAGATAATGTGTAGGAGGCAAGCTAAGAAATGGGCTGATAGTCTTATCATAACCCTAAATAGCTAGCCAAGTGACTCACCTAACAGAAGTAGAAGGCCTGCATCTAGAATTCAAGGCCCAAAATCACCAATACAAAAATCAAAATCAGCCCACCGACATAAAGAACCATGTACTGAACCTGCTGCCCCTGCCCCTGTTATTTCTCAGCCTCAACCTGCTGCTCCTCATTCTAGTCCCCTTTGCCTCTGTTGCTTCTCAACCTCAACCCATTGCTCCTCATTCTAGTACACTCCCTCATCCTTCATCTTCTTAACTCTCTTCTATACATCATGACCCTGAATCCGCTCAACCAGGGTCAACATCTCAACTTGAACTTCCATCTTTAGATGCAATAAATGTTGATTTAGGAGGGCTAGAAGCATATGATCTTAGAGATCTTAGTCAACCTACAGAGTTGTTTAACTATGATTATAATGGGGAGTTTTGGAAAGGCCGTTCATGAGGAATTGATGATATCAATTCTGATGATAGTCTTGATGTTAATTTTGATGCTGAAGATGTGGAAGAGGCTTCTGAAGAAGAAGAATGTAATAAGTCCTTGGTAGATTCAGATGAACATGGCAGCAATGATGGAGTGATGCTAATGACTTATTAAATGTTGATTTAGAGAATGAAATACCTAAGCACATTGATGCTGATGCTGAGGATGAAGATGGAAATCCAACTGAAAATATGTGGAACAAAATGTATCAAAATGGAAATATGTGGGCAAGAAACTCATATGGTAAAGTGTCTATAGTTGAGGGGGACATGTTTGTGGATAAAGATCAGTGGAGCAAAGTGATTAGAGAGTTTGCAATACAGGAATCATTTGCTTTGCAAAGGATTAAGAATGATAGGTTTAGACACATAGTTGTGTGCTAGGTTCAAACTTGTACATGGAGAGTGCACTGCTCCAGATTGTCAGATAGCATGACATGGAAAATTAAATCGTTGAAGGGCTCCCATTCTTGCCCTAGATTACAAGAGAACAAGATGGCTTCACATCCATGGGTTGCAGAACAACTTCTGACAGATTTTAAGGCAAATCCTACTATGCAAGCTGGCAATATACAGAAGCTGATTATGGAAAGGTATGGAGTTGATCTTCTTAGGCACACCTGTGATGGAGCAAAGAAGCTTCTAAAGTCATGGGTGGATGGTAAGCATGAAGAGTCTTATGCAAGACTAGTGGAATATATTGAGGAAATCAAAGAGGTTAACCCAGGGACCATAGCTTTTTGCATCTCTCAAGGCCCTGATGATGCCCCTTCTCTCAAGAGGATGTTCATTTCATTTGGGGCTATGATCACTGGGTTTAGGAGGGGCTGTAGACCTTTCATTAGAGTTGATGGGTGTTTTCTTAAGGGTCCATACGAAGGAGTGTTGCTGACAGCAATGACCCTAGATGCAAACAATGGTTTCTTCCCCTTAGCATATGGCATTGTTGAGATAGAGAATAGGGACAACTGGGCTTACTTTTTTAGGGCTTTGAGGATCTGCTTGGATGGGACAAATTTATCCAAGTACACATTTATTTCAGACAGGTACAAGGTATCTTTGTATAATTCTTTTTATGTTGCTATTTATGCTAACTACATTTATTTCATCTCTCAAGGCCCTGATAATGCCCCAATGAATTAATATTCTTTTGTACAGGGTTTGATTAAGGCTTTTGGAGAGATTTTTCCAGAGTACAACAGAAGAATTTGCGATGTACACTACTATAGGAACTTTAGTGCTGAATGTCCAAGTTTTACCCAGACTTTAGTTTGTTATTTATTTACATTTGAAGCATGTACTTGCTTAAATAGTGCTAACATTTTAGTACTGAAACAATGCTGACTGTTGCTGCAGGAGCAAAGTTACACTTTTTGTTTTGGACTGCCTGTAATGCTTACAATAAGCATATCCACAACCAAGCAACGGAAGCAATAAAGAAAGATTCAGTGACTGCATATAACTGGTTACTGGGTGAGCCAGTTGAACACTGGGCTAGGTACACCTTCCCTGTTCACCTTAAATGCCTAATAATACTACTAACTTTGTATAATATTTCAATGGGAAGATAGAGCTTTTTAGATATAACCTAATTTCATTCTTTTAGAGGAGATTAGGAGGAAGTTTATGAAAACAATAGCCAACAGATTTAAGGTGGCTAAGTCTTGGTCTGATCATGTGGTTCCCATAATCAAAATGATTATAACCAAAACTGAATTGGAAAGTACGGGTTGTATGGTCACCCCTGCTAGCAGAGGTGTGTTTGAAGTTTTAGATGGCAGTACTACATTCACAATGAACCTAGCTCAGCATCACTATGATTACATGATATGGGACATAAGTGGTATACCTTGCAAGCATGGGATAAGATGCATTTTGAGGGAAAGGCAAGACATTGATTCATATGTTCATGAATCATACACCATCAAGTCATACTTGCAAACTTATGATGTCATCATGCCCCCTATCAAAGATCCCATCTTTTGGAAAGAAAGGGAATGTCCTAAGCTAGGTCCCCCACCAGTTCAATTCAAGAGAGGTAGACCACCCAATGAGAGAAGAAGGGACATAACTGAGAAAAGAAAGATGTACACCAGAAGCAGCACCCTTAGATGAAGCAAGTGCAAGCAGTTTGGGCATAACTCTAGTATTCACAGAGAAGGCAATGTGTTTGAGATAAGGAAAGGAAAGGATAATCCCATAAAACCAAAAGTCGGTGACAAAAGAAGAGTTGGTAGGCCAAGTAAGGTCGATGAGAACACTTCAAAGAAGGCAAAGACAACACAAGGTGCTTCATCTCAGCCAACCATTGCTACACCTTCTACATCTCAACCAAAAAAATCAAGAACTTCTTCATCTCAGCCAGCAAGACCACAATCTTCTTCAACTAGACAAACAAGATCTCAAACTATTTCATCTAGGAAAACCAGATCCCAGACCAATCAGACTTGAGGTACCCATTTTTCAAACTTATTTTCATCATATAGTATTATGAATTATGTATTTCGTACTCACAAAACTCTCATTCTCTCACTTTTTGGAATATTTTGCTGCACAGTGATAGAAAAATGTTGGAATATTGAAGCCCAGTTGCTGTGGAGACTATCATATGCCAGTCTGATATAGATTTTGTGCTACTGAAATTTGATCCATCTTTTTGTCATTCACTCTGTTTTAGTTACATGTACTCTGTTTTTGTGTTTTGGTTGCTAGTTTTGTTATACACAGCAAACTTGTATGGCATTATTCTGGTGCATTTTGATTTATTTTTTTTGGTGCAGGGTGCATTTTGATTATTACATAAATAGATTATTGCTAGATATTATTGCATAAACAGATTCTTGCTAGTATTTCATTGATGCTTAGTATAGTACGCAGATAATATGTTTTCCATTACTAAAACACACAAGAGCTCACTTCATTGCGATCACTACAAGGACTGCTACCATAACTATAATTCCAACCAAAATTCTCCCATTATTGCCCTTCAGTAGCATTGTAATCTCCCTCAGTTCATTCATCATGGCATGCTTGCTTGATTCCTCTTCATTTGACACTTTTCGTCTATCTTCCATAGGTTTTGTCCCATTCACAAATTTTTCACAGTCATTGCATTTGTAAAATAACCTTCCCAGGTTGTCACAAGACTTTGATAACTTTTAAGTTCGCAACTCTTCCACAATTTGGACACGTAACCTCCACATTGTAATGAATGTAGCCGCCTCCGCAACTAGATGAACTCTGCATATCTTTTAAACCAATTTTTTTCCCTAATATTAATTTCACTAACAAAAAAACTATAACAAAGTCAACCAACATGGTCAAAAGGACTTAAACCTTATTAAATATAAAATTATTTATTTAAAAGTACTACTAAAGTATAATATATTAACTATTTATAAATAAATAAATTTTACATACCTTCACTGTGTCCTTGGAGGCCCTTTAATGGTGGACTAGGGAATAGACCTGGCAACGGGTCGGATTTGGAGCGGGTGAGCCTCCACCCGCATCCATCCAGTCCACTCGATCCACCCGTCACCCGCTCATCCGTTCACCCGCATCCAATCCACCCGTCATCCGCGGATGAAACGGGTGATAAACGGGTGAAACGTGCTCCATCTCATTTCATTCGTTTATCGTTAAAATAAATTTCAAAAGCCTGGACAATTACATATTTACATACAATACCAACGGGTCGGGAACCACATGCCCGATTCTTAAATACAGTAATTGCCATAAATGATAAAGATAACAACCATCAATTGTCTCTAATTTGGAGGAAAGGGAGAGGATTGTTCAAAGACTAAATGTTCTACAAACAAATAATTCGAAACAAAGAATGAATCAAGTCAATCAACTATAACATAATGTCTGGAGAGACAAAGACACAAATCTTCAATTCTCTTCAACGAACTACCAAGTGTCGCCCATGTAGAGATCATCACCAACCAACGACTATCATTTTAAAAAAATTAGTTAGTAATCATACTTCTACTAAACATATTCAAATACTCAAAAAAGATATGTTATCCAACTAGCGTACCGAATCCACAGTAGTGACTTCAGTATTGCAACTCTTATCTTCACCAACATCAGCATCTTCAAGTATTGTAGCACATGCTTGCGCATTACTAAATGAAGAAACTAAAATGCAAGAAAATAATATGATAAATTAGTATCATATGATAAATTGAAATAAACAACATAAATGAAAAATATCAAAGGCAATTTTATTATTACCTGAATAATCGCCAACTATCCAATTTTGCAAGCACATCAATGCCTCCACAGTATCAAAGTGAAGAGAAGAACGATGAGGACTCAACACCCTACCACCGATACTAAAAGCACTCTCCGAAGCAACGGTAGATGCAGGAATTGCTAAGACATCCCGAGCAATCTTTTTCAATGTTGGGTACTTGGGATCCAAATTCCAAAAGCGAAGGACATCAAAGCCAGGGCTATCTGGATATGGATCATCATCTAAATAATAGTCTAACTCTGTCCTCACATTTGTCTTCTTTTTTT
>JACYFF010031957.1:113289496-113312001 GCA_017589665.1 Selenicereus undatus | reverse complement strand
CGGGTGAAGCGGGTGTCCATCGGATTCGGGTGAAATTGCCGGGCCTACTAGGGAAGAGACAGACAGAGAGAGAGAGGGAAGAGAGAGAGGGGGGGGGACCAGTTAAAATGAGTGGTGGGGTGGGATGTGAGGACAAGAAATCCTTAAATAAAAATTTTTTTGACCGTTGGGACAACTCAAATAGCAACACAATTAAAAACCCTTTATCAACCTGCATGGAGGGGTATTTTTGAAAATATTCGTTACTTTTCATTAATTTGACCGGATTTTCATGTTTGATACCGGAAATGGGTCCATAAATTATTTACCCCAAACGGTGATGGTTCTGGAAATTACTTATTAGATTCATCGGTCCCAGAAATTAATACACCAAACCTCAATAGGTCGATGTGTAAATTTTTCCTATGGGAGTGTTTGGTTGCAATAATTTTTTAACGAAAAAGAGCTTTTTGGGGGGGGGGGATTTTAGCTGTTTTGACTAGTCAAAACAGTTAAATTAGTATTTGATTGAAAAGTTGTTTGGAAGAGCTGTTTTTAAAAATGACATAACTATCTAAGAGTTTGAAAAAAATTACTCCATATGCCATTAGCCTTTTGTAGTGATATTTGATGTTGTATATTATTTAAATTTAATCTACCCAAACTTAAATCATTCGAATATATAAATTTCAATTCATAATAATAAAATATATAGCAAATAACAACATAATATTTTAAGACATAATTTTCGTGTAGATAGATATGCACAAGTTGAAAAGAAAAAAGAGATTAATAAGAATACAAATTATATACAACTAGTAACAAATTAAGGTTTTATCAATAAAGTTAATCTGTACATATAACATCAATTTAATTCTTTTTGGAAAGAAAATAAAATAACAAATAAATGACAAAATTTTTTTAAATTAAAAAGTAATTTAGAGATAAGGGCACAAATGAAATTTTACTGAATACCTTTTTTAAAACAACTAATTTTACCAAACACTTCTTTTATAAATAGCTAATTCAAACAGCTAATACAAACAGCTAACTGTTGTTTGCCAAATAGAGCCTAATGTGTAAAATACTTTTATAAGTCACATATTATATTTTATTTATGTGTATGGGCATACAAATAAGCTTAAATATGTATCTGCTTATGTAACTTATAGGAGTGCATGCCTTTTGAGGTGTAATGTAGGAATTGGGGGAAAGGGCCTTATTAATTCGTTTTGAGAATAGGTTTTGGCAATTCGTTTCCCATACCTAATTCACACATCCATCTCACTTGATGTCAAAAAAGTGGGTAAAATCAAATAAATTAGATGATTTGTCAGATTGAAGTAATTATATTTGGATGGATTATTTGCATCCAATAATCTTAATTGTTAATTATTTCAATTAATAGGCCCATTAAATTATCATCAATTGTTGTTCCCACTTGAGTTGTTCTAAATACCACGTGAGGATAAAACTTACTCCGAGTTATCTCCCTTTATCATTGATTGTAATTTACACAAGTTGGTTCTTAATATTTTATTTTATATGGGTTACACTTACAATATTTTATCAATTTAGAAAAACATAAGTCACCTGCATAAGAAATATAACCACCAACAAAAAAATAACGATGGGAAAAAATAAAACTAAAGATTAATATGTTGCAACTATGGGTCCACCAAAACTCTTAGGATGTCCTGGGTTCTAATCTTAGGATGCATAAGCTCCTCTTAACAGGGGAAATATGTAGGAAGCTAAGATAGTTTTAGCTACTTCATGAACTAGGTTTTCGTTGACCTAACCTGGTCTATGTCTCTTGACATATTATGAACTTTGTATAGACAATCCAGTTGATCCGTAGTTTACCTAACCCTAAAGAGTGGAAGGGTAAGTCTCCAAATAAATAAGCAATGAATCTAATTTTGTAAAATGTCCAGGGTCAATTCTAAAACTAACTTATGATGAGATGTCATCATTTATCATGAGTAATATTACCTAAATTATGTTTTTCCTTCAAAGAACCACAAAAAAACATTGATGCTATGACTATAGAAGACTAAAATAAAAAATTCACCCACATTGTTTATCTCACATCCTACGCGAAAAGGTCTTCAAAAAAGGGGGCGAAATGCCAAACTTTGTCGCACCCATATGAAAATAATCAAAATATTTGAGTTTATTGATAACGACGACGTAGCAAGAACGCACAAAGGATTTTTGCTAATAGGAACTAGGCCTTTGTTTCTGCCCGTTGCCCCTCTTACAACCCTTTTTTTTTTAGGTGGAATGTTTAATTGCAGTTAAGATTGAGTTCGGTAAAACTAGTTGTTTTAGTTGTGATTAGTCGCTCACTAAGTGCTAGTTGTTTCACTAGCTACTAGCTGCCAAATAGTAGTGTTTAGTGGTTAATTGTTGAACTAGTCTTTGAAGTAAATGTTCAATAAAGTTGGTTATTTAATTAGCACAATTGTGTAAAATGACATAAAATACATAATAGACGAAGTTTTTTGTCTCATAAAACGAATAGATTTGGAATTATAGCTAAAACCACTTGGTAGTAATTTTTAGAAGCTACTTCAAACTTCTTCTAAAACACTACCTAAATCTATACCAACTACTTCAGCAACAACTTTGGCCAAACAGTTAAAATTATAATCGCTAGTATGTTGACCTAGTCATACAGATGTTTTCACATGGCCAACATGGATGTAATTACAAAAAGAAATGAACCAAGGAATTCAATCACTTTCCTACAATGTTTTGACATGGTGATCACTAACCAATTTATGCCATGTTTTTTAAAAATCTTATTTAGTCCGTCCTCGAAGTAACAACTAGTTACATATTGCCATCCACATATTATAATTTAGCCAACTCCTCCCAATCTCAAAGCTAATAATTTTCAATAGTGTCATCACTACAATCACCTAACTTCTGACAATTTCTCTTAATTACTCAACGTGTTGCGTCCTTAGGTGGCTTCCAACGTGGTAATATCTCATGTCTTACTTTTATCACTATTGGTGGTGTATCAAAAAGGGTAGACAGTGAACTTAGCCGTGACTTAGTTATAACAGGGTTATATCTTTGATCCCGATTGCTTTTATTCTTGGCTTTGTTTCATCACTCATCTCAACTTGAAAATAAATATACATCCAAACAACTGAAACAAGTAATTCAATATCTCAGTGATGGAACTCATTCAACTTTTGTAGAAGCAAGACATACAAGATATAAAATAATTACGGCTGCAAATTAGTATAATGGAAAGAGAATTTCCAAGATGCACTACAAAAATCAATCTCAAGAAAGCACACAAAAGTGTAAACACCCCAATCCAAAACCCAAGGCACCCTTCTTTTCCTATATCAGTGAGTCTTAGCATGTACTACCTCTGTCTCTCCTTACGTTGTGGCCCGAACTAGAGAAGTCACATCTTCTTTTCTCCAACATATCAAACATGTCCATGGCATACAAGAACTTTTTTAAGGTCAAGAAGCACAAAGTGCTAATTGATAACCAAGAACGATCAGCAGTCGAAGAGCTATAGAAGAGAGGGAAAGGGAAATGTCATGTTTCATGAATAAACCTTCAAAAAGCCTATCTGTAAGTCACTTGGACCCATAAAGGACACTTTCCTATGTTTGCTAAAACAATCTTAGGCACAAACATAATTAAATGTAGCCAAACAGAAGATAATGTGGTCACCTCAGGTTAATGAAGATATATGGGATCTGAAGTTACCTCACTTGAGCAAAAAAATGAGAATGTTACAATCAAACATGATGACGTTAGAGTAGACCTCACCATCCTTGTCTTAGTCCCAGTTTCTTTCTTAAGGATTATAATGATACTCTGTAAGGCTTTCTTATCGATCATAATGATACTCTGTAAGCAATATTATCCCCTTATATCTTCTTTCAAGTCATAATCATGTTTTGTCTTAAGAATGGTAGAAATTTGTACTAAGAATAGTTAACTTTTCACCTCTTTATGGTCCTCTAGCAATTCAAGTGTTTTATGTGTATCTTTAGTAGAGAATCTCTATAAATAATGTTTTGGGCATTAGTTTATAAAGAACAGTAACCCCTAAGGCCATGCACCACCTTGTAATAATTCATACATAATATGAAGATGAGCATACTTAATTTACTAAGAAAAACGAAAATGAAAACATATAGTAGAAACTTATTGTAGCAATCGATGAGGTAGAGATAGATCCTGAATCTGACATACATGTGTCAAACATATTCCATTTCGATGGGTCTAAACCCATTATTTTTGGAGCCAACATATCCCAACTTTCATAACAACAATTTTCAATGTGAGTTCCACTTTTATGGGGCTAGAAGGGATCCAGATATAGGTAATCTTACCTCTAAAAATATGAACATATCCCCACTTCTATTTTGCCAAAAATTGATCACATAAGGTTAGCCACAAAGATCACAAAATATTATATGTCAAAACCATCGAAGCAAACGAGTCAACAATCATAGAATTCCCAAGATCTCATTAAAATAAAATAAATTAGACATGTAATATCTTGTTACTCCCTACGATCAGCATATTGGAATGAGTAACCACACTAGTTTGTCTCATGTGAGCAGTTAGAAGATGTCTTGGGAACCAAAGAAGATCATATAGGATCCTTACAAGAAACCATGCTAGCAGTTGATGAGTCGATTTTATCATAAAAATGGAGATTAACCTATCAACATAGAGAAATTATCATACAAAAAAGGTCAAAAGAACTCCATCAATATACAATAGTGACAAGAAACAGACACTATTGCGGATAATCAGTAGATGAACTGGAAGTAACCCACAATATAGCACTTCCAGTATTAATAATGACATTGCATTCCTTAGGTGGGGCTTCCAATCTTGCTCTAGTCAAATACATTCTGCTTGTACCAAAAAAGGAGCCAAAACACACATGAAATCAACACATTCATCAACATAAGCATAGATATTGAATAATGATGAAGAGAAGAAAAGAACGCACTCAAAAATGAACTATTTTATAAAATCTAACTAAAAAAAGGAACCCAAGCTCAAAAATATATATAGAGGTTGTCAAACAAGCAAGAATGTAATACTACTATACTCCAAAGCTTCCCATGTACAGCAACATTAACCAAAGAACCAAGAATCTAAAGAATTTCAGCTTGTTGTGGCCTAAAATTGTGCAATCTCAGCTTTACAGATGATTTATTGCTCTTTTGCAGGGCTAATGTAAATAATGTGAAGTGCTTGATGATAGCATTCAATCATTTCTCATCATGCTCTTCCTTAGAGGCTAGTTAAGATAAATCCCAAATTGTATTTGCTAGCATTTCAAAATGTGTATAGCAACAATTGCTACATATCACTAGCATCCAAAAGGGCTCACTACCTTTTAGATGCCTAGGCATTATTGTCAAGCCTTAGAGATTGACTAAGATTGACTATATGGTATTGGTAGATAGAATAACCTCAACGATAAAAGCATGGCCCGCAAAAAACTGTTTAATGCAAGAAAAATACATCTAATAATCTTTTCATGCTAAGTATGTTCTTTTATTGGAGTCAAATCTCTGTACTACCAAATAGTGTCTTGGAGAAACTAAATCAACATCTTAGGTAGCTTTTATGGGGATCTAATGTTAAAAATAAGAAAGTACTCTAGTTGTATAGTGACTTTGGCATTTATGACCCCCACCAAAAACAATCTGACATGTGACAAGGACTAAGTCAACAAAGGTCAGTGGTTGACTTGAAAAGAGGATGAACAACAATAAGGGTATAATGGTCATCTCACTGTCATGAGGAATGACCATTCTACTCTTGGGCACCAATCCCAAGATATAAATACCCCAAGTTGTCATCATTTATGGCAACACTTGAACATTATTCGTGATATAATATATAAGATGTACCCGCAAAATAAGTAAATTCTCTCTACCTTTGTTCTCTTTTTTTTTCTTTTGTTTTTCTTAGATTAACTTGAGCATCAGAGGCATTTTCCTCGGGACACACCTGAGGTTGCCCTTCTTGCAAATCGTTGAATAACAACACATGGACACCTTTAGCAGGCTAACATGTCAATCAACTGTAAATTTGAGCTTACATCGCTCACTCATCTAAGTTTTTTTAGAAACAGATTGACACCATATGTGGGGAATCATAGGTGAAATGGTTGATACTTGATATAAGATTTCAAAGCAATGAGATAAGCGTAGACGAAAATTGAATGAAAATCTGCCAAGGGAGCGCAACCACTCCCCGAATAAGAGCTCAGGAAAGAACACAATGGACTTCCTCTCTAGTCAACGATTCGTCATCGTTGAATAGCTGGGGAGACACTGAACCAAGTGAAAGAGGTTGTAATCAGGGGGTTGTGCGAGAAAGTAAAGGCACATGAGAATGAGCGAGGTCGTATATGAGGCTTTGAGTATGAACCTACACTAGGTTATTCCCTTTCATAGTCCGTACCAGAAGAACCAAAATTAGCACCTTCTGAGGGACCAAGCGCCTTACGGATTAGGATGAAGGATAATCGAGGCAAAGCCAACACTTAAGAATGATCACAACAGTATTGCCCTCTCCCACTCAGCTATGACCTTCTATGTGTCTAAGAGAAAGGTTATCAAATGGTATGAGAAGTAAGAAGAATCCTCCAGGGCCTTTACTTCGAATGATAGAACTTAAGGGAAACAACTCCGTCATCTGCCAGGACCATCGAGGAACAAGAATAGAGATTCATCCATCCCGCAATACTTGCCCTTTCTATGAACGGCTCGAGACAAGAGGGAGCACAATTGAGGGGCATCTTCTAAGCACCTTGACACTTCATGATTGATGGACACATACCGCCTTCAACAGCCTATGCTAAGGATTTAGGGCTTATTAAAAAGAGGTCCTTACCCTCATTCTCAACCCTTTTCAGCAAACAAATCATGGGGCATTGTACCCCAAGTAGGTCAAAATGCCGACATCAACTCCTTTGATGGTACCATTGACCTAGACGATCATCTAAATATTTGCAAGGCATAGATATATATCCAAAATATCGATGTGCTACTTACTGTCAGTACTTCCCCACTACATTTAAGGAGATCGCTCTAAAGTGGTTCAATAGTTTTCCCAATGGAAGTGCCACCTTATTCCTCCAACTCGTCGAACTATTCACTGCCCACTTCATTCAAATAAATGGGAGATGAGAACTAGTATCCATCTTGCTAAGATACGACAAATTAAAGGAAAAGACTTCAAGGACTATGGATTAGATTTAACTAGGACGTTGTCTTAACTTCTAACCTACATGGTGGAGTGGCTAATGCTAAGTTCCTCAACAGGTCACTTTCGAGAAGGTTCAAGTGTTCCTTTCTAGAGAGTAAGATAACAACATTGGCTGATGTAACGGCCCGAACATAATCTTCTTTCTAATTACATTAATTACAAATTAATTAAGTTAGGCCTCGCTTTTTAATTCATTAAAATTTTTAATTCAGTAACTGTCGTCGAAAATACAATTCCATGGTATAATATATTCCATGGTACAATATATATATATATGTAATATGGGGGTAAAGGATGAAAAAAAAATAAATTAAAAAAAAATAATTTAAGGGGGCCGAAGCCCCTTCGGGTTTTCGAAGGAGGAGAAGCAGCGTGCAGAGAGGGGGGGCTCTCGGACCTCCTTGCTCGTGACACCCACACCCACGCCGGAAAAGGGGGAGGGAGGCGCCGGTGGGGTCGCAGGCGACTGGCGACGCACGCCCAGCCGTCCCCCACCCCGGTCGCACGCAAACCCGAGCCAGAGAGAGAGAGGAAGACCGTGAGAGAGGGACAAAGAGAGTGAGAAGCGGAGGTCGCCGGCGGTGTTTCGGCGGCTCCTCCACGGCTTGCCGGCGGTGACAGTTCAGCAAGGGCCGACGACTAGGGGATGGGAAGCAAGGGATGAACCCAACCTACACCGAATCAACCCGAAGCAAACCCTAAAACGGGTCCTTTAGCTTGGATTCGAGGTGGGTTTCCTCATCCTTCTATTTATGGTTAAATTGTTAATTTCGATAAAGCTTATTGATTATTGATTATAGTTCGTTCAGGTTGAATTCAATAGTTATTGATTATAGTTCGTTCAGGTTGAATTCAATAGTTATTGATTATAGTTCGTTCAGGCTGAATTCAATAGTTATTGATTATAGTTCGCTCAGGTTGAATTCAATAGTAATTGATTATAGTTCGTTCAGGTTGAATTCAATAGTTATTGATTATAGTTCGTTCAGGCTGAATTCAATAGTTATTGATTATAGTTCGCTCAGGTTGAATTCAATAGTTATTGATTATAGTTCGTTCAGGTTGAATTCAATAGTTATTGATTATCAGTGATATGAGGAAATTTTAGCGTAAATTGAATGATACTCCATGTATATATATGTTAGTTGTACTGAACTAAAGTTTATCGACGACTAAAGTATAATGTTTATATATATATATAGTTCATTGACTATATGTCATTTGGTAATTATACGAAATTATTGAATACGTCAAGTTTATCGATATATGAAATTTATACGTAAGTTTATCGAATATATATGTGCATGGATAAATTATCGATACTAAGAAATTACTGACAATATGAGGGCTTCGGTTTATAAAGTTCATTGAATATATAATGTTCATCGCCGGCTTATAACGTTAAGTTCATTGAATATAAAACGCTCATCGATACAGGCTCACTGTTCCTATAAAAAGTATTAATTATATAACGTTCATTAGTTATGCATTTTATCGATTATATGTAATGTTCATCTCTTATTAAATATATATCGTTCATAGATTATGCATATTTATCAAATTATATATAGTGTTCGTCGATTATATAAGTTTATTGACTGTATAACGCTCACTGATTATGCATGATTATCGATTATATCGAATGTATCGAGTATACGACATTTCTTGTTTGCATAATGATTATCGATAGCATAAAAATCTCGATGATACGTAGTTCTTGGTTACATGAAGTCTATAGACATTTTAGGTTGATGATATGAAGTCCCTTAATTATAGAATAGACATGAAACCATTACCAATAGATCTTGATCCATAAGGTGAATTCATGGATTATATGATAGACATTTTAGGTAGAAAATAGTTCCACCTTAAATTGGAGCAGAAGTAAGGCCACATCGGTCGCTTCAAGCTGTCAACAAACAAGGTACAACACAGGAGGGAGAGATTTTCCGGAACCAAGGACGTACATTGCCTATGTTCTTCAAAAACTCTATGTTCTTCAAAAACTCACAGTATTCTCAGCAATGAAAAATCAAAACAAGATTCATTTAATGAACCAAGTTCTCAATGTTTTGTCACATAAACAAGTGGTCCCGCCAATTATCATCAGGGCTTATGCCCATCAAGTATCAAGGCGTATGCCGACCAATACACCCGCGCACGGCGTCAGGGCTTATGCCCATCAAGTATCAAGGCTTATGCCGACCAATATACCCGCGCGCGGTGTCAACTCAGGCTTCTCGATCGGCCTGGGGGGTGTGAGCACCTAAAGTACGATCGTTTCAAGATGTACATCGACCAAGGGGTTCACTTTCAGATAAGAATAAACAAATCAATGTTACTTATACATTCTCTTTCTCCTGTTTGCAAAACAAAATCTTTTGAAATGCGGTGCCCAACCATTTAACCTTCAAGTCTGTTTTACTGCATAGGGATGTACGTCTGAGTTTCGAAGACAAAGCTCAATTTTTCATTTCTCCGCCAGTAAGGAGAGGATTCAAAGTTCAAGTAGGCATAAGTTGAAGTTCCATGCTTTATAACTCTGTTGATATGCAGTAGAGTCAAGAGAAATATGGTTAAAGGAGACTCCCAATTCCTATGATAACTTACGAAATTATATACGTTAAGTAAACAAGCATGTGAGGTTCAAAGGTCACTTTGCTTCATTTTAATAGTTACCAATCACATGACGTAGTTATATGCTTTATTTTATGGTCATCGTTCTACGTTTTCTTACCTTCCTTATAGAAATCTATTCATGCATATGATCAGCTATTGTGTAGTATAGTAAGGATTATATCGCAGAGGAACATGACGGTTGTTTTTTAGTGGCATTGCTAACTTCATATAGCTTACTACCTGACGGCATCTTTAACGACATTATAACGACTGTGTACGATTTACATTATATGAACTAATACCAGCTTCGCTAATGTATTAAGCATCACGTATAAGATTTTAGCGATATGAGAGCTTTTCAAAAGTCGAGCAATCATGAACGACGGTCGTAAGTTTTATTGGAATGAAACTATTCTTTTAGGGGAGGGGGTTATCAACTGTATGCTTTTCGCTCACTCCATATGTCATTGTTGCCCTCCAGGTTCCTGAAGTTAGCTGAAATGAAGTCATTGCAACCCTAGAAGTAAAGTGATGTGCTTGTACGTGAGTTGCAAGGTGTATTAAAATGTAATGATTGTAAATTAAGTTTTGGTGTGCTTGGTTTGCATATCATTTAGAGTCGCTCTGTATGGCCGTATGAGCCACCATCTAAGTTGCCAGGGCTGTATTTTTCGATGTTTATTTGGTTAACATTGAACTGCATTGGCTATAGTGCTCCGGGTGGGTGGCCCGTAGAGCTGTGAACTCCGGCGGGTGGCCGTTGAGTTAGTTTTACTGTTATTTTCAGTGCAGGGAATTATTTGTAGGGCTGTAAGCCTGGAAAAATGGTCAATTTTTAGGAAAAACTCTATCCGTTTTGCCCCAGGATTTAAGAACAAAATGGTAACACTCTTGGCTTTAAGGTCGGGGGCATTACAGCTGAGGCTTTGCAAAACGCTCAAAACTTAATATAGGCCACAAAGACATATCCTGGTGATGATTTCATTCAACAGGACACTGCAAAAGGAGAGGATAAAAGAAGGACACCCCTAATTGGACAAATGTATGAGGAAGGAGGGTAAGCCTGGACGCTTCCACTCTAGTCTGAGAAACATCCTCATGAAGATTAAATATAACCCTATGCTGAGAACACCGATGCTCATTGAGATTCCATCTAAATTCAGGGGTAGCTTAACCACTTTTTGAGGTGGGGAAAGGGAGATGACGGAGTTCGTTGTAACCCTAGAGAAAAGAAAGACAATGATACTGATCAGGACATATAAGTAATAGCAACTATAGTCAAAGAAATAAACAACAAGGAATTGAACATTGGTGTAAGAAATCCAAAATTCAAAAACTCAACCAAGTTATGGCCACTTAGGAATTGAAGCTACTCATCTAACCAACTAGGATGTTTGGAATGTAGGACATGCATCCCTTGCAGACCCTCCACAATGATGCCTTGTAATACAACTCAAAATTACAACTGCCGTGGTGCAATGGATCCTTGTGGATATGAGAAGTTTGATAGACACCGTCACTCTTACTTGCCTCGAGAAGTTGCAATATGATGAAAAAGACTTGAAAGCTGTGGAAACCTCCATTGTATGGTTTAGAGGACAAGCAATGTATTCGTTAGGAATCAAAAAGTTGTCAGTCCGAGTAGGGGGGAAAAGGGAGCTCTCGAACAATTGAAGCAAACTTTCCTATTGTGGATATCCCAATGGCATACAATGTCATTGATGGATGCCCAACCCTTAGTGTCATCAAAATGATAATGGCACCTTATCTCCTACTCATGTAGTTTGAACTAGATGATGGCAAGGTAAGAAAGCTATTTGGAGACTAGAAAATGGCGAGAGAGTGCTACTATAAAAGCTTGAAGTCCTTAGGAATAAATAAAAGTTCCCCAACGAAAGACTTCCCGATCGAACAAGGTGGGGAAGCGAGTAACCACATATGCAATTATAGTGTTCTTCGCTTAGTCTGAAGACCATGAAAGAGCATGCCCAGAACTAAGTTGTCCCCTTATACCCTTCACGGCTAGAACGGACCGCCAACTTGAGAAAGGGCTAGATCTGGCGGCATGATGGTATCGTCTAACTCCTAGGATAGTACAAGGATCTATTCGCATTTGTACCTTCAGAAATGTCGAGAACACTTTATGAGGTAATGAAACACAAGTTAAGTATGAATCTTAGCCACAAATTGGTAGTTTAAAAACAAAGGCACTTGGAGACAGAGAGGAGTATTTCAGCCACTGTAGCCAAAGTGTAAAAGCCCTTGGACGCAGGTAGAGCTAGCAAATAGGTCAGATAGGATCGGGTTCGTGTTCGGGTTGAACTTAAACGGGTTAAACACCCCCCGACCTGAACCCGACCTATTTATTTAAACGGGTTGAAACTTCTAACCTTTACCTATTTACAAATTAAACAGGTCAACCTGATTATGACCTGTTTACCCGTTTAAGTAAACAAGTCAGAATCAAGTTACCCGTTTACCTGTTTTACTCAATTAACTTGTTTAACTATAGCTAGCCACAAATCATCCATGCATGATCCTAGATTCCAATTCGAACCTAAAAACATATCCAAGATAAGTTCATTGTTGTGATTTTTCCGCAAGTATACGGTTATTGTCGTAATACTAACGGACATCGTCCCTAAGGATGGATGTGAAATTGAGTTACTAAGTCGTATACGCTAACCCAAGATCAAAATTACTACAAATTAAGTTGAGCTAATTACCAAATATTTAAGTTAAATATGAAACTAAACTATTAAGATGAAGTAATTAAATTGAGAACCAATCACTCACTGATTTATAAAACAGAACGCACTACCAAGGAAAGGAATACCAAACTACAAATAAGGTGAGACACCAACACTTGGCCGTAAAGGTCAGCAATGGCTACCAAGCAGGAAAAAAAAAAACAGGGGATGCTACAATCGCTTAAACAAAAGAAACCTAGAGTGATTCAACTCCAAATCCTTAAAATCTCTCTCTTAAATTGAACAAGAACATGAGTGAATTATAAATTTTTGGAATCCTGACAACCAAATCGTAAATCTAAAAAGAACGAAAAATGAAATCCCTTATCTACTCTATGCTGCTCTACTCCTCATCTCTACTCTGATTTGCTACCCCCTTTTACTTACTACTCAAACGCCTCTGCTCTTTTTGTATTTCGACCTCCAATTAAAGCGCCCCATTCGAGCCCCTCCAATCAATTCCTGTAACCGGCATCTGATGATGGCAATGATGATGAATTAAATGGTGAGGAAAGCCGGGAGTAACGGCTGGGAAGAAGGAAGTGAGGAGGCCAGTTCGTGGCCCTGTTTTTCGGCTTTGCTGGGCACAAATAAAAAGGGGAACGGGATGAGTAACAGTTGGGTTGATGATGAGTGTGATTATAGAGCATGAAGGAGGAGAGAGAAAGAGATAGCAAAGCGGTGTGTCGGGGATGCCTTGTTTGTTTCCCCTGTTTTTGGGCCCTTATGGGATCTAAGAAGAGGAAAGGTTGAAGAAAGGGGAAAGGGAGGGGGTTTCGGTCATGTGAAACGCATGTGACAGGTCAAGAGCAGACTGTGCTTGAGTCACGGACTGGACCGGGGAAAGGTAAAAAAAAAGGCGTACTGGGCCTAGCCCGATGAGGGAAAGAAGAATGGAAAATGAAAGGAGGAGGGAAGACCGCAGACTGAGTTGGGTAATTACCGAGCTAGGCCAGACCCAAAGAAAAAGAAAGAGAAAGGGAAAGGGAAAGAGGGAGGAGGGGCGATCTGGGCTTGGTCTGGGAACGACAGGCCCAAGGGAAGAAAAGGGAATGAGGGATCGGGACTGGGCCACTGAGGACTGAACTGGGTTGGCCTTATTCTTGGGCTCGTGATTGGGGCTGTTTCGTTCCTTGTTTTATTTTTTTGATCCACAATACTTCATCTGCATCCTTTGACATCCAATTTATCCAGATTTTATTATTCCTACAAGAATAAATAAAAACACATTAACATCCTAAATTAATAATTTATTTCGAGCAAATATAGGTAATAAAGGGTATAAAAATGTAATAATTTCAGGCTGAACAAATGCCCCCACACCTAAGTTTTGCTCGTCCTCGAGGAAAACAAAGTTAAGAATCCTAGAAAAAGAAAAGAAAAGCCCTAACTCACTTTTATAGGAATCACGGTTGCATTTAACATGTGCAACAAGCCCTTTAAACTTCTAGGTTACCCTTAGTGGACGAGGAATGTCTCGTGAGGGTTTGCAGAAGATATACCCACAAAATCTATAAAAGAAAACTAAATAGAAACTTAAAAATCTTTTTGCTTTTTTTTAATTCAAAAATTAATATGTACAAAACTGGGGAAAGATATATACACATTCTAATCAACTAAACCATCCATGTAGCAAAGATAGTGGGCCACATATAAACAAAATGTACACATCAGGGCTCTGTACCCGATTACTGACATCAAAGTCCTAATTTTTCACCCCACTTGTACACCAAAGCTTTGAATCCTTCCATGTGCTCGTGTGCATGTGTCTCATTAGCCTACGACTTAGGTTTACCAAAATCAAACTCAATCCCACGGAACTGACACACCCTACAGTATTGATTTATTAACATTGGAAGCAAGTATTCCCAGTAGCAATATTACCTCAAAGGGTAACACCCAGTAACGCATGCCTCAAAGGGTTGCTTGTCATTCCAAATTTTATTTCATTTCCTTTTCGTCTTTTGTTTTGCTGTGTTTTTTTTTCTTTCAAATTTTGCATATTTTTTGTTTTTGGAATAAAAACCAAAGTAATTGTGTCAAAAACAAGTGGGAGAGCTGATAATGGAAAACTAAAACCTTAAGACAATGAGGATGATATAAATAGGGATTTGATTACACAGCGAAAATGAACAAATAGGATTAGAATTAGAGCTAAGAATGACACACCGAGGATAGAGGCCTAACATGCACATCATGTGAATACACAAGCTAATAATCAAAGTACAGGGAATTTAAGCTAATCAAAATAGTACTAAACTTTCCCAAAAATAAAACAAAAATCTTTTTGGATTTTCAAAAATTTTACGATTTTTTTTGTTTTGGTTTTTTTTGTATTTTTTTGTTTTGCGTTTTTCAAAGTATCCCCACCCCCACACCTATTTCGAGCAATGTCCTCATTGGGAGTAGAAAGAAACATAAAACCACAAAATAAAACTGAAAAAGAAACAAATAAAACAAGACTCACAAAAACATGACTCAAAATCAAATAGTCAACATATATACAAAAGAAAGACAAAAAGAACCAACTATACAAAAGGAAAGAAAAGGGAAAAAGAGAAAAAGAGTAAAAGAGAGAAGGGATGAAAAGAAGTTCTTAGCAATTCAGATCGGGTGCTAAGTACACCCGAGCTATTATCACTGATCCGGACTCGGCTCGCAGAGTATCAGACACTCCACCTCTTCCTTGCTAGGCAACTCCAGAAATTGCTTCAATCTTTGGCCATTCACCTTAAAAGTAGCACCACTGTCAGGGTCCTGAATTTCGATTGCACCATAGGGAAAAATAAGTGAGACAGTGTAAGGACCAGTCCATCGGGACCTTAACTTTCCTGGAAACAAATGGAGCCTAGAGTCATACAAGAGCACTTTCATTCCTGGGGTAAACTCTCTCCGAAGGATAGGCCTATCATGAAACAACTTCGCCCTTTCTTTGTAAGAACAAGCACTCTCATAAGCAGCGACTCTAATCTCATCAAGCTCATTCAGTTGCAGTCTATGCTCCTTACCAGCCTTAGTCAAGTCATAGTTGAGTTTTTTAATAGCCCACCAAATTCTATGCTCTATTTCTACAGGAAGATGACAAGGCTTACCATAAACAACCCTATAAGGTGACATACCTAAGGAAGTTTTGAAAGCTGTCCTATTTGCCCAAAGAGCATCTACGAGTTTGTCAACCCAATTCTTTCTATTTCGGCTCATTGTCTTTTCAAGAATCTGCTTAATCTATCGATTAGACACCTCAATTTGGCCACTGGTTTGGGGTTGATAGGGGTTAGCAAGCCTATGGACAATTGAATACCTCTTCAGTAAGGCATCAAAGGACCTATTATTGAAATGGGTACCCTGATCACTAATAATAGCACGGGGTATGCCAAATCTAGCAAATATGCTCTCTCTCAAGAACTTCATAACAACTTTAACATAATTAGTCATAGAAGGGATGACTTCAACCCATTTAGACACATAGTCCATCGCTAGTAAAATGTACTCATTCCCGAAAGAAGAAGGAAATGGTCCCATAAAGTATATACCCCACACACCAAAAATCTCCACCACAATGATGGGGATGTAACACCCGGGAGTTTTATTCCCTTCGTTAAGCCAATGGTGCTATTTTATATCGTTATAAAATCATATTCGGTGATTTTTGATAAATTGAAATAATATCGAGGCAGTCTGCCTGAGGGCTGATTTTATTGAAAAGAATGTTATTATTTTCATTGTTATTAGTTTTATTAGTATTAAGGATTATTATTGGGTACCACATTGAGCAGATTCCCGAATACGATTAGAATGTCGAGCCTTGAGAATAATCCTGCAATTTATTGAATCGAACTTTAATATAATGAAAATGCGAATAAACCGACCGATGATTATATTAATGGTTACGGTTCAAAAATGAAGGTTGGCAATTAGATTTACGGTATAGCAAGTTGGAGTTTTTACCAGTGGCTAAATAAAACAAAAAAAAAGCAAAAGGGGCAAAGCCCCTTTGTTCATTTGGGGAAGAAGAATCGTGAAAGGTGGGGGGGGGGGTCTCCTCGACCCTCCAGCCCCGCGACCCACACGCCAGATGAAGAGAGAGACAGAGGGGGGAGAGGCGCCGGCGGGCCGCCTGCGAGGGAGAGCTGGTCGCGGCCACAACTAGTTCGCGTGACCCCAAACGAATCCAGAGAGAGAGGCAGACGATAGTGAGGGTGAGGGTCGCGGCTAGAGCCTGAGACCGTGGCCACCACACCGTCGTGACCCCCCCGATTCCGACCACCACCAGCACAGCCACCCTTGCCGGATGCCGGTGACACGGCGACGAACAGAGTGGGCAGCAAAAGACAGAGGCAGCGGCACGACAATGGGAGAAACCGAGCCACACCGAGCCAACCCAAATCGAACCCCTAAAACGGGTCCCTTAGCTTGAATTCGAGGTGGGTTTCCTCTTCTTCCTATTTATTGTTAATTTCGATGAAAGTTTATCGATTATAGTTCGTTCAGATTGAATTGGAACTGATTATTAGTGACTTGAGAAAACTGTAGCGTAAACTGAACGATGCCTAGTATATATATATCTTGATCGTACTGAACAAAATTTTATCGATTATATATATATAGTTTATCGACTATATGAAATTTATTCGATTATATATAGTTTATCGAATTATAATCGGTTATAAGAAGGTTATTCGATTATATAACGTTTATCGATTTATATGAAGTTTAGTGATTTATCAATTTATGAAGTTTAGTAACTTATCGATTTATATGAAGTTTAGTGATTTATCGATTTATATGAAGTTTAACGATTTATCGATTTATATTAAGTTTAGCGATTTATCGATTATATGAAGTTTAGTGATTAGATATAGTCTATCGATTATATGAAGTTTATCAGTTATACATATAGCTTATCGATTATATAAAATTATCAATTATATCAAGTTTAATGATTATATGTCGTTTATTGATTATAGAAAGTTTATTGATTATATAAAGTTTACCGATTTATATGTGGTTTGTTGATTATCTAAAGTTTATTGATTTATACGTAGTTTATTAATTATATATAGTTTATCGATTATATAAAGCTATCAACTATATAAATTTTATCGATTATATATAGTTCATCGTTTATAGTGATTGCATAGAAATGATATAGTTATGAATGCTCATTTACCTGACTCCTAGGCGCTTCTAAATACTTTATCGGTCGCCTGTTTTAATTGACAAGTTATTGGTAATGAAATAACCCTAAGTCATCGGATTGATCAACCGAATAAGTCAGGTGACTAGTCGATAAATCCAGGGAACCTTTTGAAAAGAAATTGAGTAATAAGCATGGGTTACATTGCATCAATTGGATTCTTAGCGTAACCAACCTAGTACCCCCCTTTTAAAGTTTACATAGAACTTCACTTCAGTATTTTAAAGTTCAGGGTTTATTGCTCTACCAGTAGGCAGAGGCTTCAGAGTTCAGTGTTTCATAGTTCTGCCAATAGGCATAAGTTTCAAAGTTCAAAGTTCATAGTTCTGCCAATAGGCATAAGATTCAAAGTTCAATGTTCATAGCTCAGCCAGCTGATAGATAATTCAAAGTCCAATGTTTCATAGTTCTGCCGATAGGCAGGACACTCAAGTTCAATGTTTTATATTTTTACCTATAGGTAGAAGATTTGAAGTCCATAAATTCTATAGTTCCGGCAATGGGCCGTAGAGTCAAAGTCATACGTTACAAACCCCGTCAACTGGTATAGAAATAAGGTCAAAGGAAACTCCCAATTCACATGATGGTTTGTAAAACGTTATACTTTAGGAAACAAGCACGTAAAGTTCAAAGGTCATATTGTTGTTTACTAATCAAACGACATAGTTATATGCTTCACCTTATGGTTATCGTTCGTGTTTTAGCGAGGAAATTTACTCCTGTATATAACTTGTTACTGTATGGTGTAGTGAAATCATTAGTTTAGTGATTGCATTGCATTGGACACAATGATGGGTTTAGTATAATTGCTGGATTCATATAGCCCATTACGTAACGGAATCTTTAATGAATCTTAATGATTATGTATGACTTAAATTATATGAACTAAAATCAGTTTTACTGATGTATTGAGCATCACATATAAAGTTTTATGTGATGGATGAGCCTTTTGTAACATAAATCCCAGCAGGTAGTGTTTATGGGTTAGACCCCATTTGTTTTCATTGAATTTATGAGTTCATATTAATGACTTATGGTAAGATCATTGGGTATAGTTATTCTTAAGTTTAAGCTGTTGGTGCAAATGCTATTTCTCTTACATTGTGATTGGGACACACTATGCGATATGTGAGTTCTTCAACGATAGGTGAGTTCCTCAAAGAAAAGGAATTATGAACAACGGTTGTAAGTTATTATTGCATCGAATTTATTGTTTTAGGAGAGGGGGTTATCCACTGAGCGATAATTGCTCATTCCCATCTATTTTTGTTCCATTCCTAGGTTTTTGAAATAGCAGGTAAAGGTCGGCCCAAGCAAACCGAGATGGAGTCATCGCTGGCCTAGGAGTTAGCGATGTGCTTGTATGTGAGCTGCAAAATGTATTATGATGTAATGGGTTGGTATTTATGTTCTTGTGTGCCTGTATTGCATATCATTTAGAGTCACTCTGTATGGCCATGTGAGCCACCATCTAAGCTATCTAAGGCTGTACTTTTCATTGTTCATTTGTTTAAGCATTGAACTGCATTGGTTGTGATGCTCCGGGTGGGTAGCCCGTAGAGATGTGAATTCTGGCGGTTAGCCATTGAGTCAGTTAGCCATTTATTGTTGTTTTTCAGTGCAGGGAAATTATTGTAAGGCTTTGAGCCTGGGAAATCGTCAGTTTTTAGGAAAAACTCTATCCGTTTTGTCCCAAGATTTAAAGAAAAACCCTAACACTCCTAGCCTTAGGGTTGGGGGGGTTACAGGTTCAGTGGCATCATATCCTGCCTGCTGATTCTACCCAACTGCTGGCACCTAGGGTAACTCTTATAGTGCTCAACAGCATCCCTAAATAGAGTAGGCCAGTAAAAACCACATTGAAGAACTTTGGCTGCAGTCTTCCTACCACTAAAATGCCCCCCACATGCTTGATCATGATAGAAAGAAAAGACACTTATCACCTCATGGTCCGGAATACACCTCCTAAGCATTTGGTCAGAACAGTACTTAAACACATAAGGGTCATCCCAAACAAAGAATTTCACGAGGTGAAAGAACCTATCCTTATCGTTCTTGGTCTAACTCTCAGGGATCCTACGAGCAACTAGGTAGTTCACAATGTCAGCATACCAAGGATTAGAGTGGACGACATACAATTGCTCATCAGGGAAGCAATCAAAAACAGTTGACTCACTCTCTCTATCAGATAGAATACTAGACAAATGATCAGCTACAAGGTTTTCATAACCTTTCTTATCCCTAATCTCACAATCAAACTCTTGCTTTTTGCAAAAGCAAGATCCATCTCACTAGTCTAGGTTTAGCATCCTTCTTAGAAAGAAGATGCTTAAGAGCAGAGTGATCAGTATAAACAATCATATAAGACCCAATCAGGTAAGGTCTAGCCAAAAATTCTTTCTCAGTAACTGTGTAGTTCAGTTGGACATCATTCAAATTACGACTAGCATAATAGATGACATGGGGCTTCTTATCAACACGCTGTCCTAGAACAACCCCAACAGCATAATCAGATACATCACACGTCAATTCAAATGATTCTCCCTAGATGGGAGGATGAAGAACAGGGGCAGAAGTTAAGGCCTCCTTAAGCTTAGAAAATGCCTCAAGACATTCATCAAAAAAATGAAAAGGCACATCTTTAGCTAGCAAGTTGGACAAGGGCTTTGTAATCTTACTAAAGTCCTTAATAAAGCGATGATAGAAGTCAGCATGTCTTAGAAAATACCTCACTTCTTTCACACAGGTGGGAGGGGGAATATTAACAATCAAATCAATCTTAGCCTTATCGACCTCAATTCCATCTTTAGAAATAACATGGCCTAAGATTATTCCCTTCCTAACCATAAAATGTCGTTTCTCCCAATTCATAGTCAAAATTTTCTCCCTACACCTTTCCAACACTTTTCTCATATTAGACAAACACTTATCAAAGGAAGACCCAAACACAGAAAAGTCATCCATGAAAATTTCCATGCATAGTTCAACTAAATCTGAGAAAATGAAAATCATGCATCGCTGAAAGGTAGCAAGGGCATTGCACAGTCCAAAAGACATATGTCTAAAGGCATAGGTTCCTAAGGGACAGATGAAAGTAGTCTTCTCATAATCCTCATGGGTAATAGAGATCTGGGTATGGCCAGAGTATTCATATAAGAAGCAATAGAAGGAATGTCTAGCCAACCCCTCTAACATCTGGTCCAAGAAATGAAGGGGAAAGTGGTCTTTCTTAGTGGCAGCATTCAATTTTCTATAATCTATGCAAACACGCCACCCAAATTGCACACGAGTAGGGACTAACTCGTTCTTATCATTCCTAATCACGGTGATCCCCGGTCTTCTTAGGCAAGACTTGAATGGGACTAACCCACTCACTATCAGAAATGGGATAGATAATCCCATGGTCCAACCACTTCAATACCTCCTTCCTAACTACTTCCTGAAAAGTAGGGTTTAAATGCTTTTGACGGTCACGGTAAGGCTTAGCATTGTCCTATAAATGAATCCTATGCTGCACAATGGAATGACTAATACCCTTAATATCCCCTAAGGTCCAACCTAAAGCTTCTTTGTTCTTTCTATGTAGTGCAATCAACTTGGTCTCTTGGTTCCCATCTAGGTCAGAAGCAATAATGACAGGCAAAGATTCATTGGGGCCTAGAAATGCATACTTAAGAGAATCAGGAAGGGGTTTCAGTTCAAGAGCAGGAGGGAAAATAGATTCAGAAGCAGATTTAGACACAGCAATGAGCAAACAATCAGCAGTAGAACACAAGTAATCAAACTCAAAAGCATCATACTCAGGGTCATCATTCACAAGAAAGGACTCATACTCAACAGCAAATACATCATCACAGGCATCATCAAGTATAGATTCCTCTACCCAGTGAAAAGTAAAGAACTCTATATCATCAAAACCAGAGGGCTGCCTTTGCAGATTAAAAATGTTAAGCTCTAAGGTCCTGTTACCAAAAGACAGTCTCATCATGTCATTCCTGCAATTAATGAGGGCATTAGCAGTGGCAAAGAAAGGATGCCCTAGAATCACAGGGACTTGACTAGCTAAGTTAGACACCGTCTCAGTCTCAATCACAACAAAGTCCACAGGGTAAATGAATTCACCCACTCGGATCAGCACATGTTCAACTATCCCCCTAGGCAATCTGGTTGACATATCAGCTAATTAAATAACCATCTTAGTAGGTTTAAGCTCACCCCAACCTCTCATACTCAGTGAAGGGAATCAAGTTGACACTAGCCCCTAAATCAAGCAAGGCTCTATGAATGAGCTGGTCCCTTATAACTATAGAAATAGTAGGCAACTGGGGTCCTTATACCTCACTGGGATCTGATGAGATAGAGTAAAACTAGCACTAGAGGCTAAGAAAGCCTTCCTAGGAACATTGGTAACTCTCTTGGTTGTGCACAGATCTTTTAAAAACCTAGCATATGGAGGCATCTGCTGAATAGCATCGAGCAAAGGAATGTTGATCTTGACTTGAGAGAAGGTCTCTCTTATATTCTCAACATAAGCCTGGTCTTTCTTCTTAAGCCTATGGGGAAACGGAGGCAAAGAGATATGGACTTTCTCAGATAAAGAACGAGAAGAAGAAGAAGAAGAAGAAGAAGAAGAAGAAGAAGAAGAAGAAGAAGAAGAAGAAGAAGAAGAAGAAGAA
>JACYFF010031957.1:113239274-113275681 GCA_017589665.1 Selenicereus undatus | reverse complement strand
GCGCGCGCGCGCGTGTGTATGTGTGTGTGTGTATATATAGAGAGGATTAATTTTTTTATTAGCTAGTTGTACATGATCGATTGATGACAAATGGTCATAAGTTGCAACGAAATTTTGCTTCGAATCCAAGCTGCAAAATTTGTTAGCAAAAGGAGGACATCAACCATATTCTTCATGACAATAAATTGACGAGAGAGGTACGATCTAATTTTAACACCTATATTGTAAATTTTAATTTCTTTACTCTTCCTGTTAGGACTTAGTTGTCCTCTAGCCTTGAACCAAGCATTCTTCACAAGAAAGATTGGTCCATCCTTTTTGCGACCGCCTTACGGTGGTTGTGGAAGTGGAGAAACTTGATCTATTTTAAATATATAAATTTTCAATCACATAGACCTACAAAATGGGTTAAGGTAAAGAATAAAGAAATTCCCAAGGCAATGGATCCTAAGGATCAAGTTTTGAGTTGTGCTGTACTACCAGATAGAAAAGAAATATATGTTAAATGGAAAGCAACCATCCTCATAAAGTTGGGTAAAGCTGAACATTGATAGAGCTTCAAGATGAGATCATGGATCTGTTGGTGAAGGGGGTATTCAGAATCATCTAAGAAGTTGGATCAAAGGTTTTACAACCAAATTCAGAATTTGTACGCAAGTTAGGGCTGAATTACTAATTCGATTGAAGCGTGTAAAGATTGCTTGTGACGATGAAGTAGCATAATTGTTAGTTCACATGGACTCGCAACGGATGGTAAAAAAAAAAAAAGTGCTCCAGAAAGATCAAGCATCCTACAACACTGTGAGAGTGTTAACGTCTAATGCTACAGGCAGTTAAAAGGTGTACATTTCGCATTGCTATAGAGAGTTTCACGAGGCAGCTGTATCCAACGAATTTGGGCATTACTCAATCTTCCCCTATTGAGATTGTACTTGATCCCCCACCCCATATGGGTTGTAGCATGGGCATGTCTAATAAGAGCTTAGTAAGATTTGTCAAGCCCCTTGTCCAGTACCCCTCCTCCTAAAAAATCACTTAGATTTCTAATTGAGATTCTTTGTCAAATCCAAAAAGATCTAGTTAATGTACAATTTCATAATTATAGGTAGTTTTGCTTTACATCCGCAAAGGGGATCATCCTGTTGGATTTCTATAGTTCTATCTATGGTTATAACTACCCAGTGAGACTACAATAAATTAGATCATGGGACATAATCAAAACATTGTTGAGGCCCTATAAAGCCCAAGACCTCCCTCCCCAATGAAAAGGTCCAAACATATTGACAAGTAGAGACCCCAAAGTCTGATACCCGCATATGAAGTTGGATGAGTAACAATGCCAAAGCACCTATGAAGTCTAAACATCTAAGAGTTTAGGCACCAACTATAATTTAAACTCATAACTAATTGCACTTGCTATATATGGTATTGTTCTAACATTTTGTAAGTTTATTAATTGTTTCTTGAGAGAAATGAAATATTTACCTAATGATTAATATGGTAGTCTTCATATTTGAATCTCCCTCCTCCTTTGCGTAACTTACTAACTATTGCACTTCATTAAGTTTAACAAAAAATTGGTCCTATAAATAAAAGTCACTTCTTAAAAAAAAAAAAATCAAAGTGAATGCTAAATGTAAGCTATAAATTATTTCATAAAAGACAATGCTTCTCTTTTATGTCAAAAAGAGTACCATTCAATTAATATAGCTCTATTCGACAATAACTAGACAAACTAAGATCATTCTACGCCCAAACCAACATAATTCAGTGGGTCGAAGGAGTGACCACCACTTTCAGGGTCTCCAGTGGTTGACAGATAACTGTAACTAGAGTTGGGTAATAGGTTAGATCGGATTTGTATTCGTGTCGAACTTAAACGGGTTAAGAATTTCTCGACATGAACCTAACCTATTTATTAAATGGATTGAAAAAATTTGACCGGTATCCATTTAATTTTTAAACGGGTTGACCTGCTTGACCCTTTTAAGATAGATAGGTTGAATTCAGTCGCCTAATTACCCATTTGCGCATTTAATATTTTTAACTAATATGTAATTATATAGCATTAAAAATTAAGTTTATATATCACATTAAACAATTACTCTCTAAAATCCCTCCAATTCATCATAATTCACATTTTTTTGAAATTTTTGTATTTGCAATTGTCTAATAAAAAGGTAAACGGATAAATGACAAATGAAAAAATGAGATGGCTTGCTTAGCTCATTTATTTAAACCGATTAAATATGTACCTTTTCGTGTCGCGATTCTCGACCTAAACCTAACTAATTTAATTAAATGGCTTGAAAATTTATACCCAAACCCACTTAGCTTTGCATTGGTTTTGGGTCGGTAATCGAGTCAGGTTAGTTTTGCCCAACTCTAACTGTACCAGTGATCGGCTACCACCAACAACCACCATGGTAGTCGACATGAGTATGCTTTAGCTAAATATTGTGGCTACTAGTAGTCATCAGAGGGGAAGAGGAGAGAGAAACTAGAATGAGCAAGGAGTGAGACAATCAAGTTAACATGCACGACGTATAGTCATTTATGTAATTGTATGAAAGCATTATACGATTGTTTGAAAGTAGCATACAATTGTATAAATATACTTTGTATTTGCATAATGCACAAAGATTAAGTGTCGGACCGGAATGCTAGAGTTGCAACAACTCATCATTGGAACATCACCACATGTGAAATTCGTGCACAAGTTGAAGGTGAACCATCCACCAAATGAAGAAGCAAGTACCTGATGGTCTTTGATGGCTAGCAAACAATCATAACTACGGTCGACTGCCACTGGTGATAGAGTGTGCACGCGGATATGTAGAATTGCTAACTTGAGTTTAGGCTCAAATTCTCACTTGAACGTGGATATGACTTGGTTTAAAGGCAACGCCACCCGCCAAGACTAGGATCCACGAAGAATTGCATACAGGCTTAGCCACCAACAACTCTATAAAGGCTCCACTCAAAACTCACCACCTTGTTCACAAGGATAAAGAGAACTTAAGATTTAGAGCGAGAAAGCTTTGAAGCTCAATTGTTCATTCATTCAACTTGCTTTCAACTAAACTCGATTATGGCTTTTATAGGACTGGCCAATACTCTAGGGAACTCATCTTACATAGGAAAATACAAAATACAACTTACTAGATTAACATAGAAAATATAAAAGCAAGTTACTAAATAAACTATGGTAAAAACAATATAAATCTAAAAACTATGGCTCTTGAGACTTGTTCCCATCAGCATGGGGACTTATTATCTTCAATTCTCACATTAAGAAAGGGGGATGCATCATTGGAATCAGCTGGTCGTGCATTGGTTTCTTAGGGATGATGAATCCATTTGCATTTAATGCTTTCAGATTTCCGCGTATTCACACTACAACAGGGTCAGATTCAATGAGTCACAACTCTCTTGTTTCCGGTCCAAATTTGATGAAATAGGATTCATATGAAAGCTTCAGAAGTCTATTTTCCAATGGAAAGAGTTTCACTAATTTTGGTCCAACCGTTTGAGAGAAATGGGCCGTACTAGCCAGATGGTCCAAATTGGATCTGACAGTTAACTTTGGGGCAGTCCACTTTGGAGATTAATTTGACCGACCTAATGAACTCCAAATGACTTGAAACTTGTCCCATATGAAAGCTAACATCTTAAACTTAAAGATAGCCCAGAACAACCTTAGCCAAGGCATGTGGAGCATAGACAAAATTTGCCTCAAACTCAAAGTAACATTCTGTCCAAAAATTGTCTATGAGCACAACCTTCTGTTTTGAGCTTCCCTTATTCTTGTCGTCGGTTTAGCCTCAATTTAATGATTAAACCCTTTAGGAGGCCTCTTGACCTTCCCAAAAGAAGATGGTAACAAATCCTAAGGGCTTAGGATGGACCTTGAACTGAAACTCTAAATCAGTGCATGGACCAAGTCCCTCATGACGAAGCTTTTGAGTACTAAGAAGGACATGAGAGCTCTCTTGGAGTGAAATAGGCAAGGCATTTACTTCAGGTGACCACCATGAATGTCGAAATGAATATGGCTTCACCAACTGGCAATGGCTAGCCATTAGGGCGGACGAGAAGAGAGGGAACTCAAATGAGGAAGAGAGCGAAAATCAAGTCAACCACATAATCATTTTATACAATTGTATATGTGTGATTTTTATTTGCTTAGCCTAATGATTAACCAATTCAAATTTACCCAACAAAATTTTTTAAAAAGAAAATTAAACTCACCCCATTTTTTAAATAAATCTGATGTAATTGATGGAAAAAGGAAAAGAAATTATCGAGAGAGAAAGAAGAAAATAAGGATAGGAGACTAAATATGTAAAAGACAAAGATATAAATGTCTTTTATCACAAAAAGACAAAACAAAAAAAAAAAAACTTTAGTACAAGGCAACTCTAAAGTAAAAGATGGTTTTTCAAAGAGTTCAACTTTGCAGTTGGCCTTGCCATTAGTTTTCTCAAGCTCGAACATTGTTGTAGGGAAACCAATTAAACTATTGAATGTTCGACAAATGTGGATGTTGTTGAATATTTGTCTTTACAAGTTTTTGATGTACCTCCTCATCGTGTAAAAAAGTCTTTATTAACTAGCACTGGTAGTAGTGTCTTATTACATATAATATATGCTAAATAATTTTGGAGTTGTACCCCGCGTTCTCAAACAAAAAAAAGTTCTCTTACCATAAATTTTATTTTTAAAAAAGATTGAACCAACTACTTCTAAATTTGTTGAGAAAAAGTATTAAACTTTCATAAATGATAGGGGTGTTTGGGAAATAGTTTTTCGAAGAGTTTTTTGATCAAAAAGAGTTTTTTTATTAAAATTAGCTGTTTGACTAAGTAAAAAATTTAATTTGGGTGTTTGGTGAAAAGACTTTTTAGAATAAATTTTTGGGTCTAAAAAGCTAATTTGAAAAGGTTAATTTTATGAGCTTTTTGGAATAACTTTTTGAAGAATTAGCTTTTTTTTCTCACAACTTTATCGAAAATAGTTAATTTTACTAAATAATTTTTCAACAAATAGTTAATTCAAACGACTAATATAAATAATTAATAATTAATATAAGTAGTTAATAATTAATAACTGTTTATCAAACATGACCGATAACTTCAGCAATTACTAAACGAAATCAAGACAGTTAGGGCCTGTTCTATTTCGCGTTTTAGATAGATAGATAGATACAAGGAGATGTAAGGAGCTGTAAGGAGATGTAAGGAGCTGCAAGGAGATGCAAGGAGCTGCAAGGAGATGTAAGGAGTTGTAAGAAGCTGTAAGGAGATGTAAGGAGCTGTAAGAAGATGTAAGGAGCTGTAAGAAGCTGTAAGGAGTTGTAAGGATAGATATAAGGAGTTGTTGAATTGTAAAAGAGTTGTATAGTATAATTTGTTTTAGATGAAAAATAATAATATTAAAATAATATACTTAAGAAGCTATATTTTGTATTTTTATTATTATTATTATTATTATTATTATTATTATTATTTATTTTTCATTTTTCATTTTTATTTTTTACTTTTTTTATTTCTTGTATTTTTTGTAATTTTGTAATTTTTGTAATTTTATTATTTTATTTTTTATTTCTTTATTTCTTTATTTTATTTTTTTATTTTTTATTTTTTATTTATTTTTTTTTAAGTTTTTTATTTTTATTTTTATTTTATTTATTTTTTTATTTTTAAATTTTCTGTTTTATAATTTTGTAATTTGTAATTTGTAATTTTTATTTTTTATTTTTTAATTTTTAATATTAAATTTTAATTTTCATTTTAATTTTTTAATTTTTTAATAAAAAAATAAAAATAAAAAATAAAAAATAAAACTAAAAATTTTTAAAATTTTGACAATTTTAAAATTAAAAATTAAAAATAAACATAAAAATTGAAAATTAATATTAAAAAATTAAAAATTAAAAAATTAAAAATAAAAACTAAAAACAAAAAACAAAAAATAAAAAATGAAAAATGAAAAATAAAAGAATAAACAAAAAAATAAAAAATTACAAAATTACAAAATTACAAAATAAAAATTAATAAATTAAAAAAAATTAAAAAAAATTAAAAAATTAAAAAATTAAAAATAAAAGATGAAAAATGAAAAATTAAAAAAATAATAATAAAATAATAAAATAATAAATAATAAAAACTAAAAAATAAAGAAAAAAAAATTTATAATTAAAAATTAAAAATTAAAAATTAAAAATTTAAAAAAAAAAAAAAATACAAAGTACAAAATAAATACAAAGTAAATAAAATGGAGATGTAAGGAGATGTAAGGAGATGTAAGAAGATGTAAGAAGATGTAAGGAGATGTAAGAAGATGTAAGAAGATGTAAGGAGATGTAAGAAGATGTAAGAAGATGTAAGGAGATGTAAGGAGATGTAAGAAGATGTAAGGAGATGTAAGAAGCTGTAAGGAGATGTAAGCTCTTAGCTAAATCTTAAAAAACGCAGAATAGAACAGGGCCTTAGTACTTCCTTTAGCATGGGGTTTCCCCATGACATCTGGTGCATACAAAATTAGTACAATACATATTGTTGCTTTTTCGATAGTGATGAAGGAATCAGGAAAAAGTTGTCCTTGGGTAGTGGAGGATCTAACGGTATTCTTATGTTCCCATCATTCATTCATCAAACACTACCTACTTGATTGAAAGAGAGTGAAAGAGAGATTGTGTGATTCTTGATGAAGCATTCGTTTTGGAGGAGATATTAAAATACCCACCAAATTAAATTAAACAACAAGATGAGGCTCAAGATTTGGGTCAGAAAGCCCATTCTGGGTCTGCTTTTTGTCACTGTTTTCGCTCCCATTGTTCTTTTTACTGACAAGCTTTCAACCTTCACCTCTTTCTCTCGTAAGTTTTATTTCTCTTGAAATCTCTATCTACATTCTTACTGCTTTTTCTGTCGCTGATTTTTGTCCTTTTTTTGGGGTATCTCAGCTCCAACAGATCTCATCGAAGACATTCCGACCTTTGTGAGTCGCATTTCTCGAATTCTTTGTTTGATTAGTTTACAATTTACATCAATTTGTGTCTAAATTTTGTGGGATATTGCAGAGAGTTAGTGGGGATTGATTTTTGGTTAGCCATTTTAGTTTAATTGTTCTGATATTACATAGGAAGCTTAATGTAATCTCAAAGGTTCGATTTTAGTTTAATTGTTCTGATAGAAAAGGATATTTGATTTTTGGTTAGCTATTTTGAGTAATTCCCATAATTAATTTGGTTCACAGGAAACTGCAACAGCCCTAAAAGTGTCTATTGGCATTGTTTACTCAGATGGCTCTGCCAAATCTTCATCTTTTCCTCATGTCTCCAATAAGGAGGATACCCATAAGATCAGACCACTTAAAGGTTATTTCTCGTTTTAGATTTGTACTTGAGTTGCATTATTTGTCAATGATGGAAAAACAACATGTCATTGTGTGTTATGGCTTTGTCAATAGACTTCCTATGTTCTTGCCTTATGTGGGATTCACACTGTTGTCATTCTTGTTGCAAATATGTAATGAGGCATGAGTAATTACTATTATTTTTTGATTTGGGTGTAGGTGTGTTTGAATCCCAGCTGGGTTCAGAACCAGTTAAGCACAAAAGGAGTAGAGTGTTGTCTGTAACAAGAACGAATGGTGATGGGTCTGGTGAAGACAACTCTATCAGACAAATTACTGACTAGATGCGTGATAAAAATGGAGGGGATGATTTGCAGAAATCAGTAGCTGAAGCGGGAGCGGATAAAATGAATGTTACCTCACATGCAGTGAGTGTATTTGTTTTTATTTGGGATGCCTTTGTTTCCAAGATATCACCATCCATCTTGATATGCTTAATGCGATAGAATTTTTTTATTTTTATTTTCATATTTGTATGTTATATATATGTATGTGCATGCACTGCAGTCTGTGTAAGTTTTTGTTAAATTTAATGAGGATGCATCTTGATGATATCTTTGCTAGGCATTGCTGACGTTTGCTAGAACCAGAATGTCAATGCTGAGCTTTGCTATATTTTATGTCCTCACTTTCTTCCTAGATCGGCATAGTATTGAGAGATTGAAATCTTTCCTGGTTTAAGGAGTGCATTGGGGAGATCATATTAAATTTATTGATAATATTTTCCTTAACCCTAAATTTTGTTTAGTGCATAATACGTTTGTCACCCCAAGGTCAACTTCATCTGGGATAGTTTCGTGGACCTTTGTTTTTGCATCAGAAACCTAACTGTTGCAGTCTGTAAAGGGATTGAAGGCCCACCGTTGAATGTTCCTTATTTGAAATACTTGTTCCGTGTACGAAAATTGTTAAGTCAAATAATTTTAGCTGTGGCAACAGGATCCTCATAGCATGATACCATTCTTAGAGTATTTGCAAATAATAAATATATTTAATGTTGAAATTATTAAGTCAAATAATTTTAGCTGTGGCAACAGGATCCTTATAGCATTATAACATTCTTAGAGTATTTGCAAATAATAAATATCTTTAATATCGAAAACAGTGCAAGCTGCATAGCAGGAGCAGATTTTTTCTTATGTAGTTCTATGGCTTTGTTTGGTTCTTGTGGATGACAACAATAGCAATGATAAAAATGACATCAACTTTTGAACTAGAACTTGGAAGTAAAAATAGTCCAATGGCACTAGTATAAGCGGCACCACATATGTTAGTAAAATCAGGTGTCAACCATTCAAGTAATAGGCTTTAATGGTATCTTCTAACATTCGTTTTATGATATTTAATATTTTGTCATGATTTGTTCTTTATGAGAAGGAATCTTCTTCTTCTTCTTCTTCTTCTTCTTCTTCTTCACTCTTTCCTTTGGCTTGTGGGAGTGGGGAAGCGTTAACAAGTTACAAAAATGGTGGTAAACAGAACTATAGATCCAGGGCTTCTTGCCCTAGCCCTAAAGGTTTTGTGCCTCCTCCTCCATGGCTTCCATTGTCCTTGCCTACTGTACCTGATCTTTTGCAGTTAAAGGAGTCGTTCAATGAGAGATTCTGATTGCTTTGCTTACTTTCTTATCCTCGTAGTTCTTGTGGTGCTGTATGTTGCCCTAATTGTTCTTCATCTTTTTATTCTCAAGGATATTAAACACGAAGAGCTTTCTGTTCGAAAACCTGACAGCATAAAAGTGATGGAAACTGGAATAGTGGAAGGTAGAATGGACAGAAAAAAGGAGCGGAAGGGCTAACGTACTGTTATGGTCCAATACATCAAGGATCAGCTTATTAGGGCTAAGGTCTACCTAACTCTCACAGCAACAAGGAATAATGCACATTTTATTAGGGAGCTTCGACAAAGAATCAAGGAACTTCAGAAGGCATTTAGTGATGCCACCACAGATTCGGAACTCCCTGGGAGGTAAGTACATGATTTTCACCATTCAGTCTTGCTTTATTAGTTGACATTTTATTCATATACATACTTCATCTGATTCTGATTGTAGTGCCAAAGAGAAAATGAAGGCAATGGATCTAACATTGGAGAAAGGCAAGCAACTACAAGATGATTGTATTGCCATGGCAAAAAAGCTTCGTGCCATCCTTCACACAACTGAAGAACAGCTCAGGGTGCACAGGAAGCAAACTACGTTCTTGAGCCAGTTGACTGCCAAAACACTTCCAAAGGTCTTCACTGCCTTCCCTTGCGCCTTTCAACTGAATACTACATGTCGAATTACTCAGGGAAGTTGGATGATCCTCAGCTTTATCATTATGCAATATTTTTCGAGAACATTTTGGCAGCAGCTGTGGTTGTGAACTCTACTATTTCTAATGTGAAGGCAATCATTATGGATAACCATGGCTCAATTCTTATATTTCTTGGCTTTTTATTCACCTGGATCACTTCAAATACCCTTGGATGCTAGACTGTTTGACAGTGATGTGGACACTAACACTTACAATGGAGATAAGGAGCATGTAAAAGAGTTTCAAAGCAATGGCAGAGTACCTAGGCACGTACTTGTGTTGGACACTTATAGGAGAGTCCTAGTACAATGAGTTGTTTCCTGGTTTGCTAATGCCTGGGAGATAGGCGGGGAGTTTGGCAGTTGAAGTCTGTTTTAGTGTACAATACTTCTGTTTCATTTTCCTTAGGAATCGCCATGTGGTTTGATTGAGTTCATTGTTCTTTTCATAATTGTCGGATATTAAGAATGTTCCTATGTTTTCTGAAGGCATGGAGTTTTTCATGGTTGACTGGTTGAATCAAACGCCAACATTTTCTTGGTGAAGATTTCTTGTGTTGTAAGTAATTGGAATCTGATTAATGCTTATACCTTGACATAGTTTATTATAATACTGGATGCATTTGTATTCCCTCGAATGTGTATCATCTCTGTTCCTTGACGAAATGCAAGTAACAGACATAAAGCGAGATCTAGAAGAGGCAAAAGACACATTTTATTACTTGTATCTTCCTTCCACATGTCAGTAATGGTTTCATCATGTGTTTATACCTGTGGATTGGGTTCATTTCTTCTGGCTTCAGATTAATTAGACCTCTTCCAGTCCGTTTGTGCTGATGCAGCTTGCTATCTCATTGCAGGATCCATCAAGCCATGTTTTCCACATAGTCACTGATAGACTCAACTATGCTGCCATGAGGATGTGGTTCTTAGCAAATCCACCAGGTAAAGCTACAGTTGACGTCTAGAACGTTGAAGGCTTTACATGGTTGAATTCAAGCTACAGTCCAGCGCTGAAGCAACTAGGTTCTCCATCCATGATAGATTATTACTTCCAGGCTCACCGAGCCACTGGCGATACAAATTTAAAATTCAGAAATCCAAAATACCTTTCTATCTTAAACCATCTCTGCTTCTACCTGCCTGAAATCTTTCCAAAACTCAAGAAGGTTGTGTTTTTAGATGATGATATTGTAGTCCAGAAAGATCTAACTGGTCTTTGGTCCATTGATCTCAAGGGGAATGTAAATGGTGCAGTTGAGACTTGTAGAGAAAGCTTCCATCGCTTTGATCGTTATCTGAACTTCTCACGTCCCTTTATTTCCAAAAACTTTGACCCCCGTGCTTGTGGTTGGGCATATGGAATGAATGTCTTTGATTTGGAAGAATGGAAGAGGCAAGACATCATAGAGGTGCACCACAGATGGCAAAGGCTGGTGAGTAATTTGGATGAAATGTGTTGTTATATTTTTGTACTGCTATTATTTAGAATATGATAATTGAAGTTCCAATGGTGATGCCTAACAAAAAGTTATATCAATTACCCAAGGGCTGAAACATAATTGTTCACTTAACTGTTCCTACTGGCCTTCTGTGATTTCAGCTATCTAATTTGTTCCAATTCGTGGTTACTTTATGCTCACCAACTTCTATTTGGATAAGAGGATATAGAATTCATGCGTCAATGGCTAACTGGTTTCATGCATCAATCTTGGTGTCACATTTAGTGTTCTAATGGTAGTGTCTGTGCTGAACTAACTCATCACCTCTCTTGTGTTGGCTGGGTCAAAGCCTGCTTGATCTTGCTTTGGCTCAATCAAACTGGCTAGTAACCAAACAAGAACTCGTAAGGCTCGAGGCTGAACTAAGCTATTTGTATTTTGTTTTATGTTGTCTTTGTTTTATGAAATTCTACTGTTTCAGTTTCTAGATGTGGCTGTCTATTGTCCAGTATACTTTTTAATTGAAGTTTAGTCTGATACCCCCCAAAAGGGGGAGTGAACTAGTTTTTGTTGGAAAAATAGATAAGATCAAGCTCAAACTTGAGTTGAGGCAATGACAGTGTACCTGAGCCCTGTGTCTAAACCTAGGATCAATAAGCTTTTAGTCGAACCAAAATGTCCTCCTCTCTCCCCCCATAGGCTCACTTCCGAGGATTGGTTAATCGAAGTTAAAACTCTGAATCTAATTTGCAGAATCACGACAGACAGTTATGGAAGTTGGGGACTCTGCCACCCAGTTTAATTACATTCTGGAAGCATACTTACCCCATTGATAAGTCATGGCAAGCCTTTGGTCTTGGCTATAATCTGAATGTAGACCGGAAGGAAATTGACCGAACTGCTGTCATACACTACAACAGGAACATGAAGCCTTGGCTTGAGATAGCGATTCCCAAGTTCTGTAATTACTGGACCAGATATATCGATTATGACCAGTTATTCCTACGGGAGTGCAACATCAGTCCATGATTACAGCAGCACGACCTTATATGTATCTCACTAATTTTCGGAGGTTAGTGTACTTCTCCCGGTGGACAGTGAACCTCCGTTGAACTCGGCCCTTTGCTTCTTCATTTATTTATTACTAAACGCTCAATTTTTGGTCCTTGTTTATGCTTTATGTGGCTCATTTTAAGGCACAAAGCGATAATCATTGATATTCTTTGCACCCTCTGTGATTGGAGATCTCTAGTACATATGTATATGATCGAGTTTTGTAATCCGTGTTTGTTATGTTCATTCCATCTAATCGGATCAGATGTTGAATTATAAGATCAGAAATTTTCAGTAGCTTTGTTGAAATTGAAGAGAAATGAACTTGACTGTATAACTGGATATGAAATATTCGACCTTCTTCATGTGCATCAACCGGTAATGTTCTTTTCTCTGTGTCTGAATTCTTGGGTGACACCAAGCTTGGAAACCTCTGTTTCATGATGGACTCGGTGGCCTTGTCCATGACAAGATCCTTCTGCTTCGAAATAATGTTCATTTTCTTAGAAAGTCAAAATGAGAAATGAATTACAACACTATTTGCTTGTAATCCCTTTTTTTATTTTTTAAAATTATTGTTCAATAAATGGTTATGCAGTTGTTTTGAGCTGGTACTAAGAGTGTCTGAAAAAGACCAAAAGTTGGTAAGTATAAATTGACATATGAGATCACCAAATCGTTGGTGATTCTAATCAACCAAAAAACTAATTGGGTATAATGGGCACTTGATTACAATTGTTAATGCTCGGGCAAAATGGACATTATCCCGTCCAAGACATGGACCCCAATGCTTTCCGAAAACTTCTGTATGCTAATATCCTGTTCGATATATGCTGAACACCGATACTTTTTGAAAGTTTCTATCCAATCGATACTCTCATATATGATATACATGTAGTTATGTACAAAATTAGGAATTAAGCTGTGTTATTTATGCTTTTCGAAGCAAGGCAACAGCAAAGCTTTTTCACTGTATTGAATTCCTATGCAATCCATGCTCGCGATTCTTATTGCGAGCAAGTAGTGATTATTCACCCCAGACACAACCCTCTCCATAAAATTAAAAGAAATAATAAACACAAATGATTAGATAATCCATCTTCATCAATACATATATATCAGCTTCATAATTCCCATTCTCTGGTCACCAAGTTACAACATTTCAATGGGAGCAACTGTCCTTGAAACCTAATTTTCTTGTTGCATGAAGCTCCAGGATGTGATCCTCTTGGAAGCACGAACATGATAACTCGGAATCAGCTTTTACCTAACATAATAGACAGATTTAGATCACAGACAAAGATTTCAGGGAGTATATGAACAGTCTAAAGTTGAGTTCATTTAGATGGAAGTACAAAACTTCAGATCTGTGGACATTTCTATGTTGGATTATCCAGCTATAGTCGCCTGCATTTGACCATATTAACATATCCTTCAAGGCTGCTAATCCTGGCTTCAATGCCAGAGACAAACGCTGGAGACTGAGAGACATGATCATTGTCCTTGTGGTTGTTATCATCATCGTCATCATCATCACCATCATCATCATGAATAATCACTATATCATGTGGTGGACGTTCAACAGCTTCATTACCCACCATTAATGAGCAGTGCTGAGAATGGCACGTGCTGCTACTTCTGAAGGTATTGTGATACCTCTCTTGTAATTCTCGATGATCTTTGCCCAACACAGTATGTGTATCCTTGCCTATGTCCCCCTTTCCTTCCATCAAAGGCGAGCCCCTTAGTAAAAGAAGAGGATTCCTCCATTTGCAATTTAGAAGCCCTATCGAAGGGGGAGGGGGAGGAGGGAGGCGACGAAGGAGGAGCTTTTTCGCCTCCAACTCCCATATTTCCATCTACAACATGGGAAAGTTTCTCATTTGCCATAGGATCATTATGACGAGCAAATATTGCCGCCTTCCACCAATTAAGATACTGGATGGTAACTTCTCCATTGACTTCTCGAGGAGGTAAATACAACTTCCAACCATCAAGTGGCGTGTCATAGGAGATCCAAGCACGGTTCAAATTACAGTCTGATTTAGGAAAAGAATTAGGTATGTCCTGATCCATTCCGAGCTGCATTCCTACTCTTTGTGGAAGGTATTGCTCTACACAGTCCATGCCTACCAACTCACAAGCTCTTAAACACCAAGCAAATGATAATATTTCATCTTCTACCTTAGAATTTATCCATACCCACCTCTCATTATCACTATAGAACTCGGGAAATTTCCAATTTTTCAAGTGCAAAGCGTAAGGCCTCCACAGGAAAATGTCTTCAGCAAATTCAATCTCCTCCATCAAGAAACCACTTTGCGATTTGTTTACATTATGCCATCGAGCCAATCTTGGCTCACCAAGCATCAAAGAGGTGGGTTTGGGACTCAACATGGGAAACCTCTCCTAAAACCAGAGTTGAACTATTTGAAATGGCGCCCAAAGAACAAGGTCCAAATCATAATCATTTGCTTTACTGACGAAACTCACAATCTTTCTTTTCAACAAGCTTAAATCTCTGTAAATTGAAGCCAAAACAGCAGGAGCTAATGCAACCTTAACCCCCTTACTAAGACTAATTGCAATGCCAAAAACATTTGGGTTAATCAAGTTGTATGAATTTGTGGAGAAGACATACCTTGATAACCACAAAACAAGAAGTGCAACATGCTCTAACTCACCTCCTTTGCCTCTAAAAAGGCTCATCCATCCATAATGACTTGCATTATGAAACACCCTTCTGAGTTCATGACATGCATCAGCCAGTTTGGTCTCAATTTCCCCAAATTCCTAGGTTCTTTGAAAAGGGCTAATGACAGAAACCCCTAAAACAGAGAACCCACCTAAAACCATAACGTCTTCCAAAGTAACGGTGGACTCACCCAATGGAAGATGAATGTGTTAGTTTTAGGGCACCATTTCTCTGCTAACCCAATAATTAACTCATTGTGCCTTTTGATTTGGTATGTAGAAGCTCTAATGGCATCAAAAATCCCAAGTTTTACCAAGAAATTTTGGTGGGTTTTCTGCAAATTCTCAACCCATGTCTTCCATGTCTTCAGGGGTCTTGAACTACCCTTGAAATGAACCCCATTCGCGAGCCCAAATATGCCAGGGTTTGAAGTGAAAGAAAGAGAGGGGAGTTTAGGGAGGGTTTGATTTGTAAGGTTTATCCGGGGTTCAAGGAAATGGGCATTTTTCAGAGTTGGAACCCCATGTCCAGAAGTTGGAAGAATCAGCTCATTTTTCCTTTCTATGATCAGGCTGTACTGATCATCTTCTAGTTTTGGTGTTTTCAAAGCCATTGATTTTCAGTTCTTTGTTTGTGCTCTCGCTCCATATGTGCCATCAGCAGAAAAGCAGGCTTTGTGCTTCTTGGAATCTGTTTTTTCTTTTTCTTTTTTTTTTCCACGTATTTCCACTTTGCATCAAACTACAAGTATGGATCGGATCCAGGTTGATGCACACTTGTATGAGTCTATTGCTAAGAGCACCTCTAGTAAGAGTTCTAAAATTTAAAATTTTAGTACAACAATAATAATAACAACACCTCTTAGTGTATGTCCCGCTTTCGCGGGGTCTGGGGAGATCCAACTGTAGGCAACTTTACCTCTATCATTATTCCTACCCATAAAGAGGTAAAATTTAAAATTTCAGTGCGTTTCTTTATTTCTCCATCAGATAGAATTATAATTTATATGACAAAATGAAATATTTATAGTGAGCCCATTTTATAATGCACAATCTTTTTAATTACTTAAAAATTATATTTTTGTCAAAAGAAGGAAACAAATAATATAAAAAGACAAAAGGCAAGAAATACGGGTAGGAACGCTACTGTTCTGTCCTGCATGCCAATCCAAGCAAGCTGCAAATGCAAGATGGGACAGTGAGGCCACATTTGGAACGTTAGTCATGCTATATTGATGCTCTCAGTGACAGGATTCAGACTTCTGATTTTCTACTTTCTCCAAAGAAAGTTCACATTTTTATCGAATTTTTTTAATTAAAGAGCAAAAGAGGGAATCATATTCACCAATGATCTCTTAGTTGATCGATTGAGGTGAGAAATTCATTAATCATCTGTGACATGACGCTTAAATTTTTTTCTGGACTTTAATTTAGAAATCTTCTCTCTTTTTTCTTTTCAATTTTTCTGATTTTCTCATTTACAATAAAGATAAGGAAAGTAATATTCAAACAGTTTGGTTTTATCAAGAGAAGAGATATAAATGCATATGTTTGAAGATATGATAAGATTGACATTTCAGAATACAAGGGGGGTAGGGAAAGACTAATGAAAAATCGGAATGAAGTAATTAGACATGATATAAAACACTTTATATGTATAAAAGACATGGCTCAGGAAAAGAGTTTTTAAAAATCTAGAATTAGAGTGATCGATGTTCAATAATTTGTTATTTATACTCGAACTTTTAGTCACTTAGCGAACTATTTTGGTGCTCGACTTATACATTGGAAAATTGTTTATCCATACTTCCTAGTATTATTCATGTTATTGTGCCACACCTAGTTTGCATATTGATTATTTATTTCTTACAATGCTTAATGATGCTTGATATAATTATTTATGGCTTCTTCAGTTCAAATGTTGTGTTTCACAAGATTCCCACCCAACTAAATGTTTTTTGAAAATTTTCTTTGTGAGTCTCTTGAAATTAGTCTATGTGCATGCATGTATACTTACAGAAGTAAAACTGTTTACATTTGAATATTCCCAAACCTTGCAAAAATCGAATCCACAATAAGAATAATTATTATTGTTAATTATGCTAATTTATGTAATGTTTATTTTTTTGATGATTAATTGACGAAACACCACAAAAGCGATAGTAGAAGGAGAATCATGGTTAATTAGGCATCACATATCTAGTCATTATTGTAAGATAGCTCTAGAAAATGCAAATGAAAATAGTGTCTTCTCATCATTGTAGTTTTATTATTTAGTAGTACTATTAGTCATTTTTTTTTCACGATAAGATATAACTACAAAAAAATGTAAGAAATTGTGAAATGATATAAAAAAAACTGAAAAAAGCTGTAATGTAATGTATTTGTAAAGTAACCGTAAAAAGACATATGAAATTATAAAAAACTTTAAACTGTAAACTATAAGCTATATATATTTCTTGTCGCGGAAAAGCACAGAGTGCATAGTCTTACAATGAACTTTTCATTTAGACCCTCCCAAAAATAAAGAAATAAATTCAGAATATCCAAAAACAATACAATCCGGCTGAGCTCTCTACGAAGCCCATTAAGCCCAAGCCTAATTTCTGAACCCAGTTCGTGTATCTGGAAAAATCCCAGCTAAACCGCCACTACGCACTAGGGTTACTCTAGTAATTCCATACTCCAGAACGCTTCTCTCTCTCCCCCTCTCTCTCTGCTCTTCAGGACAGAAAAACCCCAAAAGCCAAGAGAGAGAAAGCTTAAACCCTCGAAAAATATCAGCAATGGCGTTGAGAGCGGCGGCGACGATGGTGGCTCCTCGAGTAGGCCTAGGGCGGCTGTTTGCAACTTCAGCTTTCAACTTCACTCCTCCGCCGTCCTCTCAACCCTCTTCTAATCCTCCACCTGCCGAGCCCAACCCTAACGTCTTCGTCTCCGGTACTCTCTCTTTCTCTCTCATGGTTTTTTTTTTTGGGTTTCGATTTGTGTAAATCTTCATTATTTGTGTTAAATTCATTTCTTTTTCTTCCGGGTTTGTCTGCTGAGGAAATGTAATTAAAACGAATTGGATTATTTGTCTTAGCTTCATCTATATGTTCTGGGGACAAGTATGGTGTTACTAATTAAACCTGAGGGGAGAAAACCTGTAGGAAAACTCGACGTTTCTGTTGTATTTTAAGGGTACTTGGAGCTTAACATTTGAGGTTTTTTATGGTTGAATTTGTGCATTTGGCTTTAAATGGGAAAGATTGTAACACCCTTATCAAGGAATCGTCTATACGTGCTATGGGAAATATGTGGTATTCTTCAGTCTAGACGCTAAGTTGTTTTCCAGTAGTGTGTCTAGTGATGAATTTGGTCAGATAGTTGTGAATGTTATCATAATGGGCTTAGATCGTTGTGGGTTATTCATGCGCCTATGGAGGGAAGATGTTTCACTTTCTGTGGTTGCGCCCATGGTCATTGCCTCCAAAGAGAGGAAACTGTCGTGAAAGGAATGATCTGTGGGCTTGATGAAATTGCCAATGCTGTGAGTTGGGAAGATTGCAAAACTCTTATCACACACAAGAAGACTTGAGAACAAGGAAAAGTGTATGCGAGCAAATGGAACTATATTACATCAGCAAAAGGTTTTGTTTCGAAAGCTCAAATGTGCAATTGCTATGCTTTTGGCCTAGATGAGGACAGTGACCTGATGGATAGGCTTTTGGGGAAGTGCTCACTAGTCAGTTTTTGCCGTAGGTTTTCATTTTCATTTTTCTCAGTAAATTAGGATATTTTCAATGTCATAGTACGTATGAATTAGTGCAAGGTTGTACATATGGCCTTAGGGGTCACTGGACTTGATGAACTAATGTGGGCAAGACATTGTTTGGGAGAGGTTCTTCACTGAAGTAGAATATTCTTTGTCTAAATTTCTACCATTCTTAACGTGACAAACTTCACTATGTCCTTGAAAGAAGATATGAGAGAGAGAGAGAGAGAGAGAGAGAGAGAGAGAGAGAGAGGACTGAGGAAAGGATGGTGTCGTATGCTTTAAGCTCATCAAGTGTGCACTTTTGCTTGTAACGCCCTAATATTTTCGCTCAATTAAGGTACCTTTCGATCCCATCCTTGTATCTTCTCTAACTTGAAGCAAACACATTATCTCTTTTTGTGCTACATTTAATTATGTTTGTGCCTAAGATTTGTTTGTGTACCCTTAGGAAAGTGTTCCGTTTGGGACCATGTGATTTATAGGGAGGCTTTTGGAGGTTTATTGATGAATCTCCCCCCTCTTAGGACTCTCATCCACTCTTGGTTATCTATTATCACTTTGTGCTTCTTGACCTTGTTAGGGTTCTCAATGTCTTATATGGCATGTTTGATATGTTGGAGAAAGGAACAAGGGACTTCTTTAGGTTGGGTCGCAAAGTGAGGGGTGACAAGTGATACGTTCTAAACCTCTGACTTAAAAACAGAAGGGCGCTGGGCTTGGAGTTGGGGTGTTAACATTTTGGTATGCGTTCTTATGATTCACTTTCACTATGCATCCTGGGAGTTCTCTTTCTATTATTGTAATTTGCAGCCATAATTATTTTGTCTCTTGTACATATGTCTTTCTTCCACAAAAGCCGAATGAGTTTCGTCAACAAGATCTTGCTTGCATTGCTTGTTTGTATGTTCATCTATTCCCAAGTTGAGACGGGCGGTGAAACAAAGCTAAGAATAAAAGCAATTGGGAATTTGGGATTAAAGATACAAACCTGGTGTAACTTAGTCAAACTTAGGTAGTTAGGTTAACTCCCTACCCTTTTTGATACAACACCAACAAAGAGCAGGGAGACCTGAGATGTCGCCACCTTAGTTGCTACCTAAGGATGTAGCACTTGGGGAATTACCAGAGATTGTTGGAAGTTAGGTGGCTGCCTTGACACTTGACACCGGTGTTGGAAATTAGGTGCTTGCTTTGATACCATGGTTGGAGATTTGGCGGAGCTGTCTGAATGGCTATATGTGAATGGCAATCTGTAGCTGGTTGCTACTTTGAGGATGGACTGAAGAAGATTTAAAACTAAATTGGTATTAACTTTTTTATTCATCACCATATGATTTTTTTTGGTTCAAATCACCATAAATTGGAGATAAGGAAAATATTTTATGAAAGTGATTGAATTCCTTGGTGAATTTTTCTTGCAATTGCCTATATCTGCACGATGATATATATAGTGATTTATGTTGGTCATTGATTGGCTTAATCACCTTCTAATCTTCCTAGGCCATTGCAAAATCCTACTAAAGCATTAATGTTATTAGAGATTTTCTTTTTTCTGGTATTAGAAATTTTTAATTCTTATGTGTCCTCTGCGAATTATCTAGACTCTAGTCATTATAAAATTTCCAATTAGATTTTTGAAATGAGTTCAACTTACTTCAGATGTATTCAAAGCTGATCTCTTATACCTTAGGGGAGGTCAACATCTGGGAGAATACTAAAGCTACTTTACATGTATAATAGTATAATACAATAAAAACTTCAAAATAGAGACTATTAGCATCGGAGTTGGGCCTTATTGCTGATGCAATATCTCTCCCTCTTTTGCAACCAAATACCGTCCTGGTTTTTGTGAAGTAATCTTGAGTCCTAAAGTCTTCGAAAAAGCAGAACCATGGATTGAACAAAATGTATGTGACAAAAGATGCTAGTTCTGAAATTTGTGTAGGCCATCTTCCCATGTACTTGTTTTGCTGAGCTCTCGTTCCTCCAAAAACAAGATTCTTTACTCTTTTAAGCACATGTGGAACATCCAAAAATGTGACGAAAAGCTTAGCAGATAGTTGCACAATACTTGGTGAGGAATTGATGACTGGTATAAGCTTGGTAGCTGGCTCTCTCAAACTTGAACATTTGAGCAGTCCTTTGACTTGGATGGGCTTGAACTCGATCTCGCCCGCTTCCTTGGACCTTGGCTTGATCAATAGGCTTGGGGTCTCCGGCAAAGGACAGGGGAGATGAAGTGGTTCACATTGGTAGAATTAATCGGATTAGACTCTGATTTCATGCCAAAGTTGAATTCCTTTGTCAAAATGGACGTTTAAACATAAAACTCTTTTAAGTCTTTTTACTATGAAACTCAAACAAAGGAGATTGGTTTGAGTTCTGTCGTGGGTGAAAATAAGTTGGATTTGTCTCCAATGAAATCGACTTGAGAGTATGGGGATGGGACTGATTTAAATATATGTCATCTTTTACGTCATATGATAGCCTTACAGAATCTTGTGCAAGAATATCCAGCCTGTTATTGGTCTTGTGTCACTCATGTTAGCACTTAGCAGGCCGATTCACTTTGGAGCAAGCTATTGGCCCATTATGTAATATGTATTATAGCTTTTATTAGTTATGTTTTTGGGGGAATACTCTCTCGTTTCCATACAAATATTCTGCCAGATGCCGGCCCAAGTTTGCTCAAGTGGAGATTTGTTGAACAAAATGTATTTGAGAAAATAGTTTTGGGTATCTTAAATTGCAGATGATTTTTTTTGGGTAATAGAATTTTTTCGGGAAGAAAAGGCTGTAGCTTGGCTATAGTTTGTAAATAGATATCCTTCTTGGGACGAGGGAGCTGAATTTCTTCTCTCCAATGGAGTACGTTTGGTTGATCATTTGTACCATGTTGTCCCATAAATATAGCATAAGACAAGATAATTAGACTATTTTGTGCTGAACAGTTGTACTGCACTCTATGCTAAACCTTATTCGTTCTGGTGTTTCCTGTGTATGAGATTTCTTTATGGCTACTGCAAATCATTATGACATATTTGGGACATTTCATCTGTGACTGATATTTATAGTGAGTACTTTTGTGTAGGTCTGAGCAAACGTACGACTACAGAGGGCCTGCATGAAGCATTTGCGAAGTTCGGTGAAGTAGTCCAAGGTATTCAAATGGTATTTTTTGGGAGGATTTTCGTCTTTGTGCTATAATTTGCTGATGTTATTACTTTCCTTGCAGCAAAAGTGGTGACTGATCGCGTCTCAGGCTTTTCTAAAGGATATGGCTTTGTTCGGTATGCTACTACTGAAGATGCAAGAGCAGGAATACAGGGCATGGATGGCAAGGTCAATTGGAATTCTCCTAACGTTTGTTTCTGTAATTAAATTGACGCATATTGAATTTTTTTAACATTCTTTAGCATGTCATGAATGTGCCAATGTTAAGCATCACAGGAATTTGTGTTAGGCCTAACAAAATGACCAGCGAGTTCAACCCAAACTTAAAACAACTCCTTCCGCTCTGCTAAACACATAAACACCAAGAAGGGGGATTAAAAAAGTGAAGGAAATAAAGTAATGAGGAAAAAGGAATTATCGGTGATCATAAAGCGGCAGGATAGAGATAGACCATCTTGTATGTTTATGCAGCGTCCTTTGTATGGTTACTTTGACAACAAAAGAAGCTTGTATGGTTTTATTTTCTAGTTGTGTGCATTGTGTTGCACTTTTACTCGTTCTTTCTAGGTTGTAACAATGTTAGCAAATATTTAAAGCAATCATCTCTGTCCACATATTATTCAGTCGGACCAAGCTTCATCCTCCACTGCTCCCATGTTTTCCCCTGCCCTCTTACCTAGTAGTGTTAGTTTAATCTTATTCCTACTACAAGTTGTCCCTTGGGATATTTTTTCTTGGTAAGCAAAATCTTTTTTCTTGGTAAGCAAAATCTCCTAAACAATTGCAGGTTGTGGATGCATCTGCCATCTTACTAACCCGACCTTTCATTTTTGCCATGCAGTTCCTGGATGGTTGGGTAATATTTGCAGAGTTTGCTAGACCAAGAGCACCACCTGCTGTACAACAGCCAAACAATGGCCCTCCTTACAACACGACATGGAACCAGCAATGAATTCGAAAATTTGGTTTCTGTACTTCTGTCGTGGTGAGTCTTGAAATATCTGCTGAATTTATTTCTCCCCCATTATATCAGCTGCCCCCCATTGCAAAGGAATTGTGTACGTCTTCTTCCGTATCAAGGGACTTTGACTCTGCGTATGAAGATCCGCTTTCAGCTATGTGGACTGCTGAGATTACATATGATATTTACTAGTTCTTTTTGCCTAAAGTTTAAGGTTCTGTTTGAGTCTTGGCTCGTGTGAGTCTGTACGAGTACTGTGTTTTGTGTGCGCACATTTGACCGATAATGTAAACATTCAATTGTGGGGTTTTGCCATGGGCACAAATGGTTACATTTAATTCGTTCCAAAGATGCATGTTGTTCACTATCTAGTAGAACCTGTCAAAATTGAGCTATTCTTTCCAGTAAGGGTCAGTCTTTTGGGAAGATTTTGTGAGGTGTGAAAGGTCTTTTTATGGTTCTTATAGAGATGACCTCGTTTGAGCCGTGCGTCTTACCCAATTAAGGTGTTGTCATGTCCTCTTGTCTTTCTTTCCTTCCCCCCCCCCCCCTCCAAACTCACTATCCAAATAATAATAATAAATCAATAGAGAATTCAAGGCATGACTTGTGAGATGATACGCATTTGTGCAGTATCTTCTCTAGAATTCGTATAGTCTGTGCTGAAATTGACTTGATCATGTCATTCTAATTATGATGTCACAGTATTATTAGAAATCATAACTTGATATTGCAATCTATTTAGGGATCTGAAATCTGATTCAAATCTAACATGGCACTTATGCGTGCAATGGCACCCGTTTATTCGTGGATTGATTCTCATGCGGTTATGGGAACCTCTGTTTTTTTCTTTTTTTGGGGGGTGGGGGGGGGGATTCGGATTAATTTCTATTTTTGTTTTTTAAGATGAAGGCCATGTTTGGTAAAGAGCTTTTTGGGTGCAAAAAGAGTTTTTTGGGAGTATTAGCTGTTTGACTTTGGTCAAAAAGCTCTTTGGGGTGTTTGGTTGATTAACTTTTTAGATTAACTTTTTATACCCAAAAAGCTCTTTGAGATAGCTTTTTCAAAGAGCTTTTTGATGTTTACTATTATAATGACCATACTAACTTTATAATTTGGACAAATTTACATTACATGTCATTTACAAATGATATTCCCAAATGTTGGATGCTTATACTTTAAATTTTTCAATTTATTTTTTTTCTTTTTTGAGACAAGAGTTGTTGATGGTCATGATGTTGAAAATAATGCTTTTAATTTTAATACTTTAATTTAACAAATAATTTATGTTAGTCTTATATGATATATAAATATTTTTTATATCACATAATTTCAATTGCTATTAAAAAAGAAAACATTTAACATTAAAAATATATTTTGATGATAAGTACTAAAATTAGGAAAAAATATAAATGTAATTTTATATATCATATTAGTCTTAATTCATAATTCATATCGAAAAGAAAAATAAATATCCAATGAAAAATTATTTTGTTAGAAAAATAATGAAATTGAGTAATGGGTATAAGTGGAATTTTATCAAATAGTTTTGTTAGAAACAGCTAACTTCACCAAACACTTTTTTTACAATCAGCTAATGCAATCAGCTAAGTCAAATAGCTAATACAATCAGCTAATAGCTAACAGCTAACAGCTAATTGCCAAACAAGGCCGAAAGCTAATTTCCATTTTATTGACTGAAGAATATCGGCCGCAAATAAACCAGCGTGTTGGAATCTATGAATTATTTTACAACCCCCCCCCCCCCCAGTCCCAAATAAACTAATGCTATGTTTTAGAATGGAATATAATTATTCCTGATACTAGTATAAGCCCGTGCTATGCACGGTGCATGATGAAACAAATATTTAAAAAATATGTATCATTGAAAAAATTAAAAAATTTATTGATAAGTAGTTAGTGAAAAAAATAAAAAGTTGTGAACTTCATAAATAGCAACTGAGATAAATAAAGTCAAATAAAAAATTAATTGAATCGTGTAGGATAATTTAAAGATATAGAATTAGTGGTTTATATTTAGGGATGAGAGTTCTACCCAAACCCGAAAAATCCGAAACGAATCCTCTTTATTTATGGTGGGTTCGAGTACAAAAAATGGAGGGAAAATAGGTATGGGGCGGGTGTGCTAAAAACGGGTATAGGTATGGGTACGGATCGGGTATAGGAATACCATACCCAACCCCGCCCCATATCCAAACCCGATTTTTTTCAAAAAAAATTCTGGGGTTGAAGCGAGTAGGCTGTAATGAAAAAAAGGTCTAAATCTGTACCTAAATACATATTGTGCTCTCAGATTCAGCTGATATCTACTCTACTCTTATGCACCTACAAATTTGATATTTTTTAGGGACACAATGCATTTCAATTATGAGTATTATTTTTTAAACTTAATAAATCCGACGTGTATTATTTTAATTTTGAATATGTAGGCAGAAATTTAATAAGGGGGAAATCCATGTAAAAAAGTATTTTTCATTTAGTTTTGAACCTTTAAAAATTAAACTTAATGAACCCAATAGGTGTCGGTTTTCACAATGTATATATACCAAAATAAAACCTGAATAACTTGAAAAACCCGATAGATATGGGTAGGGTATGAATTTTTAAAACCCGATGGGTACGGGTATGGGTATGGGGATGGTTTTGGAAAATGAGTATGGGTGCGGGTACGGCTCCACTCGCCCGAACCCGCCCCATGCCCATCTCTATCTATATTTAATAGATGGTTACCCCGTAGATAATAGGATTATTATATATTCTTTACAATTTTTTTAAAAAAGTAATAATAAAGACATGATTTATTTGAGGAATGTACCTTTTTTAATAGATATAATCAAAGGCTTTGATTTAATAGGTGATTAACTTTTACAGTTGAGATTACACCAAATAAATCACTCATGTTGTAGCATTTTAGGTTTTTTCAAAAATTATAATTTTTATTAAATGTTTGAGATTTGTTTAAGATAATAGGATTATCATATAGTCTTTTTCACATATAAGTGACATTATCAGGAATTTTTTAAACAATAAAAATTATAAATGAGTATTTTACTTGAATAATGTAGTTTTTAACTTTAAAATCTATGGTTTAGATTTAATGAATAAATATAATTGCCTATTTTTTTCCCTAGATAATTTTTTTTATTGAATTTTTTCCCTGGATAATTGGATCGTCATTTATCTTTTATAATGTATATCCAAAATCATGGGGGATTTTTCTTAAAAAAATAAACGGATATCTTAGCTTTAAAATCAACAACTTAGATCTATTGCATAAATAATTTTTATCATTAAGATTACACTAAATTATGCAAATCACACTTGTTGTAGCATTATAGGGTTTTCCAAAGATTACACGTTTTTTAACTACTCGATATTTTTTTAGATAATAGGATTATCATATATCCTTTATCACATAACCGAAATTATGATGGATGGTTCTAACAATAAAAATTATAAATCTAATGCATAAATAATTTTTAACTGCATAAATAATTTTTATGGTTAAGATTATACTAACTCCACAAGTCACACTCATTGCAACATTCTAGGGTATTCCAAAGATTATCATATTTTCTAACTATTGAGCATTTTTTTAGATATTAGAATTATCATATATCCTTTATCGCATATGATCAAAATTATGAAGGATTTTTTAAAAAATAAAAATTATAAATTGGTATTTTGGTTGGATAAAGTATTTTTTAACTTTAAAATTTATGATTTAGATTTAATGAATAAATATAACTACCTATTTTAACCCTAGATAATTTCTTTTGATAGATTTTTTTGCCTCGATAATTGCATTATCATCTAGCTTTTATCATGTATATTTTTAAATCATGGAGGATTTTTTTTAATGAAAATAAAAGGACATCTCAGCTTTGAAATCAACAACTTAGATCTAATGCATAAATAAATGTTTTATGGTTGAGATTATAGTAAATCTCGCAAATTGCACTCGTTGTAGTATTCTAGGATTTTCCAAATATTATCACATTTTTAACTGCTTGGGATTTTTTTGAGATAATAGAGTTATCATATATCCTTTATCACATATAACTGAAATTATGAGGGATTTTTTAAAAATAAAACTATAAATTGGTATTTTAATTGAATCAGGTTTTTTTTTTAACGTTAAAATCTATGGTTTAGATTTAATGAATAAATATAACTACCTGGTGCCTTTCCCAAGATTTTTTTAATAGAATTTTTTTCTTGATAATTGGATTATCATCTATCTTTGATCATGTATATCCGAAATCATAGGAATTTTTTTAAATAAAAACAAAGAGATATCTTACCTTTAAAATTAACAATTTAGAACTAATGCATCAATAATTTTTATGGTTAGGATCACACTAAATCCCACAAATCACTTTCGTTGTAGCATTCTAGAGTGTTCTAAAGATTACTATGTTATTGTATCTACTTAATATTTTTTTAGATATAGGATTATAATATATCCTTTATCACATAACCGAAATTATGAAGGATTTTTTTAAAAAATAAAAATTATAAATTGGTATTTTACTTGGATAAAGTAATTGTTTTTAACTTTAAATTTGCAGTTTAGATTTACTGAATAAATATAACTGCCTAGTTTTTTTTCTAGATAATTTTTGTTGATAGAATTTTTTTTCCCTAGATAATTAAATTTTCATCTATCTTTTAACATGTATATCCGAAATCATGGGAGATTTTTTTAAATAAAAATAAATAGATATCTTAACTTTAAAATCGACAGCTTAGATCTAATGCATAAATATTTTTATCAATGAGATTGGACTTATAATATTATAAATTATATAGATATAGATAGAGATTATATTATAGATATTATGGATATAGATAGATTATAGATAGATAGATTTTTTTAAATTAATTTGATTTTTTATAATCCAACGGTAATTATTAAAAATAATCTCAATCTAACGATTTAAAAACTCTAATTTTTGAGAATTTAGATAAACAATAAGACTCATAAGATTGCTATTATATAGAGAGATAGATTATAGATATTATGGATATAGTTAGATTATAGATAGATGGATTTTTTAAAATTAATTTGATTTTTGTATAAATCCAACGGTAATTATAAAAAACAATCTCAATCTAACGGTCAAAAAACTCCAATTTTTGAGAATTTAGATAAATAGTAGGACCCACAAGATTGCTATTATGTATTATATAGATTTGGGAGGGTTGGGTATGTAATTTGATCCTGAAATTATGTATGTGGAGAGAATATGAGTAGAATAAAGTTTCAGTCCTTGGTGTTTGGTTGGCATTTATGGAACGGAATAAAAGCTGTTTTATTTTAAAAATATTTGTATGTCATTATAAGCATCTTTGTATATTTTTGTAATTAATTTTGTAACTTTTTGTATTTTGATTTTTCAATTATAATATAATTATCATCTTTATATTTTAATTTTTTGAATTGTAATATAAATTATTATTTTTGTATGTTTGCTTGATTGAGGTAATAAATTTTACAAACTCATAATTTTAAAACAAGTTGATCAGATTTATAGATTGAAGTGTGAACCCATTATTGTATAAACCCATCACACACCCAAATTAAAAAGAAGCTAAAATTATAATTCTCAGGATACTTCATAAGATGTTCAAAGCTCGACGGACAGGCATCTTCCTCGCACTGTAGCCTTCCCTCTTCTTCGCTTTCTACCTCCTTGCTCCCCCCACTGTTGTAATCCTCATCTGCATCTTGCGCTCTCTCCCACAGTTGTCGGCTGTCCTCGTCTTGCTCCCATCTTCCTCATCGACAAGCAATGGGGAAGCAAATCGGTCATGAATGAGCGCCAGCGACATCCTATTCCTCGTCATCGTCTTGCTCCCATCTTCCTCATCGACAAGCAATGGGGAAGCAGATCGGTCATGAATGAGCGCCAGCGACATCCTATTCCTCATCAATGCCGACGGCCGATGGATGTCGTACAACCAGCGGCAGTGCAGCCCCCTCTCTCTCTCTGGCGTGGGTTGAAAACTTGAAGCTCAAACAAATCTATAGGGTTAGGTTGAAGAGTAAACGAATAAAGCCGATGGAAAATAGGGGAAAATAAATTCTTCTTTTATTTTTTTGTGACTAATCTGATCGTCAGAGGGTTGGGGACTTGAATCCTCCACTCATCAAGGGGTTTCAAGTACCTTGCATTTGAGGGGAATTTGACACCCTCAGGTATTAAGTCCCAATCTCTTAAAATACTCACCGAACATAAGAGAGTGAGCTTGATAGCTAAAAGTTCAAATTCCATTGCATTTCTAGCCCGAGTTTGTAAACTCAGGCTTGATACATTCGCAAAAGTTTTATTTTTTTGAAAATTGTATTTCATCACTTTTGTAACAAATGGAACTCATTCTTGGATTATTGAATCAAATATTTGTCATGGTGTCCGCTGCCAAGCATATTTTATTACTTTTATCCTTTCAAGTTTCTAACTTATATAAATATTTTTTATTTTTTAAATAAATGTATTTATTTTTTCTTGATCCAAAAATGTATTTTATTTAAAATACCCAAAAAATTGATAACTTTTTTTTTTGGTTGTTGTTGAACATGTAAATTAGTATTGATTTTTGATTGGTTGCACGAGCGATGAAGATAGAATAGAAAATACAATTTGATTAAAAATCAATACAATATGAAGGTTCGAAATTAAAAAATTCAATACGAAATACAATACAATGGAAAAAAAAATACAATACTAAGACTCAAAAAAAAAATTGAAAATTCGATCAGAAAAGCAAATACCATAACGCAAAAGAACGATGACATCATCCTGGGTAGGTTTTCTTAAATACTCTTGCCCACACTTGAATGACCTTAGCGGTAAAATTTTTCATGCACTCCATAGTCGTGCTTTCACAACAACAACAAACTCCCAATGCGGGTCTCGCTTTCGCGGGGTCTGGGGAGATCCAGTTGTAGGCAACTTTACCTCTACCGGTATTTCTACCCATAGATAGGTTGATTCCATAAGACCCACAAAAACAGTTTTGAGAAAAGGTTTGAAGAGAAAAACGATTGCAAAACCAACGACCGACGTACGAGAAAAGGGAAGGGGGAAAGGGGAGAAAGCTTGAGATAGAGAGCGGAGATGTACCTCAACAAACCAGGGGCGCTTGGTGTCGTGACCTCCCGAGAAAGCACCAACCTGCAGACAAGCAAACCAAAACCCTACCCACCCCACCTTACCCCACACCGCCTACGCTACTGCTCTCTACAGAGCCGGTCCCCTACAATCAGGGACCTTAATCCTGTCCCGCCACAAACTCCTATCCTGAGCCAAGTCCTCCGTAAGACCGACAACTCTCAGGTCCTCTCTAACCACCTCTTCTAGGTTCTTCTTCGGCCTACTCCTCCCTCTCTTACCGCTGGGGGGGTTGATACTCTCGCACCTTCGCACCGGGGCTGCCACGCTTCTCCTCTTCACGTGGCCGAACCATCTGAACCTCGATTCCTTCATCTTCTCCTCTATAGGGGCCACTCCAGCTAGGCCCCTAATTACCCCATTCGAGATCCTATCCAATCTCGTAAAACCACACATCCACCTGACCATCCTCATCTCAGCTACCATCAACCTCACACATAGTCGTGTTTTCACCAATCTTCAAATATTCATCAACACAAAATCTGTCGACATACCATAAGCCAATATTCACGTAGTTGCGATACACTTGACAAGCCACGCCTATCAAGACCATTGTACCTCAATTGGAAATACTCAAAACGACTCTCGAGGGCATCTACGATGCAAAGAAACAAGTGTTTCGGCATCCGAAATTTACATTTAAATGGGTTTCATTGTCGATTGAGTTTTCAGCAAAGTAATTTTTATAGAGACCATCGGATGTGTCTTCTCCATTTCTCCTTATAAATCTTTTCTTTTTTCTTGGTCTATGTAGCGTGTGTCGCTCTCAAAGTATGCCCACACTTTATTTATCCTCAAACGTGGGAAAGATGTTTCCGCCAATGGATCACAGAAGGTCTACCATCTAGGTTGGTCCTTCAATAGTACCCGCCAATGCATGAGGTCAAAACTTTTGCCCAAGTTAACATGATACAGATGTTGGACATTCTGGAGAATGGTTTCCTTATTCGACCCACTTGTGTTCTCCCGAAACGCATAAGCCACACAAGCGCACCACTTGAAAACAAGTGGAGCTACCCTGGTTCCAATGAGCGTTGCAAACCTTTCATGTTCTTTTTGCAGCTCCATTGGTAGTGTGCGGGTTGTAGGTGTATGCGACCTTGCTCCAAAACCCCTCTTTCTTTTGATCCATTTCGGTGATGGGGTTCATTCTGATGTTTATCTATGAATTCACCAAGAGGCAATCCTCCTTCAGTGTCCACTTGGGGGCCACTACGCCACCCTCATCATTGTGGGGTTATTATTGTGTGGAGGATGAGGAACTGAAGAGGCCACATGATGAGGTTGTGGTGGGTGATATGGAGGGGGCATTAATTCATAGCTAAAACTTGGGATTTGGGGAGCTTTGCGACTTTGTGGTGGGGAGTTTTGTAGTGGTGGGTAATGTTGGGAATAATGTGAGGGGTTATTGTGGCGGATATTGTTTGGTATAATGTGGAGACTTTTATGGTGGTGGAATGAGTTCCATTGGTTAGAAACTAGTATAAACCCGTGCTATGCACGGTGCATGATGAAATAGATATTTAAAAAATATGTATCATTGAAAAAATTAAAAAATTTATCGATAAGTAATTAGTGGAAAAAATAAAAAGTTGTGAACTTCATAAATAGCAACGGAGATAAATAAAGTCAAACAAAAAATTAATTGAATCATGTAGGATTATTTAAAGATATAGAATTAGTGGTTTATATTTAGGGATGGAAGTTCTACCCAAACTCAAAAAATCCGACGAACCCTCTTTATTTATGGTGGGTTCTGGCACAAAAAATGGAGGAAAAACAGGTATGGGGCGGGTGTACCAAAAACAGGTATAGGTATGGGTACGGATCGGGTACAAGAATACCATATCCAACCCCGCCCCATATCCAAACCCGATTTTTTTTAAAAAAAATTCTGGGGCTGAAGCGAGTAGGCTGTAGTGAAAAAGGCCCAAATTTGTACCTAAATACATATTCTGCTCTTATATTCAGCTGACAGCTACTCTAATGCACCTACAAATTTGATATTTTGTAGGGACACAATGCATTTCAATTATGAGTATTATTGTTTAAACTTAATAAACCCAACATGTATTATTTTAATTTTGAATATGTAGGCAGAGATTTAATAAGGGAGAAATCCATGTAAAAAAGTATTCTTCATTTAGTTTTGAATCTTTAAAAATTAAACTTAATGAACCTGATAGGTGTCAGTTTTTACAATGTATATGTACCAAAATAAAACCTTAATAACTCCAAAAACTCGATGGATATGGGTATGGTATGAATTTTTAAAACCCGATAAGTACGGGTGTGGGTATGAGGATGGTTTTAGAAAATGAGTATGGGTGCGGGTATGACACCACTCGCCCCGAACCCGCCCCATGCCCATCTCTATCTATATTTAATAGATGGCTACTCCATAGATAATATAATTATTATATATTCTTTACGATTTTTTAAAAAAAGCAATAATAAAGACATGATTTATTTGGGCAATGTACCTTTTTTTAATAGATATAATCAAAGGATTTGATTTAATAGGTGATTAAATTTTACGGTTGAGATTACACTAAATAAATCACTCATATTGTAGCATTTTAGCTTTTTCCAAAATTATAATTTTTATTAACTGTTTGAGATTTGTTTAAGATAATAGGATTATCATATAGTCTTTTTCACATATAAGTGACATTATCAGGAATTTTTTAAAAAATAAAAATTATAAATGGGTATTTTTTTTTAATAAGGTAGTTTTTTTAACTATAAATCTACGGTTTAGATTTAATGAATAAATATAATTGCCTATTTTTTTCCCTAAATAATTTTTTTGATTGAATTTTTTCCCTGGATAATTGAATCGTCATTTATCTTTTATAATGTATATCCAAAATCATGGGGGATTTTTCTTAAACAAATAAACGGATATCTTAGCTTTAAAATCAATAACTTAGATCTATTGCATAAATAATTTTTATTGTTAAGATTAAACTAAATCATGCAAATCATACTTGTTGCAGTATTCTAGGGTTTTCCAAAGATTATACGTTTTTTAACTACTCGATATTTTTTTAGATAATAGGATTATCATATATCCTTTATCACATAACCGAAATTATGATAGATGGATCTAACAATAAAAATTATAAATCTGATGCATAAATAATTTTTAACTGCATAAATAATTTTTATGGTTGAGATTATACTAACTCCACAAGTCACACTCATTGCAACATTCTAGGGTATTCCAAAGATTATCATATTTTCTAACTGTTGACCCTTTTTTTAGATATTAGAATTATCATATATCCTTTATCACATATAATCAAAATTATGAAGGATTTTTTTAAAAATAAAAATTATAAATTAGTATTTTGCTTGGATAAGGTATTTTTTAACTTTAAAATCTACGATTTAGATTTAATAAATAAATATAACTACCTATTTTTACCCAAGATAATTTCATTTGATAGATTTTTTTGCCTCGATAATTGTATTATCATCTAGCTTTCATCATTTATATTTTTAAATCATGGAGGATTTTCTTAATGAAAATAAAAGGATGTCTCAGCTTTGAAATCGACAACTTAGATCCAATGCATAAATAAAATTTTTATGGTTGAGATTATAGTAAATCTCGCAAATTGCACTCATTGTAGCATTCTAGGATTTTTCAAATATTATCACATTTTTTAACTGCTTGGGATTTTTTTGAGATAATAGAATTATCATATATCCTTTATCACATATAATTGAAATTATGAGGGATTTTAAAAAAAAAATAAAACTATATATTGGTATTTTAATTGAATCAGGTTTTTTTTTAACATTAAAATCTATTTAGATTTAATGAATAAATATAACTACCTGGTGCTTTTCCCGAGATTTTTTTAATAGATTTTTTTTCTTGATAATTAGATTATCATCTATCTTTGATCATGTATATCCGAAATCATAGGGATTTTTTAAATAAAAACAAAGAGACATCTTACCTTTAAAATCAATAATTTATAACTAATGCATCAATAATTTTTATGATTAGGATTACACTAAATCTCACAAATCACTTTTGTTGTAGCATTCTAGAGTTTTCTAAAGATTGTCATGTTATTGTAACTGCTTGATATTTTTTTAGATATAGGATTATAATATATCCTTGATCACATAATTGAAATTATGAAGGATTTTTAAAAAAATATAAATTATAAATGGATATTTTACTTGGATAAAGGAGTTGTTTTTAACTTTAAATTCGTAGTTTAGATTTACTGAACAAATATAACTGCCTAGTTTTTTTCCTATATAATTTTTATTGATAGAATTCTTTTTCCCCAGATAATTAAATTTTCATCTATCTTTTATCATGTATATCTGAAATCATGGGGGATTTTTAAAAATAAAATAAAATAAATATCTTAACTTTAAAATCGACGGCTTAAATCTAATGCATAAATATTTTTATCGTTGAGATTAGACTAAATCACACTCATTGCAACATTCTAAGGTCTTTTTGAAGATTATCACATTTTTTAACTCCTTGGGATTTTTTTAGATAATATGATTATCATATATAGTTTATCACATATAATCGAAATTATGAGTGATTTTTTAAAGAATAAAAATTATGGATTGGTTTTTCAGATTGGTTTTTCACTTCGATAAGGTAGTTTTTCTAACTTCAAAATCTACCGTTTAGATTTATTGAATAAATATATCTGCTTAGTTTTTTTTCAGATTTTTTTTGATGGAATTCTAGATCTAATGCATAAATAATTTTTACGATTGAGATTACACTAAATTCTGCAAATCACACTCGTTATAGCATTCTAGGGCTTTTCAAAGATTATTGCATTTTTTAACAGTTGAAAATTTTTCTATTGACATAGATATATTATAGATAGATATATTTTTTTAAAATTAATTTTATTTTTTTACAAATCCAATGGTAGTAATTAAAAACAATTTAATCTAACAATTGAAAAATCTAATTTTTGAGACTTTAGATAAATAGTAGGATCCACAAGATTGTTATTATATTATATTATATTATATATATATATGAAAATTATCATTCTCCCCAAAATTTCTGAGATAATTAATATTTTTTAATAAAAAAAAGAGCTAGTTAATTATGAAGAGAAGATTTTCTTTCTAAAAAAAAGATTTTATAAGATTAGTTGCAATTTCAAATATTTTCTTTCTAAATATAAAAAGCCAATGCCCAATAATGATAAAATATTACATTGTCTTATTTTTTATCAAAGAAATTATATTACATGCTATTTGTAACATTACTAAAATCAATCTATTATATTACAATAAAATAAATGTCCCAATTATGGATAATCTATAATACATAATAGTTTCTAATTTTTATCAAAGCTTGGCTCCTAATGTGAAATATTATGAAGACACATACTCATATACACAATTTTTGATATTATATATCTTATCTACCATAAAAATCTAATCATTGTTTGCCATTAAACATAAAAAAACTTGATAATTACTACAACAGAAAATTTTTGAGATTTTCCATGCATCTCCACGAACATGATACTGCTAATATTATATCATATCATATCATATCATGTACATTGTTAAAAGTCTTAATAAAAACTTATGTATATGAATATAATGGGCACATTGCTGTTAAGGATCCAAGTGATACAATATAATAGTGACTATGACAGTAATTGATTTTTGAAATATACCATTTGTTACCTCTATGTTTTTTAAAAATTCATTTGGCACACACTATGAAATAAAGATATGTTTTATAAATTTAAGTTAATAAATATTATTACTGGAACAATCCAAAAAAATCAAGGCATACGGTGTCGTAGATCTTCCATTTTTGCAAATGACAAAAATAGATGTTGTAATTTGCCCCAAAATTATGTGGAGTAACTTAGAAGATTTTATTTTCTTAAAGAAGATTTTATTTTTTATGGAATATTCTTATTCTTAGAATCCTAGTTTGACTGAAAAAAGTTTATTTTGTATAGAACATCTATCATTGATCTAAAGATTGTTATTTTTTCTTTTAATAATTATTTTCTTAAAATTACAATAGTTTTTTTTTAAAAAAAAGAAAATCTAACGGTGACTATTAAAAGCACCATTAATTAAACGGCTGAAAACTTCTAATTTTTGAGAATTTAAATATATCGTAGGACCCACAAGATTGCTATTATGTATTATATAGAAGTGATGGAATATAAGTTACAGACAAATGGAACTTTTGTTGATATGGCAAACATGAGTTACAAAAATTGAAACTCAAAATGGAAATGCTATAAGATAATGTAGGTACAAGCATGTGCATAAGAAATGGCATAAGCCATTTTTTCAACATATAAGTCGTTTAATTAGTAGTAGTAGTAGTATTAGTAGTAGTAGTAGTAGTGGTAGTAGTAGTAGTAGTAGTAGT
>JACYFF010031957.1:113216096-113235076 GCA_017589665.1 Selenicereus undatus | reverse complement strand
AAATATATATATATATATATATAGATAACGAGAGTATGTGCTCCCGGGAGCACATAAGAAATTGCCGTGGCAACCATTCTACAAATATAACTTCACCAAATGCTATGGTAAAAGATGCCTATCAAATTTAATATAGCTTCCCTTTTTATGCTTCATTGGGCCTCTTTAATGGCCACTTTTGAAACATTTTGAGATAATTGATAAGGTATTTTTATGTAGCATTTTAATTCAAAGCTGATTATAAATATATTTTGGTAAGTTTTAACATTCAAATCCTGTGTCCGTCCATGATATCTCGCAGAAAAAATGTTATAATTTATAGTTGATTTAGAATTAATCAATTTTGAATAATGTAGACAAGTGAGGGGTCCAAATCAATTCCTATTGGCAATGTGCAAATTAAGTTCCAGATCATGTCTCCTACATGCTCGCAAGTTTGTATTTATACACAAAACATATAGTATATAATATTTATTATATACTCAATCATTCCTAGGCATGGTGTAACGTTGACTCCAATTTCATTCTGTAAAATTGACTATTCTGTTCTAGCATTAGCATCCGTACATTCTCTGATTAGAAAATCAATATGGTTGTTTTTTTTTTTTTTTTGATTCATAGGAGCCACAAAGGATAGTACGAATGCAATTGTAATAGAAAAGGGAAATGCGAGAATCAAACTTGAGACTTAATATACCTAACACCTCAGTCTTAATTACTATGGTAAGACCTCATTGGTAGACAATTAATGTGATTCATTTAGAGAATAGTCCACCTTAGTTTTGTGTTTTTTTTTTTGGGGGGGGGGGGGTAGAATGATTGGTTTGTGCTAGTATATAATTGTTCTGCTTAATTATAATGTACAAGTAACAGAAGGCTAATTATTCCAAAGCTTATATCACAATCCTAAGGTTTGCGTATTAAAAATTATCTATATGACGAATAAACACACACACACACACACACACACACACACACACACACACACACACACACACACACACACACACACACACACATATATATATATATATATATATATATATATATATATATATATATTTTAACAATGGTAAATTAGACCACCTACTGGGCCTCCTATATCAGGAAATGAACTAGCAAGCCCACTGGTCATAGGGGAAGGGGAAACCTGCTGCAAAGGCCCAAGGCCCAACACCATCATCACTAGGGCTGGCAAAAATTCGGGTACAGGTCGATTTGAGTCTGGAAAAATCGGACATTCAAATAAAAACTTCATATCCGGACCCTGTCCAGATTATAAATCAGACACATAGGTTAAACCCGGACCCAGACCCAAATGTTCGATGTTCGGACCCCGTTGTCCGAATGTCCGAATTTGTGTTATGATTTTAGAACATTCGGACCGAAATTTTATGTGACCGACCCCGAACCTGATTTTTTAGTATCCGAATCTGGTTGTTCGAAGTTTTTTTTATGAAATTTTATAAATAATTTGGACTAAAATTACACATAAATATAGTTATCCGTTGCCCGAACCCGATTGTCCGAATTTGTCTGAACCTGAAATGGTTCAAAAATTCGGACAAACTGAACCCGAATGCTCAAACCTGAACTCGACCCGAATTTAAATTCGGACATAAATTTTGTGACCATACCTGATTTTATTGGGTCAGACGAATTCGGATAATTGGGTTGAACAGAATTTTGCCAGCCCTAATCATCACTCTTGCCTCCCAATAATTGGTAAACAAAGGCTTCCCCCAAATTCGAACCCAGGCGGAAAGAATGGCAGGAAGCAGGTGATACCAATAATTGAGCCAAGGGCTCTTGGTATAATATACACAAACCCTTGATAAATCAGAGTAAAATTGGTAGGTGAGGCAAGTTCGAGTATTCATATGAGCTAGAAATCCAACTTATTCATATGGGCTTTTGGCTATTACATTCGATTTGAGGCCTGCATAGGCCGATTGGTTTCATCAGGAAATAGCGGTTGGTAAATGGGTGAAGTTGGTTGAGATTGATAGAAGTAGATTGAAGTTGGTATTATTTTTTTATTTTTTTTTTGTAAAAGTGGGTTAAAGTTGGTTGAAGTTGAAATACGTTGGCATTATGTTTTGGTATGATGGGTAGAAGTTGGTTAATGTAAAAAAGTTGGAATAATTTTTTTGGTTTAAGTTTTGGCATAATATTTCTCAGAATTTAAAAAGTAACTAACATTTGATAAATTTGTAGATTGCATTTGTTTTAATAATTTAATAAGTGTTGTTGTAAATGCTAATACGTTAACAACTTTTAAATTATTTATGACTTTTTACATCAAAAAAAATATTTATGATATTTTTTAATGTGACTATTGAGGAAATTTTTATACGTGTAATTTTTACATAATAATTTAAAAATTACTACTTCAATATACCAACACAAAAACAAAAAAAAAGGATATAGTTTTTGGTTGAAAACATAATTAATTTTCACATGATAATTTTCAAATTGTGAAAATATTGTAGATGGGTTGAAGTTGGTCGAAGTAGATTGAAATTGATTGAAGTGGATTGAAGTTGCAATTTTTTTATTAGAGTTGATAGAAGTGAGTTGAAGTAGGTTGAAATTAGTTGATGTTGGTAAAATAAGATTTACTAACAAAAATTAAAGGACAAGTGGTAATGTATATATATCATACACCTAAGAGTATATACTCTCATTTATCTTACAAACACACAAACATATATTTTTTCAACATGTATTTTTCATATAGATAATTTTTAATATATGATGCTTACGTAACTTGTGAGAGTATGTACTCTTAATAATATAATAGAGACTTTGAAGAACAGCCCCATAATCAGGGGCGGATCCATGTTGTACTTGGGGGTGTCCATGGACACCCCTAAGTTCCAAAAAAAAAAAATTTCTATTTTAAAATATGTTAATTTAGTAACAATATTGGTTTATGGACACCCCTAAAAAAAATAAAATAGTGTATATTAGTAACGATATTAATTTATGGACACCCCTATCCTAAATGTCTGGATCCGCCACTGCCCATAATTGCCTAATACAATAATACACGTGCTATTAGTTAAGGAGTGCTAATTAATGTTACACCTCTCTCTCTTATACTTAAAGTCAATTTAAGAAGTTCCACGAATATTGGCAAATGAAAACAACTTCTCCATATAATAATTAAGAGTGAAACTGGTGGTTGAGGCGAGCTATTAGTGTGTTGACAGCAAACCATAAATTAGGATTTAGTATGCCCACAATGATTCTATGTTATCCATTTTCAACCCACATGTTTAGGGATGGATGGAGGGTAAAGTGTATCCATCGAGTGGAAGCTTGCTTTTCGTCTTTAAAATTTCTATTTTATAATTATAATGAAGTTATTGTCAATTCATTTATAATGGATGAAGCTCTTGAGGACTTATTGAAAGAGAATAAGTTAGAGTTCAGGACACTTGAACAACATATATTTCTATTTAATTGAAGTTCAACAACATAGAATTTGTTTGAAAGTTCTCGATCAAAAAGAGTATTAGTGTTTTTAGATGAAACAAGTAAATCAGCAAGACCCGGAAAAATCTTGAAGATAACATTCAGAGAATAGATCATTAGTATCATATACATATATGTTATTATAATATAATGCAATAATTTGGTTAATCTTCAAAATATTTGATTATTTATATTTTTTTGATAATATTGACCTTATCAGAACCTTTAATATTTCAAATCTGTTTTAATAAGAGCTATAGAAAGAAAAAGACAAATTACATAACATAATTAATATGTGGCAATTGAGGAGAAAATTTGTTTTATTTGAATATATTTATATAGATTGTTAGGTGGCAAATGAACAAGTCAGGTTAGGTTGCCTACAATTCACCCCATGGGGTGCGGCCCTTCCCCGGACCCTGCGTGAACGCGGGATGCTTGTGCACCGGGCTGCCCCTTTTTTAGGTGGCAAATGAACAACACAAGGGATAGTATTCCGGGATGGAGTCAGGCTGGAAGTCTAATAGATGCCTATTTAAAAGAATATAAAAGGTGATAATTTGACAATGAAATACAACCGTACCATGGGCCGGCCCCCATGCCCCATCGGAAAGCTTGATACTTAAGTGGAGATATGTGGCATGTAATTCCTTCGCCAATTCACTGAGGGACACATCCATCACATCTTTTGAGAATTAATTCAGACTGCTTGAATTGCTCATCATATGTAGTCATTTTCGATCGTTATCTTCAAAATCTACTGATTTCTTGATGTGATCAAATTTTAAGTCGATTTTACGTCAAGTAACTTATAAGGGAACCTTATCAAAATCACCTCTTAAAATGTTGCTATCCTCTTTTTAAAAATAAAATAAAATAAAATAACAACCCTAAAGAAATGTATGTAAAGAGTATTGAAAGGGGGAGCCACCTTGCAATATGACATTATCCTAAATGGAATCCATAACAAATTGTTTGATTTATCATCCATAAAGTCAGCTCAAGTGTCCATTGAGTTTAGCTAGGGATGAATCTATGTGTACGATTCCGTGTCTATGGACACTCGTAACTAAAAAAAATGAACGAAATACGAGTCCAGAGGCAGGTTTATTCGATTCTATCATTAATGAGCTATCTTTGAAGGGGTTAGGTTGGTATATATATGAATACTTGTAAAATGAGTAGCTTAATAGATAGGCATTCATATTTTATGTGTCTAGATCTGCCACTAATTGAGTTGTTGGTGGGGGCCAGAATTAACTACTTATTGTCATGGTTTCAACGAATTTCTGCTACGTGCATATATAGGTGGCATGCATTTGATTAATTAATTAGCAAGGAAAATGATGGAAGCAACGTGCCCTCTAATTTGCTACTTCAATTATATTCCAAGCTCAACAATCACTAAATAAATTAAATAATTAAGCTTTCAATATTAATTTCTTCATTTTTGTATTGTATAGTTGCCTTCTAGACAAGGCAGGGGCAGTTAGCTGGCTACGTTCTGATATCTATCGATGAAAGTTGCCCTAGTGATGGGTATTTTGCACTCAACATTTCATACTCTTGCATTATTTCCCACTTTAATTGTGAAATTGGACTATCTATTTTTCACAATTTTACAAATATTGAATCCGTGTTACATTTGTAAAAATGGATCCTATATATGTTAGTTGTATGTGAATTGAAAGAATAATAATAACCTAATAATTGACGTACAGATCGAAGAATAAAAATGGATGAGATCATCTCTGGTAAGTGAAAGAGAAACAAAGATTGGTAGTTGATCATGGAAAATGAGCAAAACGGCTTGAAAAATCTAGTTAAATAGTTGAGATAGATGATCTATTAGAGTGTAAACTTATTCCTGGACCTTCAACCAATCGCTTAAACTTTTGGTTGAGATGGTTCTTGAACATAATATCAGAGTCTTTTCGAATGAGATGTCTCGAGTTTGAATCTCAATAGCTCCCGTATTAATTTATTGTGCAAGGTAGAGAGAGTTTTTGCAGCAGCCACACTTTAAACCCAAAAGGCATTAGACCCTTGGACTTGGACTTCTCCGATCAGCCAAAAAAAAAAAGAAAAGAAAAGAAAAAAAGGTGCTTGCACCATATACTTCAACACAAAATAGAATCTTGGGATATTATCATCTCCATCCTTTTGCATGTGATTGGCTTAAGTGGGCAGAGGGTCACTTGATATGCGATATATATATATATATATACACTGTGTGCTTCACTTTAAGTTGTGTACAACACTACATGTTCGAGTTCATTATAACAACAATAATAAAATCCACTAAGCTTAGATTTTTTAGGTGCAAGAAGATATACGTGACAATGCATTTCTTAGCTTCTAGTCTGATATCCTAGAATAGATATATATGTGCAAGATTAATGATCACGTAATCTATTTACAAGATTATGTGTCTTAATTTAAATGGTTTTACAAAAATATTATTGTGAGATGCAATTATTATGTCAACCATAATTATCTTTTCTAATCTTTGTCGTAAGGAATATAATAACGACTACCTCACAACAAGAATCTATATTACGGAATAGATTGTGTTTTGACATTAGTGTTATAAATAGTAATTTTTTGAGTGTAACTCTGTAATATCTCCTTTAAAACCTAACCCATGATAACATATTTAGGATTAACAAGAATATCATGTGCAAATTAATGATATCAAGTTACACAAATTCTTAGGTAAGACCGTCTCATCTAAGAGTTACTGTGAGACGGATTACATCAGAGTTGACTTTTTTGAAGTTTTGCGGTAGCTAATAATGTATTTTTGAGTGACTTTTTAATTCATGGGTGACTAATATATAATTCATTTGACAATGACTTTTATTACGTACAGTTACCCCTGAATGCACTATTAATCACCCCAGGTATTATTAAAAATCATTATAAAAACATCCGTCCCATGATATATCTTATGCGAGACGGTCTCACATAAGATTTACTGATCAAATTTAGGTTTAACATGGATGGCTTGCTCGTTCGTGATAATTTGCGAGTGATTAACGTCTTATTGGACAGGCAATTCTTTCATTCTAACTGCTTCTTTCTCAAATTTATGGTTTGAGGGGTCCAAGACTCTAAGCTAAGATATGCCTCGAATTTAATTCCTTCATTTCTGCGATATTAATTCTAAGGGTCGTTAATTAGCCAGCTAGTGCGCTATATATATGTGGAGCAAATTAATTTAATTGCACTTCAAGTAATTAATAACTAATGTTGCCGTCCATTGATGAAGCCACTAAAGCATTGGTAGAAGCAACATTGATGAAACGGGATTGCCTCCCTTTGCACCACAAAAAAAAAGAAGAAGAGAGAAATAAGAAATTTTTTCTTTCAATGAAAATGATTTCTGGGTATCAAACACTCCCTCTGTCGAATCCAATAACTCTCTACATTAATTGGTATCCGTAGTTGTCTTGGAAGTCTTCACCATAAAAGAAATAAATAATAATAATTGTACATCATTACATTCTACGTAGGAAAAAATGGTGAGGTATTGTAGTGCAGCCATGCAGATGCTGCTAAATGAAGTTAATTGGAACACTAGATTAATAATATTTGTTACTTTATTAGATAACATAATAGGTTACAATATTTTTCGTATTTTACTGATAGAATATCGAGTTTGACTTTTGATATGTGGTTGAACTATGAATCACTTAGTTATTTTAAATCACTTAATATATCGTCTTTGAGTAAATAAAAACAAAAAATTTGATTTTCATTGAAGGCGTATGCTATAAATTTTTTTTATTTAATATAAAATTATCTACAACACTACTTGGAGGGTAGACGGAGAACAACTTTAATTCTTTTGTTTTTTTGTTTTTAGCTATAGGTAAGTAGGATCCTTACTAATTAGCTAGATTAGTGCTAAGCATGAGTGGAGTGTTGACGGCCAACACAAGGAAATAGTATAAAGTACAAAAATAATTGTTACCACTTGAATTTAAACTCAGGTAGTTGTATTCAGTGAAAAGATAGATAACATCGATTTAAATGCTTGTATTTAAAAAAAAGTTGGAACAGATTTTATCTAGGTAGGTTCCTACATAAATGGGCATTTACTTTCTTTTAAATTTCATTAGATATATTTATGTGGACATGAAAGGTAGGAAATTTGCAAACACAAGAGAATAGGGAGAAGGTAGTGTAGGAGATGAATTCCCAAAAGAAAAGGACATGCATCACTTTCAAGTCTTTACGTCCTCACCAAAATACAACACTATATGTCATGGACGTAGTCTAGTAAGTTATCATGCAAAGCCAGATAAGTGGGAACCGTGGTGTTGTAAACGAGCATTACGTTATGTTGCTTTTCAGTCTAGGTCAGGAAAAGTTCCCTTCACAAATAAAATTTAATGTTTTGGAACTGTTGAGAGAAAGAATCCCAAGGGCTAGGGGAGCCCTTTGTGTAATAATACATACACTACTCAAGGTGTCATATGAAGAGATAGAGAGAAAAGGCATTAATTAGGTGATGGATACATTTTTCAACTTCTTTACCAATGCCTAGCTATAATAGTGGGAAATTACTCCTCTAATTGGGTATTTTGGGTTTGATGAACGAACATGTTGGTTATATTATAGTTGGTAAAGAATGGCCAACATCCCCATGAATGGGTGTACCAATAGCAAAATATGAAACAACAAAATTGGTATTTATTATTTGTGGTTCTAATTCAGTTTTAAGTTTATTAGTTGATATTCGTTTTATTAGTAATGATTGCACCCTTATAATACAATTCAGTTCGGAAGAAATAAGACAATAGGATGGTATTTATCGCATTGACTACGTCTTGAATTAGATTGTATTGTAAATTTAAATCGAGGTTGATTTGAGAATTAAATGAAATTATAACTATATATGTAACTAGTTAGTGCATTTTTCTTCATTAGCCTCTAATTGAATAGTCTGTTATGTTCATCAGTTTGGCGTGGAAGGGGTTAATCGCATATTTTTTTGAAAAAAATACTATTTTTACCTTAATTAATATATGAACTATTTTGGCATGAAAAGGAGGTAACGTATTATTATTTTATTTTTTTTACATGACAAATTGGGTCATCCAATAGATAACATATCTCAAGAAAATCTAATAAACCAACCAACTCAAAGAGGAAGGGAGAAGATAAGCCAATGGACAAGATCGATCTAGTCTCATCTACTCCCCACTTGTCAAATAACAGAAATAAAGCGCCTCCATACTCGAACCCAAGACGCACAGCACGGCAACTGAAGTGGGCACCAATCGAGCTCCTGGTCAATTGCTAAAAGGCATGATTTACAATGTGGTGGGACAACATTCCAAAATATTCTCCCAATTCACCAATGAGGCTAGTGAAGGCTCAACCAAAGGGATCTAAAATTTTGGTCTTTGTTAAAGAGCATGATTTATAAATTATAAGTTAGATATGATCTTCTTGTCTTTCTCGTCCCCCCCCCCCCCTTACAAAAAATCTCATTTATATACGTGTTCTAATCTATCATAAATTAATGATTAACTACTAAATGGGGAAATTGAGTGGGTAAATAACTTACCTTCTGCTACGATGAACTTTCTCTTACCTATTTTCGCTTTCCTCTTCTATACCTTCCCTCACCCGTGGGATTATCATGAGATATAACCTTTATATGTTGTGGACTTGCTTACCATTTACAAAAAATTTTTAATTTAAAAAAACATGACTGGGGAATTAGCTAGATGCACGCCTCAGGTTTTAGTATTAGTTTTTTGGGTCAAGCTAGTAGTCCTTTACATGTCTTCTAGTCTAGGGAGTACGGACTCAACTGTTTAGGATTGTAGTCCTTGATAACTTAATTTGTACTAAACTAACAAAAGTCCAAGGCAACTGTGAAAACAATGCCTAAAGATTTTATATAAATAGGATATATATGAGTTTAATACCGGCCTTCATGGCTTACGTGTCTGGGAAAATAATTAAAGTCATAAAGGTTGAATTCAATTTGTTTTTTCATTGTAAAGGATGCAAAACAAAAAATGATATGTATATATTTAAATTTGTGTATTAGTACAACAGTAGATATTTATAAAGAATTTATCAATTGAGTTGATGTCCAGAAAATTGATTGTCACAATTACTATTTGACCCTATTAGCAAAGTATAATTGATAAAAAGATAAATAATAATTATATAAAAGATAACTTTGTGTGCGCATGTGTTTATGTAAAGGGAGACACAAAAATTGCTATAGGCTAAGCTAATTAATACCCACCCAGTACTAGATAACTTTGATGACTATTAGTTTCGATATATAATTAGTAAATATATGATAAAATTAAACATCCGGTTGACAAATATAATGGGGCAAAAAATAACAGAAATAATCCATATGACCACTTAATTTCTTTTAACAGTTAATAATTAAGCAGTTTTGGAAGCATGACTTCCTTAAATACTAATATAAATTTCACGAAACCAAAAATCACACAAATTGGTTCACGGGCCATCCTCGAGCATGTGTGGTGTGGCGTGATGACGGCAAGCGGCACAATAAATAAATTAGAAAAACAAAAAGAAAAATACCCTGAGCACAAAATATCTATCCCACGTCAACATTAGTAGCCCCTTTTTTTTAATCAACATTAATAACCCTCGGGATCCACGTTGTAATAAATTACTGCGGCCGCTTTGCCGGCAAATCCGCCCACAGTTAAAACCTCGGGAACCTCAGGGGTATCCTTCGTAATATTCATCAAATCCGAGCCCGAATCTTTCTTACCAAATGGATAACGACACAAAATCACTCCAAAATTAAAAATATTAAATTATGGGCCCCGAAAATCCCTATTATAAAGAGACAGAAGCTTTCCTCGATCAAGCTGTCATCCATGGCGATTAATCCCTCCGCATAGTTTTCTCTCTCCTCCTCAGCTGCACCTTTCTGCTACTTCTTCTCTGTCTCTCTCTCTCTCTTCATTCTCTCTTATTCATCCAAGGTAGAGCAGATGAGGTTCCTGCTGGAGTGCGTGGGCTGCTACATGATGAGCGCCGCCTCCTCCGGCGAGGATTCGACGGCGGAGCCTTCGTATCCGGCCACCCCGAGGACAGAAGAGACACGGTCTCTTGTGGTGGCGCCGTCGGAGAACCGCCGCCGGAAACGGGCGTCCTCCAGGAATGCCGCCGCCGATTGGAGGCCCTCGCTCTTTGCGATTGCCGAGGATAACGCCGTCCCGGTCGGACCGGAGAAGAAGGAGAAGCGAAGCCGGCCGGCCGGCTCAAAGAATGTCAAGCGTTGTGGTACCTCCTCGGTTCGGGTCAATGCTCATACCCGCCCCCATGATTTCGGGTACGGATTGCGATTCTGCCCCGTTTTCTTCGCTTTTTTTTTCCTAATTTCTTTTTTGCCTTATTATGATCGATTTTGGAGGAAATCCGGAAAGTTCACTTAAAACTGTAACTCACAAAAATGTAGTGTTGTTTTTGTCAAAAATAAAAATAGAAAGTAGTGATAGGTTTTTTTTTTGTTTTCTTTTAAAACTTATGATACCTTGAATTTTTAGAATCGATCTTTCTGCGGACAAAGATGCTTACGGGAGTGAGGTTGTTTACATTTTGGTCTCTATAAACCTGTGAAAGCGGGACTGACACTGGAGCTGCTGTTGTTGTGTATGATACCCTGGAATATAGCAATTTTGACATCAATTTGTTTTTCTGGTAATCTAGAGTAGTTTTTGACCTCATTGGATGTATTTTCTGGGATATTAGGCATTCAGCATCAGTATTCTCTCTAGTTTGAGATTTGTGGACATGGTAATTTAAGGAACATATGAATGTATATATAAGATCAATAAAGTGAACTATATATTATTCAAACACCGCATTGATTGATTTTAATGGATTTACAAAGGCTAAACTGCTAAAGCTACGGAAGACTATACAAACAGTTGCTCATGTCATTGCTTTGGATTATGAGGTTAAATGGTTTGTTGTTCATATGTGGCTGTGCATTATTTTGATTATTTTCTTTGTTATTGCTTCATATGTTACTGCTAGCTTGAGCAATGAAATTCGGATGTTATGAGGTGGCTATACCTGTAGGATAATAGAATAATCCTTCTCTAGTTTGTTGGGTAACTTCCATATTGTTTGTGTGCTTATAATAATGGGGCTGAAAAGCTCCTTAGTGATTCCATCATTTTGCAGTCAATCAAGTATTACTCTTTATCAAATACTTGAGTGAATTTGTGCTGTATATTTGGTCATAATGTCATTGAGCATGAAATAAAATAAAAGTATCTTTGGGTATAAGGGATCTTTCATTTTGGGCTTTGGTACTTTATGAAGCTGGTTTTGTTTGGGTAACATCTTTTAGAGACTTTGCTCGTTACCCTCTTCCACTTGTGTCATCAGTGGCTAGGGAAACAATCACAAGAGAAAGGCCATCTTGCGAAGGACTTTTTCTTGTGAAAAAGATCACGTTCGTCTTGCAGACATGTTGAACAACTGGGAAGCGAGCCACAATTACCTCATGGCAACACTCTAATGGGAAAGACCTGATAGAGGTTGTCTCGGGGGATATGGAAGGGAAACTTTCTGTACCTGTCATGGGACTTAAACCCACTCCTTGGTGGAGTGTGGGACAAATCCACTAGAGCATCCCTGGTGGTTGCATTTCACTCCACCACCATCTCCATTTTTCTTTTGATTTATCTCAGAAATGAGCTAGTGGATTGAGTGTTATACAAAATGATACATAAAGACGGGTGCAGAAGATTTTGACCCACCCCACTGACCCCGGAGAGGTGACAGTAACCTAAATATATTTGTCAGCATTTCTAGGAGTTCTATATGCATCGGATAACAAACATGACGTGGGTGATTGATTTAGTCTTTGCTGCTCTGGGTTGCATATCTAAGTCGTTCATATGTGAACAGCGTTGAAATTGTCAAAAACATTTTCTATGTAGAGTCCAAGCATAGTTCTTTTTGTCATTTTTATTGGAAAAATCTATTGGATGACATCTTCCGAAGAAACTAAGGTGCTTTAAGACTCAGCATCAGACTTGGTTACATGGGATTCATCGAAGGGATTTTGTTGTCGTCTTCAAGCTATGAATTTTGCAATCGAACTCCTCTAAATGCCTGAAGTGGTTTAGAATGTGTTTTTCAGTTACCCATGATGGCTTGAAGGATTTTGACATTCCTTGCTTAAGATAGAGTGCTTTGTTAGTATCTCTGCTATGTGGCATCAATAGCAATGACAGTTTCTCGTGTATAGTTTTAAAGACCTTATTTTCTTGAGATGCTCCTTGTTACTCATCTTCCCATGACTTCCAACACACATGAATGTTATTTTGATGCTGAGTGACTTTTAGTGTTCACCTCAAAACCGTGATTGATAGAAGCATAAAGAGTTTTTGTCTTTAAAATAAAAAGCAAGTTTTCAGCTTTTAACTAATCATGATTTTTAAATGGCGTGTAAACTTTATCTTTGTTTCCTTTTCACAATATGGCCCACTGTCATCTAGAAAGTCACAGCAGAGATCCATTTTCATTGTCATAGACCACTGGACTGGTCATCTAGCTAGTTGCCCCTGAAGTTGAATGCGTTTCCTACAAATAATTGCATATTATTAGTTAATTATTTGATCAGTTATCAACATCAGGTGGGGTTAGCAAGTCTGTTTTTCTTTAGCCAAACTGGGCAGGTTAGCAGATAATTAGAACTAGGTGGTTCTATGATGTATCTATTTCCTCACAATATAACTATATGAGGAACCAAAAACAAAAAAACATTAGATATTCCTTCGAACGTTATATTTCTTGGATTCTGTGTATTGTTGGTTTAAAATGAAGTGCCGACAGTCCATGTAATTTTTGATCGTCCCGACAAGTACTTTAGGTTAAATCATTGCCCCATGGATAACTCTTTGATAATATTCATTTCGTCTTTTACAGGCACAATCCTCTGCCAATGGTTGTCCCAACTTTCTCTGCTGCACCATTCATGTTCTGATCTCCGTCCTTTCGCATGTTGTTCACCCGAATCCTGCGAGTAAATGAATAGCGTTGGTAAATGGCGATCTATGCCCCTTGTGCATGTAAAATATGCCCATCAATACACGTATGCTCGAGCAAAGCTGAGCGATGCTTGTAAATTGGGCGTATAAAACCATCTAATGCCTTCTTGGAGAAAAATATATCGATTGGAAGTGCTTTTAGCGGGCCGCTGTCTTCTGTGTAGTGTGTACATTTGACATATATTTGTCTGATTCTCTATGGAAGAAATATTTTGAGCATCTGTGTGTGTTGGTAAAAGTGATGAGAAAGGATCTCTTGTTGGTCACAAGATTTGGCAATGACCCTTTTTCTCTGGGTAGATTAATAGTCGGGGTGCTTTTGGTTGGTTGAAAGCGATGGGCAGAGAGGAGATCTTACTGTTTATGAATAATTAGAGGCAAATCTAAGGTAGATGTAAAAGGACCATAGATTGACTTGTTCAAATGCATGCAATGATGGTGAAAGTTAGGGCTAGGCTTGCCTCTAAGGGCATCGAATTATTGGATACTAAGCGTTCATCTCCAAATGGTTCGCTGAGGAATTAGGATAATATGTACTTAGGAATTAGGATGATATCTTCGCTCTCTCTCTCTCTCTCTTTTTTGTATGGTTTGGATGGGATCATTGGATCAAAAGTGGGATAATCTGCTAGACAGAGTTCATCTACAGTACTATTATTAAATAATATGTATGTTACATTTCTGAAAGTACATACTCTCAATAGTCCAAAAACAAATATATATTAAAAAATTAATATATGAAAAATATGTACGCTTGGAAAAGGTAAAATATATACACTTGGGATCACATAAGAAACTGAATGTGTACCGTTTACGAATTTATGATGGGACTCTATTGGATCGGATGTATAAACATTTAAATTTGGTTCAATTAATAATTGATTTTGAAAACTAGATTCAATTAATAATCAAATTTGAACATCCGATCCAAATTCGACTCAATCGGTTTAGATGTTAATTTGGATTCAAATTGGATTCAGATTTGATCAAATCAAAATATAACTAGATATAATCCAAGTACGCATTTTATTCAATATTTACATAATTTTTATTTTCAATCTTATTTTTGCTCACTTTTAAATGCAACGTTAAACACCTTATCAATATTGGAAGGGAAGAGGAGATTAATTTAAAAAAAAAAAGAGTGTATTGCATATAGAATGTTGACCTTATGCAGATTTTTTTATGGTATGATATCAGAATTTTCTATCTTTAAAAAAAAAGATGAAAGTATTAAAAAAGACATTGGATCAGATGTGCGTCGGATCGGATGAACTGTCTTTCAAATTCAATTAGATCAAAGTCAGATTTGGATTATTTTTATCATCTTTAAATCGGATTATCTTTTCGAATTTCAATTAGATAATAATTTGGTCTTAGATTGGAGGGAATTTGAATTGAATTTCAACTACAGTCCATCTCTAAATGTGAGGAAGGAGATGGAAACCCCTACAAAGGTGTTGACAACTAATGTTGATAGTTTATTAGTCACACTTGAATTATAAGTATAAGATCACTAATAATTTATTTAGATACAACTTTTGTAATCACTATTTGATAAATTATTAGTCCCATTTGAATTAAAAAGTATCATTGTCAAATAAATTATTCGTCATCTTAAAACCATTTAAAAATTTATCCTTAAAACTTGGTCTCACTATAGCTTTTAAAAAAAGCTGAAATTATTGAAAAGAAGACATAGAATCGGATGTTAATCAAATTGAATAAACCCTTCTCCAAATTTGCATCAAGTTCAGACTACATTATCATCCCTAGATGGGAGGAAGGAGTTGGGCAACCTCTACAAAGGTGTTGACTACCAATATTGATAGTTTATTAATCACACCTGAATTAACTTACGGGCTGACTAATAATTTATTCAAATATAACTTTTGTAATCACTACTTGATAAGTTATTAGTCATATTTAAATTAAAAAATTCATTGTAAAATAAATTATTCGTCATCTTACAATCTTGAAAAAAAAATATCCTTTAAAAATTAGGATCATTATAGCTTTTAAGTGATAGATAATCTCATCCAAAATTTTGTGAACCAATTAACATGCAATGCTTTTGGCCGAAACTGGAGGGGACATGTTACCCTACAATCAAAAGACCATCTTGTTTCATTGTTTCCGTATATAATTGATCCAATGAGAGAATCTTAGATTTGATTCGGCTATGATTTTGTCCTAGCTCTCTATTAACCACACATAACCACATCTCTCTTTTTTCTTTTTTTCTTTTTTTTTTAAATGAAGGTAAACATGCGGGCTCACTGGGTCCTTCTCTCAGGGCAATCCAATAGGCCTTATACAGACAGGAGAGGAGAATGAGTCTAACTCACAATACCCAATCCTATAAGTTTGATTGGTAACCTTGTGCATCTCCACACCAGAAGAATTGCAAGTTATCTAATCCCATGACCTCTAACTTAGAAGGTCATCTCAATGCCACTTGAGCTAAGGGTTCTCGGCAACCACACATGACCACTTTATATAAATCTAATGAAGATGACTTTTGTGTCCAAGCATTGGTCATGATCCTGACCATTCATTGGGACCTTTGCTTTAATAATGTGTCCCAACACTAACTACTGGCCATGGGTAGCCTTATGCCCCCAACAAAGTCCTGTTCAGATAAATGTGATTTGCTCACGAGACCCAAAATGCTTAGCAGCCATGGAAAAAAATATCCCAAATACTCCCCTCCCAAAAACAAACTTCTATATTTAAAATACATCAAGCTCAAATTTAAATAGGAGTTAGAGCACTTATAGAAAACATATAATAAAAAGTTTCTATCGTTAAGAATTAGTAAAGTTCGCAAACTATTATATACACCTGAGAGTATGTACTCCTATTATCACATATATATACATTTTTCAAAGTGTATTTTTCATATGAGCGTTTACTAACATATATTTTGTTTATATGGTTTCTGATAGTACATACTCCCAAGTGTATGATATAGATTGCGAGCAAAGTCATCCTCAAATTTCCTATGAAACTACATAAAGGACAAAATTTTCTAAATTTTAAGAAAATCAATTAATCACCAAATGGTCTTTACAAAGATGAAAAAAGCATAACCTATAAAAATCCTAAGTTCCCCTTCTAATGGCTTCACCCTCCTCCATGCCAGCCATGGTATCATACAAAGGCTGATTTAATGTCTCTGGCAAATAAAATCCAAGTATGCCTCCTACATATCCAAACACAGCAAACACCGTGAAAGGATATCCACCACCGAGCACCACCACAAAGGGGGCCAATATCGCGCCTGTGTGGGATGCCTGAGTTGCGCACCCTAAGGCTGCATTTCTCACCACCGTAGGGAACAACTCTGTAGTGTAGATAAACAATAAATTGTAAGTTCCTGCCATACCGAATATCCCCAAAACCCCACAAATCATACGTATGTATTTCCACACTCCGTAGCTACGCATCATACTCCCCCACATACAGAAGAACGCACTGAACCATAAGGTGGCTATTGTCAATGGCTTCCTTCCGAACTTATCCAACATTATAGCAGTCAATAACAAGGCGGGCCATTCTGCAAATGCATTGAGGAGTACATTGATGTAGATATTGGTCTCTAGATTAGCTACATTTAGGCTAAGTCCATAGTATACAATTGAACAACAAAAGTTGATCAACACTGCTAAGATTAGACGCGTTCTTGTGACTGGTGACTTGAGCACATCAATTAGAGATGCTTTGACTTCCTCTCTTGTTGATGGTGCTCGATCGTTGAGATTTGCTACGTCTTCATGGGTAGTGTTATCAGCTTCTTCATCGAGAACTAACTGAACCCCTTGAGGAATGTGGTTACCGTTACCCTCAGCAATGTCGCGCATCACTTTCATGGCTTTCTTGATCTTCCCCTTTACAAGGTACCAACTTGGAGATTCAGAGAGAAAAGGAAGGACAATGGCAATGAAGAGGATAGAGGGCATAGATGACGCTACATAAAGGGATCGCCATGATGGGAAGATATAGGCGATACCAGAGAGAAGGGCAATACCACCCGAAAAGAAGTAGAAAGTGGACATGCCAGCAACCCCGCGATTAGTAGGACCAATGGGCTCAGTGGCTAAGACAAATGCACACATGCCTACTCCACCGGTGCTCAAGCCGGTGAGAAGACGAAGGGTAATGTAGAGGTAATAGTTGTGGCAGAGGGCAGTTAAACAACCCAATATACCATTCGACACACATGCTATTGCCAATGTGCCCTTTCTTCCAAAAGACGAATCTGAGAGATGACCAAATATTCCTGCCCCTGTAATTAGATCAAAGTAATATTAGATTGAATTATTTGCATATATGAATTCCTACCATTTGGAAGAAAATAATGTAACTCTTATTTGTTTGGGTTCATCTCTATAAGACAGATCATTTAAATGCAATCGATACTTTAAAGATTGTATAACTGTGAAGTCATAAAATGTATATGAAGATTCTTGATAATTATGCATCAAACAACAAAGCTAATAAGATCAACGCGACCTAAGCAGAAGAAAATAAAAAGAAATTGTAGTGAAAATATATTTAAGGCGTGTTACCTATCATACAACCACAGAAAAACACAGCCTCAACCAAGCCAATCTTGTACCTCTCTCCACAAAATAGGGCCCACTCAGTGACAATGGAAGTGTTGGGCTTGTCCACCCACTCCCAAGAGCCAGGGGGCAGCCCACATATGCTGGGAGCCCACGGATCACAACCGGGACCGATACACCGCCATTTGGGCTCGTGGTCCGCAAAGATCATGACCATGGTATGGAAGGCCTCCAAGGCCCAAGCTAGGCTTGTTAGAACAAAGTGCCTTATTTGCCACCTCCCACATTCACCACAGTACTTCTTCAGCATGTCATCTATGCAAAGCCTCTCAACACCGTTGGATTTTCCCTCTGAGGCAATCAACGGCTGTTGGAGGTCCCGGGGATCCGAGACAAACCGGTGACCGAGGACCCCGGTGACTGGGGAAGGTGCTCTGGGCATTCTTTGTGAGATTTGAACTAGTACCTCTTCATTGCTAGCTAGAACAATATAGTGGAGGTGTTCCGTTTTGGGATACCTCATATATAGCAGTGTTTGTTCACTGATCAAGAATTCGTCAAAATTTACCCCTTTTAGGGGTTTGATTGAGTTTGTTCATTTGACGAGACTTCTATGTTAGTTTGTAATTTTGACCTGTTAAATCCCTATGATACTCTGGTATTATTTTACCTGTACACTTAGGTTTGACTCACTGAACTATTATTATTATTAATATCATTATTATTGTTGCTATTATTGTTGTTATTATTATTGTTATTATTATTATTACTACTATTACTATTACTTTTATTATCGTCAATTCATTATTATTATTATTATTATTATTATTATTATTATTATTATTATTAT
>JACYFF010031957.1:113197071-113216086 GCA_017589665.1 Selenicereus undatus | reverse complement strand
ATTATTATTATTATTATTATTATTATTATTATTATTATTATTATTATTGAGCTTTGCTTGGATAATTGGTAAGTGATAACAAGTATTGCAAACTTATCATGGTAAGTTGTTTAGATTCAATGAGCATTAGGACATATGTTGTGTGAGCGTTAGTAGTAAAATAATTGAGCATTACACTGTTATACAAGTATATAACCGTCAATAGAAACTTATATGCCATTATTTTACCATATTGTACTCATATCATCTAGTCAATCCCAAACAGTTATTTTAAATAAATAACTCCTTCAAACCAATATTAGTCAGAATGCAAAATTAAATACAATGATCATTAAATATTTGTATGTATTGCATATTTAAGTGGTGAACATTGGATATGTAATTGATTAATGATGTTAGTTGTAACTAAAAATAGTTATTTTAATGAACTCCTAATTCTAGTGAGCTGAGTACATTTATAATGAATAGGATCACTGGCACAAAAAAATAAAAAATAAAAAAATCTATGCACTTTAGTGAGCTTATAGATGCTTCTAGTGATTTCTAATGTATTTTTAGTGTGCAACATAACTAACACTTTAGTGAGCCGACATATACTTTTAGCGAGCACACTAGGCCCATATTAAAGCGTGACACACCTGGTATGGTGAACATTAGTTATATAATTAATCAATGCTATTAGTTATAAATAGAAGTCTTTCATATGTCGTAGTGAACTGATTAACACCTAATCCCAATGACTTGCAATGCATTTAGGACATCCCCAGTCAGAGTTTCATTTTTTGGAACTCATGCCTGCTACGTCAGCATGAGTTCCACTTGCATTTCATTCAATTTCCCAGTCACTGGAACTCATTTCAAGACAATTAATTGTTATGAAGCCCACAATTTAAACTTAATTTATTACTTTTTATTTTTTATGTAGTGTTTATGTTTTAACTTATGTAACGTGTGAATGTTTTTATTTTTTGAGAGTAAGGAATATTTATTTTATTGACATAAAAATGTATAAATTGATTTTAATTTTTCCTATTATTATTTTTTTTGTGTTTGTTTTCCAACAAGTGAAAAAAATTATTTCACCAATTAAATTAAAAAATTCAAACATATATTTGAAAATATATTGTTAGAATGCCTTGAATCTGTTTTCTTTAGTCCCCTTTTACAGACCTAGCATTGTGGTAGGAGGACATAATTTGAATTTTAGTGGTGATGAAACACAAATTGTTAATATTTATAGCTTCTCTTTTTTTTTTTGGCCAGTCCCCTTAAAACGCAGCACTTCATTACTGCATCATGGACAAAACGCTGCATTTCATGCCCACAAAAGACAAAAAAAATGGAATGCGGGACAGAACTGTGCGTGGTTCCGTCCCGCATTTCTTCCACGCGTGCTCTCAGCTGCCCACGACCTATGTCACCCGCGGTCCCCCTCCCCTCCACGCATGTAATATGGCTGGGGATGCCCTTATAATGAGCACGATCACTAACACTAAATAACATTCTATATATTTCAGTGAAGCGATAGATAATTCTAGTGAGCCAAGATATATTTTTAGGATATGTTCTTATCAACTTATCATAAACAATTTATTGTTAATAATTGCTAATAGGTGTTGATGAGTACTAATAATACTGATCAGTGTTGATAGTGTTCACCAGGGTCAGAATTGTGAGTACGAAAAATGACTAAGTACTTAATTATCAATGTTGATTATTGTTGATCAGTACTGAATGCTGATTATATAGTGTTGACCAGGGATAAAATTGTGAGTACGAAAAATGACTAAGTACTTAATCATCAGCGCTGATTGTTGTTGATCAGTACTGAATGCTAATTATATGTACTTATGACAAGTTAAAAAGATTAGACCCTTAGCGAGCAACATGACTGACACTTAAGTGATGATATAATTACCTTTATGAGCAGAAACCATATCAATGCATGACAGAATGGGGGGACATAGCTATTGTCCATTTGGTTGTACCTTATATAATTTGCGACCCTTTGTCATCAGATTTAGCTATCTCAATTAGTAAAATATTTGAAAGCTATTGTCAGAAGCAAATTCCGCTTATATTAGTCTTTGCATCTCTGTTTATACCAAAAGTACCCATTTATTCCCCCCCCCCCCCCCCCCCCCCAAAAGGGAAAAAAAAAACCAAATATGAAAGGAGGAGAAGAAACCGATCCCATCTATGAGGTCGAAACCGATCGAAAGTGATAACCACTAAACAGGACACAGAGGCTTAAAAGTTAAAATCCCCACATCATCCACCTGTACAAGGTTGACGAATTTTCACCAACGTTTTTAAGTTTGGCATAGTACTTTCATTATAATCTATCAACGTAATACAAAATTACATGTGTATGAATCAAACCAAACAAAGCAGCGGTATTTCTAGTACAACCTGTCATTCTTATACAACAAAGTCTTTGAGTCTCATTTTTGTCAGCCGTGAACACTAAACCTTTCAGCAGTGAGGATACATCTACAACAAAACACTCTCCTTAGGGAAATGGTAAGTAGATCAATGCCAAGCTGAAGCCGAAACCAGCATCCGGTCCTTCCATCCCAGAAGCAAGGCGCCATCCTTCTCCACCAACGTATAGTACTCTGAATAACACCTAAGTAATCCTTTTATCACGGAGTTAACATACGAGCTCAATGGGGATTGTTGGAATCCTGCCATGGTGAACCTTGACTTCCATTTCCCAAAGAGCTCATGTCGCTCCACCCTGTCCTTCCCCTCACACGCGATGATGTTGACAATGTCCTTGGCTAGGCAATGCTGCTCGACATTGATCCTTTCCTTTCGGTCCCTTGGCATTGTCACATCGATGGATTCAAACATTGCTGAGTAGAAGTCCAGCGTTTCTATGAACCTTGTCAGCAAAGGGGTAGTGTTGGTGTTTGACTCTTGTTCTACCAAAGTTACAACCTTGGGACCGAGTGATTTCACCATTCTTAGGAGTCCATCCCTCGGGTTGTTCACATCAACACTCTCATCGGGAGTGTGGTGGAGCTGCAATGGGAAGTTCACAGCCAAGGCCCACCCTGGCCTCACATCAAGCATTTCTTGGGTGACCTCAGAAGCATAAACGGGCACTGCCTGAAACTCAATGGGCATGTTAAATTTCTCCGACAGAACTGCCAAACGTTTCCCCACTGCCTCCAAGCAAGCTCCCCGAGCATGCCTAGAGACGGGATCATCAATGCCAGTAATTCTCACAGTGGGGGGTCTTCCAGGTTTTGTGGCTAGGGCTTGCAACAGAGTCATCCATTGAGTTCCTTGACCAATCTGGTAGTCGACGATATGTATGTGATCCTCATCTCTGCAAGCTTCAGCTATAGCCCCATTTGCAACCATATAACCGAATTTCAAGTAAGGGCAAATTTCATAAAGGATGTGCATGTACGAAAGCAAGTCTTGACCAAGGGGCTCTTTGCACCTAAGAGCTCGGTAGATTTTCGTACCTGAAGACTCCTTCCTTGCCACTAGCCCCTCGATCAAGTAAGCACCAAGTCGTTGAATTGGGTCTCCAGAAATGGAGACCATGCCCTTTGCCTGTTCAACTAACTTCTCAAAATCCTCTATTCGATTCTCTGACAAAGCCCGAGCACATTCTATGAGCAACTGCTTCAAATTGCCGGGTGGTGCACTGGGCCGTATTGGTTCTTCCACTGCCTTGAGGCGTTTCTCACTCTGAGCCTCGTCTCCTAATCTTCTCAATGATGAGTGAACTTCAGCCGGGCGTGAACCCTGAGGATCTCGATTCCAGAATCTTGATCTCTGGCTAGGGACTTGGGGCTGATGAGGTTCACCCATAGATGGGATAGAGACAGTTGCTTCATTCTCCTCACAATCTGTGCTCATTAGAGCAGTTTCTAGCTCCTGCAATGCATGCTCGATGCTGACTTTATTAACTGCAGCTTGTTGAAAAAGATTCTCGGGTGATGATCCCTGAGGTGATTCTCCAACAGGGCTTGAGTTGAACTGATTATAATAACTGCTAGTCTCAAGGGGAGAATTAGAAGATGAGCTTTGTGCCGAGAGACTTCCTGTTGAACTGTGGTGCTCCTGACTGTCGCTCAATATAACAGTGGGGTCGCAATTGAAGGGCGTTGAGAAGGGCGAGATTGGAGAGTCTCTAGAACGAACGTTCGGTGATTCAAATAACCTATTTGGAATTGATTGGGGACTAGACTGAGAGAAATTATAGGATGAGTATGATCTGGAAATACCGAATCTCAAAAGCTGATGTGAGTCCATGCTCCCTATCCAGTAAGTGAAACAACTTCTTCAATTTCTTCCCACAAAGGCCAATATCATCCTGTAATAGATTGCAAGATGCCACATGTTATTTACATACTTCCTGACATCAAATAAACAAACCTAAAGCTCATGACACAACCCAGCATCCAAAGAAAAAGACATCGGAACATTTCAGAATCATATGCCACAGCTAGTTGTCTACAATACGCAAATAAGTACAGAAGCTCAAGCTTAAGCAACTATCTTGTCTCAAGGTAATGCATACTAACTAATAAGAGGACTTGAGCCAGAAGCAACCAAAAGAAGCCAATAAGACAATCCCTACAGAAGGATTTGAGCTACACCTTAGTCTATAATAGCCCTCCTTAATCAAATTCAAATCTGTAGTGTTTCGTTCAACTCTATTTATTTACCAACTTACTCTACTTGGTTCCTAGAGGGAAGGCCAAATGGATATGATCTGCATAGTTTTCATAGGTAGAAGCCTTGTCAGAGGAATCAGTTTTTGAGTTTTGGCATCACGGTTTGCCGTTTTTGATGCAAGATGAGGGATAACTATCATCCTTACGTACAGTTGAAAGCAAAAGAACAACTAAGCTCATTCATAACCCATGATCTATCACCTTAAGAACCCAATGATCTCTTATAAACTATTGTTTCATACTTACCAATAAAACAGTCCAACTTTGAAACAGCAGCTTGCTTCGCTTAACTTCCCTCTCCCCAAAAGTTTTGCTTCCTTAACGCATCTATCGATTAGATTAGATTTTCGAGAGCAGAACCATCTTTTCCTAAGAAAAGCTAACTCAAAGCCAAGATATTCAACTAAATTAGGCTTCCAAGTTCCAAGTTCCAAGTTCCAACCATAGAAACTGTGAAAGGGAGCTAGAGTAAGCAACCAAGAAATGAACCAGGAACTCACAAGGATACAAGTTCCCCACGCAATTAAACAATCAATGCTCAGAAATTTAGACCAAGAAAAGAACCTAAATCAGACCATCCGACCAATCAAATGAACAAAATTGCTTGCTTAAAATTTCAGTGTTTTCAGTTAGTTCCTACCATTTCCCAAACAACCATATAAAGCTTTTGCTCAGAATCTGAGATTCTCTTCTCCTAAGTAAGTTTAATTTCCAACAGGCTGGAAGTGGTCAACAAATTCAGCTCACAACTAAAAAAGAATTGAAGACAAAAAGAAATTAGCTTTAGTCAAATTCCAACCTCCAGAAAGTCATTTCAACTTTTCTAACCCCAGATCATGAACCAGAAATTCAGCAAACCAATGAATACCCAGAAACCAAAACCACAAAATCTACAAGTTAAATCATCTGGGCTCATCAAATAAACACACCAACTCATCAAATATCATTCTTTGTACTCAATCTTTACCATTAAACAACAACCGAGCAAAAAAAGGGGCAAGAAAAAGAGGTACCTGAAAATCAACGAGGAACTGGCGGTGGTTGAATTAAAAAGAAAGAGTCAAATTGTGGTGTTGATGGGTTTTGACCCAAGATTTTAAAACCCTTTTCTTTTTCTTTTTTCTACCCACACGAGGAAGTTTATAAGATTTTTGAGGATTCTCGGAAAAACATGCAGCGCAGCTGTGGGTGTATATATAGAGGGCAGGAAGAAGAAGGAACCGACTACCGAGTAGGGTTGATTTGAATTTTGGCCAGGGAATTGTATTTGTACGGAGATGTTAACGTCTGCGCGGGTCCGATGTTGAGAGGTGAGAGTAGCAGCAAGGACAGCTTCTGTCAACGCAGTGTTTGACTGATGACAATCACATGGCAATTTTCTTAGAAAAAATAATAAATATTTACTATAAAATAATTTAACTATCTTATTTTAACTTAAAATTATATTATATATTATGATATTTTTAAATTAAAAAATAAAAATATTTAAAAACTTAAACATTGGGTAACATCATCAATTATTAATAATTTTAAATTATAAAATATGAAGGGAGCCTTGGAGCAACGATAAGGTTGTCTCCGTGTGACCAAAAGGTCACGGGTTCGAGCCGTGGAATCAACCACTGACAAAGTCAGGTTAGATTGCCTACAATTTACCCCTTGGGATGCGGCCCTTCCCCGGACCCTGCGTGAACGCGGGATGCTTGTGCACCGGGCTGCCCTTTTTTTAAATTATAAAATATATTAATTTAAAATAAAATAAAATATTTAAAAGTATTTTGAGATAACACATACAATCACCCAAAAAAATACGTGGGGAGTTGGACGGTAGATTTTATTTATCCATTGCGAAGTCTAAACAGGGTACCAAAGCTGAATGCCACCTGGTCACAAAGTATCTAGAAGGTTGACTGTTTGACCTGATGTGGTACGCGGCTCATCTCACAACTTGTCCTGTTAGGTGAATGGGCCGGGCCCACCATCTAACTTTTCCCCTACTCTTTAATGTTTTGGTTTTTGTCTGGCCCCTTCTATGATCTATCCAGTATCTCCATGTTGCATAAAGCCAATTTATATTTTAATTTTCCTATCTTCCCATGAAAAATGGAATTTTAAGCAGGGAATATGAGAGAGTATATGTCAAATTGCCCTCTCACCCTTACGAATTACAATTATTATTTTTTAATTCAGATAAATCATAAATAACAGTGTAATAAAATTATAATATAATTGAAAAGAAAAAAATTGAACCTAAAATTTAATTTATCGAAGCTCTTTATTTTAATTTTTCGGCTAAGATTTTACTAGGTTTAATACAGTTTTCGATCGATAACAATGTTTTAAAATTTTATAAGTTAAAATGAATAATGAATAATATCTATCACTATAATTATGGCTATAAATTTTAAATTAAGAAAAAAGTATAAATCTGAATATAAGTAAACTTAAATAGTATTTTGAATGTTTCACTATTGTTCATTAATTATATGTTTTTAAAATATTTTCTTTTAAGAGATAATTACCTCACTTTTTTCAGATTTATTTGATCCTTTTTATGACTCCAATTATTTTTTTTCATCTTACGTCCAAATTTTTCACGTGAGATGAAGTGACGAACTCGTGAGTACTAAACCGTTTTTCACCAAAGTGTGATTCAAATCCTTGATTACCAATAGCACTGCTGTACTATCTCAACTGTGAATCTCATGCATCTATTTATATTTTTTAAAGCCTCATTTATTGAACTTACATTCCGAACTGCTGGCTTCAGCCTGCTCCACTTAACACCTATGTCCTTTTAGACAACATTTTATTTTCAAACATGCATTAGCTCCTCTAATTTCATTAGTTAGAACAATATAATCAATAGATAGGACTACGGTGTCATTTTTTTCTTTGACTTTTGAAACTGATCAATATAATAACAATAGTCCTAATGTGATTTCCGTTTTGGCAGGGTGTGAGAAGATTAAGATGTAGACAACTTTATTTCTGTATACATTTCTATCCGCAAAGATACTGATTTCAAAATACCCACTACATAAAAAACTTTCAGAAGACATTCATATATTGAAAATTTTTTGATAGAAAAAACATAATATGCATATGTCATATTTAAATCAAATAAGATTAAATATTAGGAAACAATTTAGGAAAAGTAATTTTAGTACCTTAAACAGCAAGAGGTGAGATAACAACAACACGAACAAGATCAAACTGGTATTAGCAATTCAAAGTGCAACAAATGCGAGGTAGAACAATAGTCAATACAATAAACAATAGCATTCCCTATGCATTCAAAAGTCAAAGGAAGAATAAGAAGCAAGCTATCTATGACCCATAGGCCATAACCTTAATCTTAAACATCCACAGACTCCTATCCTGAGTTATACTCTCTGTAAGTAACAAATAATTCAAATTGTGTTTAATCATTTCATTTCAATTGGTTAATGATTCAAAAACAATTAAAGTTCATAATTTTTCCTTGGTGCAAAAAAGGGGCTTAAATGGATTTCAAATTTAAAAAATATACTTGGAAAATGATTTCCTGCTCTTCATGTTCCTGAAAATGTTCTTACATGGAGATCGAGGGGAAGAGAGGGGGGAGGAAAGCCAGGAGGGAGGAGGAGTTCACTATATTTGTACATAACATTCCTCCATATCTAGACCATTATCATTTGAGAGGGATCTTTCAAAATGTAGGGAAAGTGAGTGATGTTTTTATCCCATTCAAAACAGGTAAAAGAAACAAAAGGAGATCTGTGTTTGTGAGATTTTAAAGAGAGGATCAGGCAGTTAATAAAAGCATTCTCAGATTCAACAACTATATCATCAGAGAAAGTAGAATTAAAGCCTCCATGGCAAAGTTTGGCAAGAGAGGTTTCAAAACAAAAGTGCATTGATCATATACTTGGAAACAACCACCAAGAAAAGAATAAAAGAGGGAAAAGAAGCCTACAAGAAAAGAACGGAGAAAAAAGGAAGACAATCAAGACAATTCCAAAGCAACCAAGAATGTGAGATACGACCAAGAAGATCCTCGAGAGTGTGTGTTGCTGAAAGGAGTTCTAAATTAGAGTTTGAGGGATGGCTTCAGAGAAGTTTAATATGCATCACTAATGTACCAAGGGACCTTGACACTCCAGCATTAGCACTGATAAGTGACTATAGGCAATGTTCAAAAATTTGCTCCATAAGCAAATTTAAATTCTTATGAACATTCGCAACATTGGATCAACTAGATTACAACCTATAAAGCCATGAAGAGCTTGCCTAATGGTTCATTTAGCTAAAGAAGTGAAATAAAGATGAATATTGCCAATCAAGGCGGAGAGTATGGTGTATGGCCGGAGATCTTTCGAGTTCCCCCATATGCATGGATGACGTATGGAAAATTGCTGGGTTATGGGGCAGATGGGCAAATCCATTGATAGAACTGATTCATTTGAATCCATGAAAGTTTTGATTGATACACACTTCCTTAAAAAGCAATAGAAGGAGATGTATTACTCTATCTTGAGGATGCTAGCTATAGATTGGTGGTAAAAGAAGTTGGTTCAGATGTATTACTCTATCATCCGTGGAAGCTTCTGATTCAAATGAAGGAGTGGTTGGATTTGAAGATGTTGATGATGAGGTAGCAACACAGGATGAGGGCCAACAACAGACCAAAAATGAACTGACATGGAGGCTGATGAGGGAGCTGATAAGGCAGTAGAGAAACCATCAAATATTAAAATAAGCTTTGGTAATGAAGAAGGGATTGAAGAGTCTGTGGACAAGCCAAACGAAAGCTTTAATTCAACAATGAGGACCAAGACAACATCATTTCGCCAAAATGGTTTTTCAGATGAAATTTTTAAACTTAACAAACTTATCACCCTAGGAAGTTCAGAAAAGCCACTAGCAGTCACCTCATCACAAGGAACAAAAAGAGAGTGAAGACCAGGCTTTGTCTCACCAGTTCTCTTAGAACTATCCCTTCATTAATCATCGGAAAGAATGAAGGAAAGGAGGAAAAAAAACCCAAAAAAGAATTAAAAGAGAGCAAGAAGAAGTTATAGCCACTAGGATATGAGGAAATGCAACAGCTCCAGGAGAGTGAAGAGTTAAAGCAACCTCTAGGGTTCAAAACTCCTAATTTATTGGATTATCAAATGCACGAAAATTTGGGAAAATGCAAAGCCTCTAACAAGAGGTTGATGCAAAAAACAGAAAGTCGATTTGTATGGGAGGAGGTACAATTGTAATAAGAAAAAAATCGACCTCATAAGTAGGGTTGAGTAGAACTAGATACTCGATTTATTCTCTTGGGACCGGTCACGGTCTCAGTTGGATCGGGTTCAAAAGTCTGAAAACTAGTCTCAGTCCCAATTAATTCAGTTCCATGATTCTTGGACTCGGTTTCAGAGTCGGTCAGGACCAATTCCATGACCGACTACCCAATTCCCCCCTTTTGGTTCTTTTTAAAAAATTTTATCAAAAAACCAAACCTTCAATTTGATTAATCACCACATTCTTAAATACTCATCATTCACGACTGGAGAATCTTTGAGAGTGAGATAGTAAGAGACTGAGAACACATGCACAGACGCATAGACTAACAGACATAAATTCACCATTGTTACAATTTGGGTTTCGATTATATACACCAAATATTTTTTGAAAAACAAATTAACTCTTGGACCAGGTAGCTGGATAATGGTTTCAGTTCTAGTTCTAGGTTTCGAGGATCTAAATCCGGACCCAGTTGCAACAAGGGAGCTTGTCTGGTTGAAGACTTTTCTGGCCTCTTGCAAATCTTTTTATCCCAACTAATGCAGTTATTTTGTGTTAGTCAAGCAGCTATTCATATTGCTAAAAACCATGTTTTTCATGAGAGAACTAAGCATATTGAGAGCGACTACCAGTTTGCGTGTGAAAAACTCCAGTCTAGTTTATTTCGCCTGTTTCATATTAGCTACAAACAGCAGCCTGCAGATATGTTTACCAAAACTTAGGGACGGCAACAATTTCAGGTTCTGCATGGCAAGTTGGGCATGATTGATCCGCATATACCAACTTGATGGGAAGTATTGAGATATGGCTATGTTTAGCAAAGACAATGTTATAATTAATTAGGATATATTATTAGCTTTCCAATTCATGTCGAAGTTGTATTTCCTAATTTGAGTCAATCTAGGACACCTGGGCAAGTCAGTTAGGGTTTAGCCATGTATATATATACTATTGTAATTTTTGATGAACGGGTGAGAAAAGCAAGTTCTCAATTGATAATTTCCATTGAAATTCTTCAGTTTAATTGTGTCTTTGGTACTTTTACAGGTTCATATATAACTACTTTATTATTGTACCGAATGACATTTCCCACTAAATAATCAAACAAAAAAAGATTTTCAAAATTTATTGGTTATGGTTACCTCCCTTTGGGCCTGAAGGGCTTTCCATCATAATGTACGTCCAAATTATTTTTCATGCATGTGATGATGGATAGATTACACAATGAATTTTTTCTTATCTCACGGATGACATCACCCATTTCAAAGTCCAAAACCAATTTGAAGGGAGCCTTCTTAGCATGTTTATTGGCCTCTTGTCAGTGACAATCATTGTCATTACTTAAATAGAGCTGCTGATCCCAAAATTTAATTGGGCAACAAGAAAGGGGAAAAGGACAATTTGGTGTGTGTACAACACTAAAAAGTGAACGCAAGCTGGACTCCCATCCAACAGGAAATATAGAAAGGGCGGGTTTGAGGAAGGCTTAATCTTTTCCAATGTTTTGCGCGCGTTCATACGCTTCTAATTAAATGAGGAACGACAGTGACCCGAGTAACTTAACTGCCATTTGAGGCAACCAACCGTAGTTGTAACTGTACAAAATAGGGCTAAGTTGAATCGGATATCTGGTTCATGGTCATGGAATTGGTTCCGATTTCAGTTAAAATCAGGTCCAAAAATCTGGACCCGGTCTCTAATCCCAGTTGGAACCAGGTCTAGGATTTTTGGAACCGATTCAAAAACCGGTTGGAACCGAGGACCCGGTTCCTAATTTTTTCATTTTTTGTTTTATTTCATTTCATATAGATTTTTTGCTGGTGGTTGTGAGTTTGTGAAAGGACTAATACACCCAACAAGCTAGCTAATCTTTAATTCAAAATCAAATTTAATAGAGTGACAACTATGCATTTACGATGCATTAAAGTCCAATTGGTTAGCTAATAAATAGCATTTCATTTCATCCAAGTATGAAAAATATCATCTTCTCATAGTATTATACATTAACAAAAAGATTTAGAAATATCAACGTATAGCCAGAAATTATGACGGCATCAGAAGAACAACACTTGTTGCCAACGGGTAACCAGGTAACTCAGACATTTTTTTTAAAAAGAAAAACTTATTGGACCGGGTAACTGAGTAACGAGTCCAGTTCCAATTTCATGTTTTCAGGACCCGACTCCATACCCGGCTGCAACCGGTTCTAGGATTTCGAAACCAGTTCCAGACCCATTTCAACCGCGTCCGGGTTATGGACCTAGCGGGTCTGAACTGGGCCCAGGTCGGGAATCGAGTACTCGATTTTTTTGTTCGGCCCTATTACAAAAGCCAAGATGTAATAGTCCGACCCTAAATCATGTTTATTTATCTAATTAAGGTATGCTATTAATTTTCACATTTATTTTTCTCATTTAATCATCCCGACTGGGAGATTTTAATTTTGGGTCCCACTTCGCAATTCAAGTTTCATTTACCGTACTAATTTCAGAAAAATTGATAATAGGCCTCGATAATTATGATTTAAAAGATTAAATTATTTTTCATGATATTACATTTAATTTCGAGCTTCAGAAAAACAAATTTAATTAATCGCACCCGGTTTGGCATTTTTTTCCCAACCCAAGCTCATTTAAGGCCAATTTCGGCCCAACAAGTTTATAATCCATTTGTTTAGCTAATGACCATCATTACTTCTAATTTTCATTAGCAAGAGATATTTTGGAGGATAAATCTCAGCCAAGTCTTTTGCTTTGCCTTCATTTCATTTCTAGCCAAGTAAAATGCAAAAACCAACCAAGCAAGCAAGACCATCTTCTTCCTCCTCCTCCACGGCTGACCTCTGCCACTAGCCAGGGCTGCCGCCGGCCAGTCCCACCACCACAGCACCACTAGCTGCCACCCCCTCAGCCACCACTAGCACCAAACACAATACCACCTTCACATCTTCTTATATTCAAGCTTAAGTGAGGTAATCTTTAAATCCAACTTTATTGAATTCTTGGTTTTATATTAGTTTTGATCATGAATCATGTTATTTTGACGCAATCAATAATAATTTTGATGTTTTATTGGTTGGATCATCTTGAAAACAAGTGATGTTTGAAGTTGTCATGATCATGCAAGTTTAGGTGGTGATGATGGATTTTGATTGTTTTAAATGAAATTTTGTGATCTTTGGTATTGATAATGAGCATAAAGATGTTTATGGTGATTCATATAAGTTAAAGAGTGATTTTAGTGGGTGGTTATGTGAAGAAGAGATTGCAAGTATGTGGTTATTGAGCTGTAAATAGACCTAAAATAGGGGTCACTTTGGGAGTAAACTGGTAATGCTTGGCACAATGAAAAATTATGATTTTTGGTGGATTGATATCTCAATGAGTTAGATTTCAATGGGCTCTGAAATTACTTAATTCCGAGTTGTGTAGACAAAGTTATGGCCACTTTACTGAAGACTGCGCAGAATACATCGAAACTGGGAGCAATTTTGAACAGTGGACTTTACGAAAAACCTGATATTGATTGGCTCATTGAAAACTTGTGATTTTTGGTGTGTGGATAGATCAATGAGTTATTTTTCACATGCATTTTGAATCGCCTTAATCTGAGTTCTGTACAAAAAGTTATGGTCGTTTTGCTACGACTGCGCAGATTGAACTGAAATTGTGCACGTTTGTGTTCTACCCTAATTTTAGAGACCTTACTATGTGAATCATGCTTTGTGTCCTAAATAAAAGTTTTATTGGACCTTATGTGCTTTTCATATTAGGGTTTTAAATCTTATTTGGAGGTCGGGAGTGAAAGATATGGATTTTCTAATGCAGACCGTCAAACGGTAACATGAGTGAATACAAGAATCGTGACATTTAGAAATATTTCAGAAGTTTCCATATAATTATGGGTATTGCAAGGAAAATACAAAGTGTAGAGAGTTCAACAAATGCGATTATGTATAGAAGCTTACTTGGGTTTGAAAACCGAGTTAAGTGAGCATGAAAATGATATTTGAGAGGTGGGCACAGTAATGACTCAAAATAGTGTTTATCGGATTAACAGAGGCTATTTGAGCCTTTATGAACCTCATGACACCCATCATGGCATTGAACCTCCCATTATACATTTCGGAATAATTACACATTCTATTTTTCATTTCAGAAGCATTATACTTTCCATTATCCATTTCAGAAACATTAGAAACCCATATTTTGTTATTTCAATTGAAATCTTTTCGTTATCAGCTCAATCATTCTAATGTGATCTATTTGGTTCAATTTGTTGTATTTCAAGCTCAATAACCATAACTGATTTATTTTTCAGATCATCTTGGTTTAACTTGCCTTATATTGACTTATTAGAATTGTAGAAGCCTTTTTAATTAATCAATTTCTATTAAAGTTATAAATTATGTCAGTGAATATGGTTTACTAACTACATTTATCTAAAATTACATTTCTTAAACAGAAATGGGGTCTAGTCTATCGTTTCCATTGTGCATAAGTATTATCGAGTGAAATATCATTTTAAAGACTTCAGATATGTTCATTGTCTGTATCTTTAGAAATCAGAGTGTATTTATCAAAGTTATCATGTTTCGGTAAGTACATCAATGAATCAGTTTACACATTAATTTATCATTTAATTAGTGACTCCGCCAGTTATCATCTATAGGGCATTCGCCCTTCAATTACCTGCGCAGCTTCAAGCCAGGTCCCCGATCGGCTTGGCAGGTGTATATCTATCCATAGATCGTAACAGTATCAAGGGGTTCACTATCAGATAATAATTAGCAATGCAGTTTTATATTCATCTCACTCCCTGTTTTAACCTTAAATGAATTGCAAAGCGGACCCAATCAGCGTTTCAATGATCAATTAACAATTTAGGAATGCATGTATTGAGCTTCGGCTCATAGTTCAAAATGTTTTTCATATTTTGTTTTAGGCAAATGCTCAGAGAATTGCCCTCATGCTAGCAAATCAGCTGAAGAAAATAAGTGAAGTAAAGAAATCCGGATGGATCAGAAGTAATGCAGTATATGCATACTTTAAAATTGTATATTGAATTCTTCTGTGGATGAAGATGTAGACGACATGGTGAATTGTTTTTACTATAGTGTAAAAACCTTATGTTGGTTAACAGTTGATTATATATGGATTGATCGGATGTGTATGTGTATGATTCAAGCTATGCATAACTGTTTATTTATAGCACTCATGTTTCAAGCCTTGTCCTTTTGGACTTCAGTAATGCCCCTATCATTGGGTTGTTTACATTATAATTAAGGAATTTATTAAAGAAAATACAAGCAATGAAACATGCTTAATTTGGGGGTGTTACACAAGAGCCCCTAGGTCTTCTTATATTAGTGGAATATTTGGCCCAATGCTTGTTGACAATGACGTGTGTACACTTTATAATGGACCTTAATTTTGCATTTTAAGGGCATCTTCTTTCATTGGGAAATGTGGGTTGATAAATGAATAAAGTTAGTTGAGATTGGTAAAAGTAAGTTGAAGTAGGTTGAAGAGAATATTTTTTTGTTGAAGTCGGTTGAAGTAGATTGAACTAGTTTGAAGTGGGTTGAATTTTTTTGGTATGATGGGTAGAAGTTGGTTAAAATAGTGCGAAGTGGGTTGAAGTGGGTTAGGCTGCCTATAATACACTGACAAAGTCAGGTTAGGCTGCCGACAATACACTCCTTGGAGTGGGGCCCTTCCCCAAACCCTGCGTGAACGCTGCATGCTTGTGCACCAGGCTACCCTTTGAGTTGAAGTAGATTAAATTAAAGTTGGTTGAAGTGGATATTTTTTATTAAAGTTGGTGAAGTTGTTGAAGTGAGTTGAAGTTAGTTGAGGTTGGTTCAGGTTGGTAAATTGTGATTTACCAACAAAAAGAATAGGACTTCAGTGTCAAAATTTTGAATAGCTTGTACCTATAAAATGTGATATTTCAACTTTTTAAAAAACTGGGCTGATCAAATGAGGTTAAACAAATTTATGTTGATAAAAAATAAGTTTTAAATAAATTTGGCTCAATTGAAAAATAAGTTTATTTTAGCGAAACTAAATTTAAATAGGTCCCATTCAGCATAAATAAATTTAATTACATAAAAATAAGTTCAAAATTTAATATAAATAAATTCACAAGTCAAATAAATTTGTTTCAAAAAAATAAGTTTAATCCAATAGAAATAAATTTAAATAAATTTCGCTGAAAAAAAGTTTCATATAACATTTAAAGAGTAAAAATAAGTTTAGATAATTAAGTTCAAATAAATTCTGCAAATCTAAATTGAATAAAAATGACCTTTAAGTGAAATAAACTGCGGTAAGGATGGATGAGAATCATAGTAAGGCAGGGTAGTTAATATTCCTATACTTGGATGTTTTATTGTTTGGGTAAAGAAGAGTAAGAAAGGGCTAAATAATACAAAATGATATAGATCCAATATATATATATATATATATATATATATATATATATATATATATATAAGTTTAATTACACAAAAATTTGTTCAAAATTTAATATAAGTAAATTCACATAAGTTCAAATAAAACCATTTTAGAAAAATAAGTTTAATTCAATAAAAATAAGTTTAAATAAGTTTCACTAAAAAGAAGAGTTCATATAACTTTTAATGAGTAAAAATAAGTTCAGATAGTTAAATTCAAATAAACTCAGTAAAACTAAATTGAAGAAAAAGGACCTCTAAGGGTCTGTTTTTTTTGTTGGAATAAGGGTTGGAAAATTATTGAAATTGGTTGAAGTTGGTTAAAGTTGATATTTTTTTGTTGAAATAGGTTGAAGTATGTTGAAATTGATGTATTTTTTTATATGATAGGTAGAAGTTAGTTAAAATAGCGTATTGAAATGGGTTGAAATTGATTGAAGTGGATTGAAATTGGTAAATTGGAATTTACCAACAAAAAGAACAGGCCTAAGTGAAATAAATAACAACTGTTATAGATTTCTAAGGCGTTTCAATATGAAACATATTAGGAAATATCAAACACACGAGGAGGAATTAACTATTAATAATTAAATGTCCAAGCATGAGAAAGAACATTCATTTATAATATGAGGAATAAACCAAGCTACTATGGTGTGGATGGATGAGAATCGTGCATACTAAGGGTCTAAGGGAGGGTAGTTCGTATTCTTATACTTGGATGTCTTAGGCCCTCTTGTTTTCGTGGTAAATCTTCTCACTCCACTGCTTCCCACTTTTTCTCACCATTTTTCACTACTTCGCACCTCTTCCCACTCTTCCTCACTCATACCAACTCCCACACATTTTATTATGAATTTTATCACAAATATTAATAACTATTATCATTATAATTATTAATAATTATTATTACTAATATTAACAATTATTACTATGATTAAATATTATTTTTATTATTAATTAATAATTATTTTTAATTAATAATAATTATTATTAATTAATAACAATTTCAACAACAATTAATTTTTATAATAATAAAAATAATTATTAATTATTATTATAAATTAATTAATTACTTAATTACAAATAATAGTTATTAATATTAATGATTATTTTTATTTTATTATTATTGATAATATTAATAATAATAATAATTATTATTATTCCTAATAATTACCAATACTATTAATCGTTATTTTCATTAATATTTCTTATTATTACTATTTAGTAATTTTTTAATATTAACATTAATATTAATAACTATTATTAATATTTACAATAATTATAATAAATATTATTAATATAAGTAGCAATTATTATTGTTATGAATACTAATTTATTAACAATAAATATTATAATAACCATAACTACTATTATTATTGCTAATTGTTATTAATTATTAATATTAATATTAATATTGGTATCAAAAATAATTAGTAATATCAATAACAATTATAATTATTATAATACTAATACGACTTGTTATTGTAACTAGTATTGTTTATTACTATTAATATTAATAATTTTTCTGATTTTACAATTTTTATTATTAATTAGTAAATTTCTATTGTTATAATTATTGCTAATTATGATTTATTATCAATAATAATTATTACTAATTGATAATAATATTAATAGTAATTAATTTTAACACTAACAATAATTATTATTAATATGTAATTAATTATTGAATAACTATTATTAACATTAATATTTATTGTCTATTATTAATAATAATAATTATTGTTATGATTCTTAATATCATCAATTTTTATATTTATAATTATTAACTATAGATAATGCTAGTATTTAGTAATTTTTATTATTATTAATATTATTCATTAATAATAATTATTATTATCAACATTACTAATAGTTATAATAATATCAAGATCAGTTATTGTTGCAATTATTACTAATATTCAGTAAAAATAATAATTATCATAATAATTTTAATTGTATTTTTTAATATTCATAATAATTATCATTACTATCAGTATAATTTTTAAGATCAATAACTATTATTAATAAAAATAATTATTATAAAAATAATTATTAATTAGAATTATTATTGTAATTATCATTTTTAAAAATTATAGATATTAATAATTGTTATTAATGATTAATTATTATTTTTATAATTAATTAATAATAATAGTTGTTATCATTATTAGTTATTAATTATTAATAATTATTATTACTTAATAATAAGATTACTATTAATTTTGTTTAAAAATAATTATTATTTATTAATTAATTGATTATTAAGTTATAATTTTTAATAAAAAATATAATTATTAATATTAGTTATTATTATTGTTAATATTATTAATTGTTATATTTATTATTGTTAATTTTTATTAGTATTAGTAATTAGTAATTTTTGTTATCATCAATATTACTGTTAATTATTATCGTTACTAACAACTATAATAATAATAATTATTAATATTAATAATAATTATTGATTTAATTATTACTAATATTCATAAATAATAATTATTATTATTCTAATTATAATAGTAATTATACAACAACAACTCCCAATGTGGGTTCCGCTTTCGCGGGGTCTGGGGAGATCCAG
>JACYFF010031957.1:113113061-113192071 GCA_017589665.1 Selenicereus undatus | reverse complement strand
CCCCCCCCCCCCCCCCCCCCCCCCCCCGCAAGTAGGACTGTTATAAACTTTTTGTTCTAATTAGGCCTACCAAGAACTTTTCTTAAAACGTAGGAATGCACACTCTTTAATGTCATTAATTTTACCATGCGAAATTTCAATTACCAATTCTCATTTCAATTATTTTAGGGTTTTTTTTTTAATGAAGGTGGTGTTTGGTTGGAGGGACAATGATTTTCATAAAAAATCATTGTTAGAAAATATTTTTCTAAGGAAAATTGATTATCATGCTATATTTTTCATCATTTGATACAAGATAAATCATTTTCTATTAAAAAAAGGAAAAAAAGTCAAATTGTCAACTGAATTGTTTAAGTGGCGAAAAATGTCGATTGAATGGTTGTAGCAAAGATAGCTATTAACCAAATGAAGGAATGCTAAGTTTAAAATTCATATTTGAGCCTTTTCAATCTAGATCTTAAAATTATTTTAATGACGAAAAACATCAACTAAATTATATAAGTAGCGAAAATCTCTATTAAATTGTTGCGGCGAGGAAAAATGTAAACCAAATGATGAAAAATTACGCTCAAAATTTGGATTTGAGCCTATTTTAATCTTTCTTATCTAATAATCGAGTTTGATCCAAAATGTTGAAGTTGTTTTAGTGGTGAAAAATATTAGTTGAATTATTTAAGTGGTGAAAAATACAGATTGAATTGTTGTGGTGGAGAAAAAGGTTGATCAAATGAAAAAATGTCGAACTCAAAATCTGGATTGAGTCTATTTTAATCTTTCTTATTCGATGATCAACTTTTGATCCAAACTGTTGAATTGTTTTCGTGATGAAAAATTTTGGCCGAATTATTTAAGTTGCGAATAATATCAATTGAATTATCGTAGTACAAAAAGGTCAGTCAAATGAAGGAATGTCGAGCTCAAAATTTGAATTTGAGCATATTTTAATCCTTTCAATATGATGTTCAAGTGTCAATCGCAACCATTGGAATAGTTTTAATGGCAAACCAACTGAATTGTCTAAATGGCAAAAACTATCGATTAAATTGTCATAGCGGAGATAAATGTTGACGAAATTTAAAAAAAAAAAAACAGAGCTTAATATCTAGATTTAAGTTTATCATTTGATAGTCAAGTTTCGATCCAAACTGTTAAAATTGAATTTTGCGCATAAATTCTGAATGATCATATTATTGAAGAGTTAAATGAATAAAATCAATCTCCTATCATCTCAAAAAGGAAATCATTTTCCGCCATTGGGAGGAAAATCATTTTTTTTAGAAATTAGCTTTCCATCACATTTTCACCATTTATTGTAATAAACAATGAAAAATTGAAAAATTATTTTCGGAAAAAATTATTTCGCGCTCAACTAAACACTACCAAAGCGTAAGCACGCAATACTCTTTTCAATGTCTTATAAGAGGGTTATGCATACTTAGCATGTGGGAGTGAGACATTTCTCATGAGTTCTAATTTTCTACTCTAACCTTTTCAATTTCGATTTTGGAAAATAATTGACCAGCTTTGGGTTGGGTGGGGTGGTGTTGTACGGTGTACCACATGATTCGTGTCATGTGGGGCCTACAGCCCACTTCTACTCCACAATCCATTTCAACCGTTGAATATCTTGCCGGCCCATCTTGAGCTCCTCATGCTTTGTGCTTAAGGGATGGGAGGGAATTGGTCCAATGCACTCGGCCCAATATCTAATTTTGAGGCCCAGTTCGGCCCAACTATTATTTCAGAGAATTATAGCGCCGAGAAATTGGACCCGTTATTTCAAATCTGATCTGTTCATATGATTATAATTGAAGCTTAATATTGCTTTGATGATTATTTTTGTATTAGTGGAAAAAAATCTCTCTCTCTCTCTCTCTCTCTCTAGCTCGCAGCCCTCTCGCACAGAACGGTCACCTGCAGTGGGGTGCCTCAGCCCAGCAGTGCCCTCTAGCCGACGGCAGTTCAGTCCTCCGGCGAGTCCACGACGATTCCCTGAGGTCCATCTGTTGCCGGTTCTCGGCTCTGAGTTTTCTGAGCACCTTTCCAAACGCCCCAGCGCCACACCGGTGGCCAGGTCGGTATTACCCTCTCTCCCTGTCGGTGGGCACACAGTGCCCGGTGTACCGGCGATTTGGGGTCGGAGCTCCCGATTTTATCTTGCTCTGTTTCACGTTTTGGTATTTCTAGCCCTGTTCTAGAGGAATCTTGCTGGCGGTTGTCAATTTTGCTCTGCTCTGCTCCGTTGCTTGCGGGTGGTTGTTAATTTTCGCCCTTATTGCTGGCCTCGACAAACACTGTCATTCCTTCATAGCAAGCTTGCTGCTTCAGACTCTCCGCTTGCTTCTTCGAACCCCCCAAACATCACCAAGTGCTGATTTTAGGTTTCTAGGGTTGTGACAACTGTATTTACCTTCGTTGGGGTGGGAGTTGCTTGCGGCTGGGTTGTTTACAGAGTTGTTTTGGAGCCGCCATTGAAGCTCTCTGGAAAAGCTTACTCCATCTCCAAGCAAGTACAGTATATCATTGCTCCCTCGATTTCCGTCTCACAATTGGTTGTTGGATTGATCTCCGGCGAAGCTACCGTGCTCTCGGGCCATCGGCGGTTTCGTCTTTCTCTGTCTGCTGGACGCTCGTCCCATCGCTCGTGATAATACCCCGGCCTCCACTGTGCTCCTTCGTCCTCTACGAATTTTGGGGCGATTTTGCTTGTTAAGGTTTGGATTTCTGCCCCTCGCTTTGGATTCTTCTACCTCGGATTCTCAAGGTACTCTTCTTCCTCCTTCTCTGTCTCTTTATTTGCTTTCTCTTCCAGTAGTTTGCTTATTTTCTGGTACTGCTGTAATTCCAATAATCTTCTGATTGAAAATTTTCAACTTGAGTTTAGTGCGACTTCATAGTTTCTTCTGTCTGGTAATAGCGATTAGCTTCTTTCGGAATTCAATTTAGGGTTCAGATTTGGTTGGTTGTTTAATTTGAGAGACTACAGGTGAATTCCAATTGTTCCTTACTGGACGCAGAAACCTTAACTTTTCTAATTTGATTTTAGTATCTCATAATTTGTTTCTTCTTTTTATTGGTTGTTTTGTATACTTAGTTCGTAAGCCTCGTTTTAGTGACTTTTTATTTGAGCGTTTTCTAATAGTAGAGTATTATTATTTTTTTAGATCGTTTATTTCCCTATAGCTCGGGTTTTTTATCATCATTGTTATTGTTCGTTTTATAACTAACACTTTTAATTGTATTATTAGTATTTCTGACTAGTTGTTAGTGCTATTCCTGTATCCCTATTGTCTAGTCTATAGCATCTTGTGACTTTTTTATTGGGCCTTCAAGCTAGCTTCCTTTTGAGTTTCTAGCCTCTGTTCAATAGCATCCTTGTTAGTTGGGTCCGCCGAGTGAGTGTGATCTTATTCGTTTATTATTATTTTATTATTATTATTATTTTTTTCTTTTCTTTTTTGTTCGTCTAGTTGGATTGCCCTGCTTTTATATTAGCTTCTTTGTTGTTTACATTTTTGTCTTGCTGTTTTTATTTCTTTTTGTGGTGGGAGGGTAGTGGACCACCTTTCTCGGTTGTCTTTTAGTTTGTAGACCTTTAGGGTGGTCGTTGGCCCCGTAGACGTCGACGTCTGTGGCGGGCCATGTAGCTGCTTCAGCCTGTCCTCCGGGGAGTTCTGGGGTTAGGAGGGGGTTAGGGTTGCGGAAGGTTCGCTTAGCATCCTGGAACGTCGGGACCCTCACGGGTAAGTCGATAGAATTAGTTAAGTCTCTGCGTAGACGTAAAGTTAGTATAGCCTGTGTCCAGGAGACGAAGTGGGTGGGGGCGAAAGCTAGAGAGATCGATGGGTACAAACTGTGGTACTCGGGGTCAGCCAAGGCGAAAAATGGAGTTGGCATCCTAGTCAGGAAGGAGTTGGCGGACCAGGTGGTCGAAGTAAACCGAAAGAGCGACCGGATTATGGCCATTAAGGTTTTGGTGGGTTCAGTTTTCGTGAACGTGGTGAGTGCGTACGCGCCCCAGGTAGGCCTGCCGGAAGAATCTAAAAAGCTCTTCTGGGAGGACCTAGATGAGGTCAGCCAGGGGGTACCTCAAAGCGAGATTTTGCTCATAGGAGGAGACTTTAACGGCCATATCGGCGCGGAGGCAGCAGGATACGATGGGGTCCATGGGGGCCTCGGTTTCGGAGAGAGAAATGCGGCTGGGGTCACTGTGCTGGACTTTGCGGTGGCCTTTGATTTGGTGGTAGCCAACTCCTTCTTCAAGAAGAAGGAGGACCACCTGGTGACCTTTAAGAGCAATTCTTGCAAGACCCAGATTGACTACTTCCTAACGAGGAAAGAAACTCGGAGATCGTGTAAGGACTGCAAAGTGATTCCTAGCGAGTTGTTGGGAACTCAACACAGGTTGCTGATTTTGGATGTAGAGTTCAAGTACCCTAAGAGGTCCAAGAGGAGAGCAGAAGAACCCAGAATTAAGTGGTGGACTCTCACAAAGGAGAAGGCAGGGTTAATAGCAGAGAGACTAGTTGAGGAGAGAGTTTGGAGGAGGGCAGAAGACGCCGACTCGATGTGGGATGCGGTGGCGGATTGCATCCGTAGGTCGGCTAAGGAGACCTTAGGCCTTTCCAGGGGAGGCGGCAGTAGGATGGAGGGCGCCTGGTGGTGGAACGAATAGGTAAAGGAGAAAGTCAAGGCAAAAAAAGAGGCTTAAGCGGAGTTCATAAGCACCAGTTCAGAAGACGAGCGGGCGCATAAGAGGGTTGGATATAAGGCGGCCAAGAAGGTAGCCAAAAGGGCGGTGGCAATAGCAAAGAGTCAGGCGTTTGATAGACTGTACCATAAATTGGGGACGAAAGAAGGGGAGAAGGAGGTTCTTAAACTGGCTAGGGCGAGGGAGAGGAAGACTCGGGATTTGGGGGTGGTAAGGTGTATCAAGGATGAAGAGGGAAAGGTGTTGACCGAGGATGCTGATATTAGGGAGAGATGGCAGAGGTTCTTTGCTAAACTCCTCAATGGGGAAGGGCGGGGAGACGACTGTAGTAGGGGCGGAGAGTGTAGGGATCAGCGTGCGGGCGACATGATAACAAAGGAGGAGATTAGGGAGGCCTTGAAGAAGATGGCGAAGGGGAAGGCAGTAGGCCCGGACCAGATACCAGTGGAAGTTTGGAAGTACATGGGGGAAGTGGGACTAGAGTGGCTTACAGAGCTTTTCAATGTTATTTTCAGGACCGCCAAGATGCCCCGAGAGTGGAGGGCCAGCACAGTCATCCCATTGTACAAAAACAAAGGGGATATCCAAGACTGTAATAACTTTAGGGGCATCAAGCTGCTCAGCCATACTATGAAGCTGTGGGAGAGGGTGATTGAGAGAAGACTGCGAGAGGAAGTAGAGATTTCAGAAAACCAATTTGGTTTCATGCCAGGCAGGGCAACCATTGAGGCAATCTACCTACTCAGAGGGCTCATGAGCGTGTTCAGGGATAGAAAGGTGGTTCTCCATATGGTGTTCATTGACCTGGAGAAAGCGTATGATAGAGTCCCAAGGGAGGTATTGTGGAAGTGCTTGGAAGAGAAAAGGGTGTCGCCCGCGTACATTCGTGTTATCAAGGATATGTACGAGGGAGGGCGGACGAGGGTTAGGACTCCGGCAGGGGTCTCCAATGATTTTGATGTTAGTTTGGGTCTGCATCAGGGCTCTACTTTAAGCCCGTTTCTTTTCACATTAGTTATGGACGAACTCACTAGAGGTATCCAAGACGAAGTGCCTTGGTGCATGCTTTTCGCAGATGACATTGTCCTTATCGATGTGACCAGGCAGGGACTGAATGACAGGCTGGAGAGTTGGAGGCATACACTGGAGGATAGGGGCTTCCGGTTGAGTAGATCGAAAACGGAATACCTTCACTGTTGTTTCAGCGGAAGGATGGAAGAGGGGGGAGAAATCGTACTGGATGGGAGGGCAATACCGAAGGTCGCCAAATTCAAGTATCTGGGCTCGATCATCCAGCAGAATGGGGATATTGACGAGGATATTAGCCAGCGGATTAAAGTGGGCTGGCAAAAGTGGAAGTCATCGTCAGGGGTGTTGTGTGACAAGAGAGTGCCCATGGGTTTGAAAGGCAAAGTCTATCGGTTGGTAGTCAGACCGGCGGTTCTCTATGGATCGGAGTGTTGGCCTCTAAAGAAGGCGCAGGTCCAGAGATTGATGGTAGCTGAGATGAGGATGATCAGGTGGATGTGTGGTCTTACAAGATTGGATAGGATTTCGAATGGGGTCATTAGGGGCCTAGCTGGAGTGGCCCCCATAGAGGAGAAAATGAGGGAATCGAGGCTCAGATGGTTCGGCCACGTGAAGAGGAGAAGCGTGGCCGCCCCAGTGCGAAGATGCGAGACTATCAACCCACCCGGTGGTAAGAGAGGGAGAGGTAGGCCGAAGAAGAGCCTAGAAGAGGTGGTCAGAGAGGACCTGAGGGTTGTCGGACTCACGGAGGACATGGCTCAGGATAGGAGGTTGTGGCGGGACAAGATTAAGGTCCCTGATTGTAGGGGATCGGCTCCGTAGGAGGCTGCAGCCTAGGCGGTGGGGGGTGGGGTGGGGTGGGTTTTTGGTTTGCTTGTTTGCAGGTCATGCGGTTACGAATTGTCACGACACCAAGCACCTACGATTCTGTTGAGGTATGTCTCTACCCCCTCTTTACTCGCGTATCAGAACCCTTTTCCCCTCGCCCCTTTCTCTTACTTCGGAAAATGGTTTTGCAATCGTTTCCCCTCCAACCCTTTTTCTCAAAAATATTTTTGTGGGTCTTATGGAATCAACCTCTCTATGGGTAGGAATACCGGTAGAGGTAAGGTTGCCTACAGCTGGATCTCCACAGACCCCGCGAAAGCGGGACCCACTTTGGGAGTTTGTTGTTGTTGTTGTAATATTGCTTTGATGATTACACTTCTATGGTACTTATAGATTTCGTATTAGTAGGCACAAAACTCATGAATAGAGACAAATATGTCATGATAATAATATGAACCAACCACTCTAAATGTACTAGTAGAATAGATATCGAATTTTTATTTACGCAATGTCTTGTAATTAAATGAAAAGTATCATTTGATGATTAAAAAAAGGAAATCAATCTACTATTACTATACTTTTTGTTATTAGGAATAGCAAAGTTTATATTATACTTCTAAGAGTACAAATTTCTACAAACCACATCAGTGCCACATATTAAAAATTGTCTATATGACAAATACACGTTGAAAAAATATATATACATGACAAGGGAGAGTACACACTCTTAGGTGTATGATATACATTATATCTAGGGTATAGAGTGTTTGTAATCTAAATGAATGAAATTTGATGCAATTTTAATTAGTTGACCAAAAATAAGTTGATCCTAGTTTGTCAAACAAAAAAAAAAAGAAGTTAATTTTGAAGTTTGACGTCCAAGTAAAACTCAAATTATGGTAATTCCTACCAATGACAATAAAGATAATGATGATGCCATTGATGGTGAGTCTCTTGCGTTGCAACAACAACCCCCCCCCCAAAGATTTGGACGCAATGGAACTTCGGGGTATAAGGTTAAAGCAATTGTCAATTGAGATATTCTAACAGAATTACAATCTAAGAAATGGTATTGAGATAGGGTGGATGGTTGAAAATAGTTTTGTCTTCATCTCATTTCCATTGTCAGAACTTGATATAAGCACTTGCTTGCAAGTTATTTGAACGGATGTACATTCAAATCTGCTCATTGAATGATGATGACTTGACAGTGATGATTAATGGCAAATTTATGGCGAATTACATCTGACTAATTGAAAGATGGATGGTAGATGGTGCTATGGCTATGTTGTTTGACTATAGATTGGAATGAGTATGTGTTTATTGTGATCGTTTTGGCTCTCAATGGTTTATAACATTATGCTAATTGAAATGCGCTAATTCAAATTTCATCTCGCTAGTTGATTACAGGTGTCTTTTCTTTAGAATTGTACAACGACCTCTGATATTGATCAATTTATAAGATATTTGCATGTTGAACACTCTTCAATCAAATGGTTACAAGCACTGAAGTTATTGTTATAAGCATTGAGCTCATTATTTTGGCGTTTGTTTCATTTTTCTTTTTTTTAATTTCTAGCCGAATATTTATCAATCCAGTTTTATTTTATGATATTTAAAAAAAAATCTTAAAAAACTATAAATATAACACATAAACACCCCTATTTCAAATTCCAGAATCCTTCATTATTAACCAAATTTGACTTTGAAGCTGTCGTATTCATAGCTATTCTCGTTCCAGTCAACGAAACATGTCCAAGACATCTTCTGAAATTCAGCCACTTTGCCGGTCAGATCGGCCTCATTTTCCCTTTTCTTTTGTATACATAGCACTACTTGAACTTAAAAAGGAAACTATTGATATAATTTGCGGGGACTAAATTGCCCTTGGTTCCTTGCAATTTCTAAGAAGAGAACATGTGTTATGTCCAAACTAACCTCTTGAACGTGGACTCCACATTGGGCGCACCAAGGCCATGCCATATCTTCCCAAACTAACAATATTCTCCATATTCTTACTGCCTTGGGATTTTCAATTTCAAAGGGGTCATTAGGCCACGTTGATTACAATAGTAATACATAGGAAAGATCTTGTACAAATCTTAGCAAATACTAATGACATTTTTTACATGTTTTATTTCTAGCATTTTAAAATTTAAGTCTTTCTTATTTTATTCTTATATTAATTGTTGTTTAATGAACAATCTGCGCATTGTAAAGTATTAAGAAAAAAAACTAGTTTAAAAATATTAAAATCTCATAAACACTCTCTATAAAGTAACCAATGTTTCTTTGAATGATTATTAACTGAAATGCATGAAAGAATCTTTAATTTTGAGACAAAAAATGAACACTTTGGGTTAATTATTTTGAGGGTCCGTTAGTTAGAAATGGTGAGGAGAGAGCACAGAGATTGGAGGCTAAAAAGAAAGTGAAGGTATGATTAGTGTGGAATGAATTTTTGGAGCTTACTAGCTTGCAAAAGTTTTTGCGAGGATTATTGGGAGATCAATTTGGTTGTACCCATCAATTTTTTTTTTTTTTTTGGAGCCGTGACTTTCCATCATCATTTAGGAACAGATTTCAGACTTCCATCAATTTTTGGAGCTTACTCGCCTTACTTAGGATGCGAACATCATTTCCTGGATAATATGGGTTGGAGTTTATTTTTCTATATTCTAAGAAACTTGTACATAGCAAATATTATGTTACCTATAGTGAACTTTATATTAAGACACAAGGTCCTTTTTACTTGTACGTATTAATGGCACTTCTTTAAATATATATATCAAACACTTTTCGATATATTATATTAGAGTATACATCAACTTCATGACTTATGAAAAGATAATGGATTATAATTATATTTCACCCTTGAGCATGCTACCAGCAAAAAGAAGACAAATAAGTTCAATTTAAGTAGTTCACTTGAACTTAGGAAAATTCTCTAAATATCTCTTAAACTAATAAAATAAAAAATAAAATAAAATCTTCCCCAACGCCCAGCAATTCATATCATCTTCTCGTACACCAAACTTCATAAAATTGTGGGCGTGGGTTCCCATGGTGATCATCATGCTCGAATAAAAATAAGAGAAAGTTGTGACTAGTAATAGTAGGTGTTGTTTTGGTCAACAATTGGAATACCCTTTGCCTTTGCCTTTGCCTTTGCCTTCTCCAATCTCACGGGTCCTTGCCTCTTCCCATTAGCTAACCGCTAGGCCCCTACATCAACAACACGTACACACCCTCTCTCTCTCTCCCCTCTTCAAATTCTCATCAAATGTTGTCCATCCATAAATGTTGCCACACATTGCACCTAACAATATCGATCTATACCATACCTTGTTGCTTTCTTATCGGTAACTTCTCAACTTTTTGATATTTGGATCTTTATTTTATCAAAATGGAACTATTGTTACCAACACAGATTGGTTCAAGTGAATTAACACTTGTTCCCCTTTTAGCAAGGTCTCAACTTCGAGTCTTGTGAATGAAGAAAATCTGTAATAGAAGAGCTGTATTTCTTATTGAGTCAACAGTAGCTCGAGTCCAGTAACATGGAAGATTCAAGACCAAAAAAAATAAAATTATTCTTTATTACCGCTTTTTTATTTTACAAAACTTGAACCGAATGCCTTATTTAAGGGAAACAAATGTTAAATTATTTAAATAACTTGTACTAGTAACACTTTCTCAAACTCATAGTCCTAGTTTAGAAACTTAAAGAAGGCATACTCTTCAATGAAAAGTTTGCGAACTTCGAAGAATACATCATTTGGTAGATACAACTATATAATTTCGTGGATTTCTTTGAACAAAGCTTTTGGTAGATGCAACCATCTGTATGTCTTTGTGGTCAATAGTCATGTTGTAGCTCTACATGTATATGACTGCCTTAACTACTGTGCTACGTAGGAGGGTCAACATTTGGTTAAACTAGAAATCGTTTGCTTAAAAGAGTTCCAATATACGCAATCATCTCTTAGGTGTTATTTGAAAGTATTTATGAGCAACTAGATATCTCATATAAGATATAGATAATATATACATCTAAATTAACCATAACTGTAAAATAAAAAACAGCAAACTGAGTAACGAGAATTTTCGATCTAAATTACGTAATTAGTAATTGCAAAATAATAAACGTCTTGCTACATACACTCCTTAGGTATTTTGACTTGACTTAAAAATTATAATATCATTTATCAAATTCAAAAAAGTGATATCATTGAATAGCAAAAGAATGTTATTACTTATGAATTGTGTGAAATTACCTTTCTATTCATCAATTCTTAATATTATAAAATTACATATATAGTTTATTTTTGCAGATATGGTTGACCCGATTATGGTGTCATTTGTACTTGTCAGCGTAAACGATGAATACTAAAAATTCACTATTTATAGTTAATTGTAGTTACTGAAAATTTAATAATTTTAAATCACATATCTTATGAATTTTTACAAAACAAAACACTTAAAAATCTTGAAATCAATAGTTAACTAGATATTTAGAGTTTACCTAATCACAGCCAAGAACATACTATTAATTTGCATCAAGTGGAAAGGAACTGCACATGGATTAATTGATTTTTAAAATAAAACCATAAATTCTCCACATGCAATAATGTTGATATGTTAGACAAAAAAATAATTATCGAAAGCGCTCAAGACATGCTGCACATACCGCGCGGTTGGCACTCAGCCCTGCAGATCGTCTCAACATGACATGCTCGTTATCCTAATTCTGACAAGTCAAAAGTACCAACAAAAAAAAAAAACCGAATTGGCTAAAGGGCAAAACAGTCCATTCGCCTCAATGGCAATATCAGCATAAAATGATAATTTTTTTTCGAAAAAGGAAAAAAAAAATTCTCTAATTTGTTCTAAATATTATGTAGAAAAATACATAGAACTAACACTATCATTAACAGTCTAACACGGTGTGGTTTAACTAAATAGAAAGTCTTACTATAGAATTATCAATATATTTATATTTTCTCAAGTCAGTAGTGAAAAAAAAACATGTTCTCTGCTAAATATTCATTATTGCTAACTACTATATCTAATTACTTCTAGCTACTAACTATCATTGTTAACGCGTTCTAACCGCAAACTGTTTTCACCCTTAAAACGAGAATGCTTTAGGTCCTGTTCTTTTTGTTGGTAAATCCAAATTTAATAATATCAACCAACTTCAATTTATATCAACTCACTTCAACCTACTTTATGAACTTTAATAAAAATATCAGCTTCAACCCACTATTTTAATTAACTTATACCTATCATACAATAAAATATTCAACCCATTTCAACCAGCTTAATTAACTTTAATGTATTTCAACCCACTTTAGTTCATTTCATTTAAAAAAAAATTATTTTAATCCATTTCAACCACTTCTATCAATCTCAATTAATTTTACCTATTTATCAATCTATATTTTCCATCGAAAAGAACATACCTTAAAAGGTAAAATGGTCCATTAACCGAAGGGCAGTAGCGACATAAAGACGACTATTTCTTTTTGTGGTAAAAGAAAGAAGTTTCCTCTTTGCAAAAAAAAAAGATAAAAAAAAAAGAAGTTTTCTCCTATTCTTTTTTGTGTTTGTTAGGTGTGTAAAAGACAAATCCATAATATTTTAAATTTGTCCTTAGCGCTCGCGCAGTCGAAAATATGGCGTGTAGATCGTACAAGCTACAAAGGGCACAGACTACATCACTACGGAGATTAGTCATTAGAGGGGGAACCCTCTTCACATTCTCTCTCTCTCTCTCTGTCTCTCTCTCTTGCTGTGCGCAAATTATTTTGATTCGTCAGAGTAAGGCAGTTTCTTGACAAGTTCAAGCAGTTAACTGCCTTACGTGATTTCAAGTTTTAGGCTTCTCCACATTTCAACGGGTAATTTTCGCTGACTTGTTCAACCCCACTTTGAGTTTCTGGGTGACTTGTCTTTCTCTCGCCTCTAGAATGCTAGACGGGTTTAATCTCTTCTTGAAGCGGAATTTTCACGCTCGATCTGTGAAAAGGACTGGTCTTCTTTCAATTATCTTGTCTGGGCATTTGTGTGAGAAGTAGAATTGTAGTATTTGCTTGGTTGGAGTAAGTGGGATGGCTGGAATTCTGGTTGTTGAATGCTGATGCTGCTTTTTGAGAGGATTTTTGAAGTTAATTCCCATAGTGAAGAAAAGGGTCAGAAAGAAAAAAGGTTAATACTGGTTTTTTGGGTCAATTTATGATTTTTTTTTGCAGTATCTTATATGAAGGTAGTTTTGAATTTTGAGGATGGTTGAAGGAAAAAAAACGGATCCAGCTTCTATTCCTTTTGTGCTTTTGAATGTTCTGTGTTGAAAAGAGAAGGGGAAAATCTTTTCTGGGCTGCTTTCATATGTTGAACAAGGATTCAAATTTGAAGCAATTCGCTCAAATCCCAAGGGGGGGGGGGGTGTCAGGAAAGCTTTTTTCGGTGAATTTTGATGCTTTTTAGTGTCTTGTGTTTGTTGTAGATTAACTAGATTTTGAATTTCAGGATAGCCGAATGAATGAATCCAGCTTGTTGACATTTTTGAATTTTGTCTATTTTAACTTTTTTTTTGGTTGCTTTACATGTGTTGATTGCTTATCAGCTAACGTAAAAGCCAGCGTTTTTACACACGGATTAATCAGTTATCTGTGTTAGAAGCTGGTCTTTTTGAATTCGAAGTCTTCCCTTCTTTGCATTGGCTTTTGAAATTTTGAATAAGTGCTTTCTCTTCTCCATTCTAATTTCTCAATGAATTTCATGATGATTCTAATGGGGTTTCAAGTGGGTTTGAAAAGTTTAAACTGCTACCCCCTTGTGGATGGTGTTCCCCCCATTCATATTTGTGCTGCAGAATCTAGGTACTTATGGCTGAAATTGCAGAATCTTTATGGCGCATTCCTTTTGTATTATGATCTACTGTAACCTAACTGCCTATGATATGTTTTTGCAGCTTGACTTGATGGATCGTATACTCTTCAACACATAGCAATAGCACAAAGAAAGGCAATGAAGGCTGAATCATCTGGGTTGATACTTGGCATTTCCATTGGGGTGGTAATTGGTGTGTTTTTGGCCATCTTAGCCTTGTATTGCATTAGGTACCAGCGGAAACGTGCACAGATAAACAGCAGCAGTTCTAGGAGAGCTGCAACGCTTCCTATCCGGACTAATGGTGTTGATACTTGCACAGTCCTATCGGACTCTACCATGGGTGCCGATTCACCAAGGCACTATGAGAAAAGTGTCAATGGGATGTCCTTGTGGTTTGATGGATTTAAAAAGAGTAGTGTTGTTTCCGCTTCTGGCATACCTGAGTACTGTTACAGGTATGTTTCCTGTAAATTCGTATTCTGTAATTGTTCTAACTAAATAGCTTCATCTTTAAGAGGTTTGTAGATAGTACTGCATTGAGGGTTTTAGCAGGGAAGTTTCATATTATGACTAATGCTTGCTTCTGTGGATTCGCAATAAATCGCTTGCTAGGCAAAATTGTAGCCAATAAGTGATAATGATATGTTCCTTGACTAATGGTTAGATTAAATGTGTAAGCAGAACAAGTGCTTTCTAATGTGCTTTGTCTTTCTATGTTAAACTGTTTTAATTGCTTTGCGAGAATTGTACGATCAATTGGTTCTTCTTTTGGAATGAAAAATGTGAAAAATAAAGGAACATAATTATTGTTCTTTCATAACCTGCTATAATTTACCTCTCATGCCATCTTGTGTATGGGTGATTCTGACTGAATCTTGACTACGTTTTGGAACAGATACCATTAGTAACTTTTCCTATATCCTTGGGACTAGGGAATATTGTGTACCATACCGATATTAATGATACGTTCGACAATCTAGGATCCTTATTCTCTTCTGTTTACAACTTTCTTTGTCATTGTTTCCATCATTGTTGGGAGGGGATGCCATCATGAAATGAAATTGTTGTCCAAAGTGTGGATTTTTGACGGCTATGCATTTGCTGATTCTTCTTGCAGAGATTTGCAGAAAGCAACACAGAATTTCACCACATTGATTGGCCAGGGAGCATTTGGTCCTGTATACAAAGCGCAGATGTCAACTGGCGAAACTGTTGCTGTGAAGGTGCTTGCATCTGACTCAAAGCAAGGGGAGAAAGAGTTCCAAACAGAGGTAATGATACAGATTTGATACCTAATAAATGCGTTCTTATAGATGCACCAGGTATTCTGCATTAACACGGTGACATTAAATCTTGTTTGTGTTCAAAAGAGCGACATATGCAAACCTCAGCCCCCCCCCCCCCCCCGCCGGGCAGTAACTCTCCTTCTGATGATCTGATAGGTTTTGGTTGTCCTCCATTTGGTCCTGGTTCCTGTTCTCAGGTTAAGCTACTTGGAAGGCTGCATCACAGAAATCTTCTGAATTTGGTTGGATATTGTACGGACAAGGGAAAAAATATGCTTATCTATGCCTACATGCGCAATGGCAACCTAGCTTCCCATTTGTACAGTAAGTCATCGATGAACCCCCTCTCGTTTTCTGCCAGCTAAGTTTCTATGACACCTAACACCTTAGGATGTGGCGCCTTTATGATTGCAGTCATCACAAGTTTTGAGTTTTAACTTACTATTAATTGAGAAAAGAACGCTTGTAAATATATCCAAACAACTTTTATGAGAGTGATTTTCTATGTGGGCAGGTTAATCGTTGTTATCTATCATCATTATTATAATTAGCTGAAGTAACATTTTCCACATTTTACAGAAGCAAATTAACTTTCTACCAAACATATTTAGCGAAATGTAGATTATAGCTGAATTAACATTTTCCACATTTTACAGAGCCTGTGACATACCGGTATGACTGGTTACTTGCTTTAAAGTTGGTTGGACCCAAGCAAGGATACTTGGAGCTTCCATGCGTGAAAGTTAGTTATGCATTTGTTTTCTAGTTTGCCGAGTTGCTGTTTACTGTCTAGGTAATTCATGTCTCTTGGATTTGGCGTGATGACAACTATGTTGTACTGGTCAATCTAGAGGGCAGACCCTCCCATTGCAGCCCTGTCCTTAATATGAAAGCCCATATTGAGTTGTCTATTCATTTATCTATCTGACATAGAAGCTTGCAGCGTTGCTCTTTTACATGAAGTAGCTAAAGCATCATGTGTCATGATACTTTGTAGCTGTGGGGATGGAGGAAGGAAATGGACTGTTTTCATCGATTAGGATATAATAGGAGTTTGTTATTCCCTGTCTCATATGACATCCCTACTTTCTATTTTGGGTTGCCGAAACTAGAAGTCTGGATTTAATGTGTAGTTCTGAACAGTTGTATTTTCTTTTAGCTTTTTTTTTAATATTATGCAAAGTCAACTTGTAAAATCACTCTGATGAAGGGGCACATCAATTCATGGTTTCGAAACTTATGTGCAAATTATGTGCACATTCTGAAGTCTAAGCCTGATACCAATGCTGAATGGGTTCTGCTATGATGGTGCAAGATCCGTTCCTTATGATTTTTACGGTGTAGGACACCCAAGAATCATTTTCTGCTGTGACCTTATTGAAACGTCTGTTTTGTTAACTTTGGAGTTGTGGTCCTTGAAAATGTGTGGCTGCTTATATGTGAGTTTTGTTCTAATACAGATGAAAAGATGGAACCTTTGAACTGGGATCGCCGGGTTCATATAGCACTAGATGTGGCAAGAGGCTTGGAGTATCTTCACGACGGTGTAAGTTTTTATTTGTTGGAGTCACCTGTTCCTTCTGTGTTCTGGTTCTCATTGTGTGTTAAACTAAACCTTTATTATTTCTCCAAACTTGTGTTTCAGGCGGTCCCCCCTGTAATACATCGTGACATCAAATCTTCCAACATCTTGTTGGATCAGTCTATGAGAGCAAGAGTATGTCACTAAATTCTTCATAATCCATAGTACTTTGGGTCAAAATGGAGGCATTGATAACTTTGTTTTTAAAATAGCCAAGTTCGGTTAATTTTTCTGTTCGGTCTAGGTGTCTGACTTTGGGCTTTCACGGGAGGAGATGGTTGATGGGCATGCATCCAACTTGAGAGGGACTTTTGGTTATCTTGATCCTGAGTATATATCCACGAGAACTTTTACAAAGAAGAGTGACGTGTACAGTTATGGCGTCCTACTTTTTGAACTTATTGCAGCGAGGAACCCTCTACAAGGCTTAATGGAATACGTTGAGCTGGTAAGTTCCGTAAGAACTCTACTGAATGTGCATTTCTACTATATATGTTTTGTAACTGAGGGGTTGATACAAGCCTGGCAAACAGTTCATTCCACTTGGGTTAGGGTCTTGTAAGTTGTAATGCATTAATTCATTTTCATTTCGTATCAGTATGGGCTGGTTCACTGGTTCAGATAGCATTGGGTCTCCAATGAGTTAGATGGGGTGTATAATGGGTTTTGTCAGCATCAACTCAGTTGGCTCAGGCCACTGACCTTTGTTCTTGTGTTGTCTCTTTGGCCTGATTCATGTTGGTTTGGTTTGGGTTGTATCATCTTGGATATGGATCATTGTCGGTCAGGCCAACCCCAAGTAGGTTCAGTTTCAAGTTTTGGCTATTTTGGGTTCAATTTGAAATCAAATTACATTTTGGTCGGAGAGATGGGAGGGCGGGGGAGAAGATCTTGCTTGTGCTAAAAAAAAATAATTTGAGCAGGGTTTTAAACCTTTTGAGCCAGATAATTGGACATGGGTTAGCCTGGTTTAGGCAATGGTACATATGAACAATAATCCTCTACCCAAATAAGGTTTCGGGGGATCCAAATTTATGTCACCCTATGAAGTAAAGAGGCTATTTCCGCAATTTTCCATGTGAAGAGCTACCAAACTGGCATTGCAAATCTAAAAGCGAAGCGAACAAATTTAATTAAGGACTGCATAATACAGCAGTTTTTTTAGTCCATAGCATTCAGAAGAAAGCATGATTTCACAGGCTGCCATGAATGCGGGGGGAGGAACTGGCTGGGAAGAGATAGCTGATCCTCATCTTGAGGGGAATTTCGACATACAGGAGCTGAACGAGGTGGCAGCTCTTGCTTACAAATGTGTGAACCGTGTTCCAAAGAAACGACCCTCCATGAGAAGCACAGTCCAAGTGCTAACTCGGATTCTTAAGTCATGGCATAGCAAGAAGCATAAGGGAACACCCTTGTCTGCAATGCCTGAGGAGGTGGCTATCGACATCGATCAAGCAGAAGGGCAGACCCCAGTTCGTCAGCTCAAGAGAGAGGAATCCTTCGACAGCATGGACACAGATCTTTGATCATTGTTCTTGTTCATTCTTTTATTTATTTTTTCTGAGTTTATTTTTTGGTTTCACAGGTTCCTTGCAGCCAGTTGCTGCAGCTTTGAACCATGGCTCGGGGGGGGGGGGGGGTAACAGTCTGTCGTCTCAGGATTTAATTAGGAACTTCTCAGGTTCCTTGTAAGTTCATTGTAAAATAGACCATCTTTTTCTTCTCTCTTTTCCCCATCTTTGTTAATCTCTAAGTTAGCCAGAGTAGGTTGTACTCAATTTTTCTGTTTTGGCTGAACATCTGAGCCTCTTTGTACATCTGACATATCTGAAGCTTCAAAATGCAGAAATGGAAAACAGAACCCATCTCTGCATTCTTCTTCCTGTGATCTTTTCTGCATTGTTTGTTCCCGCATATCGCACTGAGTTTCGCTACTTGTACCGAATTTTCAGGCTTATTGCTTCTGTTAGTACTAGGCTACTAGCTGCGATCCCTCCAAACTATTGAATAGCATAAACAAACTGCACGCCCAAACTACCCAGCAACTAACAGCAAGGGCTGTACAAAATGAGACATGGTTATCATTCCAAGAAGGGGCAGGGCTACAGTGATGAGTGATGCTGCGATAGACTCATTAAGACGAGAGGTATATCCGTGGGGGAGGATAATAAAGTTAAAGGAGGGCTAATGCTTCAAAGGGTGATTACAATTTACAAATATGAAAGTATGGGCAGGGGGGGGGGGGGGGGAATTGAAATTTGGAGTCAAGATTGAAATTAGTAATAACGATGGGTATAGTTTCGAAGCCAGTCAAATCGAATTCAGGTTTGATTGTCATCTTTAGTGGTTTCAATTATAGTTCTTAAAACTTCAATTTCAAATTTCTAATCGGCACTTGATATATAGTAATTTTTGACTAGAAGAGGGGACAAGCCATTCAAGCTCTGTTTGGTCTTTAGAAAATTTGATGGAAAGAAAAGTTAAAGGAAAAAAAATATGAGGGAAAAAAAAAATAGGAAGAAAATGAATTTTTTTTTTCTTGTTTGGATTGAGGAAAAAATACAAGAATTTAGATGAGATTTTGAATGTTGATGAATTGTTTAAATTATGTTGATATCATCTATGTAGTGCGAGGTTGAGCAAGATTAGGAATTCTTTTGCGAACTTTTTCCAAACTTTTCTCACAATTTTATGTAGAAAATTGTATCACTTGTTAGTTGTTTGTAACAAATTTTTCACCTAATTTTCCTCCATATTTTTTTTGCTTTGTGATTTTCTCTAAACCAAACACAAGAAAAAAAAAATCGCTTTCTCAATTTTTTTTCTTGCCACTAAAATTTTCAAGATTCAAACGGAGTATAAGTGATTGAGATTTTGGTTGTTGATAACCCCTTCTCAATTTCTTTTATTAAAATAAAAAATTATATAGTGAGATAAAAAAACAAATTCCATTTTGTTCCGTATAAAAAAAGCCTAATAATTTTGAAATTTAAGAAATAGGGAGAATAGCGTTGGCAATATTTGGTCCTACTAGATTACCTGAATTTATTTGTTTTGAAAGAAACAAGTTGACTATTTTTCAACTTTTACCGACCGAACCAATTTCTAGTTCAAATTTAGACTTATCTGAACTGTCGAACTTGAAAAATCAGATACGGTCATCAGTATCTGATGGGCATAAATATGGGTTGGGCTGAACAGCACAAAACCATAATTGTGAATCAGATGGATTTTGGGCTTAACCCAAAAGTCCATTTTATGAACACAGAAAGAGCAAAGAATGTGCTGGTGCTACACTGCTACTGCTTGTGCTCCTGTTTTTATCCACAGCATCATCTTCATTCTTCGACGACACACCCAGAAACAGTGGCAATCGCTCAACCAAACAAACACACAAGCTCCACCAGAGTCGAAAATGGCAGCCATGGGTGCTCTTCAGATCTCCTTCACTTCTCTTTCTCTCACCTCAAACTCTTTCATTGGCCACCGCCTCTTTCTTTCTCCACCCACTGTTCAGGTACTTGCTTCTACCTATGCTGCTTTGTTTTGGTTTCGGAATCTTCTCAAAAAATTCAAGTCGTTCTTCAACTCGTTATTGGCTGTTTTCAATTGGGTTTTTGCTAGTATGTTGAATTTGTTCATTGCTTGGTAAATTATTTGTATTTTGTGTGGAAATTATTTATGGGTTCTTTTCGAAAATGAAATTATTGTTTGTAATCATAATATTTGCTTCCGAGGAGGCTCCTTTTGGACTGTTGTTTGGCTCGTTTTGGGAGATATCATCGAAATAAGCCGTCTTTGGGAGAATAATTTTGAATTTTGTCTTCAATTGTGTTTTAATTTTTTCAATTTGAGTGTTATAATGCTTTCACTTTCCAGTGAATATTTGTGAATCATTATCTATGAAGTTTATATTGATGTCTAAGTGCTTATTTCTTAACTGCAGTTTGCTGTAATGGAGAATTTTCTGATGCTCAGTTGCTTATTGTTGATCCTCAACTAGTGCCATCCTTCTGTATCCTAAGATAATTGCAACTTCCTTGGATGATTGTATGTTGTCAAGTCAACACTTAAAATGAGAATTTTCTGATGGTGAGTTACTTACTGCCGCTCGAAGCAAACAAAAAACAGCGCTAAGAACCGGGCGGGGGGGGGGTCAGATTCATCCCAGCAACACCCGAGCTTGGCTTTCGATTCTATTTCAGGCATTATCTAGGCTTGCACATATTGTTTCCCTGTCCTTGCTGAGGATAGCATCAAGGCCATCACCATGATCGGGCTTGCTTCGATATGTACTCGAAGTAACTCTTCAATTTGAATGGTCTGAACTCATAGGGACTCATCTAGGATTCCTTATAGTTATAAGGGTTTTAACCTCAAATTTGTCGGGAGTCGAAGTCTATTAACTCCAAAAATCAACAATTGCACTTTTCATCTGTTTTCTATCCATTCCATGATGTCTAAATGTAGGAATGACTGATATCCAGGTTTCTTGACTGGAAATGAATTGATCCAGCATAGGAAGAGAAGCCTTCTTCCTGAAATTTTCAGCTTATCTGCCATAGCTATCCATCTTACATTGACGTTTGCAGGTGGCTTGAGGTTTCCACCCGGGGGGGGGGCAATAAAAATATGCACACTGAAGACATTCGGCCAGAACTTTCCAGACTAGATTAGGAAGTGAACTCGATAATGTTCCTTGTAAGGAGGAGCGGGATAGTGTTGTTTATACCGATTGGGCACTAACGCAATTGGTATCCCACTTGCTTGCCAACAGCGTGACCCGTGTTCGATCTTTGGTCGTCTCAATTTATCAGCTTTGAGAATGTGAGGAGTGGGTGGAGTGCCTAAGCTTGTCCTGGGCTTTCCCCCTCCCCCTGGGCTGTTGGCCTATTGGGGTCCTCTGAGATACAGGGCCCGATGGCTGCCCTTGTTTACCATTGTAAAAAAACAAAGAAGATAGTGTCGTTCATGTGAAGTTCGACATTTTCCAATCAATGTAGAAGAAAGGGAAGATTGATGTGGATCGTAAATTTGCTATGACTTTGATGTTATAAATTTGCCTTAATTTTTGCTTTGCGCTGATACCGCTTCACTTTGATGAACTTGGAATCGATTCTTACTTTGATGTCTTTTTCTCTTTCTTAATCTTGCTGCTTCCGATGGGGATATAATCCTTTATACAGGTTTAAACATTAGATGTCTGACTTGAAGTTTGACTGCGTGTTTGTTTGAATTTGTTGCAGATCAAAAAAGCAGACCAGCCATCATGTCTTATTGTCATGAGGGTTTGTACTTCAAACTCTTTCTTTCTGTTTGTTTCTTGTTTAGGTTTTCTCTTTTTTCTTTCCTTTTTATCTTTGTGCAAACTGTCATTTCAATGAACCTTAACCCTCAAGACCCTGCGGATAAAAGAAAGGGAAGAAGTGTTTTTTTTTTTTTTTGTGATGGGGTCTATGTGTTTTTCTTTTTTTTTGTGCCTTGTTTTTATGTATCTTCTTGTGCTTCTTCTTCTCCTCTCCCCTCTTGTGTACTTGTAGGTTGGGGTAAACATTTCCAAAATGATTCATTTATTCTGCCATCATGCAGTATAAGCACTGGGAGAGGAAGGACTGTAAGCCAAACAGTCTGCCAATGCTTCATAAAATGCATGTCAAGGTTGGAGATACAGTCAAAGTAATATCCGGAAGTGACAAAGGTAAGATTGGAGAGATAACTAAGATCTTCAAACACAACAGCACAGTAATAGTCAAGGATGCAAACTTGAAGACGAAGCATGTGAAACCGAAGCAAAAGGGCGAAAAAGGTGAGATAATCAAGGTATGTTAGAGTTTGACTAATGTATTCATCTCTCTGTTTCTTTGGCTTATGATTAAACTTTTTTGGGGAAAAAAACACGGTCAAAGATTACTGTATGAGGCTTAGCTTTTTTTAATGACTTTTCAGTGTTTTTTCATCTTGAATGAAGGGTCAAGTATCCATAGTACCGTGCCCATTGTCTGAGTGTGGAGTACTTGACAGGTTTCCTTTGTTAGCTTGCCTATCTATCGACAGATGAATGACATTAGAGTTTTCTTATTTTCAGATTGAAGGACCTATCCACAGCTCAAACGTGATGCTATACTCGGAAGAGAAAAAAGTGACCAGCCGGGTGCGTCATATGATCCTCGAGGACGGAAGCAAAGTTCGATACCTCATAAAAACAGGAGAGATCATCGACAGTCCCGAAAAATGGAAGGAAGTGATAAAGAACAAGAAGGAAGCCAAGACCGCAGTTGCTACTACTTCCTAGAAGCTCCCTTTCGCTACCTTTTTGTATTTGGTCCATCTTTCTTCTACTGCTGTAATGAATATCTGATTGCAGCTATTTCTTGTCTTCTTTGTCCATTCATACGCCTGCCTCCCGCCCCTCCCCCCCCCCCCCCGGGGCCGGTCGAGGAAAGTTGTTTGGTTGAGCTGTCTCCATAGCTAAGTAAAATAGGGAGTTTGTCATTGCAGTATTAGTTATCCGTTTCTTCAATTGAATTAGAGATGTCAGGAACTTTTTTCTACTGAAATTGAAGGCCTCCGGGCAAAAGGCCTGTGAATACTGTTGCATAGTGGGAGTGTTTGACAAAGACAAGAACACAGGAATAGATTGAAAAGAGAGAAGAAAAGAAGAACTCCACTAGCGACGCCTTGAGGTGCTTGAGAGAAATTGATTGAATCGCTTGACGAAGATGAATGAAGAGATTAGTCGAACTGCTGGACAACTTCCGTGACGCAAACAATGCTATTCATGCTACTCCACCATGCACCGAGCGTTCACTCTTGATACCCGTAAGCCAATCCCAAATGAGAGTCGCCGAAGAGGAGGCTCGTTGGAGCACCAAAGTTGAAATCAATGATGAGAAAACTCACAAGTAAAAAGGCATATGTTGTGATTATACTGAACAGTCAGTTCACAGCAAGATTCAATACGTGGAGATCCAAATTGGGCAAAATAAGGGCTAGAAGATGTGGGGAGGAAAGTGAATAATTGTAGGCTTGGGGCAGTGAATGCGGAAAATTTGGAAGCTTTTTCTTCTTCTTATGGTTAGCCATTGGAGATTGAAAGCTCCCAACTAAACATACGTAGATACCTCAAAACTCTCTCACCGAGCAAGGGCCAGGAAAGAGATTAAAAGACACATTCACTTTAAGATTGACTTCAATAATAACAAAGAGAACAACAATGGGGGTTTATGAGTAATGAGAGGTGGGATGTGGGGCGACGCTGGCTCAAGAAGAGGCTGAGAAACCTAGGGAATATCCACGGTTGAAGTCGTAGCTGAATTTAACGGGATGTTTTGACAGAAAATTTATCTGTCACAAATTTTGATAGGAATTTTGATGGATAATAAATTAAACTGACGAACTACTGTAGTCGCATATCTTGATGTCGAATTTGACCAGTCAGGGGCATATTTTGATAGGATGTCCGTCAAAATTGAGGGTTAGTGTTTGTGCCCATCAACATTATGCAGATTCCTGACAAATTGTGACGGGACTCGTCGGAATTCTAACAAGTTTTTGAATACGTTCTGACGGGTGCCGTAAGAGCACCCGCAGCAGTTGACACGCGAGGCGTGAGTGGGGCCCGCGTGTCACACGCGTGTCAGGGGGAGACTGGCAGCAGGGGAAACGGGGCACCGACACGCGTGTCAGACCGGGCAGCCGTGGTGCCCCGCGTTTCATTTTTTTTTGTGGCATTTTCTGCCTCAAAACGCGTCGTTTGGTGCGTTGGTTGTGAGGGGGACGCGGCGTTTTGGGGGCCGGTGGACGAAAAAAAAGAAAAAGCGTGAACAGTGAGTGTGCGTGGGTAACTGGGCCGAATTCGGCCGTTGGGGGTCGATTTTTGAGCCCAACGGCTCTTTCCTTTCTTTTTTTTGTGAAAAAATTTTCTATAAAATGGCTGAATTTTGGGGCAAAAATTGTGACAAATTAATCAACTTTTCTCACTTTCTCTCTTAAAGCATATGTTCTACTTGTGTTAGTGATTTTGAGTTTGATTAAATTTGGAAGAAAATCAAGTTTGGGTAAGTTAATATTTGTTATGTAATTCATTATAATTTTGTTTAAATAATTGTTGTTTTATATTTTAACTAATATATTTTATTTTTTGGGTTTGTGTATACATATATTGGAGGTCTCCATTAACACAATAGTGAAGTGAAGTCAATTGTAAGTAATTCAAAGTTTTCGTTAATGTTGTGTTGAAATTGTTTGGAAATTTATTAGTTGTATGTAAGAATATGTTAGGAATAAAATTTGTATTAGTTACAATTGAATTGCATGGTTAGAAGTGTAATTTATTTTGTTAGAAATTTAATATTTTTTTTAAGGAATTAATGTTGTTGCTATTGTTACGATATGAAATTTGTAGGAGGTACAAATAGAAATTTGTATTAGTGACAAAATATTTGAAATTTATTTTCGTTGTCGTTAGAAAATGAATGCGTAAATGCATTTGTTTTAGTGAAGGTAGGGTAATAATACATAACATTAGTATTAGAATATTGACATTCACCCCCAATTTTTGATAGTTACTATTTGTTAATTGGTTGAATGTAGAAAATAAATTTGATGTTGTTAGAAATTGAATAATGGTTGGGCAATTAGTGTATGAATTGTATGTTTTCTTGTGAATAAGTAATGGTAGGGTAATAATTGAAAAATTTGTTCCTTAGAATTTAGTAAATAATTGATTTGAGAAATTAATTTCATTGTTGTGAACCTCATGTTAGAAGTAGAATGTGATAATGTCATAAATTAATATGGTTGTCATCATTAGAATTTGCAATTTACGAAGTGCTTCATGATAATTTTGGGAGATATTTGTTAGAATTAATGTTGTTGTTAGAAATTGAATGTTTGAATGTGTTTTTGGTAAGAAAATACAATTTTCAACGTTGTTCACAAAGAAGAAGAAAGAATTGCTTGCGTAAGCATGTTAATTATTTTTTGTTATTGTTGGGAAAAAATAATGGTCGCGCAATTAGTGTATGAATTCAATGTAAGTATGTGCATAAATAATGGTAGGGTAATAATTGAAATATTCGTTCCTTACAACTTAGTAAATGATTGATTTCAGAAATTTTTTTCGTTGTCGTCAACCTCATGTTAGAAGTAGAATGTGTGAACGTGGATCAATATTTGTTGTTAGAAATTTATGTTGTTCTTGTTGTGACAATATGAAATTGGTATTAATTACAATTAAAAATTTGTATTACTAAGAATACGTTAGAAATTAATTTTGTTGTTGTTAGAAAATGAATGCATGAATGTATTTGTTAGAAAATTACTAAGAATACGTAACATTAGTATTCAAAAGTTGACATTGAGTTGAATTCTTTGAGGGTCACTATTTATTAATTGCTTGAATTTAGGAAATAAATTTGTTGTTGTTAGAAATTGAATGTCGGAATGTATTTTTAATAAGAAAGAAACAAAAAGTCGTTTCGTAACCATGAATGGAATAAGTGGAGATGTTTAGAATTTAGAGTTGAAATTTTTAGAAAATAGAAATTTGGTATTTTTTTTGGTTACATTTTGAAGTGGTTGATTGTGAAGAGTTGAAATGTTAACATTAGAATTTACAACTTACTAAATGCTTGATTATAATTTTTTATTATATTTGTTACTTACAATTTACAAAATGCTTGATTCAAATGTTAACTTCGTAATATGGTTTGTGAGTTTTGAAAATGTGTATGTAATTTTGTTGCCCATTAGAAATGTAATAAAGTTAGCATGTTTAGATATTTAGGCTAAAATGATTCCAAATTGGAATGGAAAATATTGTATGTCATTTCGTCAAATATGTGAGATATTAAATGTGTGAATGTAATTTTTTTTATCCAAATTGGTAGGTGTTCACTATCAAATGGATCCCAATCACCCACAGTCTTTCATGAACTTACTAACTAGAGATAATTCACAACGGGATGCCCCAAACAACATGAATATTATTCCAAACCCTCCTCATTGGCAATACCATCCACAGTACCTTCAACAATACCCACATATGCAATATCCTCAACTACCACCGAACTTTCCCGGCCAAGGCCAGAATGTCTCCCCCATTCCGAGTTTCAACTACGGTTCTTTGCCCCCTCCTTATCAGCTACCCCCACCAACTAATACGACCTCGCCAACACCCCGTCCTCCACCCAACCTCACCCAGAATGAGAGTGGCAGCGTGACTTCCAAGTGGACATTGGAAGAAGATCGCCGTTTGGTCAGATCGTGGATCAACGTGAGCACCAACCCCCTTGTTGGGGCTAACCAGAAGAAGATGGGGTTCTGGACGAAGATTGCAAGCGCGTACAACCAGCATGCTCCCGATGGAGCTGCGAAGCGAGGAGCGAAAGTCTGCAACGCCCGTTGGAACCGGGCAGCTCCACTGGTGTCCAAGTGAACCACTTGTATGGGGCAGGCTTATCGGGCAAACCCAAGTGGAGCGAGTGAGGACGATATTACGCAGAAAGCCCAAGATCTATACGTTGATATGGTGGGCAAACCGTTCGACTTGATGCATTGGTGGGTGCTACTGAAGGGCCAGCCGAAATGGGAGGTCAATTGCGATCAATCTGTAGATATGACCACTAAACGCCTGAGGATCAACGAGGTGGGCGGGTACTCTGAGAGTGAGACATCCGACTAAGCCAGCACCCCCGAGACACCAACAACGGATGCTAGTGAAGATACAGCAACAGAGCAAGTTGGTGGACTTACCCGCCCAATTGGAAGAAAAGCCGCCAAAAGAAAGGCGAAAGAGAGAGCGCATGACTCAGTCCTTGATGTTGTGACCAAGGAGCTATCCACCTTGGGGACAACAAATGTGAAAAATAGCACCATGTTCGAAAGATATGTCATCGCCCAAGAGAAGAAGGCGGAGGCGGCTAGGGTGAAGGCGGAGGCCGCTAAGAGAGCGGTTGAACTAATAGACTCCCATCAACAGTTCCAACGGATGAAGTACGAGGACAAGATCTTGAGAATGGACAATGGTAAGATGTGTCCGGAGGATCAAGCACGATATGGTCCACTTCAGAAAGAAATTAGGAGTTGATACCGCTCAACATCGTCTTCGTCCGATGCTAGTCCTTCTCTAGATTGAGACTCATGTCCTGGGAATAATATGTTGTTTACCTTGAGCTTTTGTTGTTCTTTCTTTTCCCAATAGTTTGTTGTAATTGAATTCCTTCATATTGTGGAATGAAATGTGTACTTGTGTTTGAATTAGTCCCATTTTAATATCACATCACAGTGAGCGAAGATGTAATATATGTTGTATTCTAGCTAAGATGTTCAATTTCATTTCATCCAATGCAATTGCAATATTTCACTTATAACTACGATGCTATCTTAATTTGATTGCTGAATTCGACAAAATTTTCGCTGATAGTGGCACACTTTTCTCACAGGTACAACAAAATGAGTGACTCATCCTCTTCTAGCGATGATTCAGGCACAGAATTAATAGATCATCTCAGATTCGTACTGGAGTAATCATCTTCTAGTGATGACTAAGAGATTCTTGAGACCGTATTGAACAATCAATCTCGCGTGGAGTCATTTCAGTTAGCTATAAAACATGGACAAGGGGGACGACCTTCATCATCCCGACGACCAAGAAAGAAGAAAAAAGTCGTTCGGAGGGATCGAGAAGCTGCAGACGATCGCCTCCACCGAGGCTATTTTGCAGATAATTCCATCTACAACGAAACCCACTTTCGCCGTAGATTTCGGATGCGGAAGCACCTGTTCCTCCGCATTGTAGACGCCCTCAGCAGTCGATATGAGTACTTCTAGTTGAGGCACGATTGTATTGGTCGGCGTGGGTTGTCGCCGCTCACCAAGTGCACCGCAGCGATGCGTATGCTCGCCTATGGGGTATCGGCTGATTGTGTTGACGAGTACCTGAAGATTGGAGAAAGCACGGCTATGGAGTGTATGAAAAACTTTGCAGCAGGTGTACTCCAAGTGTTTGGGGACGAGTATTTAAGAAAACCAACACAAGCTGATGTTGATCGACTGTTGCAAGTTGCCGAGGCACGTGATTTTCCCGGCATGTTAGGGAGTATAGATTGTATGCATTGGGAATGGAAGAACTGTCCATCGGCATGGAAAGGAATGTTCGCAAAAGGGCTTTACAGAGTCCCCACCTTGATTCTTGAAGCCGTTGCTTCATATGACCTTTGGATATGGCACGCCTTCTTTGGGTGCCCGGGAAGCCTGAATGACTTAAATGTTCTTCACCGGTCAGATGTTTTCGAAGAGTTGTATGAGGGTCGGGCTCCGAAATGTGAGTACGTCATCAACGGTCGCCAATACAATATGGGGTACTTTCTGTCCGACGGTATTTATCCAAGATGGGCAACATTCGTGAAAACTATCTCCCTCCCCCAAGGACCCAAGGCAAGATTGTTCGCCGAACGTCAAGAGTCGGTTAGGAAGGACGTGGAAAGAGCATTTGGGGTTCTACAAGCCCGGTTCGCTATAATTCGCGGTCCAGCTCGAAACATGGAGAAAGGTGAGTTAGGTACGATAATGAAGGCATGCGTAATACTCCATAACATGATCGTCGAGGACGAACGAGATTCGTATGACCTCGCTTTCGACTACGATGATGTCGACGACAACACCCCGCAACCAAATGTCCAACACGACCATCATCCGTGCTATACTGCCTACCTTCGTAGAGTAGCAGAGATCCATGACCCCGCTGTACATGCACGTCTCCAATCAGACCTGATCGAGGAAATATGGAATCGACATACGGCGCGACAAAGCTCACAACCATAGATGGGAAGGGTCATCCGTCGTTTACTTGTATTGTATATTTTTGTATTGTATTGTATTTTTTTATTTTGTACTGTATTGTATTGTACTGTATTTTCTTTGTATTATATTGTACAATATTTTTCCTCGTCATCCAAATTAGTGTTGTCAATATCGTACGCTCGGGTTGTAAATTATATCAATGTCAATCCTCATATTTGCATTTGTATTAATTGCATTGTACGTCCTACTCCGTATGCTTTCAATCGTTCAACCAATAAAACTTAACTCATCATTTTTTACATACTACAAAATAAATTAATACATTCTTCGAAAACATAAATTACATATTCTTTTATCCGAAAAATAAAATTATTTTCCAACTTAGACAAACCCCAATATGCAAAAACAAATTGTCCAACATAAAACAAAGGAAATATGTTTACTAGTGGGCTCCACCAACAAATATTAAATCATTTGTGCTGAAATGAGTTCCATTTGCTGGGAAAATGAAGGAATGCAAGTTCCAGAACTGTGGAACTTTCGCTGACGTGGCATGCTAGAGTTCCAAAAAATGGAATGCCATTGGGAATGCTCTAATAATGCCCGTCAAAATTTGAGTATAATTAATCCCTTCCCTCCCCAACCCCCTTTCTCCTTTGCAAAAACCCCCTTTCTCCTATCCTAAAAACCTAGGGAGTTCGATTTCATTCACCATCTCCTTCCTCCACCATACCAACCCCTTCTCTCTATGGAGTGCTCCTCATCTATCTCCTAACCTCCATGTCCCCATCTAGATCTACACCTCACTTGAAGTGGCAAAGCAGTTCAAGATTGGAACTTCGTCGGAGAATGGTGGACCGAGAGATGATGCCTGGGCATCAAGCTCTCTTTCTTCGACCTAATCTCTTCCCTCTCCCTCTATTTTTCAGATCCTTTATTTTTTACATCTAAAACTTATTAGTTTTCGAAATGAAATTTCTATATTTGAAATTAAAAAATTTTGATATAATATTTTGGATCTGAAATTACATGAAATTTGAAGAGTCGAAATTTAAAATTTTTGAAAATGAAAACTTAAAACTTTGAATTTTAAATTTCAATTCTTAACATAAATGTTCCCCCAAATGGTATTTTTTTTTAAATTTCAGATTGTTGGATTGAGTGAAGAAGACCATGAGAAAGTATAAGAAATCCTCTCTGTCTTTTTCCCTCCTTTGATAAAAGTCTTTGTTTATTATCTGTTTGTCAAGTTTGTTGTAATTTTTAGAACTTAAATAAATTATGGCTGTAATTTTTAGATTTTAGATTTTAGTGGGTTTTAGTTAGTCAAACCCCCCCCCCCCAAGAAAAAGAGAGAGAGAAAAAGTGTTTGAAATACTAAATTGTTGTATTCTTTTAATTTTAAGTAATTATTGTTAAATTTGGGCTTTGATTTTTGGATTCAAAGATTTAAAGTTTCATAAGTATATGAAATCATCTAAAGTTCAAACTTATAAATCTAGAAAGTTGAAATCCATATAAAGTTTCATAGTTGAAATTTCAAACTTTAGATTTGGAAATATGAAGTTTCATATCCAAAATTTCAAAATTTCAGATTTGAAGTGTTTGAAATTTCAAGCCTTAATTTTTGAAATTTAAAAAATCATCGTGACATAAATTGGTCACAATTTTGATGAAAAAATAGCATTCGTCACAAATTTTTCTGTTAAAATACATATTGATGGACTGTTAGTGCAAAAAGTTCGTAAAAATGCAAACTAACGGACCTGTCATCTATCAATATGGTCCGTTAGTCCAATTTTGACCGGTTGTCAGACTGTCAAAATTGATCTGTCGGTGTTACTGTTAGAGTATAAAACCAATTCTTAGGCATTCAACCATTAGTTTATGCTTTTGGTTGAGATGGTTCTTGAACATGGTATCAAAGCCTTTCTAAGCAAGAGGTCTCGAGTTCAAATCCCAACTGCCTCCATATTGATTTATTGTGCAAGGTAGACGGAGCCTTTGCAGCATCCATGCGTTAATCCCAGGGGGCGTGTTAGAGTATAAAACCAATTCCTTAGGCCTTCAACTATCAGCTTAAGCTTTTGGTTGAGATGGTTCTTGAACAGTTAATAATGATTTCGACCAATATTTTTTTGACGGCCACATAATACGTTGAAATTATCACCATAACCGTAAATTTCCGTCAAAATATGTCCAATTTTCTATCAAAATCTTGCTATCCAAATCTCAAGAACCAGTGTACATGGATCCTTTCTAAAATAATGTCAAGTCACTTTTCATTTATACATTAAAAAGAATACAAACTAACATATACAGAGCAAACAATAAATGTACATATAATATAGTCCAACACAATTTAATTGATATTTTCTTTGAATGCATGGTTTGCACGTTTCCTGAATCACTTGATTGAATCATTACCTTAATTATACCTGGAGGAGCTTATTATTTTCATCTCTTCAACCGTCTGTTCACCATGAATAGCATCTTGATCACCATTCATCGCCATCTTTACCATCTGGAGGTATAATCATAGTGTCATCTGAGTCAATTGGTCGAACCTTGAACCACTCGTTGCGAAGAGGCGATGAACCAAGGCTTAGGCTCCTTTTCAAGGTCCGAGCATCAGATCTGTCTATATCGGATTTGAGAGTATCCAAAACCAACGTATTTACCTTGTTGAAAAACTCGGAGAGTTTAACATGGAGCCCTGGAAGTATACTCTTTAGGGTTTCCTCTCTTTCGCTATAGAATTGCCTAAAGGGCTCTAGCATGTTTATGATTCGTGGATCGATCGATTTCACTTCATGTGCAGGAACATCTTCTGAACTTCCATCTGATTTCTCAACCTGACTTCCATTAATGTTGCCTTGTGACTCGGGCTTTTGATCAGTACGTACCTTAGGAGGCAAGTAAGATGGTTGACCATAAACATTCGGGACCCCTAAGGTAGAAATCGTTGCTGGTGAAAACCCAAATTGGGGGCCATTGTGAGCATAATGGTGATTAGGGTAATGGCATCCAGTAGCATAAGAATAATGGGGGATGAAATAACAGTAGGGACTGGAAGTAAGAGAATGTACATAATGTGTTGCCATGGTGTCATAGTAATGGAGTGGATAGCCATGACTAACAGAATTTTGAGGAGGATTTGAAGAAGTCATAGAGAATTTAGAGACGCTTTGATTTTGCTCCATTTCCTTGAAAATAAGATCTAAGTGCAAAGCAGATTAAGATTGTTACTTGACAAATCTTTTCAAAATGAAACAGATCGAGCAGAATTAGCCAACAAATTAAAATGCATAAATCAATAAAGGCAAAACAAACAAAAATGTAGGGCTTTTGCTGGAGTTTATTGGTTGGAAAAGCTAATAATATTCTTTTGATCTTGATGGGTTGTCCCTGCATCTGCATGGGTACATATATATATAATAGCCAATGACTTCTAATTTTGTTATGTGTAGAGACATCCGGGAAGTAACTTGTCTAGCAGGAGGTTGTGACTCAACTTGGAAAACTGAATTAAACAGTTAGTGGACTTTTAAGATTGAGTTTTTTAGTATGTATAATTTTTTATTTTTAATGTAATATGGTGCTGTAAAGGTTACAGGTGGAAGTCGAATAGAGAAGCCAAATCAGCATAGCATCACTTTAGGTCAATATCCGTGCCATAGTCTAGGGTTGTCATCAAATACATGGAGCATGGGTTGTTTTCAATATGTGGTGTACAACAACTTTTCTAGGAATTTGCTTGTATCCTCACGTAACTTTAGCTTTCTGCCTAAGCAAGGTCATGCCAATCCTCTTGTAGTCTTGTTAGTTCAAGGGGCTTTAATTTCATACAGTAAGGATTGAATTGGGAATTTGACTGGTCTATGAAATGAGCGGTTATTAGTTATGTAAATATATGAGTATCATGTAAGTTTACTCTAAAACAAATCAAAATAGATTGAGATGTATGTATCTGCATGTGGATTCTATGTAATATTGGTATTTACATTGAATGTTTTGAAGACATATATTTTTGAGTATACTTTAAACCAACACTGACACCGATTTCCCAAAGGTTATGTTTTAATTTGATGCCTTTTCACAATTAGATAATAATTCATTATTGCATGGACCTAACATTTGCTAACCTATATGTATTTTTTCTAGGAATTACATAATAATTTTCCCAAGGAAATATCTGCATATCGTATTATTTTTTTTTCAAAAGTTTCTCCTCCAGAAGACTTTATGATTTTCTTTTTCTTAAAATAAATTATACTACTTATAAAATATCAGCTACTTTAGCTAATTTTTTTAAAAAACCAATACCAAAATTTTAATTGAAAGCTATCTTACTTCTATTTTTAAGCCTTTATTACAAAGGAAATGGTAATCACAGTTAGTGTTAACCCTAATAACCCATATGTATGACATATGCATGGAAGAAAATAAAAAGTGATGCCATAATTTGAGGGTGATGAAAGTGACCATTCACAAATACTGAACAGTAATCAGGTCTGAGCCTCGACAGTATTTGCTCTTTAAGACCTGAGCCCACAACGAGATGGGCTCAGTTTGCAATCGCCACCCCAGCTTCATTAGGGATGCCGTGTTCAGTTGCCGCATCACCCTCAGCCCAACCCCACCGTTGTTCTTGGCCCTAGTTACCATTTCCCATGACATAAGATGAACCCGTTTCTCATCCGAGGTTCCCCCCCCCCAAAAAGCACCTGGTCTTTCGGTCAATCTCATCACAAAGCAATCGCGGTAGCTTAGCTATCTGCATGACGTAGGCCGGTATTGTAGTAGTGGTAGACTGAAGCAATGTGATTCTACCGGCAAGCGAAAGGCACTTTGTCTTCCATCCCGCTAACCTCTTGTCCACTCTGCGTACCACCTCTTGGTAAGTGGATCTAGTCACCCTTCCAGGGATTGTAGGCACTCTGAGATATTTACCCAGGTCCTCTGTGCTTGTCATTTCCAGAATACTGCACATATCTACCATCACTCGTTCCTCAGTGTTGGGGGAAAAATAAATTTTCGACTTGGTTGTACTAACTTTTTGGCCAGAAGCCTGGCAAAACAAATCCAAGCATGACTTGATCAAAGTGGTTTGCTCATTGGTTGCTTCTGCAAACAACATTATGTCATCTGCAAAGAATTAGCTGGCTAGTTTTGGCCCCCCTCGACTTGCCTGGATGGGCCTCCAACACCCCCTTTGGACTGCATCCTCGATCAACTGCGAAAGCCTTTCTATGCACGCAACAAAGATGTACGGTGAAAGTGGGTCACCTTGCCTGATTCCTCTTGATGGAAGAAACTTATTCGTTGGCTCGCCATTCCATAGAATGCTCATGCTACAGGTCGATATGCACAACATCATGACATCCACCATCCCTTGGGGTAGTCTCATGTCCATCAAGGTTTCCCGAATAAAGCCCCAATGTAGCCTATCATCGGTCTTCTCCAAGTCGAGCTTGAGGGCCATCCACCCTTTCCTACCCGTCTTCCGCTTCATAGTGTGTAGTGTTTCTTGCATGATTATAATATTGTCATCTATTTGACGGCCTGGTACAAAACTAGTTGGGATAAGCGAAATGAGGTCAGGGAGCACCTTCTTGAGACGCTGAACCGGGACCTTTGTTACCACTTTGTAGGAAACATTACATAACCCTATTGGTCGAAATTGTTAGATTTGAGAGCACACAACACAAGAGGGGGGGTGAATTGTGTTGTGATAGATTTTTGGAATTTTCACCGAACAGGCTCAGGAACTGTTTGGAGAGGGTGTTTGGAACTGTATACGAAGCACTATGCAGCAAGTAATCACTGAAAATAGATAGAATCGACACAGTATTTTTTCGTGGAAAACCTCTAGCCCATCTGAGGTAAAAAAACACGACCTACCTTGTAGGATTTTCGCGCAATTCCACTATTCGGGCTGAAAATCGTTACAAAGTAACCTCGCTGTTACACTTGCAACACACCGTGACTTGTCTTTCCAAGACTTTGTCACCCCACGTCTGAGTCACCCTTGACTCAAACACAGTCAATCACTCTCAAAATGAATGAAGAAAAGAAACCCTCACTTGAATTGCTTCTAAGTAAGTTAATGTGAGATACAATATTCCCTATTGTGCCAATTTTGGAAAGCTTGATCTTTTTGCTCATTAGGCTCGGTTTTCTTAAAAAATCGCCACACTTAATTCTGAAAATTCTCTCTTGAAAAAACGATGTCCAGCTCCTTGTCCATGTTTTGAATAAATAGATAAAATGAATTATTTTAGTGCAGAAAATGGATAAGAATCTTTAGGCATATTCTCAGCAACTAACGGCTAGTGGGGCATGACTTTTAGGTCAGCCACAATTTTCTCTCTCAGTCAACTTGCTGTTCCATTTAACCATTTACTAAAAATAGAGATTGGTTATTTCAATTGAAAAACAAGTAAAGAAAATCTAGGTTAGTCAATACCCAAGCTAAAAATAGCTTAGCTGACTAACGACTAGCTGAAAATCAGTTTTAACAAAACCCCTGAAAATACTGATTCAAAATTTGAAAGAAAAATTTGAAAAACGTTTTTACCGGCGCAACACCAAACAGTCTAGACACCCTGTTTGCAGACCTGTTCTAAGATAGTGTTGGGGTCTTTTTGCAAAATAAAAAAAAACATTGACAAAGTGAGTGTTAAATCAAATATTTCCTAGTTGGCACATTAACAAGAATCTAAGAATAAAAAATCAATACTACCCAAAAGATTCTTGTTGACTCAATTGCAAAGATGTTCCGCTGCTCCAATCACTTGCATCACCCTGTTTGGACACCTTTTCTTGTGCTTTGACTTTTCATTTCATTCGCTGCTCTGAGGACCTGATCACCAACCTGTTTGGAGACCTGTTTTGTGCAATACTCAAGTATGTGCATTACGTTTTCATTTATGTTTGTTATCATCAAAACTCCTTACATATTATAAGGAAGGGTTCAACAAATTCCCCCTTTTTGATGATGACAAACTAAATGACCATATTGACCAAGAGAGAGACAATAAAGCCAAGAAAGAGAAATTTGAAAAAGAAAGACGATTTGAGTCTAGATTACTTCCCACGCCTATGGTCATGCACAACTTCCCCCTTTTGGCATCAGCAAAAGTAGTGTACAAACAACCAGTCAAGGTCGGGTACCATCACCACCGCTTGGGTGAGGAGAGAGAGACAACCTGCGATACACTCAAGTATACAGCACACAATGAGACTGGCTATCCAAGTCACGCACAAACAACATCCAAATAGAAAGCAAGCATAGCCAAGCAATATAGCATGCCAAACCAAGAATCGGAATCAACCCAGGTTAGTAAAAACAAATGACAAACCAGCAGCAGCGATGTGTAGAAACAGATGAACACAAAATAGAAGGATGCAAAGTATCAGAGCAAAATAAGGAACAGGTGCCAGAACAGGGGGATATGGTGTTTAGGGAGGGAGATTGGATAGTTTGGCTGTCAAAGTGGAGAAGAGAGATAGGATTTCCCCATGGCGCTTCGCATGCAAGGCCCTCTCCTTATCTAGAGCGGTCTTGAGCTGTACGATCTCAGCCTTCTGTCTGGTCAACTCCTGAAGAAGGTCCACTGGAGGTGCGCTGGAGGAAGTCCCAGGGACAGGAGTAAAGGGTGTTTAGGACCCCTGTTCAGGAACGACTGTCCCACCTGGTCCAGACTTGAAGCCACAGCCCAGCAGAGTAGTACTCCCAATCAGGTCAACCATCTGGGCCCTAATCCTTCTCTGCAGTGGCACCCCAAACTGTTCCAGCACCTGGGTGAGGAAAAACCCGTAACCCAAGTCGTGATCTCGGGTGGAGGTGGCAATGCGATGAATGTGCCTGATCATGATGGCAGGGAGATTAATCGGCTCACCCCTAGCCAACAGATCCACGAGGTGCTGATCCATGGCATCGGCCAAGTTTCTTCCTTGGCCACGGGGAATAATGTTTTTTATGACGAACCAAAAGAGGAGTTGATGAATGGGGGTCATATCACCCTTTCGCAATGATTTGGGCCTTGTCAAATCAGGCTGTTGGCCCAACCTCCGAGCCATATCAAGCAGTTGAGCCTGATCCAACACTGATTTGTCCTCTCGGACATAATCAGTGCACCCAACAGTTGGGACCCCCAAAATTTCCCCAAGCCTAACAGCATCAAAGCTAATCTGTGTCCCTCCAACCGCCGAAGTCACCATACCCTGGGTGACAGAGCAATTTGCGTAAAATTCTGCTAAATCAGGAGCAGAACATCCCACTTTTGCATTTCCAAACAATTCGAGCCAACCCTGGGTGCGTAGTTTTTCCAAGAACATGTCCAGGCCCTGTTCTTGGAAGTATTCAGCCTTCACTATCTTCCCTTCCACCACACTTCGTTGCAAAAATTTGTTCAGTTTTGAGGCAGGAGCAGGTGATCGTTTGGCCTTCTTTGAGTGTGGTTCAGTGGTGTCATCCCTAGTAGGGTCCGGTGTGGATCCCTGTTTGGGGGCACCCTTCCTTTTGAGGGCTGGTTTGGTGGCAGGAGTGTGGTATGGGGATGGAATAGCAGTGTCTTTAGGGACACTGGAAGCCTCAGTCATGTCCCATTCTTCACTGGAGGCAGGTGATTCAGATGAAGTGTCAGCCACTTCAATCGGGGTGGAAGACTGTTGGGGGGATCGAGGCCTTGTTTGGAAGGCTGTTCGAGAGGACTTTCTTGTGCGTCTTGCGGTGGTCGGCTTGGTGGGATGTTTGTGGGTTTTTGATTCTGACTCTCGTTTTTCTGGCACAGGGGGAAAGACTGTTTTGTCATAATCGAAGAATTGAACATTTCCAGAAGAGGGTAGGTCTGTTTGGCCTGCAGGGGTTTTTAGGCGTCTCTTGCGAGAGCGTTGAGGAATGGGAGGTGTGGTCTTAGTGATAGGGAAATCCGGCTCACAACCCTCAAAACTAGGATGTTCGGTTTCGGGTTCAAAATCAGCTTCAAGCCCTGTTCGGGGGTCGTTCAGGTCAAAATCATCAATATCAATATCAATATCAACCCCATTGATCTTGTCTTCCCACCCAGATTCAACATCCCACCTTGATTCGACCCTTGGTTCGACCCCAGAAGGTCGAAATTCTACCAATTTCCATCCAAAATTGAATGGAATTTCCTTCAATGCAAGCCCCACACTACTCAAATTAATAGATTTGAGGAAGTTGAAACCCGTAACTTTTAAGGGCAAGGAAGGTGAGGGTTCGAATTTCATACCCAAATAGTGGAGGAGCTCGTCGGCCGTTGAGGGGAGAGGAGATGGTGTCGCCGGCGTAGACGCCAGGCGGCGACGCTTCGACAGCAAGGTCTCCGGCAGGCGACTGTCGACAAGTGAGAGAGGCAAGCTAGCGAAGTTGGCCATGGCGGTTTGAGAGCCTCTTGGTTTTCGGTTGAGAGGAGAGAGAAAGAGAGTTTGATTGAATGTGAGAGATGTGAGAGATGGTTCTTGGGTGAAGAGTGTTTGATGCAAGAATTAACGCAAGAAGTAAAGATGAGAGAGGGAGGATCACACTAACCGAGACTCAAGGGAAGTTATAACCGGCTGCCCATTTCCAAAAAAAAACGTGTCCATGCAGAGGAATTGTTACTCAACATAAATAACTGCTGGATGCATTTGTTTTGACAAACAAGGGTCGTACCTGTTCATGGTGCCGGTTCCTGAAGTGGACTGTTCGGTGTCTTCGGAAAATAAGGGCAGTATCAATTGACTTCAACGAGTGTCAACAAGCAGCTTTTGACTCATGTGTCAGTTACAGCACTAGAATTGACAATAACCAGAATTTGACTGAATTGACCTGAAACACATCTTTTAACTAAATTCACAATTAGGGTTAGTATTACAAACCTAGGATGTTTTAATCAACCTTAACTCAAGTCGATTCTTTTCAAACTGCTCTCTATTCAAGGGTTTTGTAAAAATATATGCAATTTGCTTTTCAGTGGTACAAAAATTCATTGTAATTAATCCCTTTTCAACATTGTCTCTTAAAAAATGATGTCTTATGTCAATATGTTTAGTTCTTTTATGTTGACATGGGTTTTTGGAAATATTTATAGCACTTGTATTATCACAAAATATGGGAATACACCCCGTGTCAACACAAAAATCTTTTAATTGTTGCCTTATCCACTGCAGCTAGGCACAACATGAAGCGGCTGCTATGTACTCAGCTTCTGCTGTGGACATGACCACTGAGTGTTGTTTCTTGGTTGCCCAAGACACCAAACAGGGTCCAAGAAAATGAGCCATACCTGATGTACTTTTTCTATCCACCAAGAAGCCTGCATAATCCGCATCAGCATAACCAACAAGGTCAAAATTACAACCCTTAGGATACCATAAGGTTAGATCAGGTGTATGTTTCAAATATCTAAAAATTCGTTTAACAGCCTTTAAATGTGTCTCTTTGGGCTTAGACTGAAAACGAGCACACAACCCAACACTGAATACAATGTCAGGTCTACTAGCCGTTAGGTAAAGAAGCGACCCAATCATCCCTCTGTAAGATCTCTCTTCAATTGAGGGACTCCCATCATCCATTACCAACCGGGTTGAAGGTGAGATGGGAGTATCAATTGGCTTGGCCGAATCCATACCAAAACGTTTTAATAATTGCCGGACATATTTTTGTTGATGGATCGTGGTGCCGTTTGAAGTTTGCTTGATTTGTAAGCCTAAGAAGAAATTAAGCTTACCCATCATGCTCATTTCAAACTCACTCTTCATCATTTTAGAAAATTCATTGCACAAATCATCATGGGTTGCTCCAAATATAATGTCATCGACATATACTTGGACAATTAATAAATGTTCCCCCTTGGATTTTAGAACCAAGGTATTATCTACCTTGCCTCTTCTAAAACCATTTTCTAACAAAAAGGTTGACAAATGTTCATACCAAGCTCTTGGAGCTTGTTTTAAACCATAAAGTGCTTTGTCAAGTTTGAAAACATGGTTAGGAAATTCATTATTTTCAAAACCAGGGGGTTGCATAACATACACCTCTTCTTTTAGGTATCCATTAAGGAAAGCACTTTTGACGTCCATTTGGTAAAGCTTTATTTCCATGTGAGCTGCAAAGGCTACTAGGATACGAATGGCTTCAATTCTTGCAACCGGTGCAAATGTCTCTTCATAGTTAATCCCTTCTTCCTAGTGACTGTTCCTGACTCATCAAACTTGTTTCGGAACACCCACTTGGTGCCAATGATTGTTCTTTCTTCTGGCCTTGGTACAAGGTGCCATACTTTGTTTCTTTCAAATTGATGAAGCTCCTCCTGCATGGCTATGACCCAATCTGAATCTGCAAGAGCTTCATTAACATTCTTTGGCTCAATGTTAGAAAGAAATGCATAAAAAGCACAAAAATTTCTCAATTTAGATCTGGTTTGCAGCCCAGTGTTTAGGTCAGTTAATATTTGGTCCAGGGGGTGAGAACTCTGATGTTTCCATGGTCGTGGAGTACGAGGATCCACGGACTCACTTTCTACCCTTGCCTGACCAATCGGTGAAACAGGTTTAGGAACTGTTCTGGAACTTGTTCCTGCACCTGTTTGGAAGCCTGTTGCTGAATCAGTCCTGGGATTTGTTACTGAGTCAGATCTGGACCCTGTTCCTGGAGAGTTAGGCTAGTTCTGTACCAGATGGTGCTCGCCATTTCTTCCCCCTGTTTGGTTCAGACCCTGCCTGTCTTCTCCAGAAACAGCTCCAGGCCCTGATCCGTCCTCAGAATTCTTACCGTCCAGCCCCTGTTTGGGCAGCAGATCTTTCTTAGTAAGCCCTAGTTCGAAATCATCTTCCTGTGCATTATTCTCAGCTAGAGAGTTAGTTTCATCAAAAAGCACATGCACACTCTCCTCAACACACAGGGTTCGCTTATTGAAAACTTTGTATGCCTTACTATGTGAGGAATATCCAATGAAGATTGCCTCATCACTTCTTGGATCAAACTTCCCTAAGGCATCCTTCCCATTATTATGCACAAAACATTTACAACCAAATACTCTTAAATGCATAATATTGGGTTTTCTTCCTTTAAAAAGTTCATAGGGAGTTTGGTTAAGAATGGGTCTGATCATGCACCTATTTATAATGTAACATGCAGTGTTCAAAACTTCTGCCCAAAAGTTTCTAGGAAGACCACTAGCAATAAGCATGGTTCTAGTCATGTCTTCTAGAGTTCTATTTTTACATTCTACCACCCCGTTCTGTTGGGGTGTTCTTGGGGCTGAAAAGTTATGAACAATGCCATGTGCATTACAATAATCAACAAAGCTCGAGTTTTCAAACTCGGTACCATGATCAGATCTTAAACACATGAGTGAATGACCGACTCTCTTTTCAATCCTTTTGAGAAACTTAATGAACAATTCATAAGTTTCATCTTTTGAAGACAAAAATAAAGTCCATGTGAAACGAGAGTAGTCATCAACTATGACAAGCACATATCTCTTCCCTCCTCTACTCCTAGTCCTCATAGGACCACACAAATCAACGTGTAACATTTCAAGAGGTCGAGATGTGCTCACATAGTTTTTTGTTTTAAAAGAATTTCTAACTTGTTTTCCCATGGCACAAGCGTCACATACCTTGCCATCATCATATTTGATGGAAGGTAAGTCGACTACTAGATCTTTAGTCACCAATTTATTTAAGAGAGAAAGGCTCACATGACCTAGCCTCTTGTGCCACAACATAATGTCATCATTTAACACACTCAAACAAGTTAGATTGTTTTGGGAAAGCGAAGAGATATGCACTTTATAAACATTTTTATCACGCTTCCCCCTTAGCACAACATCTCCTGTGTTCATATTAACAACCAAGCAACGTTTCGAAGAGAAAACTAATAGGTTGTTTTTATCACACAGTTAGGACACACTCAACAAATTATGTTTTAGGCCATCTACAAGATAAACACTATCGATGGAATGGGAGAGAGACTTACCAATCTTACCTATACCGACAATTGTCCCAGACTTGCCGTTTCCAAAAGCCACACTTCCTCCTTCAGAAGCTGTAAGTGAGAGAAAATTTGATCTTTCACCAGTCATATGTCTTGAACACCCACTGTCAACATACCACAACCGTTCGTTTTCTGGGCAAGTCCCCGACCTGTTTGGTGGGGTGTTCGGTAGCTTGTTCCTGCTCACTTCAGCCTTCCCTTTTAGCTCGGCTAGGCTATCCAATGCTTCCTCATCCGTGTCTGATTCACCAATTGCCATAAGCGCCACAGCAGCCTCTTCACCTTCAGAAACTTCATCTTCATCAGATGTGTCTCCCCAGGCAGCAAGCATGGCCTTTGAGAAGCGTTTGGCAGAACTGCTTCCAAACCGTCTTCGGCCCTGTTTGCGAGCCTGTTCCTGCTCCTGTTCTTCCTTTAGTAACGGACAATTTTTCACAATGTGGTTGAGTTTGCCACACTTAAAGCATCCAGTAAACTGCTCTCGGTCATTATTCTTGGCCTTATTGAAGTTCCTTTTCTTAGAAATTTCTTTGGATTTTTTGAAGAACCTCTTGAACTTGCGAGTTATCATGGCCATCTCCTCATCATCCAAATCTGAGCTATCTTTATCCATCACTTTTAAGACCAGTCCTCAGTCCTTCTGAGCTTCCTCCTTTTGTTGGGAATTTTTCCTAAGCTCATAGGTTTGGAGGTTTCCAATGAGTTCGTCTAGCGAGATGCTTTTCATGTCTTTTGCCTCCTGGATAGCCGTGACTTTGGCTTCCCAGGATTGTGGCAAAAATCTCAATATCTTTCTTACCAACTCCTCCGAGGTGAAGGATTTTCCCAAGGACTTGAGCTCGTTGGTGATGTGAGTAAATCGCGTGTACATCTCCATTACAGTTTCCTTGTCACCCATTTGAAACAACTCATATTTCCTCATCAGTAATTCAATTCTGGACTGCTTTACTTGGTTTGTCCCTTCATGTGCTATTTGTAAAGCGTCCCATATGTCTTTGGCGGTCCTGCACTCGGAAATACGTATGTATTCATCTGGACCAAGGCCAAAGTATAGGAGCTTTCTAGCCTTGGCATTCTTTTCCATCATCTTAAAATCTGCAGCATTGAATTCTTTGGGTTCTTTGGGAATCATAGTATTCCCATCTTCTGAAGGCTTTGTAGGGACAAGAGCACCATTTTTTATGATTATCCAAAGCTCGTAGTCATCAGCTTGGATGTAGTTTTCCATGCGATTTTTCCACCAACTGTAATGTTGACCATTAAAGTATGGTGGTCGGGTCACAGATTGACCTTCAAGTATTCCTTGAGGTGTGCTCATGATTAGGATCTCTCTTAAGATGTTAATCTTTTAGAAGAGAACCTGCTCTAATACCACTTGTTAGATTCGAGAGCACACAACACAAGAGGGGGGGTGAATTGTGTTGTGACAGATTTTCGGAATTTTCACCGAACAGGCTCAGGAATTGTTTGGAGAGGGTGTTTGGAACTGTATACGAAGCACTGTGCAGCAAGTAATCACTAAAAATAGATAGAATCGACACAGTATTTTTTCGTGGAAAACCTCTAGCCCATCTGAGGTAAAAAACCACGACATACCTTGTAGGATTTTCGCGCAATTCCACTATTCGGGCTGAAAATCGTTACAAAGTAACCTCGCTGTTACACTTGCAACACACCGTGACTTGTCTTCCCAAGACTTTGTCACCCCACGTCTGAGTCACCCTTGACTCAAACACACTCAATCACTCTCAAAATGAATGAAGAAAAGAAACCCTCACTTGAATTGCTTCTAAGTAAGCTAATGTGAGATACAATATTCCCTATTGTGCCAATTTTGGAAAGCTTGATCTTTTTGCTCACTAGGCTCGGTTTTCTTAAAAAATCGTCACACTTAATTCTGAAAATTCTCTCTTGAAAAACCGATGTCCAGCTCCTTGTCCACGTTTTGAATAAATAGATAAAATGAATGATTTTAGTGGAGAAAATGGAGGAGAATCTTTAGGCATATTCTCAGCAACTAACGGCTAGTGGGGCTTGACTTTTAGGTCAGCCACAATTTTCTCTCTCAGTCAATTTGCTGCTCCATTTAACCATTTACTAAAAATAGAGGTTGGTTATTTCAATTGAAAAACAAGTAAAGAAAATCCAGGTTAGTCAATACCCAAGCTAAAAATAGCTTAGCTGACTAACGACTAGCTGAAAATCAGTTTTAACAAAACCCCTGAAAATACTGATTCAAAATTTGAAAGAAAAATTTGGAAAACGTTTTTACTGGCGCAACACCAAACAGTTTGGACACCCTGTTTGCAGACCTGTTCTAAGATAGTGTTGGGGTCTTTTTGCAAAATAAAAAAAAACCTTGACAAAGTGAGTGTTAAATCAAAGATTTCCTAGTTGGCACATTAACAAGAATCTAAGAATAAAAAATCAATACTACCCAAAAGATTCTTGTTGACTCAATTGCAAAGATGTTCCGCTGCTCCAATCACTTGCATTACCCTGTTTGGACACCTTTTCTTGTGCTTTGACTTTTCATTTCATTTGCTGCTCTGAGGACCTGATCACCAACCTGTTTGGAGACCTGTTTTGTGCAACACTCAAGTATGTGCATTACGTTTTCATTTATGTTTGTTATCATCAAAACTCCTTACATATTATAAGGAAGGGTTCAACAGAAATTGCGTGACTAACTACGGGTTATCCACCTTAGGAATCAAAGCAATAAACGTATCATTAATCCCCTCCGGAAAACTTTGTCCATGAAGCACTTTAGTAGCCATCTCACAAAGATTTGGGCCCACTAGATTCCAGAATTTCTGATAAAAATATGCTTGAAATTCGTTCGGTCCCCGGGCTTTAAACAAATGCATAGCATTAATGGTTTCTTGTATCTCCCTTGAGGTGTACGGTTGTGTTAGCGCCTGCAACAGATCGTCCGTAAGGAGTGGGTACATCCCAAGAGGCATGGGGGCCGAAAGGGTGCCATTGACAAGTTCGGTATACAGCTTCGTAAAATAATTTAAGACCATCGTCTTAAGCTGCTCCGGATCGCAGACCCAAGTCCCTCCCAAATCCTGCAGCATCTCAATGCGATTGATCTTGCGCCGTATTATCGTGTTGAGCTGGAAATAGTGTGTGTTGCGATCTCCATCCCTAATGGCTTCCATCCTTGATTTCTGAAATCAAAAAACCTCAAGCTGGTCAGGAACCTCCTCCAGTTCCTTTCTTAGCTTGAGCTCCAGTTGGAGAAGATGTCATTCACTTTGGATGGCCATTTTTCGTTGAATTCCTTGCAGCCGAGCCCATAACTTGTGCTTTCGTCTGAACAGGTTGCCATAAACTTGTCTATTCTAGGTTGAGAGATCTGCAGCTAAATCTCGCAAGGCCAAGTGCAAAGGGAGGCGTGGCCGCCACTGACATTGGATGAACTCATGGAAATCTGCATGGAAGACCCATGCTGCTTGGAAGCGGAAGGGCTTAGCTAAGTCACATAGTGTAGTGAAGCCAGTCGTATTAATTAGTAAAGGTAGATGGTCAGATTGGCTCTGTAGGAGGTGCTGCACAGCACCCTCTTGAAATCGACCCCTCCATTCCACATTGCACAAAGCTCTATCGAGGCGAGCTCTTTTTAGAGTGCTAACTGAATTCCCCCTTATCCAGGTAAATTGTGGTCCTGAAAAACCTAAGTCTATAAGCCCATTATTCTCCACCCAATACTTGAACCGAGCACACCTTCGAGTCAGGACCTCCATGGTCTCTCTCTTCCAAGCTTACAGTCTCGTTAAAGTCTCCAGCTAGCATCCAAGGGGCCTGTAGGTCCTGACCGAACCGTTGAAGCCCCTCCCAAAGATCCGCTCGCAGGTGGTTATGTGGGCTAGCATAAACTGCCGTAAAGAACCAAGCCCTATCCTGCCCCTTAACTACTTTCATAGTGACAAACTGCATATGCGCTTGCACTGCTGACAATTGAACTTCTGAGGTATCCCAAAAAATCCAAATTCCTCCTTGAAACCCTTGAGCTTCCATCCGAAACCGTCCCTGGAGTCCAATATGTTCACAAACTGTATCTGCCCTGGTTCCGCTAACATGAGTTTCCAGTAGAGCTAGATCCTGCGGCTTTTGCATTCGTAGATGTTCCTTGAGGACATTCATAAAATCCCATCCCCCGGCTCCACGTACATTCCAAACAAGTAGCTTCATGGATGATGAATTAACTCCATCATGCAAGGTGACTGAGCTATTCATTCTGGGTTGATCCATAACGTAACATTCTGGGCCCTGTGCTAACGTTTACTTGTGCGTCATGTACTCATGATGTCGTGTTACCCACGAGGACATCACTCTGCGTTTGCCTTCGTTCACGCTCATTGCTGCGTTCCCCATTTGGCATCAGGGGAGGAGGGACTAACGTCCCGTCCGGCGGTTCTTCCTCTATCCCCCATTTGGCACCTTATTGCTCGAGAGCCCCGCGGCACTGTCTCCACCACTTGGAGGGGCATTGCAGAGAATTTTTCCCTCGTGCAGCGAGGAATGAGCCGCACGATTGGGGATGGGTGTTCAGCGAAATTTTTGTTGCACAGATGGGCGGACCACAGGCCTCTAGTTGAACTTGCGCTCAGCCCCATACCATTGCCTGATCAGGAACGATGGGTAGCTGACTATTGGACACCCACAGGAGGATGGAGATGGGAAGCCTTTCGGGAGCTTCTGCCACCGGACATGCTCCAGAAAATAGCCTCTTTTGAAGTTTTCGAAGGGGGAGCCGCTGATACAATTTATTGGGCGGGTGAAGCTTCAGGAAGATTCTCCATCAAGTTGGCCTTATTGATCATTCGGTAAGAGCATTGGCTACTAGGGGAGAATTCATGGAAATGGCTCTGGAACATCAAAGCACCGCAAAGGGTCCTAGTCTTTACATGGCTGACCATGCATGATAAGCTCCTTACTAATGTGAATCGGTGCAGGGGAGGGATGTCCAGTAATATGGGTTGCATGGCCTGTGACGGGGATCGGGAGGACCTAGATCATATTCTAAGGCGATGCCCAAAAGCTTGTGAGATATGGAGGCTTTTAGACAATCAGGGCCTCAAGTGCGTGGCCCATGACATGAATGTAACAACTTGGATCAAATCTAATTCTGTTTCGAAACAGGATGGCTTACATGGACCAACAAAATTCCTTCTCACATGTTGGTACCTCTGGAAGTGGAGGAATGCAATATGTTTTGACTCAATGGAACGCATCCCGACTCATCGAGGACAATTCCTCTTGTCTAAATTTGAACAGGTACGTACTGCCATGTATGCTGAACCATGGGAGTCTAACAGACCTGACCGTTCTCTTATGGAGCTCTGTGTGCGTTGGGAGCCACCCCCGGAGGGTTGGGTACTGCTGAACACTGATGGGGCAGCTAAGGGCAATCCGGGTCCAACAGCATGTGGAGGCATTTTAAGAAATGACATAGGCGAATGGTTACAAGGCTTCACTGAGTCACTAGGATGGTGCTCTTCACTGAAAGCTGAGTTGAAGGCAATCTACAATGGGCTGAAGTTAGCCAAGGACATGCGTATTAGAAGACTTTGGGTGCACAGTGACTCCAGAGTTGCAGTGGAGATGCTTAAGGGTACTTATTCCTGGTGCTTGGAACATATTCAACTCCTCATCCAATGTAAGAGGCTTTTGGGGTGTGAAATTTTTCACACACCTCCTGTTGAAATTATTGATTTATTGTATGCTGATAGGGTCAGGGCTGTATGGCTGAGACAAGTTAATCGTTAACAAGATTCTTTCGCGGCGTAGCCCCTCTTCCGCACCCCCCCCCCCGCAAAAAAAACTGAACAGTAACATTGCGTGAGATTTTGATGCCTTCTAGTTCTGTTATTGATTAACTTAAAAAATTTAGAAGTTAAAAGGCGAGGAAAATGCAACCATAACTGAGGTGACTTAAATGCCCATCTATCCTAGCTGTGATGTATGGCATATCCAATATACTTTATGTGACGTTTGGTTGGAAGTAATGTAATTATTATGCAATAAAATCAATCATATAATGTAATTGTCAGTGTAATGGAAAAGAATAATAATTTCATTGCAATATTTGGTTACAAAGTACAATTATAATGGTCAAATTCATTTACAAATAATATTTAATTGGTGTGAAGTCAATTCGCATTTTATTTTGCCTACTTTAATTATTTGTAACTTTGTTGATAATTATCATCCAATAGCTTAACATCATGATGATGATGCTTCATATGAGGCTTATTTCACTCTATTTCTTTTAAATTACAATAATATAATATTGTTCAAATTTAAAAAGTAGAGAGAGATGATGATGATGATGATGATGATGGTGTGTGTGTGTGTGAGAGAGAGAGAGAGAGAGAGATGATGATGATGTCTAGAACATACAAAAATGCAATTACAATAACATGATAATAGTTTGAGTTAAACTTTATCTAATATATAGAGAGGAGAGAGAAGAGGGGTTGGGGGGGGGCTTCAAACATTTCAAAACATGGTAGTGTAGTACTAAAATATGAGAAGCACAGGAGAGACAATGGAGAGAAGAAAGAGAAAGCCTCCAAATATGATAGCTTATGACTGGACAGACTTTGATTCAAAAGTATGCAATCACAATAGTTTAGAAAAAGTCAAATAATTGTATTTACATAGATTGAGTTAAATGTGATTACAATGCATTCTTGTTAAGTTTTTATGTATGGGCTTTCAACAAACAAGTTATGTATACAAACTCAAATGAGATTCCAACCTAAAACCAATTAGCAATTGGTGGAGTAACTCACAAGCTTATATGCATGCTTAAGCCCTTTAATTTCATCAATGTGAAACAATACCCACTATTATATTTTTTGAATTTTATCAATGTGGGTCAATACCCACTTTCATACTCCAATAATTCTTAATTACATCCCTTAATAGTAATCAAACATGGTAATGAAATCATCATTAATATTTTTATTACATAGAACCAAATGAACCATTAGAATTTTAGCGATCTGATCTACGCACTGAATATGAATTATGAATTTTCATATCAGATTATTTGGTTATTAGGATGTCGCAAGAAAATCCCTGTAAAAAATAAATAAATAAGGACTTAAAATCATTTATTACTGAAATTTCTGCTACACATGCATGGTAAGTTTATAATTATTGATTTACAATATATGATCAAATTTTTTCACGTCTTTGTTTATATATAAGGAGTGCTTTACTATATTATGATAATATGACCTTTGTTTTTCAACGTATTTTTTCCAAAATAAGTCTCGTTTAGTTCAGCAAAAACACAAGTTTGGTTCAGTTCTATTCAGCAAAAATAAGTTCAGAATCCAACAAAAATAAGTTTAGCTTAATTTAGTTCGGCAAAAATAAGTTCAGCTCAATTCAGCTTAGCAAGTTGAAAGAATAGGGCCTATTTCAATTTATAAGTTTTATTATTAAAATAGCTAGAGTAAACTAGTGGAAGAGTATGTTCTTATACATGTTCTATGACTCTAACAATTTGGCTTCAGTTCAGTTTGACAGATCTAGATTGTACTAAAAATAACTCATTTTAGGTTATTGATAGAGCACTTTGGCTTTGTTCTTTTCATTTGTAAATTCTATTTTATCAACTTCAACCCACTTCAATAAATTTCAATCCACTTTAACCAATTTCAACCCATCTCCTTTAAAATTTCAGTCAAGTTCTACCTATCATACCAAAAAAAATATACAGACTTCTTTCAACTTCAACTAAAATTCAACTCACTTTAACTCATTTCTAACAGATTTTGCCAACTTTAACCCCCCCCCCCCCAAAATACAAATTTCAATCAACTTCTACCAATCTCATGAACTAACTCACCCATTTACAAACCCCTATTTCTCAACGAAAAGAACAAGCTTATATTGTCGACTATGTAACCTCATATACTTATGAGAGTCTGCATTGCCTAAAGCCCTAAACTTGCTAAAAATATTGAATTAAAAAGAAAAGAGATATTTACATTTACCTCCCCTCAATTTTTTGAAATAGTTTTAAATACCCTCACCTTTCAATATTGATTTTTACCACTTGTGTTTGCATAATATTAGCAGCACAAAATCAGTGAGATTAATAACTACTAAAATGTTCCTGGTTAATTTCGAGAAGAAAGAGTTCTACTTCTACCTGTTATAGCCTTGTTAATTTCTGAAACCCAAAGGTGTGCATTCTCTTCATCAATCCCAAAGTAATTCTCCCCCTTTGATCAGACATTACTAGGCTTAAAGTTTGCGGGCAAAGTGGTGAATTCCACTAGATCTTCCACTATCATCCTTTCAACATGTATCTTTCAGCCTTCAAGTTCACAACAACAATCCCAATCCATGTAACATCAACCTCCTTCTCCCCAACTTCTCAACAAACCCGTATACCGCAACCTTCAACCTCACAACGGCCATTCTGGTTTGGTCTCAGCCTCCATCTCCCTAAGATGGTCCCTAAGAATCAAGAGTCCTCAACATCCTTCAAGCCAGCTCTCTGACACAAAGAGGAGACAAATTAGGGCTCATTTGAAATTAAATAAATCATTTGAATATAAGACATTAAGGCATTTTTGGATTTTCAAACACTAAATTAAAAGTGAATTAAATATCAAAATCACAGGAAAATAAGTACAAAAATTATCTCAACATAAACTAATGGGAGTTGTATAATATTCATCACCACTAGGGGTGGACAATGGACCGGATTGGGTCGGGTTAGAATCTATCCATTTGCAAAGTGGGTTGGGTCATGGTCAACCCATTAATAATTTGGGTCGGGTTGGACCTTTTATGTAAATAAATGGGTCGGGCCAGGTCGGACCATATGCGGCCTATTTTTGACCCGTTTTAAAAATGGAACAAAGTAGTACAAAAAACTATATATAATAATTATTGTTATATATAAAGCATTTGTAATAAGCTTAACTAACTGCAGCATGTAAATTAGTATGGTAAGTAGGTAGAAAAATAACGGGTCACTAAACTGGTTGATAATGGACCAACTAGTTAATATACTTTAATGATCGGCCTATTATTAACCTAGCCCTTTATTGATCCTATTTTAAATAGGCCGACCCACTTCATCGAATGGGTACTCAATTCATTGCCCACCTCTAATTATCAAGTGAGAAAGGGTAGTTAATACAAAAGTGAGGGCACTTAAAATTATTACCAAAAAAGTTGAGAGAAGATGAATGTGAATATCTACAAAATTAAAAAAGGGGACAATCCAATTTCCCAAGATCAAGCCAACTTTGTGATAATCCTCTCTTGCTCTCTCCAAATGCAGATCAGACTCGTAGCAAACCGGCAGATACAAGAGTACAAACATTAAAACCAAGGCCCTGATATTTCTTCATCACTGAGAGAACTGACACTGAATTGAGGGTTGATCAGAGGGACAAACACAGACAACCATATGCAAGGGGTCCATAAATAAATCTCATCCAACATGCACTAAATATAACCCCCCCCCCCCCCCCCTTTCTTTAATTGCTATTTCATACAGAATTCAAATTAGTTCAATTTTCCTGCATTCAAAAGAATCACACTAGTCGTATGAGTGTTGGATGTGTAGACAGCAGGGAAGTGCAGAGCCTTGAAAGCTGTGCAGAGAATACAGCCAATGATGAGTCACCCAATTAACCTGAAATTCTGCTGCTTTGGGGACCTGAAAGATAAACAGATAGGATCATTGTGGGAACCCTAATTTTGTCTTTTATATACTTGTGTTTTTTGCTAGGAAAAGCCTAAATTAATTGGATAAATTGTTAGACAACAACAATTCTCAGCATGCGTTATTGTGCGATTTGAGTAGATTTTCGTGTAGGCAGTTTTATTTTGAGGTGTTTGATTGTTGGTCTTTTAATTGACTTTTTGATACAAAATTACTTTGGGGGTTTTTGACTGTCTTGATCTAGTAAAAAAAGCCAACTTGATGCTTGACAAACAACTTTTTGTAATAGATGTTTTAGCCCAAAAAGTTAATTTTCAAAAAAGCAAGATGAGTAACTTTTTGTAAATGGTTGTTTGTATAAATGACAAAAATACCCAACACTTTATTAAAATCACAAGACATGTCATAAGTAGGTAAGATGAGTAGCTTTTTGGATTGATGCGAGTTAGTAGTAACATTTGATATTATGTTTATTTGAATATAATTTAACGAACATCAAATCATTTTAAATTCAGAAAATTTTAATTTGTAAAAAACAAAGAAAAAGATCTTAAAAAGATTAAATTAGATAACAAAAATCATATAAATTTTAATTCGCAACCAAAAAAGTCTTTAAATGAATAACAAAATAAGGTTGCAAGATGTAAGCATCACATGAATACATACAAATTGAAAAGAAATAAATAAATAGTGAGTAGAAAATATATGTAGAATTAATATGAAAATAAGGCTCTAAGCATTGAATTAATTTTTACATATGACATTAACATAATTATTTTTGAAAAGAAAATAAAAGGGCCAATAAATAAAAAATTATGTTCAATTAAAAAGTAATGTAGAGAAAGGGCGTAGATGAGATTTTAACATATAAACTTTTTAGAAACAACTAATTTTACCAAATATTTTTTTTTTCTAGAAATAGCTGATTCAAACGATTAATGCAAATAACCAATTCAAACAGTTTGTAGAAACAGCTGATTGCCAAATAGGGCATTTGTAAGTATGTCTAGTTTTCTACTATAAGAGAGAATAAAAATATAAAATAGATGAATTGTTGCATTTGTTTTCTGTTTGGATCCCTCATCATTTTTGTTTGGATTACTCCTTTTATTACATGTTAAAGGGAAAAATACTCCAAACAACCTACATCAAATCAAACCAACATTATAAAATTATGTCTAATTATATAACATGAGTTTAACACGTGGCATTATGGCTAATGTGAGCCGAGTTTTTTGTCCACACTAAATATTGAACTTGTGTTAGATTTATACTTATATTTATTGGTTTGATCCGTTTTATAGTATACCTTATAACTGATTTATCAAAGTTACGTTGACAATAAGGACATCTAAAATATCATTATTTTTAATATCAGAGAATCTTATATCATCATAATTATTAGCAAAAATCACAAATAATACAATAAGTCAAATTGTTGGACCGCCTAATATTTCTTTCAAAAATTAACATTTTAGTGAGCACATAAATATTCACTGCATTCATTTGAAAACAAAGGTACATCGAGTATAGACAAGAGACAAGTGAAACAGGGAATGGATTAGTTTTTTTTGTACAATTCACCCTCTTAGCTGGACCACATGCTCTTCTATCCTATGAATGCAACCCTGCTTTCAAAATCTTAATTAGTTACTAGCAATTAAGGATCCTATATATTTAATATTTGCATTTAATGATTCCTCTAGTGTCTCTCTTTCCCCTCCCGCTGTGGACATTATACTTAGAAAAATCAGTCTATAATTTTGAAATTACGTATTTAATGGACAAAGTCAATATATAAAAATCATATATATTTTCATAATGAGATGACATTTGCATCACTATTTTGTTGTCACGTTACTTAGGTTGATTATTTAATGATTGTGTGTATTTAATTTGATTTCAATGGCTACAATTTCATAAGAAAAAGATTGTGTAAGGTATCAAAATTGATGTAGTGCATTCGTTATACTCTCACGGACCTTTGAATACTCACTACTTGCCCACGATTGGACAAGTGGGGATCAACATATTTAAAAAAAAGCTATTTAAAGTCAGTATTATCGTCTAATACCGAGCACTTTAAATTAGAGAAGAAAACTCAGATATCTCTCAGAATAATTAACCATATTATTCAACACCAGCTCATGTTCACGTGCATACTTAATACTTGTCCCTTAATCCAAACAACGACACACGTTAAACAAATGCTTAAGTAATCACTTAATACTAATCAACTCTACAAATGATGACTCAAGGAAACTTCTCTGTGTCAATTAGCACGAATCCAGGTTCACCAATTTAATAGTTTACAAAATATTGGGCCACATTAAATAACTAACTATGTCAATAAAAGGGGCATTTAATGGCCCTCAAATCGCGCAAAATATTAGGCCACATTAAATAACTAACTACATTTTTTTATGAGGCTATAATAATTAACTATGCACTTTAATCAGGATTAGTCATGTAACCCTGAAAGGAAATATGCATCCAATCAGTTGGTTGTTCATTCTTTGCCATCTTCAACAATTAAATACACTGTTCTGAAGTTTGGTGCCAAATTCAACTGTTAACTAACATGAAACCATTCAAATGTATAGAATATCTGTTTTTAAGAAGAAATTAAATGCAATTAAGTCATCTCATTACTAAATTAACATACAATAACAATAACACCTCTCAATGTAGGTCCCGTTTTCGTTGGGTCTGGGGAAATTCAGATATAGGCAACCTTACCTCTACCAGCATATTTCATGTGGGAAAGAAAAGAATCATGTAAACCTTAATAGAGATAAAATTATAACGCAGTCTTTTTCTTTTCACCTTATATGATGCTTTATTTTTAAAGATTTCAAACATCTCATAAATGTATTGAAAATGGAAACAATCTTTGAAGAATTGAGCATATTTGTCCCCCAAACTTTTGAAAGATTGAATTTGAATTTTAGATCACATCACGACAAATGGTACCAAATAAAACCAAACAAAAAAGACCTTGAACAAGCCATGAAAATGATAACACAAGGACATATGGAAAACCTATGAATCATACATTCAACAAACATCTAGTACAAAAATTAGTGCCTAGCTAAGCTGCAAAATGAGCCAGTGAACAAATGAAGGGTTTCAACAAGCCCTCTTCCCCTCTTCACACAATCAAAAGGGTGTCAAAATATCAGGATAATACATGTTATAAGGGCATTTTAACCCTCAAAAATTGAAATCACCATCATTCAGTGTTTGCAAATTACCACAAAGCAGGGAAGAACAGCTCTGGAATTGAGCAAATACAACTCCTCAATATTTGAATATAGACCGACTTTCCCAGCTAGTGAATCGAACCCGATTTGCCCTGCTAACTCTTGCAAGTTCTCTAATGGCCGGTGAACCCTCCCTGCAATCACTCTACAAACAATCAACGCCTTCCTCAAAGACTGATCATGAGTTTCATTGGTTTCGATACTCTCATAAGCTCTTCCACTTGTTGAAGTTGTGAAGATACCAGCCCCACCCTTGACTTCCATCTTGGTGAAGAACCCATGTCTTATGATTCGACAAACACAGCATTTTTCTGAAACACAAAGGTTAGACGACCCATTAAGGCCTAAGGAACAGGCCACGGTTGTGCCATAGAATCTGAGGAGCTCGTTTCCATCAGCTAGGCATCGCGGGTGTCTCTTGGGCAGTTTGCTGGCTTTGATTTTCACCATTTCTCGGTATTCTTCAAATCGAGCTATTGTCTTCTGGGTATTGTGGACTTTCAATACTCTATCTATCCGCCAACATTGGTTCTCTGACTTTAGATACCCTGTCTTGCATATTATTTCCACTATTTTCCTCGATGAATCGCCTTCTAAAAGCTCTGTCACTGCATAAACCAATCAGTTCATTTAGTTGCTATTATGCAGTTGAGAAAAAGGCAATCTTGTGTGTCTATCCAATCAACATTCTCGTCTTTTTGGAAACAATCGCATTAAGGGTAAGACTGCATGTATCTAGCTGCTCAATAACGGGATTTAGTTGTCATAAATGTGCAAAGTAGGTTACAAATTTGAGCTGAATTTTAAGGCTTCTGAGATAACTATCAGAACAATTTATAGCTAAAACAGCTGTGAAAAAAGTAGTAGTGCAACACATTAAGTAAAAATGGAAACCAAGGCTCAAGAAGAGCTAAGTGCTCAATCAGGACAGTGCTAAGAAGGATGTGTTGGAATAAAGAACAGAAAAAAAGTGCTCACCAACCCAGTTGGAAAAAAGTGAAGAATCAAGAAGATACATTTCCCCTTTACAATAAACCCGGCAATGATAGGTGCATGACTTTTACAAAAAGCGAGACAATTACATAGTACTACCTAAAAGATATCCAAATAGGCAGCAAGAGATTTATAGCCTCTGTTCAGTTCCTATGAACAGAAATTTTCAAGCTCAAAAAAGTTCAAGAATTCACAGAATTTTCAATCCAAAAAACAAAACCAACAAACCCCAAAATACCATTCAACATTCCCCCTAGAGTGAACTATAGGTGTTAAATGTACAATTTTATCCCTAGAAGCATACAGAGATATAGTTAAATATAAAACATTCACAACTTCATTCCTAAAAGCAGAGAGACAGAATGACCAACTTACCAGCATGGTTAGAAAGATGGTGAGCTTCAAGGGCATCCCACTTGAAAAATTGCTCCCCACACTTATGGCAACTCAAATTTGATAAACCCACCTCCACTGAGAACCTCTTCCTTGAACTACTGATCCCATTGCCACTCCCAAACACAGACCCTTGATCTTTCTCCAAGCTCAAGGACTTCCTTGAAGAAGGGGTCCTTACAAATGAAGGGTTATTGAAGTAGTGCATTGTAGGGCACCCTCCAGGCCCTGGGGTCCCCGGCCTCAGAGTCCCCACAAACATCGACCTACTGCTGCCACCGCCACCGCCACCTCCGCCGCCATCGGTGAGGTGGGCAAAGCCAGTTATTTTGAGCTCACACTTAGAATCACTCAAAATGACTTCATGGGCAATGGGGTTAAGAAACTCACTACTACCAATGGACCTAGGGCTAGGGCTAGGACTACAACTGGGGGGCTTCACAATGTGCCTCTTACTTCCATGAATCACATCCCTTAGATTTGCTATTGACCTTGAACACCCTAACCTACCCAATACCCTCCTTGTCAGTGGTGGGTTTATGTGATTACTATGATTGTGATTGGGATTGGGATTCTTTTTTGATGATGATGAAATTGGCTCATGAACATCAGACGGCTCTGATTTACAGTGCAGGGACTTCCTCCAGGAGAACCACACATTGGGTTTGTTCTCCTTCCCTCCTCCTCCTGCCTTTTTCCCACTCTTCCCCACTCCCTCCATCTCTCTCTCTCTAGGCTTCCCTCTCTTCATAATTTCCCCAATTTCTTCCCCCCATTATTTGCTTCAAATATAGAACTAAAAACCCTTTATTCCCCCCCCCCCCCCTTTTTAAGACCCTCTTTCCTTATTGCCCACAATTTAGAGAGCTGAAAAAGGAAACTGCACTTAGTGATTTACACGCACAATTACAAGCATACACATTGCAGGCAGAATAGTGAAAGAAAATTTCTCCAGGAAATTCTTTCCTTTTCCATTACCAACAATTATTTCATCCAAAAAGACAGCTAACTAGCCCAAATTTCTCTAAAAAAATTCAATCTTTTTGAATCGTAAGGCTCCAACTTTTCTTATCGCATGCAAATTCGAAGTGTAGCTCCCAGCTAGAAGAACTGGGATTCCTTTTCCTCTTTTTTTTTTGGCTTTTTTGAGGAGAGAGATTACAGAAAATGGGGGTGAAGGAGAGAAAGGCAGAGAAGATATTATGGAAAGCTCGTTAAATTTGTGACGAAAATTTGAAGAACTGGGAGGAAATAAATGATAAGAATCTACGAGTGGGGAGGACTAATTAAAACAGGGCAAAATGCAAGCAGTAAATGACCACAGAACAGGCAGGGCTGCAATTAATTTTGATTGTCATTTCAAAATCAAATAAAGTTACCGCAGGTAATTGAAGGTTCAGGAATAAGTTTATATTCTAACATATCTCTTCACGTAAATATCCTTTGGACTTGAAACGTTGATGCTACAAATACCCGTCTTACCTTGCACAATAGATCAATTCAAACCTGAGACCTCTCACTTAGAAAGGTTCTGATACTATGTTCAAGAACCAACTCCACCAAAAGCTTTGTTCAAGAACCAACTCCACCAAAAGCTTAAGCTGATAGTTAAAGGCCCATGAATAGGTTTATATTCCAACAATATCATTTTTGAAATACACTAATCAGTCAATTTTTAGTATTTGATAATCTAGTATTTTGACTAATATTTTAAGCAATATTTAGCGTTTAAAGTATCATTTTTGAAAAGCTAACAGTATTAGTTTTTGCCATTCAGAAGTAGCGTTTGATATTTTTTTGGCAAAAAATTTTATATTTGAAAATTATCTATATCATTTTATGTCAATTTATATAAATTAGCAAACTCAACATTTAAATTTACCGAACATATTTGTTTTACTCATCTAAACAGTTATCTGCTAACAGCTAAATTATAAATACTATCAACTATCTAAACAGCTATCCGCTACTTAAACAGTTAATTTTGCCAAATAGGTTCTTAATGTTCAAACTTTTCTTTTTTCTTTTGTGGGGACCTTTTCCTTTTAAGTTGTGGGCACAAATATGAAATACTACACATCTAAATCACCAAAAAAGGAAAAAAAAAACATTTTCACTTTTGAATTTTTAGTAGCTACCCAAATGACTATGGTAGCAAGTCTTAAATTCAACTCATAGATTACAAAATAATAGTAATATAATAAATCACATGGCTCTATATATATATTACAAGGTTTAAGTTATGTATAAAACTAATTGATCTGACATTATTATGTTAAGAAAGGTTTATAATGTAAAAAGAAGTTGGATTATAATTGAAACATCAAGTTGTTGATACCTTTGAAGGCTTCAATTATAGTTTAGCAATGTATAATTAAGATTGTTAGTTTCAAATGTTCTTTATTATTTTTCAGGATTAATGATTTAAAAGAAGTTAGTTCATTTATTAAATCATATAATTATGTCAACCTGAAAAAAATAGTTAGATTTTAACATTACTAAGATTTCATTATCGTCAAATTTACCTTTACTCCAAAAAAAATCAAAAAGATTTCATTATGATCAAAGTTTTATTTATATAAGAAGTGGACGTAAGATCAGTCAAGATGATCAATACCGATTTGAGTGCTTCACCTAATGAAAGTAAGCGTGACAGTGCTAGATAGGATTCTCCTATGCCTACAGAAGTTGCTCGAAAATGCTTGGATTTGGGTAAGCAATTGGGTATTTGTGTCGTAGGGGATGAAACCCCTGCCATTCGGAGGATTATGCGAAGTTTGAGGAAGAAACTGGAAAGCAAGCAACAATAAGCTAACGAACCGATTGGATTATTGGGAGTGACTTCTTTCGATTTTTATTAGCCGGTATGATGGGCTTTAGAGGTTTATTTTTCCTTATGCTAACTGTGTATTTATAATTTAGCAGTTGCCTTATGGCACTATTTTGGGTTTTACCCTACTACTAATCGGAAAAAAAAGGGATCAGTCAAGATGATTTGACTAAACAGCTAAATAAGAAACGAATGCAACTAAGTATAGTTTACATTAGAACATCTAAAACTCATTTGTAAATTGCATTGTTGTGTATTGACATGTACAATGGAGGGAGGTAGATGTCAAAAGGGAGGGCCCTATCTGGGGCTTGTACAAGTTCATTCCATCTGGTTATTCGAATATGTCCAATTTTGAACATTGCATAAAATTATAATTATTTTCATTCGAGTTTTCAATTTAGATATAAAACTTTTCATATCTACCTTATCTAACTTGCATTTAACCTGAATTTATAGTTATACAATTTGTCCAACTCTTAAAAAAAATTCAAACATAAAACTCATCCTGATTTTAAACATTATTCAATTTAAACTTTACCTAAATCCAATATTTGGCTTTTGGATTATTCAATTGCATCAAACAAAATATAATGTTACATATAGGACATTTGGCTTTTGGATTATGTAAAGACCAACAAGTAATGATGTAAAGGTGTCAATAAATTAAAAATGGGTTACTGGACACGAATAATCTGAATTTCGGGGATATTGGCCAAGAATAATTTGAACTTCAAAAATAACTGTCAGCACTCCGAACTTTAGACAACAACAACAACAACAACAACAACAACTTCCAGTGTGGATCCCGCTTTCGCGAGGTCTGGGGAGGTCCAGATGTAGGCATCCTTACCTCTACCGGCAATTCTGCCTGTAGAGAGGCTGATTCCAAGAGACCCACAAAAATAAGATTTTGTGAAAACATTTTATAGAAGAAAAATTTTGTGCAAACATTGTATGGAGAAAAACTACGGATAAGCCCCAGGGAATAGATTAAGAAATACAAAAAACAAAAATCAAGTGGCATTAATTATGAAAACATAAGTGCAACAAGACAGAGGAAGATACCGTACCTTAACAAACAAATGTAGGCAAGCAATGTCTCTTTCCAGACACATGAACTACCTGCATGTAAACATGACATACGGAAAAAACCCACCATCAAACCCATTCTACTGCGACCAAGTAACAACTACGAGGTTAACTTTCTGCGATCTAAGATCTTAATTCTATTCCGCCATAGTCTCCTATCCTGAACCATATCTTTCGTTAACCTTACAACTTTCAAATCCTCTCTAATCACTCGTCCAAACTCTTCTTTGGTTGCCTATTCCCTCTTTTACCTTTGGGGATATTAATTCTCTCACATCTCCACACCGGAGCATCCACACTCCTTCTTTTTACATGGTCAAACCATCTTAGTCTTATTTCTCTCAGCTTATCTTCGATGGGAACCAGTTTAACTAAGTCTCTTATCACTTCATTACTAATTCTATCCATTCTCGTATAACCACACATCCATCTAATCATCCTCATTTCTGTCATCATTAACTTTTTAACATGAGCCTTCTTTATAGGTCAACACTCCAATCCATATAACACAACAAGTCTAACTACCATACGATAAACTTTGTCTTTTAATCCTACAGGCATTCTCTTAGCACACAACACACTTGAAGTATACTTCCAGTTTTGCCAACCCACTTTTATGCGATGGCTAATATCTTCATCAATGTCCCCTTCATGATAAATGATTGAGCCTAGATATTTAAGCTTCTCAACCTTTGGTATCTGCAACCCCTCAATGGTGACTTGTCTCCTCGCATCTTCCCTTCCACTGAAATAGCAATGAAGGTATTTAGTTTTCGATCTACTTATTCTAAAGCCTCTAGACTCCAGTGTATGTCTCAATCTCTCCAGTTTTCCATTAACTCCCTCCCCGGTCTCATCAACAAGAACAATGTCATCTGCGAATAAGATACACCAAGGTAACTAGGGGTGTTCATCGGTCCAGGACCGGACCAGACCGACTGGATCGAGGACTGAAAAGCTGCCAAACCTTGGACCGAAGACCGGACCGGACCAGTCAGAACCTGGACCGGACCGGACTGGACCGACCCCAGACTGGTTATCATCCATATTCGTTAAATTCAAAATTGCCAAGAACCCTAATCAAAGAAAATTCACAACAACCATGCAGTCAAATGAAAGGTCAAAAAATTTACTATCTGACCAAAATCAAAGGAACTTATGAGCAAGTATACAAAATCATTAACGAATTTCCAACTTCACAGTAATCAACAGAGACATGAAGAACACTTCAATCCCATCAAGGAAACAATGGCAACCGCAACAAAAATTCACTTTATCATCCCGGAAGTCAAAAACCCACATAGAGAAAAGATAAAGCTTAGTTAAACCCAATTGAATTAATCCAAAACACGACCTGATGTTGATCTTTTTCCACTTTCTTTCACAAAATTACGCAGGTTAACACTTGATTCACCAGAGAAAAAATGCAATTTGATAAACACTCTACTGAAGGGAAAACGACAAATTCATTCTCACATGAAGGAAATCAAATTAGGGTTCAAATGTAACTACAAAATTGAAACGTACCGGAAAGTTTGGCGGCTCGGTGGTGGACGTGGTCGGTGGTGGACCTGGTGGTCGCTGCAGACTCGATACTCGAGCCAAGGTCGAGGACGACGAGGAGAGGCAGAGCCGCAGAGTCGACTGGGCAACTGGCGACTGGTGAGAGTGAGACCGTGAGAGCCTAAGAGGCCAGACTCCTGAGTGATGAGTGATGAGGGCTGAGGCACAGAGGCAGAGTAGCAGAGAGAGAGAACCACTGAGCGGAGCCAGACTAGAGAAATCAGAAGAAGAAGAAGTGAAGAACTGAAGAAGAAATCACGAGTTGTCGAGTTGAGTTCAGACATTTTCAAAACTCAAAAAATGAAAAAAAACCCTAAAAAACCGATCCACGGTCCGGTCCACAGTCCAGATCGGACCCGGATCGAAGACCGAACCTGGACACAGACAGGACCGTGGACCGGACCGACTACGCCCGGTCCGGTCCGGTCCAAGGCCGGTTTTTGGGTCTAGGTCCGGTCCAGACCGAAAAATGAACACCCCTAAAGGTAACTCATCTTAAATCCCTTTTGTAAGTTCATCCATAACTAGAGTGAAAAGAAAAGGGCTTAAAGCGGAACCCTGATGCAGGCCCATACCAACGTAGAAGTCGTTGGTAACCCCTCCGGGTATCCTAACACACGTCCTATCTCCCTCATACATATCCTCGATAAGTCGAATATACACCGATGACACTCTCTTATTTTCCAAGCATCTCCATAATACCTCACGCAGAATTCTATCATATGCTTTTTCTAGGTCAATGAACACCATATGAAGATCTACCTTTAAATCTGTGTACAATCCCATGAGTCTTCTCACGAGGTAAATTGCCTCTGTAATCGACCTGCCAGGCATAAAACCAAATTGGTTCTGTATTATCGAGATATCCTTCCTCAACTTTTTCTCAATCATCCTCTTCCACAACTTCATGGTATGACTCAGCAACTTTATACCCCTATAATTATTGCAATCCTGAATATCGCCTTTATTCTTGTACAATGGGATGACTGTGCTAAACCTCCTTTCTTTTGGCATCTTAGCTGTCCTAAAAATAATATTGAAAAGCTCCGCTAGCCACTTCAGTCTCGCTTCACCCAAACACTTCCACACTTCCACCAGTATCTGATCTGATCCCTCTACCTTCCCATTTGTCATCTTCCATAGGGACTCTTTAATCTCGTCCTTGCTGATTGGTTCACAAAAACGAGGATCAAGTTGACTCCCACTACTCTCTCTTTTCCTACTTTGAAAATCTTCCATCATTTCACCATTTAGGAGTTTAGAAAAGTACATCTGCCATCTCTGCTTAATTCTTGCATCCTCAAATAGCACCCTACAATTTTCATCTTTGATACACCTCACGACCCCCAAATCCCTTGTTCTTCTTACCCTAGCACTCCAAATTTTAGAGGTATTTATTTTTAGTAGTCTAGATGTCATTTTAGTTTGTATTTTTTAAACAATTTAAACTTTAAAATGAATCTACGCAACTTAAATTTTATATCCTTGTATTGCTTTAGGGCAATATCATTTCGAATTGCCCAAAGAATACAATCTAAAATGACCTTAGGCTACTGAAAATAAAGACTCACAAAGTTCAAAGTAGTGAAAGCTATATTTAAAGTTTGAATTATTTCTGCCGAATGCCCCTAAAGTTCAAATTATGTACATCCAATAACCCATTAAAATATATATGTTGTGAGCAAAACCTCTCTCTGGTTAGGGACAAGTTTGATAGTACATTTCATCAAGAAAGAAAACGACAGTCCATGATTAAAAAGGAAAAAGAAAAAATATATTCATGGGACCATGGCCTACCAGGAGCCTTGAATTTGGGGGTATCAAAATGATTTCATTGGAGCAAGCAATATGATGTTTTCTTTTAGCATCTGACAATTAAAGTTCTTTCCATTTTTAAAATATTCTTTTTATATCTAAATAATCATTAATTTATAACCAACCTACAGGCGAGTACACAAGGAGTTACATGATTGTATTCTTACCTTTTTTTTAAAAAAAAAAAAAGGAGTTACATGATTAGGTCAAAGCTGAGTATCGTTAAGGAATGATCAATTAAATTCTAGTGGCTTTTTGCGTGACTATGAGACCAAGGACCCTCTTCAAGAAAGCTACTAAGGCCCTGTTTGGTTAGAGAAACTAGAATAGAATGGAATCAGAACTTGAATTCTAGGGGGTTGGGTATAGAACTTGAATCCTGAACCCAATCGTTTGGTGAAAACTGGAATGGAATCAGATCTCAGTCCTTGTTGTTTGATGAGCCGTTTTGGAATGTAGTAGTAGTAGTAATTTTCCCAAGAAATCATTTTTAATTTGATCAAGGAAGCAGTGACCTGTTTTTATCTCTTCCTACCGTCAACTATTATTATGCAAGCAGAATAAAACGTTTTCTCTCTCTGTGCACTTTTCTCTCCTCCTTCGCTCTTTCCTGCTGTTTCTCTCTCCTTATTGGTTGTTGTTTCTCTCCTCGTTGGTTGAAACCAAAAATAAATAAATAAATAATTCGCAAAGGTGAGGGGTGGTGAGGGTCGAACCTGATGTATCGGGCGGCGAGGAGCGGCGTCTTCAGTGGCTGGCGACAGAATGTCAGGGTCGACGACGAAGAGTGAAGGTCGGCGGCCGCGGTGGTGGTGGAGCAGCGTCTGTCGAAGGACTTGCTGTATCGTGTGGAGTTGACGGAAATCGAACGGATAGATGGAGGGACGACGACGGCAGCCCAGTGGTGGACAAGCACTGGCCGACTGTCAGTGGTGGCAGAGGTCGCCGGTCAGTGGTGGCACAGCAGCTGGAAGAACGAAGCTCTAGGGTTTTTGTGGAGATGAGGAACCAAGGTGGAGCACGAAAATGGTGAAGCACGAACGAAGTGCAACAGACAGAATGGCAACCAATTTTCCTTTTTTTTAAAAAAATAAAACTGAATCTAAGAGTTGGGAACTTGATACCTCTCATAAATGGGAGGGTTCAAGTTCTTGAGAATAGAGGGGGAACTTGAAACCTGGGGGTATCAAGTTCCTTTTCTTCAAAACATTCACCAAACAATAAGGAAAGGAACTTGAACCCTCAGGCTTCAAGTTCCATCCTAGTTTGGCTCACCAAACAGGGCCTAAGAAGGCAACAAGTGCCTCATGTCCTTGTATTGTTTTTCTTTTACATTCAGTGAATGAGTAGTAGTACCACTCTCTTAGGTCCAGTATTGGGCCACCCAAGAGAGGATTGGAGTGGGCCAAGGACTACACAAGACATATTGTCTAAGTCAATTAATAAAAGACTTGATGTATAGAGTCTAAGTTTCATTCCATTTTCTCTCGTTAAACAACAATGCCTTAATTCATCTATCTACTCTCTAAAACTTGTTCAGTGTCCTTGGTAAGCTTGATCAGAAAATTTGTTGAAATTTACATAATTATTATTTTCAACTTATCATAACTATTTATCATTAGCGACCAAGTATTATTGGAACCCAAAAAACCGATTGAAATCCGCGTCATTTAGCACCTGAATGGGTGGCGAAAAAGGATTTTAGGTGGGCATGTGTACAGGTGTGTGAGAAAATTGGTACGAGTATGAGTATGGATATGGATTCTTAAAACTCCTACTCGATTATATAACTGATTTGAGATAAAAATATGCTAAATCCTAATAAAAATATTGTACATGAAACTCTCATTGTATGTTGTATATTTGGAACGAAAAATTAATCTTTTTTATAATTTTAACTTTTGTAAGTCTCATTGGATATTAATTTTATCATACTTGCTTGAATTGCTATCAAGTACAATATGTATGCAAATATGGGTTGCATATGGGTCACTCTTTGTATTATCTATACGTACTTGAACTAAACCCATAAACTTGAAAAACCTAGCATGTAAGGGAATGGGTATAACTATCAACTACCCGCTGAATATTGGCATAGGTATGAGTATGATCTTCGAAAACGGATAAGGGCACAAGTACAACTCAATCTGCCCTACACCCATCCCTAATTATCATTAGTACTTAACAACTATCCACTCATGACACCGATTCACGCTCATGAGCACCAATTTGCACTCACTAGCAGTAATCAGCGCTTAGGCATATTTTTTTGGTAATAATGTCAACACTCATAAATATTGATGAGTACTAATAAATAATCATCAACATTAATAAAGAATGCTTATTATTAGTTGCAAACAACCACTATAAAATAAAAGGGTGGACATCTATATATAAAAGTTAAGAAATATTTTTGTGAAAATCAAGAAAACTCAGAAAAATGGATGCCCTACAACAAGTTCCTCATCCACTTCTCACGGAAGGTTTTTTAAAATAAAAGGCGGCTTTTGGTACGTGGAGCAAATTGGTACAAAATGACTAAAATTCTTATATATGACAAATGACATACAGCTTGGGATCGGAAAATTTTAAATGTTGAAGTGAAAAGAAATTTCATGTATTCGATAAAATTATTATCAAGAAAAGGTGGAAATTAGAAGGCGCGGATTGAGAATAAGGAAAAGAAATATTAAATTATTATTTAATTATAAAACCATATACTTATATTAAGAATATAGTCGTAAATTTGCCATTTTACTCCCAATATTAACTCCCACATACTAGAAAAGGAAATGGTAATTCATAAACCAAAAACTCTATCGTTACTAACAAAAAGTATACTAAAAATATACAGATACATTATGATTAGTTTTTTTTAATTTTTATCATTTAAACCCCCATATTTCGTGATGGTGTGTTCTATCTAATTACACCCCATCATATGAGTAAAAATTCGATATTTATTTTGTTGGTATACTTAGAATGGTTGTTCATAAACAAATTCCCATATTTTCAAATAATTTTTTATTACCAAATTCTCACATATCAAAACACCACATAAGGTGTTGTTCTGTTCTTTTGGTTGGTAAATAAAGATTTACCAACTTTCCCAACACTTGTCAATTACTGTCAATCTTTATCAGTTTCAACTAATCATCCAAAAAAAAATTTCAATCCTTACCATTCTTCCCACGACAGCTCTCCAAGAATGTCTCAAAATCAATAGCAAGCAAACCCTTGAACAATCAAAGCTCTAGAAGCATCCGCTGGTTTAGTAACCGACAGAGTCTTGTGGGTCATCAGATTCCAGGCTAGTGAACATCTATGTCATGGGATTGTGGGTCATCAGATTCCAGGCCGGAGGAAGATCTATCATCTATGTATGGTTAGGTGTAATAGAATAAATCGTGAGGCTCCTTTATCATGGATCGCCATTCTGAAAATGGAAATTTCTGTGACACAGTCATAAGAGCGTGCAATTAGTAGTATTAACACCACTATGACTATTCACTGAGTCTAGCCCACCAACTGTCAAGCTTAAGATTAATCATCTCCAACATCACTCGGGCCGCCTCTGTAATCTGCGCCCGTAGTTGTTCATTTTTGCCAGCGAGGCGATATGAAAACAATTGTAAACGCACAATTAGCGAATGCAAGGTCACCACTGATAACACCATGGAAAATCACTGCTTCCATAGTGAAATATGAATAATCAATCTCTGTCAAAAAAGAAATATGAATAATAAATGCAAATGGTTTGATTTTAATGTTTTCATTATTCGCTAATTGAGATTACGTCCCAAAATTTTGTTTGTTCGTTCAAGTGAGCACCTAAAGGAATTAATATATCGAATTAAGCACAAACGAATTTACCTTAGTCTAGCAGCGGAAGACAATCGAACCTTGGCTTTGAATCACTGGCCGAAGGAGCAACTCACAATCTAAAGAACATTCACGATTCCATAGCCAAAGAGTCCTAAGGTTTTGTGCAGAAAACTCTATTTAGAGAACCCTTGATGTTTCTTATTGTATTTTTCCTCCTAAACTGGTCCCCTTTTGTATTAGATGAACCAGTCGAGGAACTAAGATTTCTAAGGTACCTAAGTCATCCCAAAGTCCAACAACAACAATTAGCAAGTTCGTTGTCCAAAAATTGGCAAGTGAATACTAGCATCCTAAGGTTTTAAGCAAGACATTACAAAGTTTTCTTAAGATTTGTTAAAAACATTTGGAGGTAAAAGTTCTCTCATAATTGTATACGAGGTGGGTAAAAAAAACAAATTGAGAGGGATTTTCTCATACATGAGAGGGTTAAGAAATGATTGTGGTTGTCCAGCCGAAGCACTCATCAACGGTAATCAGCACTTAGTCATTTTGCTGTTTATAATTTCAACACTCATTAATATTGATCAACACTGATAAATAATTCTCAACATTAATCAATAATAAGTTACTTACAATTAATTGAAAAGAACAACATATAGAATAAAAGGTGGACATCCATAAAAGTGACTTAATATTTGTGAAAATAAAGAAAACTAAAAAATTGATACCCTTAAACAAGTTCCTTCTCCACCACTCATGTGGGGTGATTTTTTAAAAATAAAAGGTGGTTTTTGGTGTGTGGGACAAATTAAAATTCTTATATCTAGTATGTAGGAATGAAAATAATTTAAATGTTGACTTGAAGACAGAAGTCATGTATTTCATAAAATTGTTAGTAGGAAAAGGGTCAAAATTAGAAGGTGAGGAATGGAAATTCATAAATTTTGGATAAGACCATCTCACATAAGATTTATTATGAGACGAACTCTTTTAGGAATGACTTTTTTGAGGTTTTGTGGTGACTAAGGGCCTGTTTCTTTCGTGGGTAAATTGGGTGGGTCAAAAGGGTGAAGTGGGTTGAAGTTGGTTGAGGTGGGTTGAGATAGTTCTTTTAAGTTTGGCTATAATAACAGTCATCTGTAGATAAACTATTAATCACCCCAATTAATTATTAATAGTCACCACAAAAGCATTTATTTTATGATATGATTCAGGTGAGACAATCTCACACAAGACTTACTAAATAAACAAATTATTAGGAATAAGAATCAAAAAAAGACTACATTATTAGTTAAAAAAGACTAAATTATTATTTGATTATAAAACCATATTTATATTAAGAATATAGTCATAAATTTATCCTTTTACTCTGAATTCTAACTCCCATATAAAAAGGGAAATGGTAATTCATAAATTAAAAACTCTTTTGTTACTAACAAAAAATATATTGAAGACATACCGATACATTATGGTCAGTTCATTTTAATTTTTATCATTAAAAGCCCCATATTTTCATAGTGATGTTTTCTATCTAGCTATGCCACATTATGTTAGTAAAAATTCGATATTTATTTTGTTAGCATACTTAGAATGGTTTTCATAAACAAATTCTTTGAAAATAAATTTTCATTTACCAACACTCACATCATAAGGGTCTATTCTTTTTATTGAGAAATTAATATATTTACAAACTATTGCCAATCCTTACCAATTCTTATCAATTTTTATCAATTTCAACCAATCATCCCAAAAAAATCTCGATCCTTACATTTTTATCTTTAGCTAATTCTCAAACTAATCTTGTCAAATAAATTGAGTCAATCCTCTTCCTAAAATTGAACTGTGCACTGCACGTATCCCCTTCAGATCATGTACACCATACGTTTTATCCCCTTCAGAGCACATGTGAACTGTTGACCTTTAGGTACCCTGATATTTGATGCATTAATTTTTATGACCTTGATATTTTTGAGTTTATTTTTAAGTACCCACACTTATGAATTCTTTATAATTCAGTCCTGAAATTACAAAAATACCCGTACTATTATCCTTTTTTGTTTTTTTTTTGAAAAATATAACTCATCTCTTTTAAGTACCCACAACACCACCGATAGGCTATCCAATAGCGGAAAGATAGTTTTTGAAGTTTTTGCTTTAAAAGAAATAAACAAAAATGACAATTTAGGCACAATTTGCATATCTTTATATTATAAATAGTAGAATGAGAAGGGATAATAAGTCTTTCCTCTCTTAATCCAAACTTCTCCTTTAATCCCGCCAAAATGCCCCAAGTAGTTACTACTTTCATTCGATTTCAAATTTTAAGTTTCAGATATTATCTCCACATTATCTACTTGAAGATAGATATAGTGGGTGGTTACATCGTTATCATTGCCTATTTCCATGACCACTAGCAGCATATATGTACTATGGCCAGTTACTTCACATCTCACAATTAACTGCATATATCTTTGGACTATCAGTTAACCTATCCATTGAGGTTTCCATTATCGCCATGAATGCATCTATATCTCCCCCTCAGTTTCTTTAATGTTGTTCCCTGTTTTGGGGGCTTCCATCGGATACATGTCATTGTTTTTATTCATCTTAGATCATTATCAACCAATTAGAGATATGTTGGCCACTCTATTTTGCAAATCGGACCCAAAGCAACTAAATGGTTTGTTCGGGAATCTCATCTTTTCCTAATTTTAGATACTGTTAATGCAATTTTCATGTACAATCGCAAGTTGAGGTCTTCTGACAAAGCACAACTTCCACCCTCTTCAATAAATAGCAACAAAATGCAACTTTTCTTTCATTTATATCTATGTCGTATGCTAAGCTAATAATGACATTAACCACAACTAGCGCGTATAATGATGACGAGAAGTAATATAATCAATTTAATTTATGACAAATTTTGGTGTATGTTTTGGGTTTGATTTTTCATTTGATATATACATTTGTTTGTTTGATTTTCTTTTCTTTTTTTACTCCAATGTCAGTAAGCACCATCTTCAGTTACCCGTCTCCTTTCAACACAAGTGCATCAATTGGTAAGATCATTTAGTTCTACTTTTTGTTGGGGGGTTAATAAGATTAGATAATTTTTTCCATACAACATGGAAGATAAATAATCAATCTTACCGTCCTACTTTATCAAAAAAATATTTTATAGCTATTCACATTTTTTTTTTCTTTTTACATGTCTAACTCTCCATAAAACTTTTTTTGTTTGGGTTTTTGATGGCCATAATATAATAATATATCTGTGCATATAACTCGCTTAGAATAGAACAACAACAATTATTAAGTATTTATAGTATCAAAAAGATTATAAGTTGATCCTATACCTAGAGTGTTATTCGTATTCATGGTAGAGCTACAAGACAATTCTTTTAACTCATAATTTATCTTTCACAATTCCAGGTACTAATGTAATGCATAATCCATAATGGCATTGTATGCATGTTTCCTTAACTCCCTTAATAGATCCTGCTTTCCTTTTTGGGGGGGGGGGGGGCTGCAGGGGGTGTATTTAGGTGGAAAAATCACTTAGCATGATCACTCTAACAATACCATGTCTCATACTTTCCTTGATTTTGATAAAATTGTAACTCACCATGAGTTTGCTTTCTTCCTAAGTCAATGTCACTAAATTTTATAAACTATAGTACTATATATTTGTGCTAATTTCTTGAAACTGTAAAACAAAATGAAACTCTTCAATTTCTTACACATATACATATATTTCATTTTCTTCCTTTAAAAAAAAGAAGAAAGATGATCAATTTCATTTGTGAAAAGTAACAACATTATTGTTTCAGTCACCGATAAGGGGTCTATCTTTGGTGATGTTGTGAATGATATAGATGAATCGGAGCTCACTAATAGGAAGCTATTAGTTCGAACAATCGGATTGGAATTAAATTAGTGCCCATGAAGAGTTTCCTTGGAGAAAAATAAAATTGTTGTTGGAATGTATTGGATTTTGATTCCCATAAATCATGTACAAATAGGATGATGTCATTGATTTTGTTGTGAGTTGGGTGACTCGTCTTCACTTTGAGAGACATTAATATGTACATATCATTAAATTGTTTCATTAATGTATTTAATAATTGAAAAGCCTTTTATGTTGGATGTAAAATATATATCAACATTTCACCATTTTAGTATGAACATTGGATTAGTCAATTTAGTTTAATTTTTAAGCTAACAGAATTAAAATATATATTTGAACATAATGAATTTAAACTTTATGTTTTGTTCTAATATCTAATTATATTAATCTTTACCATTTAAAGTCCCATGCACAAGCATGGGCACAAACTAGTTTGAGAAAATTCTCAAAAACATAATTCTGAGAGATTTCAATATTCTCTCACCTAACTTATTTAGGGAGAGTGCACAACTGTTATATGCAATTTGGGGGTTACAACTAAACCTATAAAAAATTGACCCGACCCGAACCTGTCCGAAAATTTTGGGTTTTGAACACGATTTTCTCGACCCAAACCAGAAACAAACCGAACCCGAAAAACCCGCAAATTAGTGGGTCAAACCCGACCCGAACCCGAACCTGCCCGCTTGACTCGAACATTATATCCTTATTTTTTTAATTTTTGTTATTATTTATCTCTTTTAACAATAATGGTTAGTCATTTTTGTTGAGTATTTTGAAAAGATATTATATAACTATTGCATCTATTTATAAATTAAACAATAATAACCTTAATTTTTCTTCTCCATTCTCTGAAAATAAAACTGTATACAACTTTTAAATGAAAAAACGTTTAAAATAGGTATGCAATTGCTTGGAATAACTATCTAATCTTTTTTAAAAAGTTAATTTAACAGAACACAAGTATTAAAGATGCGAAAGTCATACCATTATATAGTTAGTTAAACAAATCTGTCTAATTTTTTTAAAATTAAGTAATTTTTAATAATTTAAATTTGTGATGTTATAATTGCAAGATAATATCATGTACTTCTTTTATTTAATTATATTTGGTTTTCGTTCTGACTAGTCTTGAACTATGATACTAACGGTAAAAAAACGACTAGCTGTATTCGTATTGGGGTCGGTCCATTAATAAAGTTTTACCTGATTGAACATTAGTAGGTTAGTTAGTAAAAATATCAAATTATTAAATAGATTATTAGCGGTGAAACTGTTACAACTCATTAAAATGCTCTAGACGGACTGCCCAATAAATGTTCGACCTACTATTAACCTTCTTTAATTTCAATATACGGGTTAATCTATCCAAAATCAAGTGGGGCTTAATTCTTTACCCGCTCATACAAGATGTTCATATATTATAATAAAATGTTTGAATATTTTAATATTCTTTTGAAAAATTACAATTATTATGCATTTTCATTTAATAATGACAATTTTGAGTAATAAATACGTAGAATTTTTGATTTTTAAAAAAAATAACTCACGGAAAAGGCGCTCTAAACCCATTGGGTTTATCCGAAACTCGTAAAACCGAAATATACCCGACTCGTATTTTACCCGAACCTAAATACACCGGACTCGTATTTTACCCGAACCGGAATACACCCGACCCATATTTAACCCGCCCGCCTGAACTAACAGGTCTAGTTACAACATATGAAACATATTCTCATAATATATAATGCATATTCTTATAATATGAAACAAAATTTTCAGAAATTTTAATCAAGCATTTATATGTATTATATATCACATGGAATTCAATGCGAATTAAATATGACCAAAATATAATCACAAGATAGATGCTTCAGAAATATCCCAAGATATTTCACCACTTAATCATGCTCACCTTTTCTCAGTCGATAAGAATGAAATATATAGCTCAAAGAAAGGAATCTCAAAACGAATGACGCGATATTTCTTTCTCATAACAAATATACGCTCACAAAAAAGATATTTAAAAATATCTCACAAAAGTTCAATCAAAATATGTAAATTCATATGGCCATATACCTAATAATTAAAAAAACTATGCCCGATCATCCCTTCTGGTCAACTGCAGTCAACCCTTTGGTCAACTGTGAAAAGAGTTTGGGCATTGTTTTTATAGCACAACACACCATGAGCACTGCACGTGAGGGGGGGCTCATCCCCAACCTCCAGCCAGGCCACCCGACCGGGAACCAAGAAAAGCGGGTGCTCTCGACCTGTCACATAACCCGACACCCGAATTAACCATTTTCGTTCAAATTGATGCCAAATTTCATTTGAGATTGGTCCTAAATTGTTCTAGGATTGATATCGGCAATCAATTGTAAAAAAATGGTTGAAATTAACCTAGAAATTGAGTTTTATAACCTGACTTGAGCTTCGGTGACTTTTTAACCAATTCCGCCCAAAAACCAAGTAGATATTACAAAAATTGTTTGAGGCGTTTTACTCAAAAATTCTTGGGCAATTAAAACCATAAAACAAACGCAAGAAAAAGCAATCATAATTGATCAACAATTGAATCCTAATTTTCGACTCAAAACTCTAGATTCGGTTTGCGACTTCTCGCAAAAATTTGGTCCAAATTTTTGTCAAGTTGGCTAACACAGTCCAGAAAAAACTGACCAAAATTTGATAAAAAGGTCTAGTCCTGAACTCGACTAAACCCTAGGTTGCCGAGAAATTTTTCTTTGATAAATTGATGAAATTTTTTTATCAAATTGGGCAACTATTAAGAGGGATTTTGGTAGAAATCAAATGGGAGACATGATCCATGCATCAATTTGATCAAAATATTGAATGAATTCGACAATTCGTGAAATCAATTTGGGCTTTTCACACAAAACCCAGAATTTTGAAACATAATTACTCGCAAATTTCGCAGCCAAATAATACGTATAATATATCAAGTTAAAGCTCACTTCAAGATCTGCCAATATCCAAAATTCCATAAAAAATCATCAAGAAATTTCACATGAAATAAAAGCATGAAATTTCGAGTATAATAGCTAGAATAGCAAGCATAAATTCAATTAGAAATTGTAAGAATTTGTTGGGCTCATAAGAAGTTGTAGGAAGCTATAAGGACCTGCAAGCTATAAGTTTAGCGCTCGCGGTCACAAAAAAGAGCAAGGCTTGAAGTAGCATCTCTTTTTAGGTTATTGAAGATAATGTTATTTCTCTATATCTGTAACCGATATAGCATTGCAACAATAGCAGTTGTAAACGAGCTCTTCAAATGCTTTGAACAATTCATATACATCAGTCATCTTGTGAAACTCACAAAGGTATTGGGGATAAATGAAATTTGCAGCCAATTGAAAATACTTGTGCTAACCTGGTGAGCAAATGAGCACTCAAATGGGATGTGGGATTGAGTCTCCTCACATTTATTACACCCAAGCAGGAGATGGATATTTCTAGATTAATTGTAAATCCCTAGCTAATACATGCAGGACCTGCAATTTATTTTGCATAATAATCCACCAAAGAAATGAAATGAGTGTTTGGGTAGGTTACTTTTGTTCCAAACCAAATCAATCCAAGATGGTTTTTCTACTTGACGTAGCAACTATTTATAACCTCTTTTTGTTGTATAGTTACCATCCTTGCTATGCAGCCACGTGCTTCCACAAAAAGCTGGCTTTACAATGACCCGAAGATATACCAGTTTCCTCCAATACCAACAAATGTCCGGTTCAGGGCGTATTCCCACCATGATTGCTTCCTTAAATAATGTGAGTGAGTCCATTCAACCAGGGACAGAGCCAGGATTCAAAGTAAGAGGGGGAGGGCGAGAATTTTTGGGAGTTATTTCAAATTGGGATTTGGGACTTAAGAGTTCGGAGGAGAGTTGAGGAGGAGTGGAGGCGGCTGCCGGCAAAAGTGGCTGGCACTAGTGGCAGATCTGGCGACGTCGGCCGGTCGGCGACTGGGTTGGGCAGACTGCAGAGAGTGAGAGAGAGAGTGCGTGGGCAGTGGGCTGGATAGAGAGAGAGTGTGCGTCTGAGGAGAAAAGCAAAACAAAACTAGAGAGTCAAGTGGCAGAAATTAGGAAAAATGAATGGGCAAACCTAAAAAAAAATAAAAAAAATACAAGGCACCGTAGAAGGAGAGCGATGAGAGTCAAACCTATGACCCTTTGAAACAAGGAAAGAACAGCCAATCATCCTACTAAATACGCATTTGCAAAATGTATATGAACTAATTAATATATATCTATATTTTTTATCCATAAAAATATCTCATATTTAATTTTTTTTTCTCAAAAAGTTGGGGGGGTCAATTGACCCCCCTTGTCCCAATGTAGCTCCGCCCATGCATTCAACCCACATGAAGTCCTTCAGAGCTACAACCCAAATCTGCATAATCATTAAAACGTGGTTCCAAATGAGAAAATCCTTCACACCAACACCTCTCTTGCCCTTAGGTAAGCGGACAGTCTGCCGTGCAGTAAGAGGTCTACGAGTATAATCATTAGACCCCTCCCCTAAGAAGAAAGTTCATATACAAAACTTGCACTTTCTTAATAATTTCTTTGGAAAGAACGAAGTTAGATGCCAAAAACATAGACATCCAATAGAACATTATTAACTAAGATACTCTCTCAATACATGGTATGTGATGGGAACTCGCAAATATTGATAGTTCGCCTCATATGAAACCCATTAATTGTAGAAGTTACGTTGTTGGAGGGAATGGTTCATGCTTGAAAGTTTCCTACAAACGTGGGATGATCAGTACGTGGTCTCGTTTGCCATAACCTAATGCACAATGGGTTTGAATTCTGATCCCCCCCCCCCCCCCCCACTTTTCATAAAAAAGAAAGACTCCCTTCTATGTTTGGTAGGTCTTGAAATGTCATGACTATGGGTGTATGATCAGAAATCTCTTATGGAAGGAATTCAACAGAGACAGTCAAATATACTAGCCAACTCTAGTTTGTAAAACATCTGTCCATTCTTGAATAAATTCTACTGTCACCCTTCTGTTGGTTTGACCAAATGTATGATCATGACGGACTTTAATGACATACACCTTTTCTGAAATCAAATATCTTTCACTTCATGTTTACTTGAATGTTATGAAAATAAACATGCCATAAAATTTTAATTGAAATTCATAGTTAAAAACACTTTGCAATTGACAAAAGACCACCCCAATCAGAATGACAGCAAAGTCCCTAAGAATTTGGAACCAAAAATGTTGCCGCTCGTATAGTTGAATTTCTTATGAAGCATGAACATCTTAAAAGAAAGAAGAGTCCACGCAAACGAATTTTCATGCCCACAGTCAGCTGTGATAATTATTCCTTTTCCCTTTTCCCTTTTCCCAAATTGCATACATTTATTTGAAATGAATTGAACCAATTTCTATTGAACTAAATTTAGTTTTAGTAAATTAAACTAAATTGAATTGAACTGAACTTATTTTCAACTTAATTAAACTTATTTTATGCTAGATTTAAATTTACTAAGCTTTTGTTTTTATTTATTTATTGAACTTAATTGAATTGAAATTTACTTAGTTGTGTTGAAGTAAATTGAACTTCTATTGACGTGAATTGAACTTTATTTATTTGATAAAGATAAGTGGAAAAGAATAGGATCATAGGGTTTGTTTGTTTCACTGTTTGGTAACTGCTAATTGCTCCTAAATGCTAACTATTACGTCTAACAACTTCTAATCAATCTCAAACGCTCTTGACCTTTTCTAACTGCTCAAAAACCAATAATTTTGACGGCAACCGACTTCTAATAGTTGCTAGCGGCTCCCTACTGCTCCTAACTGCTAAAAGCTACTAATTGTTGCAATATATTTGCTCTTAACTGCTAATCACTAGTTTTAAATGTTGAAACAAACAAGCCCTTAATTAGTCTATTAGGACAAAGAGTTGTCTTAAGGCCTATTCATTTCACCATTTGTAACTACCAAATGCTTCTAACAGCTAGTAATTGCTAACCACTAAATCTAGATGCTCTTAAGTGCTGATAACTGCTATAACCACTTCTAGCCAGTCATAACCATTGCTTGTATATGTAGTTTTAGGGTTAGATTGCTCCTAACCACTACTGACCGCTCTGTACCACTCCTAACCGCTAATGCTAACTACTCTTAAATGCTATAATTGCTAACTGTTAGGAATAAATTCAGGATAATAGGATGTAACAATGAAAACAGAATTCAACCAAGAACACAACACAACAATGAAAAGAATAAAGGACACAGAGAATTTTTTACGTGGAAACCCAATGTGGGAAAAAACCACGGACGGCGACAGCACACCGACAAATTTCACTATGAGAAGAGTATTACACCACAATCACTTCAGTGATCAAGAGCAGAATTACAATACTCTCAATTGTATTCTCTCTCAAATAATCTTACTCTCTCAATGTGTTTTTCCTATTCCTTTTCTTCTGATTGATACTTGAAACAAGGTCCTTGACCCCCTTTATATAGGGTCTGTGGGGTAGGGTTTCCCCCTTGACAACCCTAGCCGCCACCTTCCAAAAACCGACATCACGCGAACCCTAGCCGCCATCTTAAGTCGGCGCCCTGGCACGGCCGTGCCAGGTGGCACGGGCGTGCCGTGCCATGTGGCACGACCGTGCCTTATGGCACGGGCACCCCGTGCCAATTTGCTGTCCGCTCCGTTCTTCGGTCTTCTCCGACGCAGCACGCCCGTGCCCATGCAGCATGGTCACCCCGTGCCAAAACTCGAGATTTTGGGCCATAAAGCCCAACAATCTCCACCTTGGACCAAAATCTTCAGTCTCCAATTACCGTCGCCGTCGTCACACCCCAAAGGGTGATGCCCCCCTATGGGGCTATGCCCCGCAGGGCTTTCAATGACTGTGAACTCCCACTAAGTCCAAGCAATGCTCGAACTTAGTTATAGGTAGTGGCTTGGTAAGCATGTCAGCAGGATTCTCTGAGGTGTGAACTTTCTTCACCATTATTTCTCCTGCAGCAACTGTGTCTCGCACATAATGATATTTGACACTGATATGTTTGGTCTTCGAGTGGTAGGCATCGTTCTTTGTCAGATGTATGGCACTCTGACTATCGGAGTGTACCACAGTAACAGATTGTGGTATTCCAAGCTCTATTGCCAGTCCTCTTAGCCAGGTAGCCTCCTTCACTCCTTCAGTGGCAGCAATATACTCAGCTTCTGTTGTAGACAGAGCTGCGATAGATTGTAAAGACGCTTTCCAGGAGATAGCGCCTCCACACATGGTGAAAATGTACCCAGATATGGACCTTCTCTTATCCAAGTCACCTGCATAATCAGAGTCAACATACCCTACTACATCAGAAGTAGCAGCCTTGTTTTTATCAAATACCAGCCCTTTCCCCACAGTTCCCTTCACATACCGTAGGATCCATTTCACAGCCTCCCAATGATCCT
>JACYFF010031957.1:113095291-113113051 GCA_017589665.1 Selenicereus undatus | reverse complement strand
CGCCATCTTAAGTCGGCGCCCTGGCACGGCCGTGCCAGGTGGCACGGCCGTGCCGTGCCATGTGGCACGACCGTGCCTCATGGCACGGGCACCCCGTGCCAATTTGCTGTCCGCTCCGTTCTTCGGTCTTCTCCGACGCAGCACGCCCGTGCCCATGCAGCATGGTCACCCCTTGCCAAAACTCGAGATTTTGGGCCATAAAGCCCAACACTAACTACTAATCTTAACTACTAATGAGTATTAGAACGTATGATGATGGTGCATAATTTTACGGTCAAACTGCTCCTAAATGTTGCTAGTCACTAGCCACTAACTGTAACTGTTTCTAACCACTAACCATTGAAATGAAGAGACCCTAAATCTAGTGATTAGTAGATAGTAATAAAAATGAGTGGTTAGGAGTAGTTAACAATAATGGTAAACAACTACCAGTGGTTAGGAGTAATTAGAGAGCGGTATGAAAACGGTTACTAACGTTAAGAGTGATTTAAGAGCGATCAACGAGCATTTAGGAGTGGCTAATGATTACACAACAGTGAAATGAAGTAGGCCATTAACGCTAATGGCCCTTACAACACGCGATGATAGTATATCCATACTTGTTTTGAAAAGAAGTGCGATGGAATTAGAAAAAGCTAGAGTGGAGCATATTTTATTTGATTGAAGGTTCACAAGCAGAGCCCCTTAAAATTTAATATTGCAAGGAATGCCTACTTATTTAAGTACAAAACCACAAAGACAAATCATCCTAGAATGGAGTAAGCAAGCCATTTGGCAAGGTACCTGTGACGCCTCAAAAATTCTTATTCATTTTTATCGCTAATACTTAGTCTATTTAGTGCAGCGGAAATATCTTAGTAAGCGTCACTGCCGTATTTTACAATGAAATACAAGACAAAATGGTAATTAATTAGAATGAACAAAAGTATAAACCTAAGTGAAGGTCAAGAATCAAGATCTAGTGTCAACCACAACTTTAATATTATTCAATGCAAATAAAAAAAATTAATGTAAACATCTACGCGGCCTCGCTCATATCTCATTCTCATGTAGCACATCAGTACCTGAAAATAAAGCATTTCAAACAGCGAGACGGAGCTCAATAATGTCCACCCCTAACTGTAAAACACCTACTTAAAATCATTTCAAACATTTAGGGGTGAGAGAGAACATTTATATCCCAACCCGTTCAAAATTTTCCATTTCAAACAATAACCATTATTCAAAAGTCATAGCAAGTAAATTATTTTTGGTAAGTGACCCTGCCAAAGGGTCTCATGGCCTTCTGCCGAACAACCATATGGGTTACTAGAACCCATCTTGACATACGTCCATGTACAATGACACGTACTTGAAAACTGCATGCTATAACTCGGGGAGACTAACTTGTCTCAACATCAAGGTAAACCTACCTTGATCTCAGGAGGCACCCTCCTCCAAACTCATCTTAGTCTTTAACTTTATGAATAATTTGTTTGGCTTTTCGAAACTCTAACCCATGTCAAACAATCTTCTACTACTTAACAAAACTACTTAAAACATGAATTGCTCAAATAAAACATTCGGTCACAACATGATGTTCCACATTCATAAAATCATAGAATTGCTAGTTGCAATTCACGGTTTACATATAAGATCCCCTTGAAATACAACGTCACATAATAGTTCATAAACATCCATTTCAAAAGAGCAACCAAGGGGAGTTAGGGCTTGACATTACCTTGAAGAAGCGTAGGTGCCTAGCTTGAGCTCGAATTAGAGTGCTGGGTCTAAACGGTAAAATTAAAGCATCATAACATGGACTAACACAAGTGAATTGTTGCCCAAAAAGCTATTCTTTTTCAACGTAAGAGCCAACCATACCATTAGTACCACTTTAGTAGGACCAACATCCCTAGATTCTGATTTTTATGAACGTATATCACTTTTTGAAACTCAAATACCTCAAACAAATAATTGATGCAACTTAAACCTATTAGGGCTTTAGGGCAGTTTTGAATTAGGATTCTGCTCTAATCTGCAGAAGCCAAATCTTCACCTACAAACCTCCTATGGAGGTGTTTAAGTACATTCTGGAAAGGTATGTTTGTCTAATACAACTTTTATTTTAAGCAAATTCCCAAAAATCTACAAAAACTTCGTCAAAACTTCACTTCTTCCCACATAGTCTATTTCAGTCTCGATTTGTGCAGTCTCGGGGTGAAATTTTATTCCTCCCTCATTTTAACCCCAAAATTCATGATTCAAAATTCCTATGAAAATAGACTCATAGATCTACATTTATCAATCTTTCCACAATTTTTGAGGTAGTACATAAAAGCATATTAATCGATAAAGTTGGTACGTTTGCAGGGCGGTTTCTGGTATTGACTAACCCAATATCCCATGCATGAAATCACGTGTTACACATAACCAAACTTACCCAAATCAATGATAAACTACTCCTAATCATCAATAACTATAAAATTATTAAAACCTATCCAAGCCCACTTTCAAGAGAGGTTTAGAGAAGAAAGTTTTCTACTTACCTTGAATACGAAAGTGGGAGGTGAGATGCTTGTTTGCATGCTTTCAAATCATGCCAAAATCTGATTAATGTATTTCAATCATGAAATAGAAGTAATTAGAGTCTAGAAATTGAGTGAATTTGCTGTAAAAATCCATTCTTTAAAAGCATAAAGGTTTTAAACTTAAACAACCCAAAAAAAATAAATAAAAAACTAACTTTCTCACCCAAGGAAAATCAAGGAGGAGGGAAAGCTTGGTGGCTTTGGTGGGCAGCACGGGGGCAGCAACGACAACCTAGTGGTGGTGGCGGCGGCGACTGCTACTAGAAGGGGTTGGTGGTTTAAAGAGAGAAGGGTAGAGGTGCTAGGGTTGTGAGTTGAGAGAGGGGGGGAAGTGCGGGTTGAATGAGGGGGGAGGGGTTTCACATAAGAATACAGATTTTTTTTTCTTGTTTTTGGGCCTCACGGCTACTCAAGAGGGGGGCTTATCTAGGGTTTGAAAGAAAAAAAAGAAAATTTTTATTTTATAATATTAGGAGATTTTAACATCCCAACCACAAATACCTCCCAATTAAAAATTTTTAAAATTTGAACTTTTGAAAGAAAACTCTAATTAATAAAATCTGAATTTCTTAAATAAAATTTATATTTCGAAAATCTAAAATTTTGTTTTATAAATTATTAATTTTAATTTAAAATTAATAATTTTTTGTCAAGAGCTTGGATTGGGCCCAATAATGAAAGATTGGCCCGGTCCAAAATTCTAACTAATGAAGCTCTATTCTAAAATATTTCCTATGAGCTCAAGCAGCTAAGGATCATCTTAACCCTTTTTCGAGGATCATAAATATAAATTTTCATAGTTTTATATTCTATCCCCCTTAAAAGAAGTTTCATCCTCGAAACTCCACAAACAACTCAATAATAAAAAGAAAAAAACACATATAGATTCTCAGGGTTTTACATCTTACCCTACTTAAAAGAAGTTTCATTCCCGATACTTACCCATACTTGATCCCATGAATAGATGAGGGTACTTAGATCCCATTCCTTCTTCCGGTTCCCATGTTGCCTCAATTGTGGTGTGGTTTCCCCACAGAACTTTCACATGTGGAACTACTCTATTGCAGAGCTGCTTTTCCTACTGGTCCAAAATTTCGATTGGTTGCTCTTCAGAAGTTAAGTCTTCTCTAAGTTATAGGGGTTCCGGCTCGATCATGTGGGTTGGGTCAGGAATGTACTTATGCAGTTGAGGCGCGTGAAACACATTGTGAACTCGGGAAAGTTCATCTAGTAGTTATAACTGATATGCTACTCTTCAAACGCGTTCGATGATTAAGCAAGGGCCGATATGCCTTGTGGTGAGTTTGCCGATTGCCCGAACCGCATGACACCCTTGGTGGGTGAGACTCATAAGAAGACTTGGTCTCCTACCTCAAACTCCAAGGGTTTTCGCTGCTTGTCCGCATAGCTCTTCTGCTGTCTCTGGGCTGCTTTTATCCTTCCTTGGATCACTCGTATCTCCTGTGTGGTGGCCTGGATGAGTTCAGGTCCAATAGTCTTTAGTCTTTGGGCTGAATGCAGCAACGAAGCTCAGCCTACTTCGGAAAGCCTCTTGGAGTAGTCCTCAAAACAATGCCCCATAGCTCGCATCAACAACCGATACCATTGAACTGGATAGCCCACATCGTAGAATCAACTAATGTTCTCTAGGTAGACATGAGTAAACACACCTATGGCTCAGGTGCCGCAAGCGAAGCTTGACATTAGCTCATGCATGATTCCGCATTTTGTAACCTTCTTAGTTGGAGGTACCTTCAGCGGTACATGACTTTCTATTCTAGTCTCACTTAACTATTCACATGAGTGTTCATCCTTAACTTATTACATAACCCCTATTAGTAGGTGAATTAGTTCGTCTTGCACCCTTAGTTGACCAAAACGTAATCCATAAGCTTTCTGATGCCCCAAGCAACATATCTCAAGCTCCTTTAGTTAATTATGAAACCTCGACTTTAGACAACTCGTATAGATGTCCCTAGAGTCAATACAATAAGCTTCCTCACTTATCTCATATGTTTTTTTTTTCCCTCGAACATTCCTTAAGTACTCACATAGTTGTCTCCCAAGAGTCAAGCTAGCCAATCCAAGCTAAATGAAAGTGATGATACCCAAAAATATAATTTTGTTTGATAAATGAGCTTTAAAATTGTAGCAAAATAATGTATATCTCAATAGATCACTATAATTGTCATTTCCTCATACCCATGTCTATCTTCATACTTTCTTATTGCCTTTTCGAATTAGTTCACCAATCATCTTAGTCATAGGCTTCATGGACATGTTTATCAAAACAAGGAAACGTAATGGTGTGAAATCCATATATAGCCACATAACATGAGTTACTGAAGAGCACCCCAACTTACATACATAACCATGAAAAATGTCAATAGGCTCACCTACAAGCCAAGATATGTCATAACACTATATCTCACTTCCAAAACCTAGTCTAATCTCAAGCTTTTCATAAAAAGGAGGGCGATAAGAATCTTATAGGCTATAAAGGCTAGCTTTGAGTTACAAAGTTATAACAAAAAGAAAGGATATAAGCTCAAGTAGTTGCAAGAAAAAAGACTAAATGGTATTTGCAACCGAAAAGAAAGATCATTAGTGTCTACTAGCAATAACTCAAGGGTCATCAAAGTACGTGTAATGCCAAAAGAAAGATATGAATGTCAATCTCAAGCATTTGGAAATTCCATAAGAATATGGTATCCCACAAACGCATTCAAAGGAATTCTTGTCCAAATAAACAAACAAATGAAAGGAAGTAACGAGATGAGACTAAGGTTCCTAGCGAGCAAAAGAAGCCATCTTGAGTAATAATGAAGTACTATTGCAAGTGTATACATGTATTAAGTATAAGAATTGATTGAAAATATGAGAATGCAAGGTTAAATATGGCAAGCTTTCAAGTCAAAATTGAATATGTGAGATCACAAAGATGAGATCAGTACAAGGAAACATTTATACTCATAAATAAAATCCAAATTTTCTGTTGAATGACGAGGATATCAACAAAGCAGGATAACAGTTGTCCTTCTCAATAAGCACTTGGTTGTAACTCGGGAGTCACCAAGTGAACATAACTCCAAAGGAAACATAAGGAATGCCAAAAAAATTTGAAGCTCAATACAAATCAACAAATTGCATAAGCATACTCATCCCAAAATACGAGAAAACAATTAATGAGATGAGATCATCATTGAGAAAAAAACAATTAGAAGGAATTCTGAGAGATAATAGAAGAATAGAGTAGATGTATCAATACAACAAGCATGAGAGTCAAGGAAAGTATAAGATTACAAAGTGAAAGCGACAAGTATATAAATAAAAGCAAGGGATCACAAGGTTCCAAGAAGGTACAAGGCACAATTTATTGGAAAGAATAATATATCAATGAAAAAGTAATGAATGTTATTCCTAAGAGGCGATTGGTTTCAATAAGTTAGGAAGAGGTTATCCAAGTAAGGTAGAAACAATAGATCGAAGAGGTAGAAGATTTTGGAGGTTGGTAAGGTAAATAAAGCAACAGGTCAAGGGAAGTACAAAGATGGTTATGAGCCCTCCTGTATCATGCCACTATAGTCATCTATCCTCTCCTGAACTGCTTAAGCTCAATTCTTACTAAGGACAGTGTTTTTAACTAAGTACATCAACGGTCATGTTAAAACCCGAAATCACATTAAATACAAGCTCACAAGGTCAACTAGGCATCCCTAATTATCACTCACGATAGGGAAATCACTAAGCATCTCTTGCTTATATGCGAGTCATATATATCCTCATCTTCGGATTTCTGACCATATATCTACATTTTATACTGTATGTAGCTGCAATCACGTGCCTACCATCTCCATTACATGCATAGAGCACAATATTTATCCGCTTTGATCACACATCAACACAACAAGTAACCACACAATATATTGAAGATGTGTGTCATATACACAATGAAACTTATGGATATATGCAATCCCTCTATCCATACTCCCCTTACACTCCGCGTGGTGCCTATGTCTACAAGGTTTTAGGCTCTTTTTTGGAGTGAACAACCCCAAAGTGAGCCGCTAGGATTGAACCCAAAGCTCTGATACTACTCTGTGATGCCCCGAAAATTCTAATTCATTTTTATCGCTAATACTTAGCCTATTTAGTGCAGCTGAAATATCCTAGTGGGCGTCACTTTCGTATTTCACAATGAAATACAAGGTAAAAAGGTAATTAATTACAATAAACAAAATTATAAACCAAATTGAAGATCAAGATCTAGTGTCAACTACAACTTCAATATTATTCAATGCAAATAAAAAAAATTTAATCTAAACATCTACGCAGCCTCTCTCATATCCCATTCCTATGCAGTACATTAGTACCTTAAAACAAAGCATTTCAAACAGTAAGATAGAGCTTAATAATGTCCACCCCTAACCATAAAACACATACTTAAATTCATTTCAAATATTTAGGGGTAAGAGAGAACATTCAAATAGTTCAAAAGCGACTCCCAACTCATTCAAGATCTTCCATTTCAAACAATAACCATTATTCAAAAGTCATAACAGGTAAATTATTTTTGGTGAAGAATCCCACCAGAGGGTCTCATGGCTTTCTGCTGAACAACCAGATGTGTTACCATAACCCATCTTGGCATTCATCTATCTACAATGGCATGTACCCGAAAACCACATGCTATAACCCAAGTAGACTAACTTGTCCAAATATCAAACCCTGATTTCAAGAGGTACCCTCCCGCAAATATTATGAATAATTTGTTTGGCTTCCCGAAAGCCCAGCCCATGTCAAACAATCTTCTACTACTTAACAAAACAATTAAAACATGAACTGCTCAAATAAAACATTCAATCACAACATGATGTTCCATATTCATAAAATCGTAGAATCACTAGTTGTAGTTCATGATTTACATATATGGTCCCCTTGGCATACAACGTCGCATAACAATTCATGAACACCCATTTCAAAATAGCAAAGAAGGGGAGTTAGGGCATAGACATTACCTTGAAGAAGCGTAGGTGCCATGTTTGAACTCGAACTAGAGTGCCTAATCGGTAAAATTAAAGTGTTACAACATGGACTAACGCAAGTGAATTCTTACACCAAAAAATTCGTTTTCAACCTAAGAGTCAACCATACCACTAGTACCACTTTAATTAGTAGGACCAACATCCCTAGATTCTAATTTTTATGGAACCATATCACTTTTTAAAACTCAAATACCTCAAAAAAAACAATTAATGCAACTTAAAACTATCAAGGCTTTAGCCTATAGGGCAGTTTCAGGTCAGAATTTTGCCATACTTTACAGAAGTTATATCTTCACCTACAAACATCCTTATATTTTGATTGCTATGAACCTGTATCACTTTTTGACACATTGAAGACCAGATTTGAGTCTTACAGCTCAAACTTTAAGCAAATTCATGCAAAAGCCCACATCCCACATTTACAAGCATTACATCACACCCTGAGATATATTCAGGGCACCATAGGTAAGGGTATCTTATTAAAAGCTTCTTATCAACTCAGTTTACAAGCATACTCAGATTCTGACTGGGTTGCTTTTTCATTCTCTAGGATATCCATAACAGGCTATTTAATCATGCTGGTTCATCTCTAATCAGCTGGAAGAGCAAGAAACAAAGTACCATATCCATATCATCTTCTAAAGCATAATACAGGCCCATGTCTCAGGCTGTAGTAGAAATTACTTGGCATTGTCAAACTTCTTGCAGAAATTGGTGTTCATTCTCTCAAACCTATAACCTTACATTGTGATAAACAATATGCAATTCATATTGGCAAGAACCCTGTCTTTCATGAAAGAACAAAACATATTGAGGTTGACTGCCATTTTACAAGAGGAAAGGTGTTGGAAGATCTATTGCAGCTTTCTTATTTACCTACTGCTCAGCAACTAGCTAATGTGCTCGCTAAGATCTCGACTGCCCAACAACAAGATACACTTTTGGCCAAGCTAGGAATGGTTCCTCATCCTTCCCATTCCAGCTTGAAGGGGGGGTGATGAGATATAATACAACTGGAGTATGGTCAAGCAAATTCAGGAACAAAATATTAGTAAATATCTTCAACTAACTATGCTAACATGGACAAGCTTGTAACTAACTAAGCTATATAAGGCAACTAACTAGAGAGAGGCTAACTACTTATCATTCTCTGTCATTTTGTATTCATTTCACATACATCTATACAGAAAGATTCAATGGCTTCCTTCTTTCTCTCTCTCTCTCTCTCTCTTGTTTAGTCTTGGCTGTTAACATGTACCGGTGGTGGTTAGCAGTTACTAGCGTTTGGAAGCTATTAGGATCAGTTAGCGATTCCCAAACGGTGAAACAAATAAACACGTAGTATGATCCCATATGGGGGATAGTGCCAAACCAAGATTGAGCTACCCGCTGTAATGCCATGTTAAATTTTATACAAATTGGCCTTTCTTAAACAACCAAACTATGTATATAAGCACATAGTAATAAACTTATTTTTGTCGAATTAAACTAAGTTAATCTTATTTTTGCTAAATTAAATTGAACTTATTTTTATTACATTTTAAACTAAATCTTTCTAGATTAAATTTATTTTTTAAATTGAATTGAATTGATTTTTCTAAGGGAATTGAAGTAAACATATTGACAGAAAGGCCATGTTCTTTTCGTTGGTAAATTCAAATTTATCAACATCAACCAATCTCAATCTACTTCATAAACTTTTAAAAAAAAATATCAACTTTAACTAACTTTAATCCATTTCAATCAACATCAACTAACTTCAATATATTTCTATCGATCACAATCAACTTCATTTAAACGAGTTAGTGCAATGGTATCAAAAACGAAAAGATAAAGCGAAAACGGTGAAGAAGCCAGGTTCCAACACTCGAGAACAACCTCACACCTTGGATCCCCATTTAATCGGACGGCTAGGGAGCAGGATCCGTGTGCTCCAACATGATTGGCTAAGATTCAAACCCCACACCACTATATAATCACAACAACCCCACTTTTCTCTAACATCTTCCTTCTCCTCCTGCGCGAAAGCACCCCAAGGTTCTACCAGAAATTCTCTCTCTAGAAATCTTGCGTTTGGAGCCGCAAGAAGCTCGTCGGAAATGGCAGGAAGAGGGAAAACCCTAGGCTCCGGCGCATCGAAGAAGGCCACATCTCGAAGCAGCAAGGCCGGATTGCAGTTTCCCGTCGGTCGTATTGCCCGGTTTTTGAAGGCCGGCAAGTATGCCGAACGTGTCGGTGCCGGAGCTCCAGTTTACCTCGCCGCCGTTCTTGAGTACCTCGCTGCCGAGGTATTTTTCTCTCTCCTCCTCAATTTCGTTTGTTTCAGTGGCTGGGCTTTGATTCGCGGTTGTGTGATTGTGCTATTTCGGATTGTTGTGATTTGGTTTATGTTTAGGGTTGGTTTTGCGAATCCTTTGATCCATCGTTTGCGTTTTTGGTTTGATTCAATTTGATTTCGTGTTTGCGCCTTCTAATATTTCGTGGTTTTCGATTAAATATTTGAATCTAGGACTTGGATTTACTATTAGAAGCTTGGAATTAGGATATTTAGTTGGTTACTCATTATGTCGTTGGATCAAATTTGGATTTGCAATTGAGAATTGCATCGATATCGCGCGATTTGTTCGGTCTTATCTGCAGTCAATATGTAAATCTGGGGTTCCTTCTCATGTTTTCCCTTCGATTTCATGTCAAATTTTTGGATTTTCTTTCATTTTATTCCGTTGCTTGTCTCCAATTTTGCATTGTCGAGCCCTTATTGCCAGATATTGAAATTCTTTCATCTTCGGCCAGTTGCGCATCTAGTTTTCTAAATTTGTTGTGTACCCTTTTCTGTGAATTGTGTACGATTCAATTATGGTGCTTAGGTTCTGGGTAGAAATCGAAGAGTATCACTGATTATCCTTTGAATTTGGATTCTATAGGTCTTGGAATTGGCAGGAAATGCGGCAAGGGACAACAAGAAGACCCGTATTGTTCCAAGGCACATTCAATTGGCCGTGAGAAATGATGAGGAGTTGAGCAAACTGCTTGGGGATGTCACGATTGCGAACGGTGGTGTCATGCCCAACATCCACAACCTTCTCCTTCCCAAGAAGACTGGTGGATCCAAGGGTGGTGATGATGAGAGCTAAACGATCCAAGGGCGGTGATCATAACATGGTGTCTATTTGGATCAAGGATATGTGTTTGTGACATTGGGAAATGTCCTCGTTTTTTAGGATATATAGTAGGGAGGATTAGTTAGGATTAGGGCTTGTTTGCAGTTTCTTCTCTGTTGTTTGTGGTGGGGGGGGGGGGGATTGTAGTTGGATTTTTTAGGGTTTGGGCAGTTTGCCAACTTGATGTGTATAACTTTCCTCGTCTCATCTGTTCCCTGACAATTTGAAGTGAAACCCCAAAGAAGGGAATTTATGGAAATATTTCCTGTACATGATTGATTTCTCTGAGTGGTTTTAGTTTTTGGCATTCTGGATTGCGTTCGAAGGAACAGGATAGTGGCAGAGAACTTGTTTGCTGATATTAGGAGGTATTGTGGGATAGTCGAGATTCCCAAATGCAGCAAATTTGAAGTTTGTGATAAAACTTGATCTCTTTGATAGGCCCGGTAACAAAGAGTGTACTGATTATGTTGAAATTGTGACTAGGAAATATGTTTAACATTGTTGATTAATAATGATCAGAATCGTATTGAAAGTTGATAATAAGTATTTATAATGATAAGTTGAAAAGAATATGTTTTAAATTTAGTTCAATTAACCACAAAACATTGAGTGAGTTATTTTCACTCAAGTGGATTTCATGTCAAATTTTGGTTAGGACTTTTGTATGCTACCGGTATGTATGTTGGTTGATTGCATGTTGAGTTGTTAGATGATGTCAAGATTTTGTAATTTTAAATGTAACCCAACGCAGGACAGGGAAGAGGTTATGGTGTCTACTATTTGGTAGTTTTGAATGTGGGGTTTTTGAATCTAATTACCACCGAGGTTTTACTTTTGTTCGAAACTACCACCCAATTTTACCATCAACCATTAAACTAAGGCCTAAAATTACCACCCCAGGCCCTTGTGACCGGCTGCAGTAGGTTATTAAGGGTTTTTGTTTTTTTTTTTAAGTAACTATATCAAATAACCGTGTTCTCAAAGAGAAAGTCCAAAACATAGTCGAGTTCCCTCCCCACTACCCCACCAACGACTTCATCTTCACCCTTCGAAAACCCTAGGCAGCCAAATTGAGGAAGGGAATCACAGTAGTCATCAAAATCCATTTGCAATTACTTATCCCCATTCCAGTTCGAGCATCAGAACTCTGACAAATCGTTGGTGGAGTAGTGAAAGATGTCAAGTTCCGTTGCAAGAAGCCCAGCACATGCTTGCAAATCTTGCCCTTGTTTTTCAAATTGTGAGAGGATATATCATTGTGGTATGAGATGCATGATTATAACAAGCATGACAAAGAAAAATCCAATTCGGAGGTATGCATGATGTCGGTTTGACAGGCCTGGGGGAAGTGAATTCTTTGATTGGGTTGATGATTTCTTATGTGATAGGGTTAGGTCAACTGTGGTGGGGTTGATGAATCAGAATGATGCATTAGCGGTACAGAATGAGCAATTGAAGAATGTTATCCGTCAAAACGAAGCTGAAAAAAAGAGATGAGGGGGATGAAGGACAAGAATAGCATGCTCAGAATAGAGATTCATGCTTACCAAAACAGAGAGAGGGTGATGATGCTTGTGATGTTGGTTGTCGTTATATTTGCATTTGGGTTTGTGTTATTGGGAGGGGACAGAGGAAGGCCTATGTGATGGCCAAATTAGGGGGTTTTGAAGAATTTTGGAGGAGCTGTTGGTGGTGGAAGATTGTTTGTGTTTTTGGGGGACAATGTGTATTTGGAGGACATTTTTTTCCAGGACAATGTGCACTTAGAATGGTGTAAAATGGAAGGGAAACTGCACAAGATCAACCACTTTTAGCATGCAATTGTATTAGAATGAATTGTATTAGGATGAAATGTAATTGTAATTACATGTTGAATGTTAGAGCTTCCTCAATTGTAATTACATGGCATGCAGCAGCTTTTGCTTCAACTGAAATGCAACTGTATTATGCTGATATAAGCAATCAAGTAATGGAATGCAATTGTATTATTATGTTTCAAGCACTTCAGTTACCAATACATAACCTCCAAAAAGCAGAGTGTGCAATGAAGTAATTGAAAGCTTCATTAATGTGTCTAGTAGTTTAGTACATAACCTCCAAAAAGTTACCTATTTGTAGTCACAAATCAATGTGTATAGTACTTCAATACATAACCAAACCAACAAAAAGTAATGAATGAGCAGTAGTTCATGCCGCTGTATACAAATCAATGACATCAAAAAATGATATAGTTGTTGTTTCATGGCATTATACACACCAAAAAAGGCAAATGAGCAAAATGCGTTGAATATAGTTGCTGTTTCTGGGAACTAATGCCATCCCTAGGCTGATATCTCCTCACTGGAAGCTTGGTTCTTTGTAGATAAGCACAAAACATATGGTCATGGATAGCTGACTCAGCAATAGGGTCCCAAAATTGTCCAGCAGCTTCAGGTGTAGCACTTTTAGGAATAGTTTCATGGCTTGCTGATTCAACTTCATACCCGTAGCTAGCTGATACAATAGAAACAGTATGTCCAGGAATTGCTCCAACCTCTGTGACAATGTAGTTTCAGCCCAGCAGAAGCCACTTGTGCACAAGTTGAGAAGTCCTGAAATGAAGCTCCAGTTAATGTTAATTTTTTTTATTAAAGCAAATTAAAAGATGATAAAAATAAAAAAAGTTAACTTACCTCCTGTTAATTTTTTCTATTAAAGCAGATTAAAGCTAACAGAAACAATATGCTAATCTTACCCTTTGTCTACATGTCTTCTTGTTATGACCGTATTCTTCACATAGTGAACACTTAACGGTACCACCTGAACGGGATGCAACTCCGTATTGGCTCTTAGGTCTCCTTCCCCTTCTTCAGGCCTCCTTTTAAACTGATAATTTCCTTTGTTTTCTATTTGAATACTGGGGCAACTTTTGGCTGATCTTCACATGGAGACCATAAGTTTGGTCCATTAATGGGCTTCAAAGTATATGCACACCTCTTCTTAAGCATTGCAGTATTATAGCACTTATGAATAAATTGTGTTGGCTCCTTGTTCTCCTTCCTCATTACCGCTAAAGCATGATGACAAGGGATACCACTTAAGGTCCAAGCATTACAAGTACATGTCTTCTCCATAATGTCAACTACAAAACCTTCATTTCCATGCATAACACTGTACATACCATTTCCTCCTCTACTTGCATGCCACCACCTACATAATCTTTAGCCTTCACTAGCTTCTTCAATATCGTAGGACATATATCTTGGAGGAAATTATCCGCCATTGACTTCCGGAAAGCAACTCTTGTCATGACTTTTTTAAAGATGTTGTCAAGCCTAGTCCATATCGGCATAAACCTTTCTTCAATGATGAATGCATTGAACATCTCGGCCATATTGTTATTGACTGAGTCACATTTGGCATATGCTTTGAAGAAAAGTTGACAAAAATGCTTAGGGTCCTTTTTTTCGAGGAATTCCCATGCACCTACATCCAGCTCTTTCATCTCTTTAATATGCTTATTGTAGTCAACCTCATAAGAAGACTTTACAAATCTCCAAAACACATCTCTATATTGTAAACCCCTCCATTTCTTCCTAAGATTAGCATACCCATGTCTCGCACACAATCGATGTTCTACCTTTGGCAAAAAGTTTGACACAACATCAACAAGGCCCTTAACATCAATGACACGTGTAAAAAGGGATCAAAATTACAAAAAACATCAAACGTAGTAATGGTTGCAAAACTGAAATACTTCATAACTACAAAATAAGTAAATTACTATAATTAAACTGTGAATATAAATTGAAATATAAATAGATATACCTTTTGTTGATATGAAATAATAGTCCATCCATGTCCATCATCCATTCCCAAGTCATCCACCAAGAATTGCATGAACCAATGCCGTGTTTTTTTAGCCTCTCTTTGAGTTACACCCCATGCAACAGGGTACATTTGGTTGTTTGCATCTCGACCTACTGCAGCCAAAACCTGTCCATTCCATGGTCCTTTCAAAAAACATCCGTCAATGCCCAATACTCTTCGACACCCTTCTAAAAATCCTCTCTTCAAAGGACCTAGACATGCGTAGAGACTCTTGAACTGACAATTGTCATCTCCATTATTTTCTACCGCAATCTTGACTGTGGAATCCTTATTCTTCCTTAGAAGCTCATTTGCATAAGCTGTTATCATGCCAAATTGGCCCTTGTAATCCCTAGAATTAATGTCAAAGCCTTTGCTTGAACTCTAAAACATTTAGACATAGTAGCCTTGTAATTGTACTTCTTCTCAATCAAGTTTCTTAACTCCCTCTCCTTTAAGGTTGGTTGAACCCTCAATGTCTCCATGTATTTACATGACAACCATCTAGTTGGGATCTTCCTTTTGCCTCTCTCAAAGCTAAAAGGGATGCACCTATGAGGATTAGACATTTTTTTAATTTGAAAAGATTGCTCACGTTGCGGTTTAGATGCCCACAAGAACCACTCACATCTCTCTCCATTGCAAAATGCTTGAAATCTTTTTTTGTCACTATGTGTTATCCTAATATCATAGCCCTTCATCGTACGATACTCCTCAACAACTTCTCTGAGTTGCTCCTTATCAATGAACTTAAGGCCTACTTCTAGCTCCACTCCCTTATTTGACGAGATGGCATTGTATCGAGGGTATGTTATTGCTTTTTTCTTTTTCTGCTTCCTTCCTTTGTCACCATCATCGTCATCATTATCACTTTCACTACTTGCAGAGCTATCCACATCATTAGATTCTTGGTAGTATGCATATATATCATCAAAACCATTCCTTTCTCCCCAATTCTCTCTGTTTTCAACCCTAAATCCATCTAAATCAGCAACCATTTGATCGTGCATCTTCTTTTTTCCCCCTCTAATCCGAGATACTTCCTCATCTTCAACTTTAGACCCGTACACGTCATATTTATCATCAGCCATACAATCACTATCACCATCATTTGATTCATTACCATCGTTGGCATATACAACACTCCGAGGTTCATCATTATGCTCAACGTACAAGGATACATATTCAAAGCTTTTGCTAAGCACAATCAAATCACACACTTCTTCATCACTTTTAATAGACACTAAGCTATCGTCAAATGGTACATTTGGCTTCTTGTAGTATATTTTCTTAATCGTTCTTTCACCATACCCCAACTCAATAGTAATGCCCTTTATGTTATCAACACTTAAGTAATCAGTGTCACATTCAACCTTTTTCATCTCCCCCAAATCATATACAAGATGAGGAATTTTCTGAAAACCCCTTCCATGGTGTACATGTAATACACTTTTGACTGACATTTCTGCAAATGTATTGGAAATACAACAATTTCAAACACAATTTCAAACAAACTTATGCACAGAACAGGGCATTTTGGGGTTGGAGTAGCAAAGGTGTTAGATTTACAAAAATATGTCATCAAATTTGAAACCAAAAAAAAAAAAGCTAGAGAAGGCAATTGCTAAGCATTAACTACTCTCAAACATAACCTTCAACCCTTAAAATTTTCAATTTTGCCTGTCCAATTTCAAGCTCTTCACAAACTCATCACTTACCTGGTGACGGTTTATAGATGCCCACAACAACCACTATCTCCTTGATGATGCTCTCAATCACATACCACTTCTACTCTTGATTTCGAAGATGATTGATACTTGGATGGGAGGATTATGAACTAGGGTTCAGGTTCTGCGTTAGGGCTTTGAAGAAAACAGTTCAGCGTTTTGATCATTGGAGGGAAATAGGAACAATCCAACGTTTTATTTTAATTTTTCTTTTTCTCTCTCTCTGGGAACACGGTTAATTGATATAGCTGCTTAAAAAAAAAAAAAGAAAACCCTTAATAACCTGCTGCAGCTAATCATAAGGGCCTTGGGTGGTAATTTTGGGTCTCAGTTTAATGGTTGATGGTAAAATTGGATTACAAAAAAATTGAATAGTAGTTTTGAACAAAAGAGAAACCTCAGTGATAGTTAGATTCAAAAACTCTCTGAGTGTGGGAACGCTCTAAGTTTTTAAGCCTATTGCTTAAATATGGATTATTCTTTCACTACTAAAATGAACTTGCGGAGTGCACTCTTGACAGTCAATGAGTGCACCTTCTTACAATACAAGCAAAATTATATTTACCATTTCCCATGGGTATGATTGAATTAGCATGGTGGACTTCAAATTTCCAAATCTGCTGGTGACCGTATATTCACACACATGGTACAAACATACCAGTTATTGAAGTTCAAGTGGCTGTACAATGATATCCCTTCCAACAATTGTGCCTGTCATGAGCAAAGTAATAACTGGTCTCTTTTACATTGATCTCCACCTTCAAATCTTAAACTGCCATCAAGTGTAAAGCAATACCCAACTGAAAGCATTTGTTGAAAGCAATCAAAGATCAACTCTGCTGAAGATGAATGGTAGTATTCACATATGGTAGAATCTAGTGTACGGGATCAAAGGATCTACACAAAGTGTTGGTACGACATAAACTTTCTATTCGTAATTCACAGTGTGAGAGCTCTATACATTTGGTTACAAGGCATCAAAGCAGATATGTCGGCTTCAAAACAAGTTCTCTGGGAGCCGGGGGGGGGGTGAGGAGAGAGAAAGACACTAACTCCTGACAGTATTATACATGGGAGATCCACAAACATGATTCGTTTTCCACCAATTATCAACCTGACCTCCACGTCTGATTGTCATGAAAGACAATGAGCGCTGTTTTTCTCAGACTTGGCTGTTCATAAGCATGCGAGAACTTCACCTGTTGGTTCCAGCAAGCAAGAATGTTGATTGTCTCCACGCTGCAGTTTTGCTGTAAATCAAGCTACCAACTGCAATGACAAGAAATCATTCAGATCCACAAAATGCGTATCAATTCAACTTATGCAATATGAGCCCCCCCCCCCGGGCCCCAAAACCCTACACCCTTTATCGTAACATTGGAACTGCAACCACCCCCCCCCCCCC
>JACYFF010031957.1:113067152-113089789 GCA_017589665.1 Selenicereus undatus | reverse complement strand
GCATACACACACACACACACACACACACAGATATATATATATATATATATATATATGCATACGTACGTACGTACATACATACATACATACATACATGCATATATATGTGTGTGTGTGTGTGTGTGTGTGTGTGTATCTGTATATATATATATATGTGTGTGTGTGTGTGTGTATCTGTATGTGTGTGTGTGTGTGTGTATGTGTAGATTTGTCCTTTAAAAGGTGCCATTAAGATCAATAGTTAATTAGTTGCCAAAACAATCTTTCTTGGTTCTTCCAAACACCTTTCCAAAATTGTCTCAATATTGACTAAAACTGTTACAGTGGCAAATGGAGAAATTGTGAACTTCTTTCAAGTTTCTTGAGCTCAAACATAGTCTTTCAAGCATCAGTATGTTCGTTGCTACATGCATGTTGGCTGTCAATCGTAATTATGGACATGCATGTCCGTCCATGCACAGCCTTTCACGTCCCACAGATCGAGTAAGAGTTCATAAATCAAACAGTATTGCGATCGAACAAACTGTTACAATCAACTTGGATGCCGTAGCCTCCAATCAACCTTCAGGAGCTAATGTGACATGCCAATTTGGTAGCCTAATTTAGTAATGGCTGATTGATTAGTTTCAGGTTAAACAGCTTCCCTAATCAGAAGAAAATTTAGATTACTACATAGGCTGCGCCAGATAGGTAGAGCCACAGGAAAGAAAATTAGAAATGTGTAGATCAGATTTAGAGCTAATCCCAATTTCTGAGTACAAAACAGACATCGTAGTAGCATGTCTACTGTCAGGGATACTTGTAATGTTCTTACTTCCACTCTTCTCTAGATTACTCCTATCAAAAAATACTTACACCATAACTTCCTGAAGAGCCTAGTTCTTGAGTATGAACCAATTATAACCAAGATCGAGAAGGATGCGGAGTGCTAAGACATCTGTTTAGCAATGGCGCAAGCGCAGAATTGCTGGTCAGCAGAGTGTCCACATATGAGAACCCGACAAGGTGCGTCAAGTCATCACCTTCCAATTCACCTCTCCCCCCCCCAAACCGTCAACGCAAAAAAAGGGGCTAGTTTGAATCTCACTTTGCTACGCCTTATGTAACAAACACCTCTCTTTTCTCAACGACTGCCACTTTTCTTTCACTCCTTACCATATTCTTTTGTTTAAACAATTTTTGAAGTTCTTCCGGTAGGCTTATGCTTTGGCCATTGACTTCTCCTTTGTTTGTTCATCTTGCTTACAATGAATCTATTGTCGCCTGCTATTCTCTGTTCCCATATTCCCAACAGCTCTCTACTTTCTTAGTTCCGTTCAAGGATAACCCACAGAATAGTAATGGAGTCACATCATCATCCTCCTGAACTTCTTTGATGAAATGCTTCTTATGACCAATTCTTTTCATTATTTCACCGATTAGGCCATTTAAAACGTTCACAGCAAACAAAGTTATCTCCACATAATGACTGAGGTGTCATGTCCTATGGAGACTGTGCTTACATCCCATGGCCTAAAAACAAAAACACGTTCCTACTGATTGATACAAGAGCAGTCTCCTACACAAAAGAAAAGAAAACCAACATCCGGCTTTAAAGTACACAAACCTATGTTCCTTGAACTTAGGGACCAGTAACAGTTATGGCCCTAGAGAGATGGATTTGAAGGTCAGGCCCAGATATTTCCCGGAGAGCTCAGCTCATGCTCTAAACTAATTTGCAGCTTCCAAAATCCTACTCCATTTGCGTATTTGGGTGTTGAACATGGGAACTTCGGGCTCAGATGAAGAGTCCTAATAACATCGATGTGGAAAGTGAAACTCAACTGACTCCCCCTCAGCAGCATTTACCATGGTAAGCCACATAATCTACTTCTACAGTTTCTAATTTTCTAGCAAGCTCCTGGTACCTTGGAGCAGCAAAAAAAACATTGAACAATTCCACCAGATTCTCAGGTATAATGGACAATACATGCATATGAAAACAGCAAATATAAAAGTGTGATACACAAACTAACTAGTAGAAATACAAAGAAACATTTGCCATACCAATTTTTCATAAGACTCTTCAGAAGCTGAATTGAGATGGAAGGTAGAAAGTAGTCCCTCAATCACTCTCCTATCTTCCAGGGCCACTCCCAACAAAGAGCATACCAGAAGAAAAAATACCACAAAGGGTCCCACATCTTTTATTCGCATGTCAGGCTCCTTTGGCATGCCAAACACAAAGAATCCTTCTCATTTCACCAATTTAAACGAAAAACCCTAGATTTTCCTGCAGCTCAAAATTATCCACCAAATGGAGGGAAGAAAACTTCACCAATCTCAAATTTAACAAATTTCCAATGTTTATGCAGTAGCTCAAAAATATCAAATTCCAATCTCAACATGGAACTTCCGCATTCCCCAAATTGAATGGAATTTGGTGGATTTAAAACCGACCCACAAAGCATTAATCCAGAAAATTGAAATTTCCAGCAGTGCCCAGATAAATAATGTGCGTAAATAGGGCAAACAAAGCAAAAATTTCACCAAAATCGAAAACCCAATCAACAAAATCGATCGAATATCCAACCTGAAATGGCTTTTCACCAGCGAAGATTGGAGAAAGCCCTTTGTAAAATGGGATATGGCCGGAAATTTCAAGTTAAATTTTAGACCTAGGGAATTTGGAATTTTCACCTGATCGACCAATGGGAGCATGATAAAATAGCTCCCAAAAGCAAAATCAAAAAAATGGCCGTGTAATTGTTATTAAGAAAATAAAATGGTGGTTTTTCTTTCCGCTTCCAAATTTCTGGGTATTTTGGGGACTCAAAATTCAAAGATATTTCGTCGAAAATCTATGTTCTTTCTCTCTGTACTCGAGTACCCAGGAAGAAAAGAAACGCGAAAAAGACGCCTTAAATTGCCCACTTCCTAGTGCGGTTTTCTGTTGGACATTCGGGTTCGAAACAAGGCTTGGACTTTAAAATGACGAGAAAATACAATAGAAAAACATACAAAATACAGCAGCGAGAAAATACAACAGAAAAACATAGAATTGGCGGGAAGGCTGATTTTATTTCAACCAAGGCTTTTTGTTTTTGGGGGGGGGGGGGGGGGGAATGCAACTCAACCAAGTTCATTAATACACTACTAACTAGATTCATATGGAGCATTCACACGAAATTAACCCAATTGATAACCATTGACTTGTAGGTATTTTGAAATTTCATAAATTAATTTTTATGATCCTGATGTTTTTGAGTTTATTTTTAAGTACATTCATTTTTGAATTTCTCACAATTCAATCTTGAAATTATAAAAGTAGTCTTACTATTATCCTTTTTATTTTTTTAAAAAACCCAACCCTTCTCTTTTAAGTACCCACAATACTGTCGATAAACTATCCAATAGCAAAAAGATAATTTTTGGAGTTTTTATTGTAAAAGAAAAAATAAAAAGAACAATAGTAAAGGTATTTTTGTAATTTCAGGACTAAATTATAAGGAATTCATAAGTGTAAGTACTTTAAAATAAACTCAAAAATTTCAGGGTCATAAAAATTAATGCATCAAATCTCGGGTATCTAAAAGTTAATAGTTCAATTTAAGTTCTATTATCACATGTGTCTTGCTTTAAATTTTTTTAAAAGGTTTATAGTTTAAACGTTTTTTTATGTGTGTGGTACCAATTAATACAAGGCTGAAATAAGACCTTTCCAACAAATATAAATTATCATTGACCAATGATTGACGGAACAAAGTCAAAGAATGATCTTCTTCGATCGTTAGCATTTTAAATTCGTTATAGATAGTACAATGTTTTTATCACATTAATAATACTAATTGTTGTTATACATTTGGTGATTAAAAGTTAGATCAATTGGTACCGGATCGTTATTTTAATACTAGGGTTTCATTCATACGTTACATACATCAATTATGCACACCCACAAAGGAATGCACAAGTTGAGCACAGCTACATAGGTGAGATTAAACCCAAATTTATAGTATAAGAGTATAAGACCTCCGACAACTGCGCCAATCGTGAGTACAATGTAGACCTGATCAAATTTATAGGAGGGTCGGTTCATGAGGATCGACAGATAGGATTTTCTCGACCCTAACCCTACCTGATCCTCATGCGAATCAGCATACCCCTGACCCTGCGGGTACCCTTGGGTAATCGGATCATACCCGATCCTCAAATCTCCCGATATAGAACACGAGATTTTTCACTAAGTTTTCTTTTTATTATAAAGGTCGATATTAAACACCTTACAAAATAAAAGTCAAACGATAATATAATACTGCGATGAAGCATATCGCAACTACAAACACTCTGATACGTAATTTAGTCATCGAACTAATAGACTGATTAGTTCACTGACATGACTACTCAGTCTACTCCAAACATCAGAGATGGAGCTTTAGAAGGTTACAGACTAATGAAATTTGGTGAGATGAATGAGCGAAAGATGCTAAGGGGAGATGGGAAAGTGAAAGCGAAAATGTTTTGAACAAATGAAATCGAAAATATCTTATTTTTATTTTTATTTTTAATTTTTTTAAAAAAGTGAGTAGCTGGTCAGGTCAGTGGGTCAAAACCTTTACCCAAGTCCAACCCCCATCATAGTCGGGTGCCCTCAATTTGAAGGTCGGGATGGGTCAGAGACAAAAAACACCCGACCTTGACCCTCATTTTTGAGGGTAGGGGAGGGGCGGAGCAGCGGGTCCCCGACCCATTGATCAGGCCTAGTACAATGTGAGTGGAGGGAAAAAAAATGTTGTTGAGTTTGTGAGCTTGTGCGCAAAAAAAATTCTAGGAAATTTGCTTTCCCCTTTCTTTATTATTATTTTTTAGGGGGTATAGAAGACAGACGCAAACTAATGGCACGAACAAAGACAAAGAAAGGGAAAAGGGAGGAAGAAGAAGAAGAAGAAGACATTGGGGCTAACGGAGGGGTAAAATAAGAAAGAATTTTATGTTAGGCCCATGCCTAGGGACGTAACAAAATTGAGCCGATTCGCTGAGCTTTCGGGTGACAAGTTGATCAACACTTGGCTCGGGCTCAAGTCAAACCAAGCTCAAGCCAAGCCTAAGCCAACCTGAAAGCATACAAAGCCGAACTCGAGTCCAGCAAGGTTTAGTTGGGTTTGGCTCAATTTAGCATAATTAGTTTTTTGTTTTTCCTTATACTCTTGTGTGGAAACCGTGAAATTATCATTAGAGTCAATAAAGTTACTCTCAATTCTTATTTCTTGAATTCAATGCAAAAATTTAGAATTTTGTTTGGATTGTAGCATTAAATTTGGGAACTTTTTAACCAAAAATAAACAAACAAAAAAAAAGAATACATAGCTGAGCCGAGCTGTGCCCAATCAAGTTTTGAGTCGAGAACTGTGCATACAAGCCCGAGCCGAAACCTAAGTTTACAAACTCTGCGAGCTTTGAGTTGAGTCAAATTGAATTTTTCAGTGACCGAGGTGAGCTTTACAAACTCCGACTAGGGTTCGGCTCAAGTGGTTTGCACTGCTAGTCTGCTATGCCCATCAAACAAGGCAATACCCACGTAAGCACTGGTAGTAGCAGTAGCATGTTAAATGCACTGGATGTCTGGATTCTTTTGTCTTCATGTGGGCAACAACATTAATGGGTTAAAGGCGAACCGCCCAAAACAAATCAACTATATTTCGTTTTTCCCCCCTTTACCTTAGCCCCCAAAAAAACTATATTTTCTTTTTTTTGTAAAACCCTTTTTTTAAAAAAAACAGAACTTACAATTTTCCCACCCAACCCCAAGCGGAGGAAGAAACAATTATAACTCAATTTATCAACAATTAACAGAGGTACCTAAAACCAGCTTACAATATTTTCAGCTGGTTCTTTTAACTTTTAAGTTATATATTGTGATTGCAGTTATGTTGTCTATCATATGCATATCATTTGATCAAAAGCTTTTTAAAAAAGTTAATAAGTAGCACAATATAAAAGATACTCTTGATTGAAATTCAAATTTATTAAGAAAGATGAATTTTAATGCAATTACAGTTCTATTTTAGGTTCGAAATATGAAAAATTTACATATTGGTCCATCTAATTTTTGTGCAATAATATTGAGGATTGGGTTTTCAAAAATCAACAAAGGAAACCTATGACCTTTATAACTGTGAATGGTTTAGGTCAAAATGGAATATTCTTATTTGCATGCTATTGTGGACGCGAAGACTACCAAGATTACCCCTGCATTATTGATTACCCTCCATTTGTACTACGTGATAGCCATTGAAGAATTCAACAGTCAAAAAATCTATCTTTTCCTATTTGAACCCCTCCTCCTTCAACCCAAAACACACACCTCCTCCCTTTCTTCATTTTTATTCACCAATATCGTCTTCCACTGAAGGCTAAGGTGCACTGCTATTGGAGACCTAGAGAATAGCTATGTGGATTCTAGTGAAAAAGCCAAGTACTTCAAATAATGTCTTATGTCCAGAATGCGAGTAGCTCGTCAAGATTAAGATTTCAAGGTCTTGAGATAACCCTCAGAGGTTGTTTTATAAATGTTCATCCTATGATAATTTTATCAAATGGGCTACATTAAAAGAGGAAGAGGCATCAAGTGGAGGGGGGGACTTCGTGTTTGGAAGAGAATGGCACAAATAATGTCATAAGGCAATCGAAATGGAAGTTAGGGATATTAAAATGATTGTGAAGGACATGAATGCAAAACTGACTTGTGCTTTGATCTATATATTGGTATTATTGTCATCATGGTAATGAAATAAATATGTACCTATAGCCAAAATATGCAATATGAATGAAGAAAGAAATGATAATCGGAATCCATGTTCCTTACATTGTCAATTACACAGTTGTGAAAAGCATGGCATTAAATATCTATTACAAGCTTCTTCATAATTTAGTTGATGTTCTACAATATCCAAAAGAAGTAATTTGCAATTATAAAACCAAAAGGGCAAGGTTCATAGCAATATTTAGCAACTGAAGCAAACCACTGTGTGATTAGCAACTACACTAACCAAACAAAAACTGTCCAACCAAAATACTCCTCAACATAGTCACCAAGTGCACCAACTACAATATATGAACAATAAATGAATATCCACACCAAATGCAAGCAAATAAGAAACTTATCACAGGCTAAAAATAATTGTCAAGTTACACAAGTTACCTTGTTGATTCAGATATTTGGGGATAGGGGTGGGCAGGAGACCTTCTGTTTTTTGGAAACCTTGCTGCCATTCTTAGGTGGCTTGCCTCTGACCTTCCTTTTTGTTGATCTTGATTTTCTCTTCTTCTCAGACCTCAGCACCAAAGCCCCTCCCTTGCCTTTGTAGCTTTTGGAATTGTGCCAAAATTTCCACATATGCTGCACTTTACAGTCGATGATCTCTTAAAAACCCTACTCTCAGTAACATCTTCCCTCCTAGATGTCTCAGGACTCCCAGGACCTAGCTTCTTAACTAGTAGTAGGTCAATCTTCGGCACATTCCTAGGCTCCCAAAATATTTGGGCTCAAACTAGGTGTATCACCACATTATGTGCAAATTTCTACTTTCCTATGCTATATGCCTCATAAACAAATTCCTCATGGTTAAGTCTTTCCCTAAGGATGCATCTGATGGCATGTTAATGCAGTGGGTTCCTGAAATATCCCAAAACATGCAATCATAGTGGCTTCTGTTTAGATTAATGGTGAAGTTCATGGCATCGTCCTTCACAAGAAACTCCCCCATTTCTACTAATGTCACTCTACATATTCTGCTATCTAACTCAAGCTTGACTAGCTGTTTCTTGACTTTAGGTGCAATTATCTCAGTCTAGTCCTTGGCAATCTCAACTCTCTTGGTTATAATAGACATAAACTTATAGAAGATAGTCTCAAGATGACTATGATGGGTTTACATCCGAACCTCTCAATCTTCTCATTAAAGCTTTTAACAAAGTTTGTTATATTGTCTAAGACTATCATGTCTTAGTCAAACTTATACCCGAGCCAATGCTCAATAGGCTCTTCTGTCAACCAACCGTAAGCATTCGTATTCTCCTTAAGTATCCTCTCCATTGCTCCTCTATGCATGTAATGATTATATGCATTTGCAGTTGTGAAGAATAGACTGTGGAGTTTGGCACCTGACAATTGCAAATATGCAATTATTCTGAGCAATAAGAGACTATCAAGTAATAATAAATCAAATAATTTGAAATAGAATAAGCACTTGGATAATCCCTTGCAAAGTTTCCATAGTAATGTACTCCGATCCACATAGTCTCCTACCACAGTCAGGGAGTATCTCAGACATTGCTTTGATTAACCCATGTGTTTGGTAAATAACGATTAAAATATATAAAGATAAAGTTGTCATGAAAAAAAAGGAAAAAAAATAGTTAGCAGATAGTAAGTAACTCACCATGTGTCTGTTAGAAAAAAAAGCGAAGTTGGACATGTCTACATTCTCAAAATATATTTTCAAAGCCCTCAAAAAGTAAAGCCAATTGGACTTGTCCTCCTACTGGACAACTGAATATGCTATGAGAAAATATTCATTATTTCCATCCAACTCTAAAGCTACCAATAGAATAACTTTAAAAGGGTCTTTTAAGAAGCATCCGTCCACCCTAATAAAGGGTCTACAACCACTCAGGAAAAACAGTCATTATGGTCATAAATGAAATAAAAATCTTTTTAAAATAGGTGCAACTTTAGCAAACTGAGTAATTCATGAACAAACTGGCTCTGGATCCTTTAACTTAATTTCCTCAATTTACTTTGACAGCCTTGAGTATGACTCCTCATGACTACCATCAAACCAGTATTGCAACAACTCCTTGGCTTTCCTTAATGTGTGATCCTTTGTCTCTAACCCTTCTCTTTCTATTATCTTCCCATATATAGAACATGGAGTGATATTCGGATCTACCTTATAATCTGCAACAAGATATTCTACTATCTGGGAATATGAGGCAACAATGTTGAAGATTTCTCTTGGACATTTGTAGCAGCCTCTAATGCTTTTGACCTGTCATGTGATTACATCTCCCAGCCTAGTAGCTTAAATTCTCCAGGCACACCTATCATTCTTACACCTTATAATATGTCTAAATCTATCATTCTTGACCCTTTTTAGACAAATTCGCTGTTGAATGGCATACTCTTTAATTGCATAACTCCGCTTGTCCTTGTCCACAAACATGTCCCAAAGTGATAGTGAGATTTTTCCATCTTTATTTTTTGCCCATATCCCTTCTACTTGGCATTTTTAGCTGAAAATGTTCTTGATAATACTGTCATTATCACCCATAGTAAAGGCATTAACTTGCAGAAATGGTATATTTTTATCCACATTTACTAGAATTAAATCTTTATATTCTGCATCATGGTCACCATCTCCTTGCCTTTTATCTTTCAAAGATGTATAACTAGCATCTCCATCTTCACTTTAAATAGAGTTCCCATCATAGTTAATTAAAATCCTCATCATCATGATGAGTAGACCCTTTATCGTTGGCAACCTTATCAGAGTCATCATCATCATCATCATCAACCTCGTATTCTAATATTGCTGCAAGTTGACTTAATGTCCCCAAATCATATGCCTCTAATCCAGCAATCACACATGCAGAAGACAATAAATTACCTTGGTGACTCTTTCTTTTTCATTCCCCTGTCTGTGTTCCCTTAGGGTTCAATTCAGAAGCATGACTCCTAGTGAGGCTGGTATTTGGAGTTGGAGGCCAGCTAGTGGAAGCAGAAGTTTGGGAGGTGAGCATAGGAGATTTGAGAGAGAGAAGTTGGAGTTGGAATTGTGATTCTAGGACATTTCCTGGTTGGAGGTGAATTTGGAGATGTGAGCCAAGGACATTTGCTGGTAGAGGGAGAAGCTGAAGCTATGAATTGAGGAGATTTACTACTTGGAGGTTAATTTGGACCTGTAGCTAAAGGAGAACTGCTAGTGGAGGGAGAACTATGAGCTATCGATCTAAGTATAGATGACAGTGAGATGGGGAATCCCCATCCCTACTGGGGCCTCGGCCCGCATTTGGAAAAAATCTCCGTCCCTAATGGGGATGGGGGGATGGGGATGGGGACGGGGACAGGAATAGAGACTCAATCCCCTAGTAAGGACGGGGGCGAAGATAGGAGAAAATTTTATCCCGTCCCCATACCTGCTTCCTTGTCCCCATCCCCATCCCGCTTCGTTGTCCCAGTTGGGGAAAAAAACCATCGTCGCCCATGTTTATAATTAAAATTACATATGAACCCTTTATATGTGAATATAAAATTAAGTTATATAAGTAAATTTAGTTGAAAAAACCCTAACTACAAATACAAAAAGCATCTCTTTCCTTCTACTAGTTAGTCACCCGAGCATTTTACTCTCTCTTTCTCTCTACTTCACCTAATCCTTGTGGCCTGCTAGCCCTGCTCCATGCTCCATCTCTTAATCTCCCTCCCTGATGACCTAGAGTTAAGTGTTAATTGCTAAAATCCAAAAGGCCGCAACTCCCTCAATCATATATGGACATCTGTGTCTTGACCCTTGATATGCATATGTAAACCTTTAATTTTTTTTTATTATTTATGTTTATTCCTTAGCCTGTTTTTGAAATTGTTGGTATATGCTTTAATTTGATAACTTGTTTAAGATTCAATTGATTGATTAGCTTTGAACACTAGTAGGATTCCATGGATTAATTTTGTGATATAACTATCACAAAGAATGGGAAAAATGATGAATAAAAATCTCCATTGGGTCCCCGTCGAGGATTGGATCCCTACTAGGGACGGGTACAAGGAGAATTCTACGCAACTTGGAATGGGGCAGGGATCTGGGCGGTGACAGGGAATATGCCCTCCGCCCCGTTGCCATCCCTTAGTCTAAGGGATTTCCTTATTGGGGAAGTGTGACATAGAAATGTCAATATACTTGATCTTCTAATAGGAACTTTTCCTATTTGCATGGCCTGTGAGCTTGAATTTGTAGATAGACTCATAACGACTTATTAGCTTGACTAACGGTAAGTTGGCTCAAATTCTACATATCTATAAAAGTACAAATGTAATCAATAATTTCTTCCACAGTATTGGGTTCATTCAGTTTGAGGGCAACTCATGGATTGTATAATAGTAAAAGGAAAGAGTTTTGCCTCTTGTGTGATGTGCATTGGAATCTTACCCATCTCCTTACCCCAAATTCTAATAACATCCAACCAAGTGTTATCATGATCTAGTTTGCACCTACTCCTTGAATTAGGTATTGAGTACCATAAATCTATGTACTTAGGAACTTCCGCCTCACATTTTTCATATAAGACCTTGCAGTCTCTATACAAGTCAAGAATGCTATACTGATTCAATACACATCCCATTTCTACACCTTAAGATTTTTATAATGCAAATCCAACGCCCTTGAAGAACCATCAACAACCACCTACATATGCAAGATTCTACAACTCCCAACAAATACAACAACCTAACAGGCAACAAGCAAATGCAACCCTAACCCTAACCACCATTATGCAGTGGGTTAAATAAAAATTACAAGTTTATTTTGGTATGAATTATCAATACCAATTACACAACTTATATTACCAAATTCACAACAAACCTGTAAGCAATTACAGTTGAAATTAAATAATTTACACGTACAGTTCATGCAAAATAGTATGACATGCCTAACCCTGATCACACTGGCATTGCAGGGTTCAATGGTTGTGGGTGTAGGGTTCAAAAATCAAGTGATGGACCAAGTTAGAGAGAAAGAGAAGGGGAATTATTCATTGTGGGTTGGAAACTTTCGAGAGGAGAGACAAAGAAGTGGAAGAATATCTCAAAAGTTAATTTATATTTTGGTAGAGGTGGCATTGCAGACTTTTAATAAATTTTGCATTACTTACTCAATTTTCAACTGGGCTTTTTGTCTTTTCACACTTTTGACTAAACTTTATTTTAAATTGTCACTATTAGATAAATATATACTTTCTTTGTTACGCCTATTTGTTAATTTTTTAAAAAATAATGGTCCTCTATATTGTTGCATCAAATTTAGATGGACCCATACGTAAATTTGTCTCGAAATCTTCATAAATTCAAATCCTAATTCCTCAAGACCCCATTTGTATCACTCGGGAAAATTTTTAGTCATTCAGCAATAAGTATAGACTTAAATTTCACTAAAATTCATAAACAACTCGGCCCAAAACAACCTAATTTTAAAGTTCACCAATTTAAACATGATTGCATCATATATATCACAACTTTTCTTTTCAACTAAACATGAGCAACTTAGTTTTGATCAATGATTATTGGATAATTATGAGTGTTTATCGAATAATGATGAGTGCTAACGACTACTAATCACTGACAAAATTATAATTAGAAAAGATGACTAAGTGTTGATTAAGTGTTAAGTTTTGATAGTAAGTATTTATGACAACTTGAAAAAAATAGACCCTTAGTCATACCAAGGACCAAGCTTGAATTGAATTATGCCTCTTTTTTAAATACCGAGGAGGCAAAAAGTCAAATATATCATTTTCTTTGGGGCGGATACAAAAAAGACACAAAAATTTCCATATTATAACTTATAAGTACTATCATCAGCAAAATCAACGTTGTTCACAATCGAATTTCTACCTACAATTGCTAAACACTATTAATGGAGCCAAACTGGTAACCATAGCTCGGTTCATGAGCTGAATTGAATTTTTAAAGACAATGGTTGCTGCTTGCCGTCATTCCTCAAATCTTGTGAAAGTGAAATCGACTTTGGCTGGTTGTTTGTTACAATGGTAAATAATAAATTGTGATGCCCCAAAGTTCCTTGATTCCATTTCGAGGTGATTTGATCCCCCAAAAAAAAATAAAATTGGGGGGTTGGGGGGGTGGGGGGGGGGGGGTTCGACAGATGTTGATACAATCAGAATTTGCAGAAATGATATGCCAAAAAAATTCTTCAACAAGCGATGGCATGTCAACCAAAATCTAATATGAACGAGATCATACCAAATCTTCAATGATTCGGCAAAAAAAGACTTCCTATGGACTATGGACACCTCCACAGATGCCTACTCTAGTACAGGGAGGGGGGAACCAAAAAAACCCCCAAAACGACCTAGTAACGCAATGCTCTCAATGTTTTCCATCTATCTGGGTGCATATCGATCCACTACGAAGTTAGTTGGACTCTGGGTTCACCTTTAAGTACTTGTGCTGGGGTATCCGACACCTTCACCTATGCATGACATCTATCACTTTTTAGATAAACATGAGGGCAAACTTATAAGAAAGTGGCACGTCCAATACCTCGAGACATATACTCGTGCCATGACAAATTGAGCCCGGGTAAAATAACGGGGCATTTGCTCATAGAGAACCCACTCAGGAGTCCTTGCAGCCAACTTTAAACTTGGCTATGAAAAACCCAATTGTATCAGATGAAGAAGGATCAAACCTTTGAACAAGGTCTTCCTCTCCCGGTTTCAACCACCTCTCCATATAACCATCAGAAAACTCGTAGTGACCAACAAGGCCTGGTCCTCCGATTCTTGGATGCTGTTGTGCCAAGGACAGAAACTTGTACGTATCAAGAGCATAACGAACTATGGCTTCATTTTCACCCGGGTTTATAGTACAGGTTGAATACACAATCACCCCTCCAGGGCGAACTAGCTGCACCGCCTGATCAAACATTCTTCTCTGGTACTTGCCATGGTTTCTCAAAGATTCTAGGGTCTCTTCTCCAGCAAACAATCGAGGCCTCAATCCAAGAGCAGAACAAGGAGCATCAAGAAGGACTCGGTCAAAACTATTAGGAGGAAAACCTTTCGATTTCTCAACTCTAAAGCCACAGTAGTTATTCTTTCCAGGGCCATTTTTCTTTCTCTGTTTACCCTGCTTGCTGGGAGGTGTATTACCATTTTCAGTTACACAGGTTTCCCCAGGTTGGGCAGAAATCTCTGAAGCAACTTCACCAGCAGCATTCAAATCAGTTACGTCAGGTACAACTTTTCTAGCAACAGATTTCAAAGCATCTAGTTTGTATGTAACAATGCATTTCAAACCCATTTCGGCAGCCAAATTCTGTACGTCGATTACCTTATTGTGAGACCTATCAGCTGCAACCACCTCTCCTTGATCCCTCATAAGCATCGCAATGGCAGTTGTCTTACCTCCCGGCGCTGCACACATGTCGAATATCCGTTCACCCTCTTGAGGGTCTAAGGCATGGGCAGCAATAATGCTCGGCAAGTTCTGGAGAAATATCTCACCCTCAAGCACATTGTTGAAAGAAGGAAGGTCATATACTCTATTAGTCATACAAATGGCAACACCTTCCAATGCTCGGAAGATGCCAGCCCTAGACATCATTGTAGTTCCTTGCCCAATATACAGGCCTTTCCGCTGAATATAATGAGGGTCTGTTTCCAAGCCTTGAAGCACAGTCCCACGAGTTATCCCGGTGCCCCACTTACCATCTTGTTCACGTTGCTCCAGAGCAACAGAAACAGCAACCGTATCACCTTTTTCAACATGAGAACTACAAGCCAGAACACCAGGAACATATATTTGAGCACCACGAAGAACAGCCTCAGCACATTTACGGCTCACAATAACCTCCTTTATAGGCTGGCCAGGGGAATGACCATATGCAACTCCATGAGGCCCCGAGCCTCGAACATAGACAACATAGTCCAGACCCGGTATTGGGCACTTGTGTATGAAATCTCTGTTTATCCCTCCACCATTGGGGTTGTCCTTAAGGATTTGTACATTGTCATATTCCTTTTCAATTTCATTCCTTGCACCATTTTCAACTTTCCCATATCGCATTTCGAGCAGCTTCTGAATAACAGCATCAGGTGTTGTGCTGAGGATATTTACACGAAGACAAGAGTAGCAAGAAGGGCAGGTAAGTGCTTTGGAGATCCGAGCAAAATGGTCGGCACCATATGCCTTGATGAAGTATTCTTCAACCTGAGGGTTCCATTGAAGATATGGGTCGTAGCAATAGCGCTCTGAAGAATCCATTAAAGGAAAAGACTCTTTGTTTAGAGTGGAGCAGCCGGTGTGCAGCAATCTACAAAGCCTGTCGAGTAAAACAACAATCTTTTTAAGGGCTCCTGGGCAAGCAAAAGCATATCATAGGTGATGAGATATAAATATAATTCAACAAAACAAACATCAGAAGTTCAGACCATCACAATCAAAATCCATTGGCCATTGATCCGGGAAATCAAGGGAGAAAAAAAAGTAATGACAACCACAACAACAACTCAAATGTAACTGGATTGGAATAAGATGAGAGGCAGAGAGAGAGAGAGAGAGAGTGACTTACAAAGTGGCAGACAGCTGCCGCTTGCCGCCCTGGGCCACAAGATGAGCCAGAACCTCCACTGCCGATGGACACACAAACAGAGCTGGTCTGTGCGTTGGTGGATTTAGGGTTTCAAGTTCGAAACCACCATAAATGCAAAGCAACAACAATTTACCAAACTTATAGCATTAATTTGTATTTCCTACAGTCAACAATATGAGGGGATGTAGCTCAGATGGTAGAGCGCTCGCTTAGCATGCGAGAGGTACGGGGATCGATACCCCGCATCTCCAAACTTTTGTTTTTGGTTTTTAACCCTTCCCCGTCGACGTTCTTCCGCCTTCAATACTCTAAACAGGCCCACCTGGGAGGTGGCATCATATTATAGCCACTGGGACACCAATTATAAAAATGGCTCGTCGTTTGGCCCATTGAAGGTTCAAGCGACCCCGTGGGGTAAACGCTGTTCAAGTTGGGCTCCTTTCCATGTTTGGGTCCCTATTTTTCTGTCCAATTAATTTTTCAAATTGAATTTTCGGTTCAGATCGAATCCTGAACACCTAATTATTCAGCCAAACAAAAAAAAGATCTTAAAAACCGAGGTGGGGTTGAATTTACAACGAACAGTTTGTTGTGGACAGTGAACTTTAACTAGAACAAATTGGTCAGATTATTAACATTGAACAAGAAAGGAATGCCTTTACTTTCCAAACTTATTAGGGCCTCTTCTTTTATGTGGGAAATAGAGGTTGTGAAATGCTTGAAGTTAGTTGAAATGGATATTTTTTTGTTAAAGTGATTTCAAGTGGTTTGAAATGAGTATATTTTTTATATGATGGGTAGAAGTTGGATAAAACACTGGGTTGAAGACTTAAAATTAGTATATTTTTATTGAAGTTCGTGAAGTGGGTTGGAGTTTGTTGAAATTGGTAAATTATGATTTACCAACGAAAAAAATAGAAAATTTTCCCCAATTGTCAATGATCATATTATCTCATTTTATATTTATATAATTGCTTTTCTTGGTGTATTTCGACACTATTTTTACTCTATGAGATAAAAATCTTATTTTAAATACTTTCATATATTTTATTTTAGCGAGATTCTTAATAAGTCAATTGTTGCAGTTGACTTGTGTTAGAATAATGGCAACAAGATAAATTTTTCTTTCCCCCCTCTCTCTCTTTCACACTTGTCCCACATGGAACTTTTGGGTGGTAAGTTGAGGGGTTCATATATCTCATTCTCCTTACCCATGTTGAATAACTTGAGACTAGGCTTTATGGGGTTGAGGGCATATGAGGCCAACACACGCGCGCGCTGTCGCCGCTGCCCGCCCGTCCGGGCTGCGGGTTGTGGGTTGTGGGCCTAATCTATCTTTTTGGGAGGAATCTGCTTAAACCTTTTCGTAACAGACTGCGCTAAATCCTCCATGATTCACTCCCAACCGTTACAGACTTCCTGATTTTTTCTCTCCTCTCTTCCTCTTCTTCTCTACATTCTGGGTTTTTCGTGTACTGCATACTCCAAACTCTTGCCCGCGAAGTGCACGCGTACAAGAGTGTGCTGAGTTAACCTTGGGGAGCAACCGGCAGAATCGATTTGCACCGTAGTCGAGCCGTAATTGCTTTCAAGGCAGTGGTTCATCCACGACTCAGATTATTCTATTCGTCTTCCAGCCATTGTTCCTTTTATTTTACTAACAAGTTGAAAGCAATTAATTACAATGGCTGCGTCATTTCCGAAAAATCTCCCTGACCTCTACAAAATCGAGCCCCTCGATGGAACTAACTACAAACGTTGGTCCCAGAAATTACTCTTATGCTTTGAACAACTCGAGATTGATTATGTTCTATTCTCAGAACATCTTGACGAAGATAATACATCTCAGTTTGCAAATACTGAGATCTCCACTCCGACTACCCCAAAGACGCCTGTCATCCCATTAGATGAGACTGCTAAAAAGAAGCTGGAAAAGGACAACAAACTGGCTCGAAGCTATTTGCTGAACAACATGTCGAACCCTCTATTTGATTTATTTGTCAACTCCAAATCTGCAAAAATCATATGGACCAAACTGGAGGCGAAGTATGGTTCAGACGATGCTGGAAAAAGGAAATACGTCGTTGGCAAATGGCTGCAGTTCCAAATCACAGATGACAAACCGATTATGGAACAAGTTCATGCGTAGGAGAACCTGTGTGCTGAGGTGCTGAACGAAGGCATGAAGATGTGCGACATCTTACAGGCAAATGTATTGATCGAGAAATTTCCCCCTTCTTGGAGCGACTACAGAAATCATCTGAAGCACAAAAAGAAGGACCTAACACTGCAAGAACTGATCAGCCACATGAGGACTGAAGAGGCGAATCGGTTAAAAGATAAGATGTCTTCCCTGTCCCTGAATTCATCTAAAGCTAATCTTGTTGAATCTGCTGTGCCTTTAAATAGAGACAGGTTCAAAGGGAAAAATAAGAGGGATCAGAAGCAATCAAAACCCCAAAGTCAGCTGAAAAGAACAAACAGCAAGATCCAGAAGCAGAAGGTTGTTTGTTATGTTTGTGGCAAACCAGGCCACAAGGCATATCAGTGCAACTTTCGCAAAGGAGGACCCAGTCATACAAACCAGAAGCCTACTGGACAGATTGCTGCACAAGCAAATCTAACCGAAGACACGGAGATCTTCTGTGCAGTAACACTGGAGGTCAACCTGGTGTCAAATTCCACGGAGTGGATTCTGGATACTGGAGCAACAAGACATTTCTGCGCCAATAAGGATCTGATGCATGACTTCGAAGATACTCCTGATGGCGAACATGTCTACATGGGCAATGCTGCCACCGTTGGAGTCATGGGTAAAGGGAAAGTACTCCTTAAATTTACTTCTGGAAAATCTCTATGCTTGAACAATGTGCTGTATGTGCCTTCCCTTCGTAGAAACTTAGTTTCTAGTAGTCTTCTTGATATTGCTGGTTTTGAGGTGAACCAGAAAGCTGGGAAAATTGTTATTCTTCGCAATGGGGTTTTTGTTGGGAAGGGATACCGTAGTGGGGGGCTCTTTGTTCTGAATGTTGTTTTTGATGCTGCTAATGGAAATGCTTCTTCTTCTGCCTATATAGCTGAGTCTGTGGATCTGTGGCATGGTAGACTTGGTCATGTTAACTATGCTTCGATAAATAAGCTAAAGAAATTGAGGTCAATTCCTAACATCACCACAGAAAAATGTCAAAGATGTGACATTTGTGTTGAAGCAAAATTTTCCAAAAAAACCATTCAAGTCCATAACAACTAAAAGGACTGAGTTGCTTGAACTTGTGTATTCAGACTTAGCAGACTTTAAGAACACAGTCAGTAAGGGTGAAAAGAAATGGTATATTACCTTTGTAGATGACTGCTCTAGATATACCAAAGTTTACCTCCTCAAGTCTAAAAATGAGGTTGAGGAAATGTTTCTGAAATACAAGGCTGAAGTGGAAAATCAACTAGACCGAAAAATAAAGAGACTTAGGTCTGACAGAGGTGGGGAATATGATACCAACTCTCTAGCTAATTTTTGTGAGAAAAATGACATTATACATGAGACTAGTGCCCCTTATACCCCCTCAACAAAATGGTATAGCTGAACGGAAAAATCGTACCCTTAAAGAAATGATGAATGCTATGCTTATTAGCTCTGGATTGCCTGATAATATGTGGGGAGAAGCTGTACTAACTGCTTGCTTTATCCTCAATAGAGTTCCTCACAAAAAGCTAGATCAGACCCCATACGAACTGTGGAAAGGGTATGCTCCTAATCTGAATTATTTGAAAGTGTGGGGGTGTCTGGCGAAGGTTGCCTTACCTAGTCATAAACGTACCAACGTAGGCCCTAAGACCTTTGATGCTGTTTTTATTGGCTATGCTCAAAACAGTGCTGCTTATAGATTCCTGTCATTGAGTGACCATTCTATTTCTGAATATAGAGATGCAGAATTTTTTGACCATGTTTTTCCTTTGAAAAAGAAAGCGCCTAATGTGGTACCTGATGTTATGCCTGAAAATGTGAACATGCCTACTTCTAGCCTCGATGCTAGAATCGTTATGACTAAACCTAGAAGGAGCAAGAGACTCAGAACTGAAACAAATTTTGGACCCGACTTTGTCACTGCATTCCTAGTAGAAACCTTTGATAACTTGGACATAGATGCCATAACTGAAGAATTGGTGTCCATTTTCCTGATTGAGGAAGATCTCAAAACCTATCAAGAGGCTGTAAAGTCCATAGATGCTGCATTCTGGAGAGAAGCTATTAAAAGTGAAATAGATTCTCTCGAGTCAAACAAAACATGAGAATTGACTGACCTACCTAAGGGTTGTAGACCTATTAGCAGTAAGTGGATCTTCAAAAAGAAGTTGAGGTCTGATGGGTCAATTGACAAATATAAGGTCAGATTGGTTATCAGGGGCTTTGACCAGAAAAAGGGCATAGACTATTTTGACACCTACTCACCTGTAACCAAGATAGCCACCATTAGATCTCTAATTGCCTTAGCTGCAATTTTTGATCTTGTTGTACATCAAATGGATGTCAAAACAGCGTTTCTTAATGGTGACTTAGAGGAAGAAATTTACATGACCCAACCTGAGGGTTGTGAGGTACCTGGTCAGGAGGACAAAGTGTGTAGATTGAAAAAGTCTTTTTATGGTCTAAAGCAGGCTCCCAAACAATGGTATGAAAAGTTTGATAGCTCTTTAGTGCAAAATGACTTTGTTGTGAATTTGTCTGATTCATGTGTCTACTCAAAATTGATTGGATCAGAATGTGTACTTATATGTCTCTATGTTGACGATATGCTAATTTTTGGCACGAATCTGCACGTTGTTAAGGAGACTAAGAAGCTACTGTCTTCTCTTTTTGAAATGAAAGACATGGGAGAAGCAGATGTGGTCTTAGGAGTTAAGATTCGAAAAACCAACACTGGCTTTTCACTATGTCAGTCACATTACATTGAAAAGGTATTAAAGAAATTTGACTGTTTTGATGTAACACCCGTGAGGACTCCTTATGATCCTAGCATACATCTGAAAAAGAACAAAGGACCTAGTGTGTCTCAAACTGAGTATGCCAAAATCATAGGAAGTGTAATGTTTCTCATGAACTTTACTCGTCCTGACATTGCCTATGCCGTCAGTAGGTTAAGTCGCTATACACATAACCCTAGTCAAGAACACTGGGATGCACTTCTTCGTTTGCTTAAGTATCTTAGAGGTACTATTGATTGGTGTTTGCACTTTAACAAATTTCCTGCTGTATTGGAAGGATATTGTGATGCAAACTGGGTTTCTGATAACGATGAAGTTAGTTCTACTAGCGGTTATGTATTTACTCTAGGTGGAGGGGCTATTTCGTGGAAGTCTGCCAAACAGACGTGTATAGCCCGCTCCACCATGGAATCTGAATTCATTGCTCTTGAGTTGGCAGGTCAGGAAGCAGAATGGCTTAAAGGTCTATTAGCAGACGTGCCACTCTGGGGAAAACAGGAAACATCTATTTCCCTACATTGTGACTCGCAAGCAGCAATAGGAGTGGCGCACAATAGTGTCTATAATGGAAAGAGGAGACACATCCGTATTAGACACAGTGCGGTAAAACAATTGCTGAAACATGGTGTCATATCCCTACAATATGTGAGATCCGAGAAAAATCTGGCGGATCCTCTTACTAAAGGGTTGACAAGGCGAGTGGTGCTGGAAACGTCGAGGGGGATGGGACTTAAGCCTATCACTTGAAGGGGTATGGTGGATACCCACTAGTGGTCAAACGAAACCATACTAATCTTCAAGGTGCACTACATTCCTATCCCTATGGCGTGTGGTAGTGCTTAGAGGATGAGCTTACGCTCTTAATGAATTCATACCCATTGTGGGGGTGCTAGTGAGAAGCACTTGATGAATTCACCGATTGATGACTGCAAGGTTGAGCTATATTATGCTCTTAATAAACCCATAGCCATAATTATGGTGGTCTACGCTGAGGTAGACTTGATGGGATTACCTACGTAAGTGTGAAGGTTTGGCCGCCTTCTATGAGAGATCTAGGCTGTCTCTGTAGAGCACTTATGAGACCCAAGGTGTGCGGATGGCCATAAAACACCAGTGTGTCTATCGCGGAGTATGCAGTATCTTAAGGGTTGATATGTGTTGTGAGGGTCTCAATCAAAGTCTTTCTAGTTCAAGACTCAGTTCACTAGTCAGACTATTGGCTGTTGCCTCACACCACTAATGTGTCAATTCAAATCGAAAGATATTAACGCTTAAGTATCTGACCCACTTTTGCCCAGAATGCCTTTCTTAAATCAGCATGCTGTAAGGCTTGTCGCGGTGCCTTCAAATTAAATAACCTAAATACCCTTGTAATTAAATATTAAGAACTATAGATAGGGCAAGTAGGGTCGATCCCACGAGGAAATAGAATTAAGTTACAAAGCAATTAATTCTCATAAAAATAAACACAAATTACTAACTACGAAGATGTAGTTCTATAACTCAGATGACTCATAAAAAAAACGACTTGGGGGGGTATAATTGGATAAAAATATTTAAATATCTGATAACAATTTAATCAAATTATTTGACACCAAAAATTATAAACTAAGAATAAAATTTAAGCAGAATAGAAGAAAACAATATCACTTGATTCAAAAATTGCTTAACCTTAATATATATTTTACCATGTTCCGTTATTTAATCATCGATACACATATTATATTTACTGAATAGTTAGACTGTAGGTTAAGAACGTCTGTAACCCCTATTTTTCATTACTGTTCAATACACCCTAGAACGTCTAAGGATGAATTCTTTTAAGTCAACTAACTTATTGCTCTACAGCATAATAAATTCAAGACTTAAAGCATTAGGCTTTAGGAAAACCTCGACTAACCTAAACCATTAAATCCTCAACAGCAGACTCATGTAATTTAGACCCAAGTTGACCCTTTTAACCCTACTGGTCAAAAGTTGTTACCAGTTAACATTATTAAATGTTAGAATTATTTAGGTGGCCAAACAAAAAATAATCCAACATTCAACATTAAACAAATATTTCCAATCAGCTTAGATTAATCACATAAATATAATATGAAATTTAGGCACATAAATCTTATCTCAAACAAATAACTTCACATGGTAAAATAAAATATTAGGTCAAGCAAATCTTAAATTAGCCTAGCATGATGACGCTAGAACAATTGTCTTTAATAAATAACATCAAAATGATAAAAGGTAAAATAATAATAATAATAATAATAATAATAATAATAATAATAATAATAA
>JACYFF010031957.1:113024952-113067142 GCA_017589665.1 Selenicereus undatus | reverse complement strand
ATAATAATAATAATAATAATAATAATAATAATAATAATAATAATAATCAAGTTGAAATCTGCTAACTCAACAATTCATGAGGAACAAAAAGGAAAAAAAAATTTAAATAAATAAAACAAAACAGAGCAAGTCGGCAGACCACAAACAGGGATTACGATGGATGATGATGTTGATGATCAGTTATGACGAAGAAGATGGTCGTGAGGCTGAGAAGAGGAGCTGATGGTGATTAACGATGATGAAGGTGCTGGGCGTTGATGGAGGATGATGATGTTCAGTGGTGAGGGAGATGGGTAAGCAGAGAAGGCTGCGTGGCTGATCGTGTGATCGAGGAAGATGATGATGATTGATGGTTGATGATGGTGATGAGAATGAAGGTATGGGTTGCGTGGGTAATATTCAAGGTTGCCGTGTGGTGAGAAGAAGGAAGGGAAGAAGCTGTTGCGTGGGATGTTGAGGATAGGGAAGAAGCTGCTGCGTGATTGTGGTGCTGGTGATTGAGGCGTGTGAGATGATGATGAGCTGTGTGGAAGGTGAAGGTGAGCCGTGGGTTGTTTCTAGTGAGAAGGAGGAAGATGGTGATGGTGTTGATGTTTGAGGGTTGAGGGAGATGGGGCGAAGTTGCTGCTGCGTGGGAGGAGATGGTGAAGAAGGTGATTCTGGTGCTGCGTGGGGATGGATTTTTATTAAGGTGGGTTAGGTTTTTTTGTTTAGGGTTTCTTCTTCCTTCTTCCTTAGAGTTCTTCTTCTTCAAGACTTTTAGCTCTTCTATAATTCTTGAACCCTAGCCCAATATAATAATTATGAAAATAATATTATTTTCACAATTATTTTGTTGGACCGTCTTGTAGCCAAGTGTATAAAATTGAGCTTCTACGTCCTTTCTCCTCCTCTTTATTAACTTAACACTAGTCCTGAAAAATATATAAAACAAATCAAATTAAACGAAATAATATATATAATACACTAAAAATAATTATAAAAACAATGTATGATTTTTGACTTAACACTTGCCTTGTATGCCATTAGTGGGGGACTGTTAGAATAATGGCAACAAGATAAATTTTTCTTTCCCCCCTCTCTCTCTTTCACACTTGTCCCACATGGAACTTTTGGGTGGTAAGTTGAGGGGTTCATATATCTCATTCTCCTTGCCCATGTTGAATAACTTGAGACTAGGCTTTATGGGGTTGAGGGCATATGAGGCCAACACACGCGCGCGCCGCCGCCGCCGCCCGCCCGTCCGGTCCGGGCTGTGCGGGTTGTGGGTTGTGGGCCTAATCTATCTTTTTGGGAGGAATATGCTTAAACCTTTTCGTAACAGACTGTGCTAAATCCTCCATGATTCACTCCCAACCGTTACAGACTTCCTGATTTTTTCTCTCCTCTCTTCCTCTTCTTCTCTACATTCTGGGTTTTTCGTGTGCTGCATACTCCAAACTCTTGCCCGCGAAGTGCACGCGTACAAGAGTGTGCTGAGTTAACCTTGGGGAGCAACCGGCAGAATCGATTTGCACCGTAGTCGAGCCGTAATTGCTTTCAAGGCAGTGGTTCATCCACGACTCAGATTATTCTATTCGTCTTCCAGCCATTGTTCCTTTTATTTTACTAACAACTTGTAGTTGTATATTTAAATGGTTAGCCAATTAAGGTCATGTTCTTTTCGTGGGTCATTTTGAATTTACCAATTTCAACCCACTTCAACCTAGTTTAACGCACTTCAACCAACTTCAATCCACCTGGAAAAAAAAATACTAACCTCAACTTACTTCAACTTACTTCAACCCACTTCAACCAATTTCAACCTACCCCTTCATAATTACATTATCATTATTTTAACAAACTTCAACCCACTTCAACCTAATTCAACAAACCTCAACCCACTTCAACTTTTTACCTACCCCAATTTGCCCATAAAAAGAACAGGCCCTAAGTAGATGTAAGAATTTCGAACATTGATTCAAGACAGGACAACAACACTAAGCCAAATGATGAGTGTCACAATAGCTGATAAATTATCATAACCCGATGTCTAATTAAAGATGGCAACTATGGGATGGGTACTATCATATATGTGAAATTGCACTCTGTAGCACAATTGCACAGCTAATCATAGCTTTAATTATGTTTTTTTCTAAAAAGATGGCATTATATATACAACTAATTTCAAATAAATTCCAAAGCATGATATAGTTACTGTATGGTCCTTCCTCCCCCCTCTCTCTCGCTCCCCAAACGGTAAATCACTGTGCTCAAAAAGCAGAACGGTCACTGACGGTGAGTCAGGCGAGTTCAGGCACTGGCAACAAGTCCCTCTATCTCGGCGGTGAGTCTTCCCTTGCTCGGTGGTGGCCCTCCTTCTCCCAAAGTCCTCCCCTGCTCTACACCTCGGTTAAATCGCACGTGTACCGGCGGTGAGTGCTCTTCTTTACCGGCGGTGAGTGTTGATGATTTTGAGGGGGCCGGAAATTCTTGCAATTTGTGAACGAGGATTCAAAATCAAGCGTAATTACATGAAATTGAATGCTGAAAACAAACCTAGAATCAAAACCCTAATCTGAAAATCAAATACGAAATTGAAATGAAAAGCCAAATTAAACAAAACCTAAACGAAATTAAACCTAATCTAACCCTAAACTAGCCTAAATCGCTAACCTAAATTACCTAAAATTTACCTAAGCTACGCTAACATTCTGAATGGCGTCTTCTCAACCTCTTTATACTTGAAACCCTCGAACTCTTGACCCTTCGATTTGCTGGTGGTGGATGTGGTCGGTTAAGATGAGGCCAGCGAAGGTGGGTGTGGTGGTGTTGGATGCGTGATACTCGGTGGTGGGATGGTGGATGGAAGGACAGCTAAGGGGTGGTACGTGGATGGTGGTTGTGCAGCCAGCGAAGGTGGTTTGCTGGTGGTTGTCAGAGATGGTGGGATGAGTTGGAGGTGAAAACCGTGGGCAGGTGGTAGTTTTGGTTTCTGAGTTAATGGAAAACAGTGGGCTGGTGGAGAACGGGGTAAACGGATGGGGGTTCTGGGTTGGAGTGGAGGTGAACAGGGTTAAGGGGAGAACGAAGCAACGAAATCGAGGGTTTGGGGTTCGGTTTCTGGGTTGAAGAAGAAGGGAAGCAGAGGAAGGGGTTCTGGGTTCTCTGGGGTTGGGAGATCGCGGAGAGAGAAGGCGAAGAAGAGAGAGAAAACTGAAGGGGATGGGGTTTTAAGTGAGAACTGGTTCAGCTGAACCTGTCTAGGCGAACCGGCCGGTCCGGTTCAACTGGATCAGTCTGGTTTTTTTATTTTTCTTCCTTCTTTCTTTGGCCGATTTTTTCTGGAGTTTGGCCCGGTTCTTCAACCTCCGACATTTCCTCTATTTTCCTCGCTTTTTCCGCAATTTAAGCCCTTTTTCCGCATTTATTCAAATCTGCAAAATAAAATAATCTCCTATTAAAACCTTAAAAATATTTCTAAAACGAGCATAAAACAGGTGTAAAAGTACCTTAAAAATAGCACATTTTTAGCTCAAATAGTGAGTCCAAGTGTGAGTTCACTGCAAGTTTTCTAGGTTCAATTGCTAGATTGTTTGGGTGCCTTGCTATCCGCCCCTGTTCTGCCCCGTTTGGTTTTCTCTATTTGGTTTCATTTTTTGCTAGATTGTTTTGGTTTCATTTTTTGGTTTCATTTTTGCCTTGATATCCGCCCCTGTTCTGCCTGTTTCTCAATTCTGCCCTGTTTGGTTTCATTTTTTTGGGCTCTGTTCTGCCCAGTTCTGCCGGTAGCTGGTGGCTCTGTGTGAGTGTTATGGTCCAGTCGGGTGATTGCAGGGGGGGTGTGCATTTGGGAGCCGACTTGAGGTCAGACCTGTGATTCAGGGGGGTGGTTTCCTTTGTGCCCTGTTTCTCAATTCTACCCTGCTTGTTTGGCGCTGGTGTTTGGCGTGTGTGCGAGCCAAACTATTTGTTTTCTCAGGGTGACGGGCCGGTGTGTGGTGGGTGCCGAGACTGGCCTGTGTGTCTGTCTTTCCAGCTAGGGTTGGTGACTAAATCAGAGGGGAGTTCTTTCCTGAAGGGGGCGAATTTCCAGGGGGGTGGTAGATTTTGAGCTCAATTGAGTAGTGTGTTTAGGTCCCTTCTGGCTCTGCTTCGAGGGGTGTCATTCCAGGGGGTGTTCTGCACCAGTGGTCCTTGGAGTTTTTACTCGGCCCTGTTCTACTGTTTCGAGTTTTGCTCGACCCCGTCCGCTCTTTCTTTGCTTATCTGTTTTTTTTCCTCTAGTTTATTAAAGTGGGCTCTGGGAGCTTTTTTTGGATTCTGGGAGTAGTTTACTCTGGTTGCTTGTTTACTCTTGGTTGCTTCTTTGTTTACTGTATTTTCTCGTACCACTTGCTTTGTTGCCCCTGTGTTGCCTGGTTTGGCATGCTTCTTGTGAGCCTTTTAGGGTGTTAGCCTCCTTTAGGGTTGCTCTAGAGTTTGTAGTGTGGGTTGGTTTTAGTTTGCAGTGGTCGGTAGCTGGTTGTAGTTCGTTAAAGTGTTTAGTTGGTTTACGTTTGTAGTTTTGTGTTTACGTTTGTTAAAGTGTGTAGCTGGTTATAGTTTTGTGTTTACATTTGTAGGGTTAATAGCTGGTCTGTAGTTGGTTTAAGTCTGCTATAGTTTTTGTTTTAGTTGTAGTGGGCAGTGGCTGGTTGTAGTTTGTTTTAGTTCGTTTAAGTCTGCTTTAGTTTTGTTATAGTTTGTTTTAGTTTGTAGTGCGTCTGTGGCGGGCCATGTAGCTGCTTCAGCCTGTCCTCCGGGGGGTTTTGGGGTTAGGAGAGGGTTAGGGCTGCGGAAGGTACGCCTGACATCCTGGAATATTGGGTCCCTCATGGGTAAGTCGATAGAATTAGTTAAATCTCTGCGTAGGCGTAAGATTAGTATAGCGTGTGTCCAGGAGACGAAGTGGGTTGGGGCGAAAGCTAGAGAGATTGATGGGTACAAGCTTTGGTACTCGAGGTCATCCAAGGCGAAGAATGGCGTTGACATCCTGATTGTGAAGGATTTGGCGGACTAGGTGGTCGAAGTGAGGCGTAGGAGCGACCGGATTATGGCCATTAAGGATTTGGTGGGTTCAATTTGCGTGAACGTGGTGAGCGTGTATACACCCCAGGTAGGCCTGCCGGAGGAGACGAAGAAGCTCTTCTGGGAGGACCTCGATAAGGTCACCAAGGAGGTACCTCAGAGTGAGAAACTATTTATAGGAGGAGACTTTAACGGCCATATCGGCGCAGAGGCATCGGGATATGCTGGGGTCCACGGGGGGTTTGGTTTCAGAGAGCGAAATGCGGGAGGGGCCTCTGTGCTGGACTTTGCGGTGGCCTTTGATTTGGTGGTGGCCAACTCCTTCTTCAAGAAGAAGGAGGCCCACCTAGTGACCTTCAAGAGCAGCTCGTGCAAGACCCAGATTGACTACTGCCTCACAAGGAAGGAAAATCAAGGATCGTGTAAGGACAACAAAGTGATTCCCAGCGAGTTGTTGGGAACTCAACATAGGTTGCTGGTTTTGGATGCAGAGTTCAAGTATCCTAAGTGGTCAAAGAGGAGAGCCGAAGAACCCAGAATTAAGTGGTGGACCCCCACAAAGGAGAAAGCGGGGTTAATAGCAGAAAGAATAGCCGAGGAGAGAGCTTGGAAGGTCGGCTAAGGAAGCCCTAAGTGTTTCCAGGGGAGGCGGAAACAGGATGGAGGGCGCCTGGTGGTGGAACGAAGAGGTAAAGGAGAAAGTCAAGGCAAAAAAAGAAGTTTTCGCGGAGTTCATGAGCAGCAGTTCGGAGGACGAGAGGGAGCGTAAGAAGATGGGATATAAGGCGACAAAGAAGGTAGCCAGAAGGGCGGTGGCAGTAGCAAAGAGTCAGACGTTTGATAGACTGCATCATAGATTGGGGACGAAGGAAGGGGAGAAGGAGGTTTTTAAACTGGCTAGGGCGAGAGAAAGGAAGACTAGGGATTTGGGAGTGGTAAGGTGTATCAAGGATGAAGAGGGTAAGGTGTTGAATGAAGATGATGTTATTAAGGAGAGATGGCAAAAGTTCTTTGCTAAACGCCTCAACGGGGAAGGGGGGGAGACGACTGTAGTAGGGGCGGAGAGTGTAATGATCAGCGTGCGGGCGACATGATAACAAAGGAGGAGATTAGGGAGGCCTCACAGAGTTTTTCAATGTTATTTTTTGAACAGCCAAGATGCCCAGAGAGTAGAGGGCCAGCACAGTCATCCCCCTGTACAAAAATAAAGGGGATATCCAAGATTGTAATAACTTTAGGGGCATCAAGTTGCTTGGTCACACTATGAAGCTGTGGGAGAGGGTGATTGAGAGAAGGCTTCTTAAGGAAGTAGAGATTTCAGAGAACCAATTTGGTTTCATGCTAGGCAGGTTGACCGTTGAGGCGATCTACCTCCTCAGAGGGCTCATGGGCTTGTTCAAGGACAGAAAGGTGGATCTCCATATGGTGTTCATTGATCTGGAGAAGGCGTACGATAGAGTTCCAAGGGAGGTATTATGGAAGTGTTTGGAAGAGAAAAGGGTGTCGCCCGCGTACATTCGTGTAATCAAGGATATGTACGAGGGTGGGCGGACGAGTGTTAGGACTCCGGGAGGGATCTCCAATGACTTTGCGGTTAGTTTGGGCCAGCATCAGGGCTTCGCCTTAAGCCCGCTTCTTTTCACATTAGTTTTGGATGAACTCACTAGAGGAATCCAGGACAAGGTGCCTTGGTGCATGTTGTTTGCAGATGACATCGTTCTTATCGATGTGACCAGGCAGAGGGTGAATGACAGGTTGGAGAGTTGGAGGCATACGCTGGAGGCTATGGGCTTTCGGTTGAGTAGATCAAAAGCAGAATACCTCCACTGTTGTTTCAGCAGAAGGATAGAAGAGGGGGGAGAGATCGTTCTGGATGGGAGGGCAACACCGAAGGTCACTAAATTTAAGTATCTGGGCTCGATCATCCAGCAGAATGGGGACATTGATGAGGATATTAGCCACCGGATTAGAGTGGGCTGGCAAAAGAGGAAGTTTGTGTCAGGGGTGCTGTGTGACAAAAGAGTGCCCATGGGATTGAAAGGCAAAGTCTATCGAATGGTAGTTAGACCAGCTGTTCTCTATGGATCGGAGTGTTGGCCTTTGAAAAAGATGCAGGCCCAAAGGTTGATGGTAGCTGAGATGAGAATGGTCAGGTGGATGTGTGGTTTTACGAGATTGGACAGAATTAGGAATGGAGTCATCAAGGGCTTAGCTAAAGTGGCCCCCATAGAGGAGAAGATGAGGGAATCGAGGCTCAGATGGTTCGGCCACATGAAGAGGAGAAGTGTGGTCGCCCCCCGTGCGTAGGTGTGAGATGATCAACCCTCCTGGTGGTAAGAGAGGGAGGGGTAGACCGAAGAAGAGCCTAGAAGAAGTTGTTAGAGAGGACCTAAGAGTTGTCGGTGTGATGGAGGACATGGCTCAGGATAGGAGGCTGTGGCGGGTCGGGATTAGGGTCTCTGATTGTAGAGGACTGGCTCCGCAGGTGACAGTAGCTTATGCGGTGTGGGGAGGGTAGGGTTTTGGTGTGCTTGTCTGCAGGTCGTGCTTTTCTGAGTTGTGACGGCACCACGCGCCTCTGGTTGGTTGAGGTATGTCTCCGCTCCCTCTTTATTTGCTATCCGGTACCTTTTCTCTTCCTCTTTCTCTTACTCTGTAAATGGTTTTGCAATTGTTCTCTCTATAAACCTTTTTCACAAAACTGTTTTTGGTGGGTCTTATGGAATCAACTTCTCTATGGGTAGAAATACCGGTAGAGGTAAGATTGCCTACAGCTGGATCTCCCCAGACCCTGTGAAAGCGGGACCCACACTGGGAGTTTGTTGTTGTTGTTGTTGTTGTTGTTGTTGTTGTTGTATGGTCCTTCCTCCCCCCGCATGATAGAACTTGGTGAATATATTTTATATTTCATTAATAGATGTATAGAGCTTTAAACTTTAAGCCCTACTCTTGAACAACTGTCAACTTGCTTTTAGTGTATTTAACTGTTAAAAGCTAATAAATATGATATTACATATGGCAGGAGCAAATACTATTTCTTTAAGTAAGGGAGAAGGGAGCATAGTGTCGGTTGTGTCAACTAACGCCCCTCCCGCCCTCCCCCACGAAAAAGGATGCGTGAAACTATAAAGTAAATTAAAAAAAAAAACAGATTACAAATAATTAGAATCAATTGGGGATAGGCATTAGGAGATGTTCTTTGCCTTTAAACAGTGCAGGTTCGATTCTTGTTGTGCCCAGTTTGATTGCTTTGAATTTTTTTAATTTTATTTTCCCCAGTCTGAGTCGTTTGCTTGTGTCAATGGCCACGGGGTTTGTCATCTGACTCATTTCTCCAAATTTAAGTTTAAAATTCACTAGTTCTAGTTTATTACTTTAATTATATTCAATTTGTTATTTAATTCTTTAATTTTTAGATCGATTCGCTTTTTCAGTTTAATTTACAAGTTTAATTTGTCAATTTTAATTCTAGAGTTGCTTAAATTTTGAGGTTTAATTTAAAATATAAGTCGAAATTTAGAAATATGTCAACAAGATAGCACCTTAATTGACCTCAATAGTTCAATTTGTTGCTTAATTCGTTAAGTTATAGGCTAATTAATTTTTTTAGTTCAATTTATGAGTTTAATTTACCAATTTCAATTCTAAAATTTTTTAATTTGTGCGTTAATTTGAATTTTAGGTTATTAAATTTCAGTTTTATGACTATCGTTAAATATTATGTTGTGTACTATTATTTCTAACCCATCTTCCCTACATTCCTGACTTCGCCATTGTCTTTACGGTATTATTTGTCTCTTATATGTATGAGTTTGTAAATATATTGCAATGACTTCACTTACAATTAGGGGTGGGCAATAAACCGGGCTGGGTTAAGTTAGGGTCGACCCGTTTGCAAAGTGGGTTGGGTCGGTTCATGGCTGACCAGTTAACGATTTGGTCAGGCCAAGCCTTTTATGGAAATAAATGGGTCGGGTCGGCCCAGTAGTGACCCGCTTTTGGTCTATTTTAAAATGCAATAAACTTGCACAAAAAACTGTGTATAATAATTATTGTTTTGTATAAAGCGTTGGTAATAAATTTAACTAATTATAGCATGTAAATTAAAGTGACAAGTAAGTTGAAAAAGTAAGAGTCACTAAATGGGCCATAATAGGCCGATTCGATTCAACCCATTAATATGATTTAATAGGCTGCCCGTTATTGACTTGATATGTATTTACTTGACCCTTTATCACCCTATTTTAAATGACTCAATCCACTTAATCTAATAAGTGCCTGACCCGTTGCTTACCCCTACTTACAATATTTGACAAAGCTTTTAGATACCATAAGTTGTATACTTTTTAATGCGTCGCTTGTTGCAGTTATAGATGGCATCCGAAAATTAAATGATTGATCCAACAAGAACAATCACTAGATAGACATGGAATAATTAAGGAGATGTTGAGCAAGTAACTAAAATACACCCCTACTATCCTACATTATTAAAGATATTTTGTATATTCTACAAATTTATTATGTTTCCTAATTCTAGTCTTTACCAAACTCTTGTAGCTTGTGTATCAAGCAAAGTAAAAACCGAGTAGGAGGCAAAGAGGGTTAGCTGTGATTGATGAGTATATATGTACAAACTGCAAAGATTAATAAAAACATAACAGATGCACATCTCTTTGATTCCCAAAACACTATTTTTTCCCCTAAAAGTCTTTAGGGTATCAGAGTCATAGCTCTTGAAAACCCAACTTAAATTTCAGCCATGTCTGCTAGGAAATTCATGATCGAGAATCACTCACCATATTATTTTCACCCATCAGAGGGACCTGAAGCCTTGATTACAGCTTTAATTTTTGATGGGAAAAGTTACGATCTTTGGGAGAAGGCAGTAAGAACTGCACTCAAGGCCAAAAACAAATTGGTCTTTATTGATGGAACTCTACAAAAGCCAAAATCGAAGACGAAGGATGACTTGGCTGAATTGCAAGCTTGGGGCATGGCTAATTCCATGATTTGTTCATGGCTTCTAAATGTCATTGATCCCAGCTTCGCACAATCGTAGCCTATGTCGAGATAGCAACACTTATGTGGATGAATTTGAAGAAAAGATATGATGTATCCAACACTACAAAAATACATCAACTCAAAACAAATATGGCGGATTGTAAGCAAGGAGGTTTAGATGTCATTGAATTCTACTCCAAAATTACGGGCCTTTGGAGCGAATTAGAAAATTAGGTATGGTTTCCCCAATGTACTTGTGGTAAGTGTGAATGCGGAATAGGTGATAAACTTGTCGCGATGGTAGAAAAGGAGAAAGCTCACCAACTTTCGATGGGCTTGAACGATGAAATTTATTCAAATATTACAAGTTAAATACTTGCTCTTGACCCCTTGCCATCGCTAGATAAAATCTTTAACATGGTGCTACAAGAGGAGACCCATAAAAAGCTCATGATGGGAAGAGAGGAGAGGTCTGAATCTGCAACTGCGTTTGCGGTAACTGGAAGACATAATCATACTGCGGCAATGGAAAGGATCATGTGCAAGCATTGTGGGAAATTCGACCATGAGGAGTTGGCTTGCTTCGAGATTATAGGATACCTATCCGGCTGGGGGTCTCGAGGTCATGGACGTTGTAACGCCCCCTAATTAAGCATGTTCCACTATCTGCATTCTCCTTAATAAATTTCTGAATTAGGACTGATGAACTCAATGATAGGGGCGTTACCGCTGTCCAAAAGGACAAGGCTTGAAGTGTGTGTACTAGATTATGAACTAGAAATGACATAGTTAGACATCGCTTCAACCATACACATTCATGCATTGTCAAACCATACACAATCAACTATTACCCACGTATGGTTTATACATCGCAGTATGGCAATTCAACATATAATCTACACATCCATCCACTGAAGATTTCAAAGTATAGCTCGAAAATAGACATGTACTATATCATTGTTGATCCCTCCAGATTCCCTTGCTCAACTTATTCTCTTCATCCAGTTTGCTAGCATGAGGGTGATTCAATGAGCATTTGCCTAAAATAAAACATGAAAACATTTAGAATTGTGAACCGAAACTCAGTGCATGCATTCCTGTATTGTTAAATGATATCTACATAAAATGATTGAGTGCCCACTTACAATTCATTTTACGTTAAAACAGTGAATGATGAATGTAAAACTGCATTGCTAGTTATTATCTGATAGTGAACCCCTTGATACAGTTGCGATCTATGGATAGGTGTACACCTGCCAAGCCGATCTGGTACCTGGCTTGAAGCCGCATGGGTAACTGGAGAGCGAATGCCCTATAGATGATAACTGGCGGGGTTACTAATTAAATGATAAATCACTATATAAACTGATTCATTGATGTACTTACCAAAGCATGATAACCTTGATAAATACACTCTGATTTCTAAAGATACAGGCAATGAACGTACCCGATGCCTTTAAAATGCAATCTCACTTGATAATTCTTATGCACAATGGGAAATGATAGACTACGCCTTGATTCTGTTTAAGAAATGTAATTATAGGTATATGTAATTAGTAAACAATGTTGACTTTCATAGTTGTAACTGTAATAGAAATTCCTTAAAAGCATCCATAACTCAAATAGTTTCATAGAAGATAAGTTACACCAAAATGATTTGAAAGCTAAATGAATTAGGTAATTTAACTCAAAGTGAAATATTGTGGAGTAAAATTAGGGCTGGCAAAAATTCGGGTCCGTGTCAATTCGGGTCCGGGCAAATCAGACATTCGGACAAAAACTTCATACCCAGACTCTGTTCGGATTACAAATCGGACACTTTGACCAGACCCGGACCCGGACCCGAATGTCCGATGTCTGGACCCGGTTGTCTGAATGTCCGAATTTGTAATATGATTTTAGAAGATTCTGACCAAAATTTTGTGTGACCGAACCCGAACCCGATTTTTTAATGTCTGAACTCGGTTGTCCGAATTTATTTTTATAAAATTTTCTAAAGAATTTGGACTAAAATTACATATAAACATAGTTGTCCGATATCCGAACCCGGTTGTCCGATTGTCCGAATTTGTCCGAACCCGAAATGGTTCAAAAATCCGGACAATCCGAACCCGAATGTCCAAACCCGAACCCGACCCGGTTTAAATTTGGACATGACCGATTGTCCAAATTTTAAATTCGGACATAAATTTGGTGACCGTACCCGGTTTTTTCCGGGTCGGACAAATTCGGGTAATCGGGTCGGACAGATTTTTGCCAACCCTAAGTAAAATTGATCAAAGCAAAATAATTGGAATCACAAAAGAAAGACTTTGATGGTTATAAATTCATCACGGATTTTTGATATTTCTGAGATGGATAATAAAGGTTTAAGGGCAATTGGAGTGGTGGTAGGTTCAGAATAAGTTTAAACACACCAGTTTAGACCAACAAATACTAATCTTGAGTTATCAATCTACCCACTTCTCCAATTTTGTTGCACATATCATGCCACTTAGTTCTCCAAACCAAATAAGCTTCTAAGTACAATCAAAGTTGTTACTGATTCAAAATCTACTTTAGAAAATTCATAACTTTTACCTTCGATCTCCAATTGAGGTATAAAACTCATATATGAAAATATTAAACAGTCCCTCAACATTTTCATAGCCCATAACACAATCACCACCACACAAATCCCAAAATTGAGCTAAAATATTACCCTGCACAGTTTTGGTCCGGTCTGCGCAGTCGGAGTAAAACGGCTATAACTTCTTGCACACAACTCAGATTAAGGTGATTCAAAATCCATTTGAAAGATAACTCATTGATCTAGCTCCCCACCAAAATTCATAATTTTTCTCTATAACGCCCCCAAATTAAACATATTTCACTGCTTGTATTTTTTTTAATAAATCCCTTAATTATAATCTAGACAACCCAATGATAGGGGCATTACCGTCGTCCAAAAGGACAAGGCTTGAAACATGAGTGATATAAATAAACAGTTAAGCATAGCTTCAATCATACACATACACACCTGATCAATCCATATATAATCAACTGTTAACCAACATAAGGCTTTTACACTATAGTAAAAACAATTCACCATATCATCTACATCTTCATTCACAGAGGAATTCAATATACAGCTTTAAAGTACGCATAAAGCATGCATATACTGTATTACTTCTGATCCATCCAGATTTTCTTGCTTCACTTATTCTCTTCAACTAATTTGTTAGCATGTGGGTAATTCTCTGAGCATTTGCCTAAAACAAAGCATGAAAAACATTTTGAACTGTGAGCCGAAGCTCAGTACATGCATTTCTGAATTGTTAACTTATCATTGAAACACTGATTGGGTCCGCTTTGCAATTCATTTAAGGTCAAAACAGGGAGTGAGATGAATATAAAACTACATTGCTAATTATTATCTGATAGTGAACCCCTTGATCCTGTTACGATCTATGGGTAGGTGTACACCTGCCAAGCCGATCGAGGACTTGACCTAAAGCCACGCGGGTAATTGAAGGGCAAATGCCCTATAAATGATAACTGATGGGGTCACTAATTAAATGATAAATCACTTTGTAAACTGATTCATTAATGTACTTACCGAAACATGATAACTTTGATAAATACACTCTGATTTCTAAAGATACAGGCAATGGATGTACCTGAAGTCTTTAAAATGATATTTCACTTGATAATACTTATGCACAATGGAAACGATAGACTAGGCCCCATTTCTGTTTAAGAAATATAATTATAGATAAATGTAGTTAGTAAACCATGTTCACTGACATAATTTATAACTTTAATAAAAATTGATTAATTAAAAAGGCTTATACAATTCCAATAAGTCAATATAAGGTAAGTTAAACCAAGATAATCTGAAAAATAAATCAGTTAGGGTTATTGAACTTGAAATACAACAAATTGAACCAAATAGATCACATTGGAATGATTGAGCTTATTGAAATAAACGAAATATGTGTTTTTGATGTTTCTGAAATGGATAATGGAAAGTATAATGCTTCTGAAATGGATAATAGAATGTGTAATGATTCCAAAATGTATAATAGAAGGTTCAATGCCATGATGAGCATCATGAGGTTCATGAAGGCTCAAATAACCTCTGCTGATCCGATAGACACTAATTTGAGTCATTACTGAGCCCACTTCTCAAATGTCATTTTCATGCTCACTTAACTCGGTTTTCAAACCCAAGTAAGCTTCTATACATAATCGCGCTTGTTGAACTCACTAAACTTTGTAGTTTCCTTGCAATACCCATAATTATATGGAAACTTCTGAAAATATTTCCAAATATCACGATTTCTGTATTCACTCATATTACTGATTGATGGTCTGCATTAGAAAATCCATATCTTTCACTCCCGACCTCCAAATAAGATATAAACCCCAATATGAAAAGCTCATAACATCCACTAAAACTTTTATTTAGGACACAAAGCATGATTCACATAGTAAGGTCCCTAAAATGAGGGTAGAACACATATGTGCATAATTTTAGTTCAATCTGCACAGTTATAGCAAAATGACCATAACTTTTTCCATAGAACTCGGATTAAGGCGATTCAAAATTCATGTGAAATCTAACTGATTGATCTATACACACACCAAAAATCAAAATTTTTCAATGATCCAATAAATACCAAGATTTTCATAAAGTCCACTATTCAAAACTACTCCCAGTTTCGATGTATTCTTCGCAGTCTTTAGTAAAGTGGCCATAACTTTGTCTACACAAATCGAAATTAAGTAATTCTAGAGCCCATTGAAATATAACTCATTGAGTTATCAATCCATCAAAAATCATAACTTTTCGTTCTGCCAAGCATTTCCAGTTTTCTCCCGAAGTGACCTCTGTTTCAGGTCTGTTTACAGCTCAATAACCACATACTTGCAATCTCTTCTTCACATAACCACCTACTAAAATCACTCTTTAACTTATATGAATCACCATAAACATATTTATACTCATTATCAATACCAAAGATCACAAAATCTCATTTAAAACAATCAAAATCCATCATCACCATCGAAACTTGCATGATCATGACAACTTCAAACATCACTTGTTTTGAAGATGATTCAACTAATAAACTATCAAAATAATTCTTGATTGCATCAAAACAACATGATTCATGATCAAAACTAATATAAAACTAAGAATTCAATAAAGTTAGATTTAAAGATTACCTCACTTAAGCTTGAATATAAGAAGATGTGAAGGTGGTATTGTGTTTGGTGTTAGTGCTGGTTGAGGGGGGAGGCAGCTGGTGGTGCTACGGTGGTGGGGCTAGCCGACAGCAGCCCTGACTGGTGGCAGAAGATGGCGGCAGCAGGCTGGGCAGAGGTCAGCCGTGGAGGATGAGGTGGAGGAGGAAGAAGATGGTCTTGCTTGCTTAGTTGGTTTATGCATTTTACTTGGCTAGAAATGAAATGAAGGCAAAGCAAAAGACTTTGCTGAGATTTATCCTCCAAAATATCTCTTGCTAATGAAAATTAGGAGTAATGATGGTAATTAGCTAAACAAATGGATTAGAAATTTGTTGGGCCGAAATTGGCCTTAAATGAGTTCGGGCTTGAAAAAAAATGCCAAACCGAGTGCGATTAATTAAATTTATTTTTCCGATACTCGAAGTTAAATGTGATATCATGAAAAATAATTTAATCTTTTAAATCATAATTATCGAGGCCTGCTATCAATTTTCCTAAAATTAGTACGGTAAATGAAACTTGAATTGCGAAGTGGGACCCAAAATTAAATTCTCCCAATTGGGATGATTAAATGAGAAAAATAAATGTGAAAATTAATAACATAGCTTAATTAGATAAATAAACATGATTTAGGGTCGGGTTATTACAGTCTTCCCCCCTTAAAGAGTTTCGTCCTCGAAACTTATGAACTTTGACGATCATGCAAGGTGATTTCAAATAAATATGAGTACTCGGCTTTCATTTCTTACTCAATTTCCCAAGTAGCTTCTAGGGAGGTATGATTTTCCCATGTCAATTTGATTGAAGGTATCTGCTTGATACATAACTGCTTAATCCTGTAATCCAATATCTGAACTGGATGCTCTTGAAACACAAACCCTCAATGACTGCAATGGATTTGATTATGACAGTATGGTCAGGATCTAAAATGTACTACCTGAGTTGTAAGGTAAGGAACACAGAACATGTTATGCACATGTTTGAGTTCTATATAGGCAGATTTGGTAGACAAGTTGTAGAATTCGACCTTTCAATAAACTTATATGGTCCAAAAGATCTTGGCCTCAATTTAGGTCGCAGTGGAACCTCCTTACACCCTTAGTTGGTGAGACTTTCTAAAAAACTTTATCATATATCGAAAATTCCAGGAATCTCTTTCTTGTATCAACATAGCCTTTCTGTCGGTTCCAATGGTATACTTTCAAGAGTCTTCTGAGATATGCCGCCTTATTGAATGCTAAAGAAGATCTTCATGACTCAAAAGATGATTTTGTTGTCAATGTCTGTCATCATTTTATCCTAATGTTTCATGTAGGATTCTCTACTAATGCTATCACAACGTTGACCACTGGAAGTTCCATACTTTCTTCAAATGCACATGTTGATCGTAGGTCATGAAGTACTACAGGCTCCAACTCAGAAAAGTTGGATCCATTGATATGTTTAGATACTTGCCAATCCGTTTAAGGATGATAAGAACTACTAAAGTTCAATCTAGTTCCAAAGGCTCTTTGATGTGCTTGCCAAAACAGGGTTGAAACCTCTTCTTTCTATCAGACACTATATTTGAGAGAATCCCACAACAAATTCCATTGAAATTGAATCCCTTTCTCAAGATTTTGCTTTATTCTTTGTAGACCAGGATCACTATCCTGATTCACTATAATTTCCTCCATTAGGGAGGGCTGTATGGTAAGTGCCAGCAATTGAACATTCACCTTTCTTGGCAACATTAATTGAATGGCTAAGTCCTTAAGCTCTCTTAAGAGATTCGGCTGAGTAGTTACTACAGTGTTCAAGGTATGTTGTGCAGTCCTATTCAGGGCATCTGCCACAATATTTCTCTTTCTTGATTGACATTGGATCTACCACAACTGATGTTTCATGTAGACTGAGCTTCTTTTGAGAGAAGATGTACTTCAAGCTTTGATGATCAATATTGATTTTGCATGGTACTCTATATAAGTAATGTCTCCCAATTTTCACTGCAAAAACTACAGTTGCTAACTCCATATTATGGATAGGTAATCCTTCTCATAAGGCTTGAATTATTGGGAGGCATAAGCCACCAGTTTAACTTCTTGCTAAGGCTATAGTTTTCTTCAACAAATTGGTCAAGGAAGACAATATTTGACAACTCCTTCCTGACCTAGATAAGTCCATGCTAAACTTAAACAGTTTCTAGGTTTAGTGCATTGGTGGGTGTTGGGCACTTGGCAATCGCTTTCAGCTTGTGCAAATCACCCTTAATCTCTTCCTTTGAAACCATATGCTCCTTAAATACCATTGCTTCTAATCAGTACTCATGCTTTTTGTATTTGTTATGTGATTGATATCCCTTCAAGGTCTGCAACATTGTCTCAAATGAACAATATGCTTATCTTTATCCTTGGAGTATTTCAAAATGTCTTTTATAAACGCCACCACAACTTGTCTAGATATGGTTTGAAGCTCTATTCATAGGATCCGTAAAGGCTGTAGGGCCATTGATTAGGCTAAAAGGCATCACAGTGAATTCATAGTGAACCAAACATGTCCTTAATGCAGTCTTGGCGTTGTTTTGAGGTTTAAACCTAAGTTGATGGTACCTTGACTGTAAATCAATCTTGGAGAAGACTCATGTTCTTTGCAATTGATCAAATAAGTCACCTACTTGGGGCGATGGGTATTTGTTTTTGATGGTGATCGTATTCAGCTCTCTGAAAGCAATACATAACCACAAAGTTCCATTCTTTTTCTTTACAAATAGAACTAGGCATCCCATTAAGGAACATTTGGATGGTGTGATAAATACTTTTTGTAATAGCTCATCTAACTGAATCTTCAGTTTTCTAAGCTCTATTAGAGCTATACGATATGGGGCGTTGGAGATAGGTTGAGCATAAGGGATTAATTCAATCTCATAAAATTTCTCTTTGCGGAGCACTCCTGGTAATTCTTCAGGAAAACATCTATAAATTCGTAAACTATAGGGATATCTTATGCTTTTTCCTTCCTTAGGATGAATGTTAATAGCATAACACCAATACACAACATATCCTTGACATAAGAGTTCAGTTGTTTCCATAACAGAATTTAAAGGACAAGGTTTTTCATCTCTGTGACCATGAAACATATTTCCCTTCCTTGTTCATCTCTTGAAACAACCTTAGGACCACCACAACCTATTTCGACCCCATAAATACACAACCAACTCATTTCTAAAATGATATCAAAGTCTGATGAGTCAAATTGAATCAAAACTTCAGGGAAAACTATCCCACCAATAGTGATTGAAACCAATTTATGAGAGGTAGAACACTCAACTCTAGAGTCGTTGGATAACTTGATTCCATAATTGGTTTCTGCCTACTTATTCTCAAAAAGTTCATTTGTATGGCAGGAATATAAATGAATAAGAAGCAATTGAATCTACAGTACCAGATATGACAACTTTCTTCTTGCTTAACATATGATCCCTTCCTACAGCTGTACGCCTTGAAGGTAAAAATCCTTGTCTACAGCCTTCAGTCTTCAGGAACAGGCAACAATCAGTTGCTCTGGCTACCGCACCACATACATTTGTTAGTTCCCACTCGGCACTCAGGAGTGCTGTGGTTAATTCTTCAACAAATCTGCTCCAAGTGAAACCAAACCATAAGAGTCTATTCTTAACAGTGTTCCACCAAATATTGGTTTCACCAATTAGATAAAATGTTCCAATATTCACCCTTTTATCTCCTGGAACCTCTATTACAGCGAAAATTTTCTCCACTCCTCAACCCCATTCTTAAGGTTCCACTGTGTCATACTTTCCACTCTAAAGTTCTATAGTATGAATTAGATGAAGATATCTTTCCAAGAGGCAGTAACCCATCAAAATTTCTCACTGATGCAATCCAAATGCATGCAAAGATTTTGATTGTCAAACTTAAGCTTTATGCAAGTGATCTTCAATAGGAAACTGAGGTTGAATAAGCCAAAAAGGTAGACACTTCGCGTTTCCCTTAGCAATGGATCCCACAAGTGAGACAACAATCAACCCCTATACAAGATGTAGTTAAGATATACCTTCTGTTCAGGCGTGCTATAAAATTATCGTCTATTGACATGGGTGCAACCCAATCATAAACCAACTACTAGCAGCAATTGGGCTCTTAAAAGCAGAAGGAAGTGACCAAGATTGATGAAGATGTGACATGAGAATGAATAGTCATGCAACTGGATGGGAAGATGCACGAAGACAAAAAGACGAAGCCCCTGGTCAAAGTGAGGAATATCCAGACAGTTGATGTTGATAATCCAACAAAGACAAGGGTAAATTGTATGTTACCAAAAAGTGCAGGGTTATTTTCAAGAGTAATGCCTACTTTACAAATTAAGGTGAACTCAAAGGATTGCTTGCAAGAGTTTGGGCAATTTAAGCAAGTCTTAGATTACAATTGATTGGAGCAAAATGTCTCTCTGAAGTATCCTTGGTTTTCCTTCCATGGAATAGTCGGTAGTCAATGGTTTCAAATTTATGTATAACAGAATAGGCCTCTCCATTCAGGGGATACTACATCAATAACCCCTTATAAATATATAGCTCACTTAGATGAAATTCTTGATTTACAGAAGAAAATATCTGCAATCAATGAAGCATATTGAAGTAATTGTCACTTGGATCCAAAAAATGCATAAAATGACACCCATATGTTGAGGAAATATAAGCTCAAAGTTGTAGGTACCCACTGACTTGAATAGTATATACCATCAAACTTCTAGGCTGAATTTCATTGACCAATGGTCTCCAAATGTGCTGCAACATGGGTCATTGGAAAGCTTACTTTCTGTACTTTGACATAAACTAACCAAACATCCCCATATTATGGAATGCATAGACTGTAACTGGGCTAAACTCAGACCTTATACATGAGGATTCTGCCCAATTTGTAGACTTTGACTTGTCTAACAGTTTTGAATAACCAAATGACCTCTAATCCACTTGAAACTTGTTTCATATGAATGATATCTCCTTAACCTTAAATTAAGGATGGAAAACGCTCACGTAAATCATGTTGATCATGGACAAAAATTACTTTAAGGTCAGTCCTTGTGCACTGATCAAAACTGTCAAGTCGATTGAACTTGTGTGATCTGCCCATACTTAGTTTTCCCTATGCATTTAACCTAAAAATGAGTCAAGGGCCTTTCATAGGACACATTTGTAATAACCCCCAACCCTAGGGCTAGGAGTGTTAGTGATTCTTAAATTTCTGGGGTGAAATGGACAGAGTTTCGCCTGCAAACTGGCCATTTTTCAAGCTTAAAGTCTTACATCACATCCCCTGTATAGAATAGAAGTATAAAAGGATATTAAATCAAGCTCAACAGCTACACACCGGAGATCACAACTCTACAGGCTACACACTTAGAGTACAAGAGTTTACATCCCAAAAATAAACAATTCCAACTAAAAGGATGTCATACCATTCATATGGGTGGCTCATATGACCATACTTACCTAAATGCATTGGAGCACCTTCAACTTGTTATTCAAAATCTCCGTCAAATCTGCTGCTTGAGATCAAACTATATATAATTTATATGGACCCATCTGACAAAGAAGAATATACGAGTAGAATATCTGTGAGATAAGCAGATATTACCAGTGCCACAAATCTCCAAGGATATCATAATAATCCTCAGTCATCCCTAACCAATTCCTCAGTATCTTAACTCCATACTCTATATCCCATAAAGAAAATCTCAATTTGGCTCTGATACCAAATTTGTAACGCCCCCAAATTAAACATGTTTCACTGCTTGTATTTTCCTTAATAAATCCCTTAATTATATTCTAGACAACCCAGGGACATGGGCATTACCGCCGTCCAAAAGGACAAGGCTTGAAAAAAGAGTGTTATAAATAAACAGTTAAGCATAGCTTCAATCATACACATACACACCTGATCAATCCATGTATAATCAACTATTAACCAACATAAGGTTTTTACACTATAGTAAAAACAATTCACCATTTCATCTACATCTTCATCCACAGAAGAATTCAATATACAGCTTTAAAGTACGCATAAAGTATGCATATACTGTACTACTTCTGATCCATCCGAATTTCCTAGCTTCACTTATTCTCTTTAGCTGATTTGTTAGCATGAGGGCAATTCTTTGAGCATTTGCCTAAAACAAACTAAGAAAAACATTTCGAACTGTGTGTCGAAGCTCAGCACATGCATTTATGAATTGTTAACTGATCATTAAAACACTGATTGGGCCTGCTTTGTAATTCATTTAAGGTCAAAACAGGGAGTGAGATGAATATAAAACTGCATTGCTAATTATTATCTGATGGTGAACCCCTTGATACTGTTACGATCCATGGATAGGTGTACACCTGCCAAGCCAATCGAGGACCTGGTCTGAAGCCGCGCATGTAATTGAAGGGTGAATGCCCTATAAATGATAACCGTAAAACCCCAAAAATTTAATTTGGAAAGTATTTTCAGGATGGACAGACCTAGACCCAAGTCAACCCAAGCCAATGCCAAATGAGTTCTTGTGAAATTATTTTGCTTAAGAAAGCTTCTAGTTAATCTTCAATTTTTCTGGAAGGTTTTAAATCTTCAAATTAAAAAAATAAATAAAAAGAATTTCCCCCTTTGATTCTTTTACCATAAAACTTCTAGTACTACCATCTTATTATTATTATGATCTTTTTATGATCACTATTTTTATTTTATTTATTACCATTACTAGTATGATTTTATTAGGTTAGTTTTGGGTCTTTCTTAAACCCAAATCATCAGTAATTACCTTTCCCCCCTTGCTGTGAGTTTCCCCCAAATCAAGCTAAATATTGTTTTCTTTTAAGCAAGAATCAAACCCCTCCTAAACCTCTCCTCTTTTCCCCTTTTATTCCCAGGCCTAAAACCCTAACTCCCTCACCTCTCCCACTCCCTTCCTCACGTCTCTCTCTCTCTTCCCCCCTCTCTCTCCACTCCCTCACAGCCACCAGACCACCACCGCCACCACGCCAGCCACCCCAAATTTTTAACGAAGGAGGAATTTCCATTGATCTAGATCCGGTTTTAATCAAAGGTGGTACTCGTAACAATATTTTAATGTGATTTTTTTTTAGTCTCAATAAATATTTCGGCATAATTGGCTCTGGGCAAGGGTCTAAGGATGTCTAACGTGTACGGGTATATTTTTGGGTAACCCGAAACAAGCGAAAACCGTGCATAAAAGGGTCGAATATTTTGGACAGGATTCACACTATTTTGGTCTGACTTTGAAAATTTGGTATAAATTTTTTGGTTGTCCAAAAATTATGGAAATTTTATAGTAGTTATATTATGATGTAAAAATTACTTTTGTTTTTTAATTTTATGAATCGGAGTTAAATTGAAATAGTTATCGCCAAAATACCGAACACTGTTGAAACCAGGGACGATAGGTATAGGATACGGCTTTTGGATTTTTCAACTTAATTACGTTGCAAATTTGGGGAAGTACTGAACATGAAAGTTTTAGTAGACAAAATTATATTTCGTTTTTGGGCAAGAACTTGATTTTTGGAGTTCTGTATAAAAAGTTATGGATTTTGGAAGTAAGGTTAAAAAGCCTAAACAGAAACTGAGAAGCTGAAACTGGGACGGTTGCAACCACGGTTAAGTGACATTTCGGGTCGTTTCGGTTTGGGTCGGGTATGGTTCGGGTCGGGTCGATTTCGGGTCAACAAATTTTTGGTGAAATACGCTCGTTATGTCAAAACAAGCAACTTTGTTGAAAATTTCGGGTCGGGTATGGTTCGGGTCGGATCAATTCGGGTTTCGGGTCCACTTTCGGATGAGTATATTTCGGGTGTCGGGTCGGGTATGGGTCCAGGTCATTCGGTTCGGGTTTCGGGTCTCGGGTCAGTTTTGCCAGGTCTAGTCAGAATTGGTTGCTAAAAATTATGAAATTTATTGGGGGGGGGGGGGGAACTTCTGGATGTAACAAAAATTTTCGTTTTAGAATCGGACAATTTGAAGTAGTATATCCCACAATACAACAAGTTTTTCAAGGGACTGTCATGAGGAAACAGTCACTGACCATTCTGTAACAACTGAGATTTTGACCTAGTTTGGGTTAGAATCGGACCAAACCTCAAACACAGGAAATGTGAGGGACAACTTAAGGATTTCAGATTGACTTAGAACACTAGAATCGGATATTGGGAACCAAGGTTATAGCTTCTGGAAGTTGAACTCAGAAACTGGTCAGCCTGAATCTTAACCATGATTAAGGTTTGGATGAATTAAAAATCTAGAAATCCTTTTATAAATTGTGGGAGGGCCAAGGATGTCATATAGTGAGCATGGACTGACTGTGGGCTGTGTGTGGGCCAGGTGCGGAGCAGTGAACTTGCTTAAGTAACCGAGCCCGTAAACTATACGGTATCCAGGTAACAAACATGCCTTAACCCTTCCCCTGCATTGTCAAAACCATGAACGTTTTGGAACTTGAGTAAGAATTTATGGCATTTCTTTTCAAAACAGAAAGAACACTGGTGTATGAAATGAAAGTGACTGTATGATGAAAAACTGTATGTTGTGTTATGTCTGGAAGCTGAAACTTACCATGTCATGAGGATTGGAATTTATTTCGATTGCTTCTGAAATTTCTGGATGTCTATCGCGAGTTCTGTGGGGGAAGGTGTTTGAATATGAACGAATTGATTATGCTAAGTTTACCTCCGTTAAGAGGTAAAGACTCATTAATTAAAAGAGAACTGATTGGGGTGAGTTAAATAAATTTGGATTGACTGAAGGCCATTGCCTTTCCCGGGTAACAAGTGCATGCATGTGAGCAGCCACGTGCTCGGTTGAGATGTGGGCCAGGACTATCGGTAACCACCCATAATGGTGGTAGGCCAGAAAAAGATAAGCGGTAACCGCCGGAGTAGCAGTAGGCCAGGAATGAGTTAAGCGGTTGTGCTACGTCGGAGCACAGGCCATGAGACCCACTGGGGCCGCTCACCCAAAACGTTCACTGGAATAGTTGCAGTTGAATTAAATTGTGAAATTATGATTTTAAAAGTGATGATCAAGGGAGATTGTGATGATGGGTGGTGTGTTTGGAAGACGAATCATTGCCCCCCTCCCCTCAAATGTTTTCAAAATGGTTTGTGTGTGTATTTGACTGTTAGGGGTGCTTGTTACTAAGTTTATCTCACTGTTATAAAATGTTTTGTTTTCAGGTGATCTAGCTATGCTCGGGGCTGGGGACTCGAAAGTAGAGCGAGATTCGAATGCGGAATATAAATGAAGTGAATGATGGAAGTTGTAATAGATAATAGTTGGTTTGATCTATGATGTTAAAGTTTTGAACACTGTAAGGTTGACCTTTCTTTCCTTGCGAAGACTTGGTATTAATTATTAGACTTGATATTCAGCCTGGTGTTTCCAATAAGGAAACACGGCGGTAACACCCCGTTTAGGTTTTCGCTGCACTTTCGCTAATAATGGTGTTTAATAATGAATTAGAGATCTAAGGGTGTTACAATAACTGATGGGGACACTAATTAAATGATAAATCACTGTGTAAACTGATTCATTGATGTACTTACCGAAACATGATAACTTTGATAAATACACTCTGATTTCTAAAGATACAGGCAATGGACGAACCTGAAGTCTTTAAAATGGTATTTCACTTGATAATACTTATGCACAATGGAAACGATAGACTAGGCCCCATTTCTGTTTAAGAAATGTAATTATAGATAAATGTAGTTAGTAAACCATGTTCACTGACATAATTTATAACTTTAATAGAAATTGATTAATTAAAAAGGCTTCTACAATTCCAATAAGTCAATATAAGGTAAGTTAAACCAAGATAATCTGAAAAATAAATCAGTTAGGGTTATTGAACTTGAAATACAACAAATTGAACCAAATAGATCACATTGGAATGATTGAGCTGATTGAAATAAACGAAATATGAGTTTCCGATGTTTCTGAAATGGATAATGGAAAGTATAATGCTTCTGAAATGAATAAGAGAATGTGTAATGATTCCGAAATGTACAATAGAAGGTTCAATGCCATGATGGGTGTCATGAAGTTCATAAAGGCTCAAATAACCTCTACTGATCTGATAGACACTAATTTGAGTCATTACTGAACCCACTTCTCAAATGTCATTTTCATGCTCACGCAACTCGGTTTTCAAACCCAAGTAAGCTTCTATACATAATCGCACTTGTTGAACTCACTAAACTTTGTAGTTTCCTTTTAATACCCATAATTATATGGAAACTTCTGAAAATATTTTCAAATACCACGATTTTTGTATTCACTCATATTATCGATTGATGGTTTGCATTAGAAAATTCATATCTTTCACTCCCGACCTTCAAATAAGATGTAAAACCCCAATATAAAAATATCATAATGTCCAATAAAACTTTTATTTAGGACACAAAGCATCATTCAATTAGTAAGGTCCCTAAAATTAGGGTAGAACACAGACGTGCATAATTTCAGTTCAATCTGCGCAGTCGTAGCAAAACGGCCATAACGTTTTCCACATAACTCGGATTAAGGGGATTCAAAATGCATGTGAAATATAACATATTTATATATCCACACACCAAAAATCACAAGTTTTCAATGATCCAATCAATACCAAGTTTTTCGTAAAGTCCACTGTTCAAAATTGCTCCTAGTTTTGATGTATTCTACGCAGTCTTCAGTAAAGTGGTCATAACTTTGTCTACACAACTCAAAATTAAGTAATTATAGATCCCATTGAAATCTAACTCATTGAACTATCAAGCCACCAAAAATCATAATTTTTCACTATGCCAAGAATTACCAGTTTTCTCCTGAAGTGACCCCTGTTTCAGGTATGTTTACAGCTGAATAACCACATAATTGCAATCTCTTCTTCACATAACCACCCACTAAAATCACTCTTTAACTTATATGAATCACCCTAAACATATTTATACTCATTATCAACACCAAAGATCACACAATCTCATTTAAAACAATCAAAATCCATCATCACCACCCAAACTTGCATGATCATGACAACTTCAAACATCACTTGTTTCCAAGATGATCCAACCAATAAACCATCAAAACAATTCTTGATTGGATCAAAACAACATGATTTATGATCAAAACTAATATAAAACCAAGAATTCAATAAAGTTGGATTTAAAGATTTCCTCACTTAAGCTTGAATATAAGAAGATGTGAATGTGGTATTGTGTTTGGTGCTAGTGGTGGTTGAGGGGGGTGGCAGCTGGTGGTGCTGTGATGGTGGGGCTGGCCAGCAGCAGCCCTAACTAGTGGCAGAAGATAGCGGTAGCAGGCTGGGCAGAGGTCAACCGTGGAGGAGGAAGAAGATGGTCTTGCTTGCTTAGTTGGTTTATGCATTTTACTTGGCTCGAAATGAAATGAAGGCAAAGCAAAAGACTTGGTTGAGATTTATCCTCCAAAATATCTCTTGCTAATGAAGGCAAAGCAAAAGACTTGGCTCAGATTTATCCTCCAAAATATCTCTTGCTAATGAAAATTAGGAGTAATGATGGTAATTAGCTAAACAAATGGATTAGAAACTTGTTGGGCCAAAATTGACCTTAAATGAACTCGGGTTGGAAAAAAAATGCCTAACTAGGTGCGATTAATTAAATTTGTTTTTTCGAAACTCGAAGTTAAATGTGATATCATGAAAAATAATTTAATATTTTAAATCATAATTATCGAAGTCTACTATCAATTTTCTTGAAATTAGTACAGTAAATGAAACTTGAATTGTGAAGTGGGACCCAAAATTAAATTCTCCCAACCGGGATGATTAAATGAGAAAAATAAATGTAAAAATTAATAACATAGCTTAACTAGATAAATAAACATGATTTAGGGTCGGGCTTTAACATTCAACCAGCCACGAATTACTAGTTTTTCTTGGAACAGACCCTTGTTTTCAGGTCCTTTCAGAACTTGCTACCTACTTTATTATCCTTCTTTTTCACATAATTAACCTCTAAAATCACTTGTTGAAATTACCAAAACATGGGGTGACCCTCATCATCGCTTTAGATAGCCATAATCCATAATTTTTACTTCACAATCATCGAACATTGATTTTCAAATCTAAAACACACACATGACATGCTTGCTGACAAACATCATTTAAACTATGCATAATTTTCATAACCCTAGCTTATGTCTCACTTAAATTTGCACTTGAACTTCTCTAAAATCAATACCAACACCATGATATTCATTATCAATATCAAAGATCACAAAATCACAAATAAAATAAAAAAAATACAATATTAGGGTTTACTTACTTTAAGCTTGAAACAAGGGAAGTTAGAGATGTTTGAAACTTGAAGAAGTGAGAGGGGTGACTAGTGGTGGCGTTGGCGGCCTCCTGGTGGGCGGAAGGTGGCAGTAAGTGGCTGAAAATTAGCAAATACAGCAGCAAAAAGGAGAGGCCTGTATAGGGTGGTGGAGAGGGAGAGAGAGTAAGTCTTGATATTTTGTGAGTTTTGCTTGGTGGAGAATGGCTTAGCTAATACTTGGCTGAGTTTTTAGCCACCAAAAAGCATCTTTTCACTAATGATAATTAGGTATAATTGAGGGTAATTAGCTAAGTAAATGGGTAGTAACTTATTGGGCCTAAATTTGGGTCTAAATGAATTTGGGCCCCAGAGAAAATACACTTTATGGGATTGAATTTTTCGTGGCTCAAAATTAAATTTTCGGATCGTTATGAAAAATAATTTAATCTCTTAAATCATATTTATTTAGGGCCTACTATCGATTCACTCAAAATTTTACAATAATGAAAACCCGAGTTGCAAAATGGGACCCAAAATGAATTCTTTCAACTGGGATGATTAAATGAGATAAATAAATGTGAAAAATTAATAAAATAGCTTGATTAAATAAATAAACATGATTAAGGGTCAGGCTATTACAGCCTTCTCCCCTTAAAGAGTTTCATCCTCGAAACTTATAAGCTTTGACAAAACGTGCAAGTTTATCTTAAATAGATGTGGGTGCTTGGTTTGCATCTCATCCTCAATCTCCCAAGTGGCTTCTTGGGAGGTATGGTTTGTCCATAGCACCTTGACTAGCGGTATCTGCTTGTTGCGCAGTTGCTTAATCTTGCAATCTAGTATTTGGATTGGTCGCTTTTCATACACTAGATCTCCAGTAACTTTGATAGGTTTAGGTACTATAGCATGGGCAGGATCTGGAATGCACTGCCTGAGTTATGAGGTAAGAAACACGTTATGCATGTCTTTGAGTTATATAGGCAGACCTAGTTGACAAGCTATGGGGTTAAAGGTGTCTGCATATTGTATAACTACTTAATCCCATGTTTCAGTTACAAATCCAGATACTTCTCACACATTAATTTCAATGAACTCAATTATCTCTGATATCTAGTCTCTTGACACCCTTGTCTAGAGAAGCCCTTTGGAATACTTTATATCTCATCTGAACTTTAATTGTCTTCTTTATATGGTCATGTAGTTCTTGTGTCACTTTAGTATGTACTTGAACTGTCTCATTATTCTCGATGTTTCTTCTAGCTTACTCTAATACCGCTAGACATTGTTTGAGATTATGCCCTTATCAAAAAGTTATCATCTTATATTCTTAATGCATCACATGATCTCCCCTCATCAGACTACTCAGGGATCTACTCCTGGTTGATAATGGGTGATGAAATGACCGTGATTAAGAATGAGAATAATGGGATTGTTAGCTGAGCGAATCTTTGCATACAAAAGAAATGAACGATGAGACTAGAAAAGGCTAATAAAGAAGAGATTATCATGGGATGGTTAGAATAAAGATAACCATGAGTGCATACAGAATTCTGAACCGTAATACCACAAGAATCATGGTTTATAAATATTGATTATAAAAGATCCAATACATAGTTATTCAAGAAGATAGATAGTCCGGCTACCTTTGAGTTTAGCTGATGATTTAAAAACAAAATGGCCAGCAACGGAGTTCCAACAGGGTGACTTTCTAGATACCATTGACAGGATAAATACAATCGAGGAAGTGGCCAAATAAAATGCAATAAATAGAGAAATAGATTGGATAAACAAGGTACACTGGATAAATAAATAGCTTGAACAAGCAAGGTCTAATGAATAGATAAATGGATTGCACAGGCTGCAGTGGAAACATGCCTTTGCTTATATGGAGTCAAGTCAAGTACAACAATAAGATTAAATAAGGATTACTGAAGTTCACTTATGAGGATATAAGTTATAGGTGTGAGAATTGCAAGTGCAATAAATAGATCAATAGATTAAATCGGTAAAATGCAATGAATAGATCAATCGATTGGACGAGCAAAGTACCCATGGATAATTAAATAGATTGAACAAGTGACATTAGAAACGTGCCTTTTCTCATATGAAACAAATTCAAGTCCAGCAATAAGATTGAACAGAAAAGCTGAAGTTTACTTATGAGCGTGTAAGATATATGTGCGGGAGTTGAAGTTAAAAATAAGTAGAGTAAGGGGGTTATGACAATCGCAATCACCCACATCAATAAGAGTTGAATTACATTATAAATTTAGAACAAGTTATACAAGCTTATCATTATGAATAAATGAGATGTAAGGTAGATGTGTGAATCGGCTCTCAACTGAATGAACTACAACTTATGATCATGAAATAAAGATGGTGAAGGTGGAGAACACTAGAATGCTGATAACCATATAAGGTCGAACAAAGATGTATTGCACATTTAACAATGGGTTTGCAAAGACATGGAAGATCACGCTAATAGGAAATATCGGGTTAAAATGCAAGGGAGATTAAATAATATTAGATAGTATCAAGTTTTTAATATGAGAAAAGCAAACAATTATAAGAATTACTACAAAAGGGTATTCTTATAAAAGATAAACTGTGGTTGCATAGTTTAGGTGTGATATCCGAACCTCCAATCATTCCTGAAAAAGACTTCTGTTGTTGGCAGGTAGTCCCATAAATCATTTATTCAAGGTATAGGGAACTTGTTTTTTTATAGTGATCTTGTTCAACTGTCTGTACGCTGTACACAACCATAAAGTTTTGCCTTCATTCTTTACACATATAAAACTAGGATTTCCCATGGTGACACCCTTGGTTAAATAACTCCCTTCAGTAACAACTCATCTTACTAAATCTTTAGTTCTTTGAACTCTACTAGGGGTCATATGATAGGGGCTCTGAAATTGTGTGGTTGCATATCACTAATATTCCATACATTATTGACACGATAACTCACTTGCTTGCACAGTATAATTAGGGTGGAAATAGGGTTTTTCTTCCCTCGATCCATAAAAACACACGTCTAGTCTTTCCTCATTCCTCAAGCTAACCTTAAGATCTTTACAAGTCATCTTCTATAAGTACATAGCCAGTTCATCCTCATAATGATACCAAGGTCTGCCAATCAAACTGGATTGAATGCCCAATGAATATGGTTATGACAATGTTAATAGAGGCACATTTATAAAAGATAACACATTCGACTACCTACTGGTCTCAGTAAATTTAAATGACATGGGGACAATCTAAAGTGTAAAGAGATGTAACCACATCATGAACTCTTGCAAAGATATTTCTTTATTGGTTATAAATGATTGGAATGTAAGCTGAAGGAATGAAAGGACGTAGATTCGTAATGAAAGAGGCAAGGCATATAAATGACCTACATACACAAGACATGCAATTTATTCATGATGGTCATAATAGTAAAGTAAATGAACGATGTTATGAAGTTGAGGGGGAGTATTAAGTACTAAACATGAAAAAATCTAATAGATTAGCAAAGAGGCATTTGAAAAGTCATACGGCACCCGCAGGTAAGTAAAATGATGAATATAAGGGTCAACACCACCAGAAGGGAAATTTTATTCATCTGGTGTTTGAAAGGCCAAGACATTAAGATGAGGGAGACAGTCTTATTAGTGAACATGATGGCATCAGTATCCATCAATAACACATTCTGTAGTAAATGGAAGTCTTAGGTAGGCATATAAATTCTAAAACTGCTGATAGTTGAAAATAGCACAAATTGTTGTTTATCAATAATAAGATAGGCTATACTGGTAAAGAAATGATTGCCGAAATAACTTGAGTAATGACATACAGTCATGACCATAGAGTAGTAAGCCAACATGATGCTATGGTGCTATAGAAACATGAACAATATGGATCCATTTAATTGCTGAAAGGGCGCTCAATAACTGGGTCTGAAGCAACCAAAGGCCTTGCAAACAATAAATGAATAGTGTTCGAACAGAAGTAAGGAGTTAAAGTAAGTGACAATAAAAATATGAACATAGTGATGATTGAACTATAAGTAGAATTGGTCAAATATGCTTCGGATGAACTGCAAGTCACACAGTAATGCACACCGGGGGTCATTATAGGCTCCATTATGGAAACATAGAATTAAACGATTATGATTGTCAGGGTTTGTATAGCCTATAAGAAAGGTTGCTCAGGAGTTAACCTAAACTGGAACCTCATGTATCCCACTCATTCTGTAACCTTACTACCATGTCATGAGTTGAGCTAAACTGATGCCCTTCTGAGTAAAGTAATCTAGTATCATGTATCCACTTGATATTGCTTTGAATGGTCTCTATATCGTTGACTCTTATTAAGAATGCAATAGTGGAAGCTGGTCAATAGATATAGCTAACTACAAGAGATTTAGCTAATAAAAGATATTGCCTGTGATACTTCTCTGATCCTCTTCATCACCCGTTACTAGATCACTGAATAACTCATAACCCAATTACACACCCCATCTTCGAAAATTCCTTAAAAGTATGATGTGCATACGAGTAGAGTCTACTAATTATGTGTACATACATATCACTTGATACTAGTGAAATAAATCTACCTGATACTAGTAAAATGAATATCCTCAATACTAATGAAATGAATGTGCTTGGTACTGGTAAAATGTATATTATATCACTTCTCTGGGTCATTTTCCTTTAATCCTGCATATCTAACTTTCATTGCTCCTGAACAATTCAAGGTAACTACGGCAGAAATAAGTCAATAACAGAAAGTAATAGGAGCATTACTAATGTAAGGTCTTAGTGTCAAGACCAGATAATTTCTATATATGGCATCTTAATCTTACTCGTACCACCCATATAACGCCAAGTAGCACACCATAATCTACAAACTATTATCACCAGACATAAGCACTCATTGTAATGTTCATCTCATACTGATTCACTCCAAAAATATTGCCCCACAAGGCTTTTCCTCCTCTAGAGGTTTACATCTAACTTGACACTGTATTAATCCTTTAAGAAGTTGCAAATGGCAACCCCACATTGAGTTTCAACCATCACTGTACACAATATTAGGTATATTAACACACCTCAATAAAACTCTCAAATTCTGGGGGAAAACGGACAGAGTTCCACCCACAAACTAACTAAAAGCCAGCTTAAAGCCTTACAATAGATACCGAAAATGGAGAGAAACACTTCAATAACTCAAAGACCACACGTCGGAGTTCATAACTCAATACCTGAAGTGCACGATTGCAAAAATTTAAACAAATGAGAGAAATGAAACATACAATACAACTCCCAGATGATTGAGAGCATGCCTCACTAACAGGTCACCCAAATAGTTCCACACTCCACTTTGCTAATACTCGAATCTCAGGATATTACCAAATGATTGAATCACCCAAATGGAAATGGTTCCTCCTTGTATGCCCATACATATGAAATTATAGTCAATAGCTCATTTAACTAATCTAACATAACTCATACACACCTTAATAGCTAACTCATAAACACTTGATAGCTCACAGTGGCCCCCTAATTAATCATGTTCCACTGTTTACATTATCCTTAATAAATTTCTGAATTAGGACTAATGAACTCAATGATAGGGGCGGTACTGCCGTCCAAAAGGACAAGGCTTGAAGTGTGTGCATTAGATTATAAATTAGAAATGACATAGTTAGACATAGCTTCAACCACACACATTCATGCATTGTCAAACTGCAATGCCCCGACCCCTCTCGGTCGCAGGTCTTACCAATAACGGCTTCAAGGATCATCGACTGGCCCCACAAATCACCACAAGCCTTTCTGGCATACTTCGTTCTCGCTCACACGCTACCTGGGAAACTTTCCAAGAGGTCATCCATCCCAAGATTTCTCCCCAGCAAGCACGCTTAACTGTGGAGTTCTTAAGAGTGGACTTCCCAAAAAGAAAGGAGCATCTTTGGTGATATAAGTAGTCACTTCAATCCTTTTTAAGCCACACTCGGGGTGTTACGCAAACCATATACAATCAACTGTTACCTACGTATGGTTTATACATCGTAGTATAGCTTCAACCATACACATTCATGTCGCGCGGGTAACTGGATGACAAATGCCATATAGATGATAACTGGCGGGGTAACTAATTAAATGATAAATCACTGTACTTACCAAAACATGATAACTTTGATAAATACACTCTGATTTCTAAAGATACAAGCAATAAATGTACCTGATGTCTTTAAAACGCAATCTCACTTGATAATTCTTATGCACAATGAGAAATGATAGACTAGGCCCCGATTCTGTTTAAGAAATATAATTATAGGTATATGTAATTAGTAAACAATGTTGACCTTCATAGTTGTAACTGTAACAGAAATTCCTTAAAGGCATCCATAACTCAAATAATTCCATAGAACATAAGTTACACCACGATGATTTGAAAGCTAAATGGATTAGGGTAATTTAACTCAAATGAAATATTGTGGAGTAAAATTGATCAAAGTAGAATAATTGGACTCATAAAAGAAAGACCTTGATGGTTATAAATTCATCATGAATTTTTGATATTTCTGATATGGATAATAAAGGTTTGAGGGCAATTGGAGTAGTGGTAGGTTCAGAATAATTTTAAGCACACCTGTTTGGACCAACAAGTACTAATCTTGAGTTATCAATCACCCCACTTCTCCAATTTTGTTACCAATGTCACACTACTTAGTTTTCCAAACCAAATAAGATTCTAAGTACAATCAAAGTTGTTACCGATTCAAGGTCCACCTTAGAAAATTCATAACTTTCACCCCTGACCTCTAATTGAGCTATAAAACTCCAATATGAAAATATTAAACAATCCCTCATCATTTTCATTTACAGACCATAACACAATCACCGCCACACAAATCCCAAAATTGAGCTAAAACACCACCCTGGGCAATTTTGGTCTGGTCTGCGGAGTTGGAGTAAAACGGCCATAACTTCTTGCACAGAACTCGGATTAAGGCAATTCAAAATTTATTTGAAACAGAACTCATTGATCTAGCCCCAATAAAATTCACAATTTTTTAACCAACCATGAATTACTAGTTTTTCTTGAAACAGACCCTTGTTTTCGGGTCCTCATAGCTTGCTACCTACTTTATTATCCTCTTTTTTCACATAATGGTCCTCCAAAATCACTTGTTGAAATTACCAAAACATGGGGTGATCCTCAACATCACTTTAGACAGTCATAATCCACAATTTTTACTTCACAATCATCTGAGATTTAAATCTAAAACACAAACTTGACATGCTTATTGACAAACATCATTTAAACTATGCTTAATTCTCATAACCCTAGCTTATGTCTCACTTGAATTTGCACTTAAACTTCTCCAAAATCAATACCAACACCATGATAATCATTACCAATACCAAAGATCACAAAGTCACAAGTAAAATTAAAAAAAAACACAAGGTTAGGGCTTACTTACTTTAAGCTTGAAACAAGGGAAGTTAGAGATGTTTGAAGCTTGAAAAAGTGAGAGGGGTGGTTGGTGGTCCGATGGCAGCCTCCTGGTGGGCGAAAGGTGGCGGTAAGTGGCTGAAAATCAGCAAATACAGTAGCAACAAGGAGGGGGCTATGTAGGGTGGTGGAGAGGGAGAAAGAGTAAGTCTTGATATTTTGTGAGTTTTGCTTGGTGGAGAATGACTTAGCTAATACTTGACTGAGTTTTTAACCACCAAAAAGCATCTTGTTACTAATGATAATTAGGTTTAATTGAGGGTAATTAGCTAAGCAAATGGATAGTAACTTGTTGTGCCCAAAATTGAGCCTCAATGAATTTGGGCCCGAAAGAAAATACCCTTTAATCGATTGAATTTTCCGTGGCTCGAAATTAAATTTTTTGGACTGTTATGAAAAATAATTTAATCTCTTAAATTATATTTATTCCTACTATCAATTTACTCGAAATTTTACAATAATGAAAATCGAAATTGTAAAGTGGGGTCCAAAATATATATTTCCAACTGGGATGATTAAATGAGATAGATAAATGTGAAAAATTAATAACATGGCTTAATTAAATAAATAAACATGATTTAGGATCGGGCTATTGTAAACATGGAGTTCGTGCAGCCAGAGGAGAAAGAGGTGGACGCTCGGCAGTAGCAGGGGGCGAGGTGGTGGCCGAGAGAGTGCAACACACTCCGTCTCCAACCAGATTGAGAGTGCAACATCTATAAGCAACCCCGCAACTAGTGAAGCATCCAAATCCGTCATACCAGGCATCTCGGATGACCTGGTACAGAGGCTTATGAGCCTCATCGATGCACCTAAGGATGGTTATGATAAACTTTCAGGTAAGCCTCCTTGGATACTTGATAGTGGTGCTTCGAACCACATGACCGGTGAGTTAAATTTGATGAAGAATGCAGAAAAAAATTCAACCCGTTCTTATTGACTTGCCTAATAGAGCAGTTACTAAAGCTACTCAACAAGGATTTGTTGTTTTGCGAAAAGGGGTGTAGTTGGACAAATTCCTTTATGTGCCAAATTTACTTTGTAACCTTGTCTCTATTGCCAAGATTGCTAAGGACTTGAATTGTTACATGACATTTTTTGATGATTTTTGTACTTTACAGGACCACACTTCGAGGACTTTGATTGGTGTGGGTGAGCAAAGAGACGGGGTTTACTATTTCAAAGGGGGCAACAATAAGGAACCATCAAGTCTATGTGGCAGTTTCAAGACAACTTTGGCACAATCGATTAGGACACCCCTCAAGTGAAGTCATGACTCTTGTTTTTAATAATTTAGGAATCTGTTATATTTCTAAGAAAGGTACTTATGTTTTTAATGAAGCAAAAGGTTTATTTGATCTTGTGCATTGTGATTATGGGGGCCTCATAAGTTATCATCTACGTGTCAGCCGCATTATTTTTCGGTAAATGTTGATGATGCTAGTAGAGTGGCTTGGTTATATTTGATGAGAGACAAGAGTGAGACTGGGGGTCTCTTGAGGAGTTTTATTACTATGGCTAAAACTCAATTTGGAAAATAGGTTAAGTTAATTTGGAGGGATAATGGAATTGAGTTCAAGTCTGGGCCAATGCTTAATTTCTATTCTGAGAAGGGAATTATTCATCAAACTAGTTGCTTCGACACCCCACAGCAGAATGGCAGAGTGGAACGCAAACATAGACATGTATTGAACGTTGCTAGAGCACTAAGATTTCAAGCAAATTTGCCCTTAAAGTTCGGGGGGGAATGTGCACTTACTGCAGCCCACTTGATCAACCGAACCCCAAGTCGCGTGTTGGAATGAAAGACTCCATGTGAAATTCTTTATGAACAACCACCCACCTATGATCATATCCGTGTGCTTGAGAGTTTGTGTTTTGCTCAAAGTTGTGTCAAAGGAAAGACAAATTTGCTTTGCGAAGCAAAAAGTGTGTTTTTATGGGATACCCTTTTGGAAAGAAAGGATGGAAATTATATGATTTGGATACCCAAGAAATTTTTGTGAGTAGAGATGTTATTTTTCATAAAAATATCTTTCTCTTTAATGACACAAAATCGCAAACACACATTTGAGGAGGACTCAGCAGGCTACCTTGGTCACAATTCTGCAGCAAAGTATGATGAAGAGCCCGGCTTAATCCAGCAACAGGGAGAGCTCGTTGAGGTTGATAGCCCAGCCCAAAATTTAGTGGGCCAAGAAGAGCCTGTAGCACCATCTGACGATAGGGGGAGCCTGCTAAGAGCCGAACTTGATGTCCTAAGAAAATGATGGCCAGCCGCAATCTGGTGAGCAAGCCCGCGTCATGCATGACGTGAATCCATTTGCTGTAGTGGATCACGGCCCAAGGTGTGGGGATTGAAACAGACAACGTCCGACCCACTTTGATAGCTATATCCTCCTGAAAAACCCATCTCTCTTACTTCCTCCATCATCAAAGGATCCTGAGGTACGCAGTATCTTTTAAAAAATTATGTCACATGCACTCGTTTCTCTTCTACTCAACAAAATTTTTTAGCAGCTCTAACCAAAGTTGTGGAACCAACGTATTATCATGAAGTTGTATATAACACCCTAAGTGGTGGCAGGCCATGGCAAAAGAAATACATGCCTTGGAAGCAAACAACACTTGGATTATTACAAGCTAGCCACTAGGGAAGAAACCCATCAACTGCAAATGGGTTTACAGGGTGAAGTATAATGTTGATGGAAGCATTGAGCGCTACAAGGCTCGTCTGGTGATCCGGGGAGATCATCAAATTGAAGGTTTTGATTATAATTAAACTTTTTCCCCCGTAGCAAAAATGACAAGTGTACGCTGTTTCCTGGCAGTTGTTGTTGCCAAGGGATGGGAGTTACATCAGCGGGATGTCAACAATGCCTTTCTACATGGGGATCTTGAAGAAGACGTATATATGAAGTTCCCTCTTGGTTTCAAACATCTTGACCCTCATAAAGTCTGCAAATTGAAAAAGTCTCTTTATGGGCTCAGACAAGCTCGTCGACAGTGGTTTGCAAAATTGTCCTCCAAACTTTGTGAGCATGGGTTCATACGATCTTATGCTGAATATTCATTGTTCACTTATCGCAAGGGAGATATTTTTATGGCATTGTTGGTTTATGTTGATGATATTGTTCTTGTTGGGAATAATACTGAAGTCTGCAAACAGTTCAAAGCCTATTTGGACACATGCTTGAGTATTAAAGATTTAGGTTCTCTAAAATATTTTTTGGGTATCGATGTTGCTTGTGGACCCAGGGCATGTTTTTGTCTCAACGAAAATATGTCTTGGAAATCATTGATGAGAGTGGCCTATTGGGAGCAAAGCCAGTTGATTTCCCTATGGAAGAGAACCACAAACTTGCGTTGGCCACTGGAAGGGTCTTGAATGATCCTACTCGCTATCATCGACTGATTGGTCGATTGATTTACCTCACCATTACTTGACCAAATCTACATATGCAGTTCATATATTGAGCCATTTTATGCATGCACCAAAGGAAGCATGTATGGACGCTGCTAGAAGAGTATTACAGTATCTGAAGGGAATTGCAGGACAGGGTATTTTTCACACGCCGAGAATAATCTTCATTTATTTGGTTATTGTGACTTAGATTGGGGAGCATGTCTTCTTTCTAGAAAATCACTTATAGGATATTTTGTGATGCTTGGAGGGTCTCTCATCTCCTGGAAAGCCAAGAAGTAGATTACAATCTCTAGATCATCAGCAGAAGCAGAACCCAGGCCTATTGCGTTTGCTACTAGTGAATTGATCTGGCTACGACCATTTCTTGCCTCTGTAGAGATCTTTCTCACAGTACCTATGAAACTATTTTGTGATATTCAAGCAGCACTACACATTGCGAGAAATCTTGTGTTTTACAAATGGACCAAGCATATTGAAATTGACTGCCATTTTGTTCGCGAAAAACTTGAAGCTAGGATACTTGTTTTATTCATGTCAGTACCAAACAACAACCTGCAAACTTGTTTACTAAAACTCTTGGTAAAAAGCAATTCCAGTTTCTAAAGAGCAAATTGGGCATTGTTGATCTTCATGCTCCAACTTGAGGGGGAGTATTAAAGATATTTGTATATTCTACAAATTTATTATGTTTCCTAATTCTAGTCTTTACCAAACTCTTGTAGCTTGTGCATCAAGCAAAGTAGAAACCGAGTAGGAGGCAAAGAGGGTTAGCCGTGATTGATGAGTATATATGTACACACTGCAAAGATTAATAAAAATATAACAAAGGCATATATCTCTCTTATTCCCAAAACACTATTTTTTTCCCCTAAAAGTCTTTATACATACATGCAGTTAGATGATAAGTGCAATACTTAGGTTTGTTCTTTTCGTTACTTCAATCAACTTCAACTCACTTCAACACAAAAATTCTAACTTCAACCAATTTCAACCAATTTTAATCTAATTTAAATCATTTCAACGAACTTCAACACACTTCTATCCATTATATAAAAAAATATATCAATTTCTTTCAATTTCAATCCACTTCAATCAAAGCCAACCCATTTCTTCCCACTTTAACAAGAAAATGTCAACTTCAATCTACTTCTACCAATCTCTATCAACGTTACCCATTTTTCAACTCATATTTTCCAACGAAAAGAACAGACCCTTAAAATTATGTATTTAAGAGTAAACTACATCATGCCATGAGAAAGTGCTACTAAACATTTTCCTAGTTTTTGAGCAACGCGCAATAAAAAATTTAAAATATGATTGTGAGCTTTGTTCTAGCACTTAGGGCAAATCCAGTGGTGAGTCAATTTTTTGGCTCACCGGTGGGGGCCTACCACTGCCACATCAACCCTCTCTTTAATTTTTTACCTCACAATCCTCACTCTCTCCAGTGAAAGGCTTATCACTTTGGCTCACCAAATAAAATAATACACACGGATCCACTATATAACACACAACTTTATTTTTAGAATTAAAAAAAAAAGAAAAACCAATCAAAAAAATATTAAAAAATAAAAAAGCAACCACATGGCCCGTGGGAGTCGGTTCTCATCCGCAAGGCTCCTCGTGAGGCGCTTTCTGTGAGCTACCCAATGGAGTTGTCCTCTCCGCCTCACCCATTTCTCTCTCCTCCGTTTTGGCTCGCGATGGAGCCATTGGAGGTGCTCTTAGCTTTATTTTGGTGAAGACTTTAAAATTCAGAACGAGAGGCTTATGCTTTACTTTTTAATTTCTATTTTGAGGATTGTGGAGACTAGGAAGAAACAGCTAACATAGGTCAACCAAAAACAGGTTGGCTGGCTGGCTTCAACATTCAAGATTTTTCTGGCTGGCTGGCTTCAACATTCAAGATTTTTGTCAGCGACCAAAGCCTGATACATGTACACTGTCTCTATCTCATCCTATTCCCTTTTTTTTTTGGTTTCAGGTCTATGGAGGAACAACAATGGTCAACCAGTCAAATCACAAAGCCTGTCTCAGGTCTTCGCTCCCCAAGCGAAACTCTGTAGTATCTTTTGCTCAAACATGCACTCAGCTTGCATACTAGCGCCCTGTTGTCGTCAGCATATATACAGTAAAATAAATTTAATTTACAATGAGTTAGTAGATAAGTTTAACATATGTTTCACTTAAAACAAATTTAATAAATAAATTTAAAATTAGCTTAAAATAAATTTAAGAAAGAAGTTCAGTTAAAATAAATAAAACAGAGCATGTTCAAGTTGCCCCCCAGTTGAAGTTTGAGTAGTATCGTTATTTTGTAAGAACAACAAATAGGCCAAAGCTTGAATGATCTACTTACCATACTCATAACCTCCTCATGACTAACTCGATTGAAAGAAAGGTTAACTAAATTATATTCTTACCTTTCTTTCAAAAAAAAAAAAAAGTCTTCCCCACTACTAACAGAGGAGACCCAAAAGGTGGACAGACAATGACGCGACCATGGAGTTATTTCCATTTCGATTAATTGAGGTATGGTATGTGAATATTTGGAATTCACAATTATAAAAATAAACATTTGGGTCCACCCATTTGTGGAAATAATTTACAAATCAGTGACAAATTCAAACAAGCTGATTTAAGTAATGAAATTACTGAAGAACCAGTCAGAAATTGGTGAAGAGCTCACAATATTTACTCGCGCCGATAAGGAAAACAAACTGAAAAAACAAATGAAGATAAAGATCAACTATCGTAAGTCTTAAAATTCATTTCCCCATACCCCCAAAAAACCCACACTCTATCTTTCTTTTTCTCTTTGCCGGCAAAAAAGAAAAAGAAAAAAAAACTTTGTGTTTTAAGTGTTATATTTTTTATTGAGTTATTTTTTCAGTTAGTTGGAAGGAAAAGGGTTGGGCAAATCATCAAAGTAGGGATATTTTTGAAATACTAGAGTGTCATGTCATATGCTCGAACGGAAACTAACAACCGGTCCCTTTGTATAAATTATCGCATAGTTGGGTGGGTCTAAATGTTTATTTTCATAGTTGTGGGTTCCAAAAATATAATTTGTGCACCATGCTTGGATGAAGGGGAATGTAAATAATTGGCAACCATGGATTTAACTTAGAAGCGAGTTTGAAAAAAAAGACAGGAGCTTGGCCTCAATTATTTTGGTCATGTTATACCAATTTACTACTTTAGCTACAATATTACTATCAACAGGTATTTTATGAACATAATTACTACAGAGATCGAAGAAATCAGAATGTAGTTAATTTGGTAAATTTTATCAAAGATTGTTTATATTATTGGAAAATTCGCTACTTATATTAATTTATTTTTTAATTATCGATAACTATAAGGTCAATGATCAAAATTCATGATTGCAATGTAATCAAAAATAATTAAAAGTAACACCATAATACTGTCATGTAAACCCACAACATACCACATATGGTGTAGTTTTCCTTTGTTCAAGTTTCACCTTTTTATATTTTATTTTCTTTCATAATCATGTTAGTGACTTATATATATATATACACACACGCGCGCGCGCACACACACACATATATATATACAGATATATATATATATATATATATATATATATATATATATATATATATGTATACATACATATATATATA
>JACYFF010031957.1:112957267-113019952 GCA_017589665.1 Selenicereus undatus | reverse complement strand
TATATATATGATTGGTAACCAATCATTTATAGCAGTACTATGTTGAGGTGCTTTTAGCCTAATCATCAATTATGAGTTCAACCGACTACCACTAATTTCTAACTGTTGATGTAACAAATAAAACATCAAATTGTTGGTTCAAATGCTAACTAATGCACCAACCACCTTGATGTATGTGTACGATGCAGAGGACCTTTACGCTTTCTAGTCCAAGTACGAGGGCTGTTCACCCATCGGATTTTTAATTAATTGGTTTTTCTTTGAGACATCGATAAATAAAAGTAGAATTGGACTTTTTTTTTAAGTAATAATTTATAAAACATTTTAAAAATCATGGTATGCTTATGTTATTATCACGTGTGTATTAACGTTTCAGTTCAGTAGTTAAAAATTATGATTATTTTCAAGGTGGACTTACACTGTGGCATGTAGGTGCTTTCAAAGGTTTCTCTCAGCTCAGACAGGGCATTGATACTTGAAGAATCAAATACAGATTAGAACACTATTTGTCAGAGCAATTTCTTCCATTAATTTTACATGAAATGTTTGGTTCATGGAAGACATATGAATGTCATTCATTTCCCCGGAAGGCAAATGTATAGCAGCAGTGCACTGATTGTTTAAGTATGGTCATATTTTTTTCCTCTTAGGGTGTATTTGGTGGAGGGAAAAGTCATTTTGTCAAAAAATCATTTTTCATGAAAAATATTTTCCTAAGAAAAATGATTTTCCACTTACATTTTCAACTGTTTGGTAGAATGAAAAATCATTTTCTTTCCACTTCATTTTTTGCTATTTGATAGAAGTCCTCATTTCATTTCTTTTTACCATCAACCCCCTTCCCTGTTCACTATTCTGACCCGATTTAACCAACGAATTCTGTTTTTCTCTCATCTTCAAAATCAAACCCAAAACATCAGTAAGAAATATACTCAGTAACAAACCCAACAAAAGAGAGAGTCAACATTAATGAATCTCAATTTTTTTCACTATTCCCAAGGATTACCCAGTTGACTTTGAGTGATATTAAATCTAGATTAAAGAAAATGACGAACGGGGAGACGATGGATGTTTCAGATTGCGAAGTTCTTCAAAAGGGCAATTGTAACAAGATCAGAGAACTTAAGAAATAATTATAGAGATTAACGATGAAAATCATCGATGAACATGATGAACATGAAGAAGAGGGGAAGAATAAGAGACAAAATGAGAATGAAAATAGAGTGATTCTAGGCACAATTAAAAGAAAATAGAACGAGAGACAAAATTGGGCAACGAAAATTGGGCTTAGAAAATCGTTTTCCTACTTTTTCAAGGGAATACAATTTTCTTCAAATGAGGTAAAATGATTTTCCCCTGAAAATGATTTTCCCCTCCTTGTTTTACCAAACGGCATAAAATGGAAAATCATTTTCCGGAAAAATGATTTTTCCCCCACCAAACACACCCTTAGTTATGTTTTCTTGTCGATTTCTTTTTCTTTTGATTCACAACTATTCTTGTGTATGATATATCATTTTGAGTTTCTCCTTTATCCTTCTTTTGTTTTTTTTTTTAATTTTGGCTTTTAAGAAGCATTATTGTTATAGTTTTCGAAAAAAAATTTATCAAATGAAATTTTAATATCTTTCACATTTCTTATTTTTCTAATTCTAATTAGCTTTCAAGAAATCCTTGCTTTTTTCCTTGTCTTACGCATTTTATGTTTTTAAAAATTTCATTCTTTATGGAAAAAATTAATACCAAAATATTTTGTCACCAATGATCTTTCATATTTTTTTCCTTAAATAGTTAGTCACAAAAGTGATAATTTGGAGTATTTTGCAGATGTCAACCATATGTATAATTATCCTAAATTAGGTACAAATTAATGAGTATAAGTATATTTAATTTAAAACATAAACACAAATCCAGTTGTTAAGATCATTTTGTGAATTCATCATTTAAAATCTTAATGCGCTATTAGCAAGCGTTTACATTGGTAGTATAATTAATTCCTTTGAAAGTTAAGATAACGTTAAGTACGCACAAGAATAAGATACCTAACACACGTAACTATAGCCACAAAATTTCATCAAAAATTCTAACAAAGTGTTAATTATGCGCATGGTGTAAAATGGTAAGGTTTCCAATTCATGGTGAAACTTAATTGGGGATCGAAAGTCTCATGCGATAGGCAAGATGTTAACGTCAAATTCAATATCTAAGGTTCCCCAAATTAAAAGAATTCACGCCTTTTAATTGTGAAAGGTATGTATTTCTCTCTAATTATGAGAGTTTATTCTATAATTGCTTTTCACTTTCTTTGTAAGGTTTTATGAATTTCAAAAGAATGGATTAATTATACACGTTGAAGCCATTCATGAATGGATTTCGATCTTTCAATTATGGTCTTCAGTATTGGAAGAATATCTCACTCAAAAGTACTACGCTTTATCAACATATCAGCTTTGATAAAAAAAACTATATTAGATTTGCAGTTCTGTTCTCGAGGTTATATTAAGATACAATGAAAATAGTAAGACGAGCAATTAATGTTTACGTTAAAACTATATTAAATTACAAATCATCAATGAATTGTTCCTTTTCTTTTACAAAATAAAAAAGAAATATAATTAACATTAGCTGTTAATTAATTAGATTATTAGATCTCTCGGAGTCGGTATCATTGCTTGTAAAAGTAAAAATAAGGATACTTATATTTATGTCTCGTCATGATCAAATTATGGTAAACAGATCCACAGTAGACTGTAGTGTTATCAGAATTAGTTAATTTTTTTGGTGTATAAGAAAGCCAAGCAACTAAATTTTATTAATGACGTGTGAAACATGGCCAAGCTACGACGTTAATATCATCAACTAATAAACACCTAATCAAACGTAGTGTCAACTCCAAATTAACGAGATATGAAGTTTAAGCTACAACCAGATTGAAGAGGTGATCATTTCCTGGACTTTGCAAAAGGAAATGCGGCTGGCCATCGCAAATTGGGGCCTTAACTTTGTTGAGAATAACGTTAGTAAGTATTATCATTCGTTCTTTTGGTCTTGGATCTTTCATTTCACTGGAGTCGAACTACTATTCGTCTAATAAGAGATAAAGCTCTCATATCATAGATTTTCTCTATTCACATGACTCGAATCCTTATTTTAGAGCGCAAATTATGAATAATCAATTATACAAGGTACGCAAACAATTTCCTTCAAGGCTCAAGCAAAATGATGAATTTCCTTCTTTCAATTAATTACTAACGATGTTTTATAAAATCTGCATTTCCATTAGGAGTCTTTTGGTTAAAAGAGTTGGAATGGAATGAAATCAAGAATGAACACAGTAGATATAAGAATAGTTCGTGATTACTTATGTTAGCCATTTGGTTCAACCTTAGAATGAGAAAATTTTGATTTCAATGTTTCTAAGCTATACATGAAGATAAATCTCTTTTAACCAAAAGAGCTTAATCTCCTGGACGAAAACAAGTTTAATTTTAACGTGTAAAATTACAAAGGATAATAAACTACAATTACAACATAATGGGAGAGGAAGAATTGAACCTAAAACCTTATACGTATAAAATTTTAATTTTAACCACTCAATTAAGATCTCATTGATTAAGGTCTTAGTTTTTCTGGTGAGACGTCCCTCCATGTTTTAACGTGTCTATCAGAAAATAATGGAGCCACGCACGTCCGCAAAATCTGCTTGTCACATACAAAGAAGCGCACGTTTTCCAGTCAAATTTTCATGCAAGCTGGTCTGTTTGGATATGCCTTGAAGTGGAGCAGTCATTATATCTAATTAATTAAATGAGCTGCTATGACCAAGTTTTACCTGTTTTGGTCTTAGCTCAGTGAGAGAAAGGCAGTGATCAGCAATTTAAAAACAAAACACACTGTTCTATATCTTTGAAATAGGAGGACACCTATGTAATATTTGACAAGGGAATTTTCTATTTGTGGTGATCAGGGCCTTAATAAGTCGAATCAACTTCTATACGATTTCGGCTTAAGCGTGTGCAAGCTGTTCCAACAGCTTGCCTGCGAGATAAAAAGGAGGAGAGAGAAAGGGATATGGCGGCGGGTTTTTGCAGCAATTGCCTCACGGCTCGTGGCTCACAGAAAGGATTGGGGCCATCAGCCGGCTCACATGTCTTTTAATTTTTTTGCTTTTTTAATTTTTAAAATATTTTTAATTGATTTTTCTTTTTTTGTTCTAAAAATAAAGTTCTGTGTTATAGAGTGAGTTCATGAATATTATTTTATTTGATGAATTAAAGTTGTGAGTTTTGCACTGTGAAAAGGAAGACTTAGGAACAGAAAAATCGGCTCATGTGATGATGTGGAAGGAGTAGGCCTCTATTGGTGAGCCAAATAACTGGCTCACAACTGGGAATACTCTAATAAGCCAAACCAAGTTCTGCACAATTCAAACTTAATGGGGTTAGTAAGTTGAACCGAGTTCTATACAATGCACAATTCGGGTTCAAGGGTGTTAATAAGTTTAAATATATGAATAAATATAAATTTCTTATATAAATAAATGTATAAGGAAAAGAAACTGTGTCATAATAGGCTCGCACTTGGCTTTACATGCTCGTTTCCTCAATCAACTTGTATTCAGTTTGACTTAATTCCAAGTCGGATGTTGATCATGCCGAGTCCATAGATTTACTAAATTGGCTCAATCACGGTAGGGTGTTAGCTAGTGCAAACAATATTCCTGGAAAAATTCAAATAGTATTTCGATCCCTAAAATAGAGGGAGAGAGATTAGAAACTTAGGGTGGTGGCGGTGGTGGTATTGTCGCCGTCGTTGATGATGAGGATTGTAAGATTTTGTGGTTAAATTAAATCATATAATTCGAAATCCATCAATTTATAAGTTACTGTTTAGCAATCACAATAATTCATACAATAAGTGTATGTAAGAGATGATTGGATTTAAGATGAAGCGGTTACTAGCTAGATTGATACTTATGTGGTATCCAACTTATATTTATATATATATATATACACACACACACACACACACACACATATATGTGTGTGTGTGTATATATATATATATATGTACATATATATATGTATATGTATATATATACATATATATGTATATGTATATATATATATATGTACATATATATATATATATATATATATATATATATACATACATATATATATATATATACATACATATATATATATATGTGTGTGTGTGTGTGTGTGTGTGTGTGTGTGTGTTATGTCAAAATATTATGTCTTTATAAAACATCAAAGAAGTCATTGAGGTAAAATGATGAATAAAAATCAGAGTAATCAAGAAGAATTGTATCTTGGGGGATATTATCCATTTCCCACCACAAAGGGAAAATTTTCTTTAGAAAAGATACACGCACAGATATATATATATATATATATATATATATATATATATATATATATATACACACACACACACACACACACACACACACACACACACACACACACACACACACATACACACACACATATATGTGTGTGTGCATCTATGTGTAAGACACATGCTGAGCTAGTAACATTTACGACAATTGTTCAATGTACACGATTTTTACTCAACTTTATACAAATATATAGGTTTTTTAACATATGGTGACTGTAATTGTTGTGAAAAGGACTTGAATAGTGTGATGAATGAAATTGAATAGTGCTTAATGATGGTGAATGGGCTAAATGGTGCTGATAAGTAGTGGATATAGGTGAAGGCTGACGATTACTATGTGATTTACGGAGAAATATTAAATTGTGTTAGATGGTGCAGGGGACTATTAACAATATTGAATTTGTGTGGAATAGTTTCGAATGAAATTGAATTGTACTGAAAATTAAATATTGAATTTGTGTGGAATAGTTTCAAATGAAATTGAATTATACTAAAAATTGATTGATAATGATACTTACGATAAGTGAAATCCTAAATTTATATACAACGTTAGTGTAATTCTTGTTTCATTTTTGTTTTGTTTTTCTATATTGTAGGAGAATTTACCAATTATATTATCACCTTTTCTTTTTTAAATTGTGTCATTTCTTGGTTGTTTGATCCACCAATTGTTGCAAAAAGGCAAAATGTTAAATGCTATCAAATTAGATATGGATTTATGATGTCATTTTGACGGGAAAAAATTGTCTTTTTTTGGTGGACTTACATTTCAAATGACACATTGATATTCAATAAAATTGTCTATTTCTTTCTTGCAAGGTGCAAACCAAAATAAAAATCCAAGTATTTATAATAAACAAGGAGTTTAAGTGGTCTGGTGCTAGTTCCCTTTAAGTAAAGTATCGGGTTTGAGTGTTGTGAATGAAAAAAATTTATGATAGGAGATCTCTACCCCTTATTGAGTCAATAATAACTCGACTTTAGTGAAATAGAAGATCTAAGACAAAAAAAATAAGAGGGTAAATACGAACTTAATTCTGTTAATAACATTTGAATTCTTAAAAGCATCTTAAAAATTTCTATCCCACCAAAAAAACCTTTAAAATTGCGCAAAATCTAAAATGAAAATCTAAGGAACGGCTGAGATCCATATGATTGCATTGATCACAACTCCACGCGCCCACCATTGCCAAACGTTCAAACATTTTAAGCTCGTCATCAAAAGAGACACACCCTCTCTTTCTTCCCCCGGGTTCTTGGACTGCTTCTCTGTTTTTCACGTTTAACTTCCACAAAAATCCAACTCTGTAAGCTCCATTCTCTCTCCTCATATGTATTGTTCCTCTTTCTTTTTTCCCTTTGATATTTCCTCAAAACTTTAATAGCTTGTTCGTCTTCTTTCCCTTTCTTGTTTCATTTTTTTTTTTTTTGGTTTTTGGTGGGTTGGAGGGAGCAATGTTCTGGGTTGTTAATTGAAACTGTCAACTGGGTTCATCTTATTTTATCAGTATATTAGATTATTCTCCCCCCCCCCCCCCAAAAAAAAGCCAGTTTAAAGGAAGCACAAAGTGTTCATATTGATTGTATGTTGAGAGTTTCAATTTACTTCCCAAGCACTTATTTTTTGGTGCTTTAATTTAGACTGAAAATTGAATCTTTCACTTCTCTGCTAAAATACTGATTCTGGGTATGCTTTCATCTTTCTTGGTAGTAATTTATTCGACCGATAGCAACAATTTTTGTGCATTTTTTAATCCAGCTTTGTGCTGGAGATATTTAGAGAAATGCAAAGCAATTAGAAGAAGATGATTAAGGTTGAGAATCACCTAAACTGTGCTGAGGAGGTTTTCGAGCAGAGGAGGAGAGAGAAAATGGTGGGACCCAGATCCAACGGTGTGAAAACCCAGCAAGCAATCTCTGCCGTTAATGGCCGCCGGCAATCTTTTCCGGCGAGTGCCCCGCCTAGCGCTCCGGGAAGCAATGACGGGTCGGATGTTGGAAGTGGGCTTGATTTCATCAAGGAGGATATTGAGGCTTTGTTGAATGAGAGGATGAGAACCAAGAACAAGTTCAACTATAAGGTAAAAAATTGCTCAATCTTAACTTTTAGGGTTCTCTCAAGTTTAAGTTTTTATTTGAATTTTATCTTTGTTTTTGCTAGGTTTATGTTCCTAGTTTTGGGTTTAATTTTGGTTTTTTTTTTTTGGTGTTTTTGTTGAAAATTGATTAATTTAATTTAGGAAAGGTGTGAACAAATGATGGATTACATAAAAAGGCTTAGGCTTGGTATTAGGTGGTTCCAAGAGGTTGAAGGAGGGCACCTGTTAGAGCAAGAAAGTCTCCGGGCATTGTTGGAATCAGCAGAGAAAAAATGCACAGAAATGGGTAACGATCAAGTGAATTTGAACTAGTTTAAACAGACTCAAAATAGAATTTGGAATCAAACATTTTTCTTGTGCAACAAAAGATGAATTGGATGTTTGACATTTTAGAGGTTATGATGCAAAACAAGGAGGAAGAATTGAATGCAATTATCATGGAGTTGAGAAAGAACTACAATTTGTTGCAAGAGAAATGCGTGAAAGAAGAATCAAATAAGTTGGTAAGCCTTGGAGCTTCGTCTGTCTATTTATATTAGTTTCTTTGTGAATTGTGGTTAATCGAATTGGTCTACTCTGGTTAGGCTGTTATGGATGACCTCTCAAGAGAAAAAGAGGCAAGGATAGCAGCAGAAAAGTTGCAAGCTTCTTTGTTGAATGACATTGAAAAAGCTCACCTAGAGCAGCAGGTTTCATCTCAAAAGGTGGGCTGAAAAAAGGAAAATGTACAAATCTGTTTGTCTAAATTTCGGGTGAACTCATCTAGAGACGACTGTTTTATTGTCTCTGTGTTTGGTGAGCAATGCAGATATCTTCGTTGAACGATATGTACAAGAGGTTGCAGGAATACAATACTAGTTTGCAGCAGTACAATAGCAAGCTTCAGTCAGAGCTTGCTGCCACCAATGAGACCTTGAAAGGCATTGAAAGAGAGAAAGCTGTCATTGTTGAACAGATTAGCAGATTGAGGGGTCAGTACAATTCGCTGCAGGATCAGTTGACTTCCTTCAAAGTGGGTAGATACACCATTTTTGTGCTCCCCCCCCCCCCCCCCCATTTCAGAGAATTAGATTTATTTTTAGCTATATCTTTATTGAATCATTGGTATAGAAAGACTGATTACTTGACTTTGTGATTGACTAGGTACAAGCTGTGTTTTGAGAATGTGTAAATTAGTTGCTATCATATCAATTGGATATGCATTGCATGAATTTCCTCGTTGGCCACATATAAGAGCATGATTAGTTAGTTCCGGAAATTTCACTGTCCTTACATTGTATGTACGTTCTCGGTCTTCATCAGTTTCTGTTTGAGATTTGCGTGTCCTTTGGGTATGCTACAAGTTAGAATCATGCAGCTTTGCATGTGGCTGCTAAACTGCCTCTGTTGCCATCGGCTATAGCTCAGAGATCTACCTGTTTTGTGTTGTGTTCAAAAAGACCCATCTGATGATTCAAACAGATCTTCTTATTTATTGTGCTAGACATTAATAACATTTTACTTAAAAGGAGAACGTTGGATGGGAGGATGGTGTCCTATAATCACATCCCTTGTTATTACTGCATTTGGGCAAAAGGCATCTATATTGGCTGGAAATTGGAATGGCAAGTTCTCATTATTTGGCGACCAGGCTTTTCCACTGTTTTTGCTTGGTGTTATAGATGAAGCACCTTGTTTTATGACACACCGAATTGACTGTGGTGGTGTATGAAGTAAAGGGCTGTTTCTTTGCTTACATGGACTACACTCTCGTCTCTCAGGCATCTCAAGAAGAAACTGCCAAGCAAAAGGAGGCTTTAGCTAACGAAGTCGGAAGCCTTAGGGCGGAGCTACAGAAGGCCAGAGACGATCGTGATCGCCAACTGTTACAAGTGGTAGTCTTGACGGAAGAAGTAGCAAAGTATGAAGACTACACTGGGAGATCTGCCTCGCAGCTTGATTGCCTCACAATGAAATCAACTGAACTAGAGGTTTATCACAGTAATTCATAGCCATTTTGGCCGAATGAAATGAATTAGTGGTGTTGTATTCTCCATTTTCACACTTCTGTTTACTTTGCAGGTCAAGTGTTCAACACGGGATGAACTAGTTAGGGCCTTACAAGTACAGTTGGCGGCTGCACAGAGGAAATTACAGGTGAACGTGATTTTCTGTTATACAATGAGATGAATTGAAGATGCCTATTTATTGTGGATCTGGTCCCTGCTTCTCATGTGTGGATTTCCCCTCTTTTTCTTATGGTGAGTGTTATCCGCTAAACGACACAAAATGAAACCAAAACAATTCTTCAAAGTCTTTTGTTTGTGGGAATGGCAAAGTGGCTCCGTCCGTTGGATCCCAGATTTAAAAGATCTGCTCCATAACAACAGAAGTAGATGGTTGATATCTGTATGTCACTTTTCTAGCTACCTGAAAAGTGGACATTTTACTAAATAAGACCTGTAACTAATGTCCTTTGTTGATTGACATTCTATTTGGACTTGCTTGAGATATGGCATCATATGTTGTGGCTGACATCTTTATGGTCCCTCCCTCTCTAAAATATGTGTGATTAGGTTGCATGAGTTGGAAATTACGTGCTCTATTGGCATTTTGGGAGGGAAGAAGAGAAACTATTCAGGAACCTGTTAACCTAATGATTTGTGGATTTTACACAGTTAGGAGTTAGGTCATTTATTAAAAATTTGGTCAGCCCATATATTAGTTGCTGAAATACTTGCTTTTTGGTGGCTTTTAGATGAGTGATTTATCGGCGACAGAGATGAGAAACCAATTCAAAGAGCAAAACATGCTCATCTGTGATTTGCGGAATCGTTTGGCAGATGCAGAACAGAGACTTATTGAGGGAGAGAAACTACGTAAAAAGTTGCATAACACCATATTGGTACTGCTCTCCCTGAAAGCTTCTCATTGCCACCAACTGAAGTGCCGATTGCAAGTCATAGCTCAATCCTCTTGATTTTCAGGAACTCAAAGGGAGCATCCGTGTTTTCTGTAGAGTACGGCCTTTATTACTCGATGAAGGTTCTAATGGAGATTCTAAATCTAAGGTCCTTACTTTTCCCACATCTACAGAAGCTATGGGACGAGGTGTTGACTTGCTGCAAAATGGTAAATAATAATATGATCTTGACGGATATCCTCAATATGTTCTTTTAAACAAGACCCTGCCTAGGCAGGATTTACATTGGCATACTATTTTTGTTCTTTTCACGGAATGTGTTGTCTCATATTTAAGCTTGACTCCTAAGCAGCTAATTTGCATTGCTTTCTTCGTTTAATAGGACAAAAACACTCCTTTATGTTTGACAAGGTATTCATGCCTGATGCATCTCAGGAGGATGTATTTGTGGAGGTCTCACAACTTGTTCAGAGTGCACTTGATGGTTATAAGGTAATTATTTCTTAGAGGATTGTTAGAAGTTTGAATGTTTACTTCTTTGTGTTTCAGCATTCACATGGCATTGCTTATATCATTAGGTCTGTATTTTTGCTTATGGTCAAACTGGCTCGGGTAAAACATTTACCATGATGGGAAGTCCCGGAAACTCTGAGAACAAAGGGTTGGTTCCTCGTTCATTGGAGCAGATCTTTGAGACTAGGCAGTCTCTTCAGTCTCAAGGTTGGAAATATGAACTTCAGGTGAATAAAGAATGTTTTTCTCATGTGATTCATGTCTATACTTGATAATTTAATTTGAGATATGAGTAAGCTAAGCTAGGTGGCAAAAAAAGGCTAATATTGATGCCAACACCACCCAGCATATATCCTGCCTAAATAGGCTCTAGGAAGACCTGTTTGTACATAGCTTTCCCGACTTTTGGGGGGGGGGGTGATTCTTTTGGAGATCTCATCAATACCTTATTTGTGCTACACAATTTGTAGGTGTCCATGTTGGAAATCTACAATCAGACGATCTATGACTTGCTATCTACAAATAAATCAAGCTCAACGGAGAATAATAGCTCTGGAAAACAATACACAATCAAACATGATGCTCAGGGAAACACACATGTATCTGATCTTACCATTGTTGATGTTTGTAGCAGTAAAGAGGTTTCTTATCTGCTGGAAAAGGCTGCACAGAGCAGGTAACTAAGTTCATGACCTGTTGGTGGCATTCTTTTCCTAGCATTTGTTAAATTTTTTTATATCAATTGGGCCATAAACAAACGAGTCAGGTATGTAAGCTCAAATGAGGTTCCAACCCAAAACCAATTGGCAACGGTGGAGTAACTTACAAGGTTATGTGCATGCTCAAACCCTTTAATTTTATCAATGTGGGACAAACCCCACTTTTGCATTCCAACAAATTCTATCTCATTTATCTATGTTGGTGAAACAATGAATCTGCCTCTGTAAGGTGCTGTATGTTTAATGCTTGAACTAAAGCTTTAGCTGATTCATGATTAGCAGCTAGCACATTAAACTCCATGTCAGTTGCTGGTGGCCAGTGTCTCTCGACCTCTTCATGTCATTTCCGCTACCTGTGTTGGACTCTCGAAACTTCTACTTGAGTTTGGCCCTGTGGAGACTTGACCCTCCATAGCGTTCAGAAGGACATTCTTTCTGAAAAATGTTTGACTATAATACTTAGACAGCCCCCAACTTCTGAAAAATGGCCAGATCAGTACATGGACTTGTGTAGCATCCTTGATACTCCGTCAGGAGTCCCCTGTATGGCTCATTCCAAGCAACACTCTTGGTGCCGGTGGCCGATAATAAAAACTTATATGCTATGGTCAATTTTTCTGGTAGTATTCTTGCTGTCAGTTAAGGAATACAAGTTTGTGGTTTTTCACAGGTCTGTGGGTAAGACCCTGGTCAATGAGGAATCTTCACGAAGTCATTTTGTTTTCACTTTACGTATATCTGGTGTAAACGAGGTACTAAAATTTTCGGCGGTTGAAGCTGTGACAAATCTTTAATATCATTTACTTGTTTATCCTATGAATTGCTGATCAAAGTTTGCTGCCTTTTGTGCTGTCTGATTTTGCTTAGAGTACTGAACAACAAGTACGAGGTGTTCTTAACTTAATTGATCTTGGTGGAAGTGAGCGTCCTTCTAAGAGTGGATGTACTGGAGACCGTCTGAAGGAAACCCAAGTATGTTTGAAAGATTGTCTTTCCTGTGGGCTTGCACTTTTGTTGGCTTTGCACCAACTGTGTTTCATCTTTTTGTTCAGGCCATCAACAAAAGCTTGTCCTCTTTAACCGACGTCATATTCGCTTTGGCAAAAAGGGAGGATCATGTCCCATTTAGAAACTCCAAACTGACATATCTTCTCCAGGTATGTTATTCATGGGCTTGACTTCTCTTTTGCATTTGGAGGTGCTGGTTTAGGTATCTGCCTGCCAAACCATCATAAATCTCATATCAGATTCTACCCATTAAAAAAAAAAAACAATTTGTGATCATTTAGCTTCTAAACTAACTGATCTGGGCAGCTGGGTAATTCCATTTAGGTTCAGTCCTAGTGAATTCCAAATCAATTTGGCACAAGGTAATGGGTTGTGAGGGTATTAGGTTTAAAGTCATATTATTGTTTGATTATTGGTTTGTCCGACAAAATACTCAGGAAAGTACATCAATATTAGTCATGCAAATTTCGGTTTGGTGTGACTTGAGTCAGCTTAATTCAGTTTCGGATGAATTGAGTTGTCTTTATTTTAGGTTGTTCCTTTGCATAATCAGGTACTGATCAGTTTTCTGTCAGTCCTAATCTTGATTAGCATCTTTCAGTACATGCCCTTTGGTTGTTGAGTGCAATTTGGCGTTTCAATGAAAATGATTCTGTAACTACTTAGTAACGGGTGCACCAAATATCCTCATTTGCTGTTAGACATGGGATGAAATAAACTTACTGGATCATTGTGCTCTATGCTTCCTTTAACAACAAAGAGTACACATGTTTTAGTTTAGATTTTTTTTTTTCGTAATTTGGGAATTTTCAATTTGCATTTGCTATTGACGTGTGTTCTGCTCTAGAAAAAGTTGCAACATTTTGAATGAATATCTTCAATTTCTCTAATCTTAATGGTGATTGCAAATAGCCTTGCCTCGGTGGGAACTCCAAAACTTTGATGTTTGTTAACATCTCTCCGGATCACTCATCGCTGGGCGAGTCACTATGCTCTCTCCGGTTCGCAGCCAGAGTCAATGCCTGTGAGATTGGGGTTCCTCGGCGCCAGACAAGCATCCGGTCTTCTGAATCTCGGCTGAGCCATGGCTAGATTCAATGCTCAGATTCCTGCAAAAGTTGAAACGTATTTTTTCTTGGCTAATCATTATCAAATTTCTGGGGGAAAGAAGAGAGAATGGATGATACTTCTAACTCAGGACAGGAATGTTTTGTATAGTGTTTAGTAACATGAAATTGTTCTAATTTCTGTTTTTACGAGTGGGGCTTCTTGCCCAGTTGAAATCATTCACAGTTGTATTCATGTATCTGACACTGAGGTTGATTGTTTTTGCCTTCATCCCTCATGTGTACTTGCAATTCTTTTCCTGAAATTTCCACCCATATTTTTCTTAACGTGTTCTTCAGTATCTTTATTTATCGGCCCAATAAGGTCGAATTGATTTTGGATTGAAGCATTGATCATGCATTCGGATAAAGATCGGTGTGAGTTGGTTAATACTTGAACTTGGCATACATTTATCTAATAAACTCGTCAAGAAAATAGAAATAATAGTTGTTAACTTACATTTATGTAGGATGTCTTTGCTTGAGTAAGGCCAGCAATTTTTATGCTCAAGTTGTAATGTCTTTGCTTGAGTTGCTGTTTTGTCACTGTGCATTTTGGTAGAATTGCATTTCCCTCTTCTAAAGGGCTGATTAACCCATTCAGAGGAGCCGAGAAAGGGTATCTGGGTCGATGTGTCCAGCCCAGCCCAGTTGGCCACACTGATTCATGCTAGCACACCCCCCCTTCTCAAAAATATGCTCAGTTGACCCTGTTTGTCATCATAGGTAGCCCCACAGTAAATCATGAGAAGGAATTAGTTTTGTGGTAGGCTTTTCTCAAAATATACAACCATAATAACAATATTCTTTGTCGATTGACTAAAGTTTGGAAAGACATAAATATCAGCAATTTTAGTCTTGTAAGTAAAGAGAATAATAATGATTAAAGACCAACATAATCTTTTTTAATCATAAAATATTTTTTGAATGGAATAAATGCTTTTCTTAAAACAAGTATAAAATGAGTCGCATAAGCAACAAGATAATGGAAATAATACTACCATTAATAATAATTACTAGAAAACATGCACGTGAAACAAGCATTCCAGCTAGCAAATCTAGTTGTACAAGAAATGTGTCGGATGTTAAGGAGCAATAACTAATTGCTTAGGTACCAAATCAACAATGAAAAACAAGTTTCACTTGACGTTTGTGATCTTTTTCTTAAATTTGCAAAAACTCTTATCCTAAATCATGTATTTTGAAAGCTTTAATTACACCACATTTAATTCACAGTAAATTTTATATGAGACTGTCTCATATAATATATATTATGTGATAAATGTTTTTATAGTAACTTTTAACAATAATTGAGGTCAATTATAGTACATTTAATTAAATAAAACTATAATAAATTTCACTGCTAGATAAACTATTAGTCATGCTTGAATTAAAAAGTAACCCCAAAACCTCAAAAAAGTTGACCCTGAAGGATACCATCTCACAACAACTCTTATGTAAGTCGGTCTCATCCAAAAATTTGTGTTTAATTCAATAACCTCATTCGCCTTCCTCTATGGTCTCCCTATTCTCTTTGCGCCTAAAATAGCAATTATTCCATGCCTTCTCATGGATGCTGGATGCATCTGTATTGCTCTTTTAATACGTCCAGACTCCAAACTATTAAAGTTTTAATTCGCTCATCTTATATAACCTCCATTAGTTCCAATCTTACGGTCGTATTCTCTCTAGTTGATTTTCTTTTTTCTTTTCCTTTTTTTGGGGTTTTTTTTGGGGGGGGGGGGGGGCACTGAATTACATTAAACATTGACCTACAATCATTAGAACAAGTACTACACAATGATATATACCTTTTGGCTTAGCTTCATCAGCAACAACCACGCTGCCTCCAGTTACGTTCCTTGAGAGAATTGACATGTTTCAAAACCAAAAGCAAAAGTCATACAAAGTTCTCCTTCCTTCATCCCGCTAGAAATCGAAAACCCTCTTCTCTCAAGGTAGAAGCATTATTGATCTTCTAGTTGATTTCCTGGCGCATTGCTCTATTTAGTTTATTTCTTATCCAATTCTATCTCGTTTGCCCACAAATAATTAAATCATCATCATCTTTGCAACCATTGTTTTGAAACATGAGTTTTTGTAACTGCTCAAGAAGTTATACATACAGCTGACTAGTCTAACGATCAAATCTTTCCTTTACACTTATTGAAATGTTTTTGTTACACAACGCTCTAGATGCATTTCCTCATTTTTACCATCACACTCTTATATGAGAAATGATGTCCTCGTTAATTTTAGACCACGACCAAGCATCTACACTTTTTGACCCTCAATATCACAAATATCTTTCGTAATGATTTCTCCTAATTGCATCTTTTCCCTAATCCTTATTGAATTTACATTCTAAATATTCTGTGTTTTAGATGATCAATCCAAATAACCATTAGACTTTAGAATATTCCCTCCCTATTCAACTTTTGATTAACTCTTTCAGCTATCAACAAATAACATGTACTATTTTTTATGTTCCGTTTGGACATTGGATAATTTGGTGGAAAGGAAAAAACTTTGGAAAAGTAACTTTTTTTTCTTGTGTTTGGTTTAGAGAAAATCACAAAGAAAAAATTATGGAGGAAAATTGGGTGAAAAAATTGTTAGAAATTAACAAGTGATAAAATTTTCCTCATAAAATTGTGAAGAAAGTTTGGAATAAGTTTCCAAAAGAATTCCCGACCTTCTCCAACCTCGCACTGCTTAGATGATATCAACATGATTCAAGTAATTCATTAGCATTCAAATTTCTCATCCAGATTCTTGTATTTTTTCTTCAATCCAAACAAGAGGAAAAAAAACTCACTTTGCTCCTACTTTTTTTTCCTTTACATTTTTTTCATTCAACTTTTCTTTCCATCAAATTTTCTAAGGATTAAACGGAACCTTAGTGATGTCATTCATAGGAATTATTAGAAGAATAAGGGCTTAAAAAACAAGGTTTTGCTGCAACCAAATATCAACAAGAAGCATTACATGTCAGTTTATTACGTTCTTGCAAGTTTTCTTAGTTTTTTTTTAAAAAAAAGTTTAAAGAGTGTTTTGTATTTATAAGATAGGAGCTATTTTTTAATCATACACAAGAGCAAAATAAAAGTTAACCTAGAAGTACGGGATAGTCAGTAATAAATTATATGAAAACACTTTAAAGTTTAAACTATCTATTGTTATACATATGTTAAACGAGTGTTGTACATTCTTTTAACTTGTTTATTGATAATCAAGTATAATGGAGAACAATGAATTTTTACAATATGTTGTAACTAAAATTTACAAGTAATTAGTATAGACAGTACAGTGTACTTTAACTTTTATGTAAAAGACCGTTTTAAAAAGTATAATTTTGTATACAAGAAAAAACTAATGAATATTTCAAAGGACAATATCGAATGAAACAACATCAATATTTTTAAAAATATTTTTTTGGATCAAACTCAAATATCAAATATGGTCAATGATTCTTGTTTTTTTTTTGGATGAAATCTACAGTCCATTATTCTACTTGTATATAATTGTAATTATGTATGGCAAGTTGCTTTCAATGAGCCCACGTCAAAAATTAAAATTATAAAATCTAGTGGATTCCAGAATCATTTTTATCTATTGTGTCCGCCCCTCCTTAACTCTTTTTTAAAAGAAAAGAGAACGAAATATAGACCGATAAACGTGAAAGTTTTAACAGAGCACCTGGTGCGGATCAACCAAATCAAATCACCAAATCTCTTTGGGAACATTTGTGTGTTTTGACCCTTGGGTCTTCCCCAAAGGACACCCAAATTTTACAGGGTCATTTCATAGGAACATGAGCTCATGAGTCATGACTTCCAATCCCTCAGTTAAAATTGAATCTCTAATTTATGATGATTTTGTAGGTTTTACTTTCTTCAAATACATTTGCATTAATAGTTATTTAAATAAGATTTTTGCCCCTCTTTTATTCATTTTTTTTTATGGAGAAGTAAAGAGAACGCATATTTAAACGGTATTTTTCTGCAAATCACATTCGTGAGAGCAGCTCCAAATTTGTTGTAAATACTAATGAGATATACTATGTTACATACTTAAGTTAGAGCCTCATCCATCAATTTTCGCAATTGCACCAATAGTTTTGGACAATAATGCACTATGCAGTAGCGGATCCATGTATTTAGAATATGGGTATGATCTATGGTCCACCTATTAACATCATCACTAATATGCATGCACAAAAAAAAAGAAAAGAAATCATAAGATATATACTATGTTAGTCTATTTTATAGATGTTCCATCTCGTATTTTTTTTTTAACAAACTTCTGTTTCATATTTCTACACTAGTAGTAGTTGATATGCAATAATAACATAGCTCCTTTTTTTTAACTAAAAAAAGGCACTATGGTAGTCTACTATTGCGTTTGTTCTCTGTTGTTCTTCATATTATGAAGTTGATACATAAATTATGCCGAAATCGTAGAATGTTACAATTGCATACTATTTACTAAAACTGTTGGTTATAGAGCACAAATCATTACTACCAAGTAATCAAACAAAAAAAATTAAGCCATGAAGTGAAGACGCCAAACATGAAATGAAACTACAAATAAACAATCTCCACCATCTAATTACACCTAAAGGGGGGAAAAAAAGAAATTCCACACCTAGTTAAAGAAAATTCTACACCAAGAAAATATTGCAACTAAACAACCGAAAAAATCAATAATAACAATAAAAAAATTAAAGATATTAGTATTAAATTAAATTAAAAGTCTAAAATCCACATAAGAGAGGTAGGGAGGCATAGAAAGAGATTTGGATGGGAAAAGTGAAATGTAGTTTTACACAAGAAGAGGAGAGATAAAGAGATTTGGGATTGGGTGCGTTTAATTTTATTTTATTTTTCTATCAAATTCCAATTTTATAAATATTGCTTTTATATTTAAAGAAATTCATAATGTCAGTATGTGAGTTGGATATATTTAGAGAATCTTCACAATTTTTTGGGCCTATTTTAAGGGTGTTCACATATACTAATTTAGCCCCATTCAAAACAGTTCATTAGAATTATTTCTTTTTTGTTAGGAGTGTCCGTCGATACCCGGCCCCTAACCATGACATAAATCCGCCCATGGCACTGTGACACGTTGACACTATCATTTCACTTTAGGCCCTGTTCTCTTTGACATCTTTTATCGAAAAATAAGTTCAAATAAGTTCAGTTCAAAATAAGTTCAGAATAAATATTCAATAAATATATTCAGAAATTTTTACTTAATAAATTCAGAATAAGTTCAGTTCAAAATAAGTTCAGAATAAGTTCAAACAAGTTCAATTTAAAATAAGTTCAGACAAAATAAGTTGAAGAGAATAGGACGTTAGTTTGAAAGAAGAAGTAATAAGTGAGCATAGTTCAGTTGATTGTTCACATGCCTTCGGTTATGGGGTAACGAGTTTGATGCTCACGGCTTGCAAACTGTTGGTGCGAAAATTTGCAGAGTGTCTAATTAGACCATTGAGGCTAGGTTTACCTAGTTGCACGACCGTATTTAGTTATTGTTCAAACATATCATCTTACATTGACAACACCTCATACAATAGTGTCAATTATCTCAATTGATAAAATTTTTAAGAGTTATTGCCAAGACCTAAATTTAAATTCCATCATATCGATATTGCCCTTCATTCATAACCCTAAAAAGAAGTACCTCATATAATGCAGGAGACATGAAGAATAAACAAACAACGATATGAAACTTTTGATAATGTTTTATTTGTAATCCTTACAGGTGATTTTGATTCTCTTCGTGTGAGCTGGACCAATTTGTTTGGTCTTTGAATGAGGGGTGCTATGATGAGTATGATCCCCTTTTTTAAATTTCTAGCATTCACACTTTCAACAACAACAACACTTAATGTGAGTTCCGCTTTTGCGGGGTCTAGAAAAACTTCAAATGTAAACAACCTTATAACAATAACTCTCAGTATAAATCTCGTTTGTGCAAGATTTGAGGAGATCCAAATGTAAACAATCTTATATTTACAAGTATCATTACTCAGAAACACGCCAATTCCAATAGAATCACAAATAGATTTGAGAAAACATTTTAGTGTTGATCAAAAATCTGTTGATACAAAACGGGAGCAAAAACAACAAATACTAGCAAGTCAAAACAGTAAATAAAATAGTGGAGATAAGTGTACTACCATCGATAACAGTAAGGTACGTAACAACCCATGACTAAAACAATTACTATATACACAAGAATTGGAAACGCATGATAAGTAATAGCCAAAACCACGCACTAGCAATTCATGTGCCCTTGGGAAATAAGGGAAGGGCATGTAACACGCTCCCTAAAGTCTGCTTCATCCTAAATCTCCATGGCCCTCCTATCTTGAACTATGTCTTCTGTTAATCCTAAAGTTCTCAAATCGTAACTAATCACTTCATTCCAACTCTTACTAGGTCTATCCTGACCCTTTCGATACTTTGGAAGAACAATCCTTTCAATCTCCTAGCCGGTGCATGCATAGTCCTTACATGACCAAACCATCTAAATCTAGCTCTTATCTTATTATCCTCTACGGATGTCATTCCTACTTTGTAATCACTACCAAATGTAACTAGTCTTATTCTTGTAAATAATCCTATTAAAAAGAGATCGATTCTCCAACATTCACATTTTCTGTTGCTCATATTGCTCTAGGTTAAAATATTAGCAGATTTTATTGTGTTGCTTCAATAATGGACTTCCATTCTTCAAATTTGTTGAAGCAAACTTTCATTCTTCGAATAGAGTGTACATAAATGTTGAAATTTTTAAGCAAAGATTGATTTAGTTTTAAAAGTATACTCATTGTATCTAATTTGTACGCTACATATTTGGATAATTCTTAATTAATCAATTCATCAATTGTCAGTTGAATTTGAACATGGGCAAAATTTGACACAACTTGCGACAAAATTATTCATTTCAATTCTTGAAAAATAATTAAGTGAAAAAGGTAATTTAAATTCAAGTCAGATTATACTACATCCAGATCATGAAAGGTCTTGATCAAATTTTCCCTCCCACCCGACTATTTTTTCCAAAATTTTCCTTGATGGTAGATGGTGGACTCACGCTATCCGGGGAGTTTTGGGGTTAGGAGGGGGTTAGGGTTGCGGAAGGTTTGCCTAGCATCCTGGAACATCGGGACACTCACGGGTAAGTCGATAGAACTAGTTAAATCTCTGCATAGACGTAAGGTTAGTATAGCGTATGTCCAGGAGACGAAGTGGGTTGGGGCGAAAGCTAGAGAGATCGATGGGTACAAGCTGTGGTACTCGGGGTCAGCCAAAGCGAAGAATGGAGTTGGCATTCTAGTTGGGAAGGATTTGGCGGACCAGGTGGTCGAAGTGAGGCGAAAAAGCGACCGAATTATGGCCATTAAGGTTTTGGTGGGTTCAGTTTTCGTGAACGTGGTGAGTGCGTACGCGCCCTAGGTAGGCCTGCCGGAAGAAACTAAAAAGCTCTTCTGGGAGGACCTAGATGAAGTCACCCAGGGGGTACCACAAAGCGAGAAATTGTTCATAGGAGGAGACTTTAACGGTCATATCGGCGCGGAGGCAGTAGGATACGATGGGGTCCACGGGGCCTCGGTTTCTGAGAGAGAAATGCGGCAGGGGTTACTGTGCTGGACTTTGCGGTGGCCTTTGATTTGGTGGTGGCCAACTCCTTCTTCAAGAAAAAGGATGACCACCTGGTGACCTTTAAGAGCAATTCCTGCAAGACCCAGATTGACTACTTCCTAACGAGGAAGGAAACTCGGAGATCGTGTAAGAACTGCAAAGTGATTCCTAGCGAGTTGCTGGGAACTCAACACAGGTTGCTGATTTTAGATGCAGAGTTCAAGTACTCTCAGAAGTCAAAGAGGAGAGCAGAAGAACCCAGAAGAACCCAGAATTAAGTGGTGGACTCTCACAAAGGAGAAGACAGGGTTACTAGCAGAGAGATTAGCTGAGGAGAGAGTTTGGAGGAGGGCAGAAGACGCCGACTTGATGTGGGACGCTGTGGCGGATTGCATCCGTAGGTCGGCAAAGGAAACCTTAGGTCTTTCCAGGGGAGGCGGTAACAGGATGGAGGGCGCCTGGTGGTGGAACGAAGAGGTAAAGGAGAAAGTCAAGGCAAAAAAAGAGGCTTACGCGGAGTTCATGAGCAGCAGTTCAGAAGACGAGCGGGCTCATAAGAAAATTGAATACAAGGCGGCCAAGAAGGTAACCAAAAGGGCGGTGACAGTAGCAAAGAGTCAGGCGTTTGATAGACTGTACCATAAATTGGGGACGAAAGAAGGGGAGAAGGAGGTTCTTAAACTGGCTAGGGCGAGGGAAAGGAAGACTAGGGATTTGGGTGTGGTAAGGTGTATCAAGGACGAAGAGGGTAAGGTATTGACTGAGGATGCTGATATTAAGGAGAGATGGCAGAGGTTCTTTGCTAAACTCCTAAATGGGGAAGGGGGGGAGACGACTGTAGTAGGAGCGGAGAGTGTAGTGATCAGTGTGCAGGCGCCATGATAACAAAGGAGGAGATTATGGAGGCCTTGAAGAAGATGGCGAAGGGGAATGCAGTAGGCCCGGACCAGATACCAGTGGAAGTTTGGAAGTACATGGGGGAAGTGGGACTAGAGTGGCTTACAGAGCTTTTCAATGTTATTTTCAGGACTGCCAAGATACCCAGAGAGTGGAGGGCCAGCACAGTCATCCCACTGTACAAAAACAAAGGGGATATCCAAGACTGTAATAACTTTAGGGGCATCAAGCTGCTCAGCCATACTATGAAGTTGTGGGAGAGGGTGATTGAGAGAAGGCTGCGAGAGGAAGTAGAGATTTCAGAAAATCAATTTGGTTTCATGCCAGGCAGGGCAACCATTGAGGCAATCTACCTCCTCAGAGGGCTCATGAGCGTGTTCAGGGATAAAAAGGTGGATCTCCATATGGTGTTCATTGACATGGAGAAAACGTATGATAGAGTCCCAAGGGAGGTATTGTGGAGGTGTTTGGAAGAGAAAAGGGTGTCGCCCGCTTACATTCGTGTTATCAAGGATATGTACGAGGGAGGGCGGACGAGGGTTAGGACTCCGGCAGGGGTCTCCAATGATTTTGCTGTTAGTTTGGGCCTGCATCAGGGCTCCGCTTTAAGCCCGTTTCTTTTCACTTTAATTTTGGACGAACTCACTAGAGGTATCCAAGACGATGTGCCTTGGTGCATGCTTTTTGCAGATGACATCATCCTTATCGATGTGACCAGGCAGGGGGTGAATGACAGGCTGGAGAGTTGGAGGCATACACTGGAGGCTAGGGGCTTCCGGTTGAGTAGATCGAAAACGGAATGCCTTCACTGTTTTTTCAGCGGAAGGATAGAAGAGGGGGGAGAAATCGTACTGGATGGGCGGGCAATACCGAAGGTCGCCAAATTCAAGTATCTGGGCTCGATCATCCAGCAGAATGGGGACGTCGACGAAGATATTAGCCAGCGGATTAGAGTGGGCTGGCAAAAGTGGAAGTCAGCGTCAGGGGTGCTGTGTGACAAGAGAGTGCCCATGGGTTTGAAAGGCAAAGTCTATCGGATGGTAGTTAGACCGGCGGTTCTCTATGGATCGGAATGTTGGCCTCTAAAAAAGGTGTAGGTCCAGAGGTTGATGGTAGCTGAGATGAGGATGGTCAGGTGGATGTGTGGTTTTACGATATTAGACAGGATTACGAATGGGGTTATTAGGGGCCTAGCTGGAGTGGCCCCCATAGAGGAGAAGATGAGGGAATCGAGACTCAGATGGTTCGGCCACGTGAAGAGGAGAAGTGTGGCCGCCCCGGCGCGAAGATGCGAGAGTATTAACCCACCCGGTGGTAAGAGAGGGAGAGGTAGGCTGAAGAAGAGCCTAGAAGAGGTGGTTAGAGAAGACTTGAGAGTTGTCGGTCTCACGGAGGACATGGCTCAGGATAGGAGGTTGTGGCGGGACAAGATTAAGGTCCCTGATTGTAGGGGACCGGCTCCGTAAGAGGCACTAGCCTAGGCGGGGTGGGGTGGGGTGGGGTGGGGTGGGTTTTGGTTTGCTTGTTTGCAGGTCATGCTGTTCCGGATTGTCACGACACCAAGCGCCCACGATTTGTTGAGGTATGTCTCCACCCCCTCTTTATTCGCTCATCTGGAACCTTTTCTCCTCCCCCTTTCCCTTTCTTCGGTAAATGGTTTTGCAATCGTTTTTCTCTCAAAACCTTTTCTCAAAACTGTTTTGTGGGTCTTATGGAATCAACCTCTCTATGGGTAGGAATACCGGTAGAGGTAAGGTTGCCTACAGCTGGATCTCTCCAGACCCCGCGAAAGCGGGACCCACTTTGGGAGTTTGTTGTAACGTTGATGAACAGACAATGGAGCACGCACTCAAATTTCTCCATTTTTTTTCGCACAGAAAGATTGAAATAAATGATATGAGAGGCATTTACGTTTGATGAAAAATGAGGTGGGAAAGAAAAAATTAGTAAAGCTTAAGAAATAAAGACACAATCAGATTAGATTGAATCAAACTTGACTTCCTTAAAAATGTGAAAACTAGTAGGATTGAATTGGAAAGTCCATATATTCAATGTAAACATTTTTTTAAAATTTATAATATAGCAAAGAAGCGTCAATATCTAAGACCCAATAAGGCTGATAAGTTCAAGAAAAGGGGTAAATGGTTTATAGCAACCAAAAAAAAAACAAAAAAAAGACCTTTAGGCCTATTAATGTGCGACATTTTCCTCTGTTAAAAAAATAATAAAAATCTCTATCATAAGTTTGAATTTACGACATTTTAAACCATTATTTCAAAATAAACAAAAATAATGAGTTTATACCAACTTCTTTTATATCAATTAGTAATTAATAATGCCATTTTATACTAGAAAGTATAATTCTTAGGACCTGTTCTTTTTTGCAATAAGATACAGCTGTAAGCTATAAGAAAATGTAAAAAGTTGTAAGAAACTGTAAGGAGCTGTAAGTACTTGTAAGAAGATGTAAGGAGCTATAAGAAGATGTAAGAAGCTGTAAGGACAGATGTAAGAAGTTGTTCAATTGTTGAAAAATTGTATAGTATAATTTGTAGACATGTATACATATTATGGGTGTTTAATGTATGACTTGTGAAATAACGTGTAATGTATTAGTCATATTTACGAAATAAATTTGATAACATCAATAAACAAATTATTTCTTAATATTGTTGCAACAAAATTTGTTTTTTTTACAATAAACATTTTGGATGAGAAACAATAATATTAAATTAATATACTTATTGAAAATAAACCTTTAACCAAGTAAAATAAATAACAATAAAATATATTAAATCCCACAATTTTTTCAATCAAAATTTCCTACACTTGAGGTGATTTCTTATATTTACATTAGTTTTATCTTTCAATAAGCAAAGTATAACAAAAAAAAAGCAAAATTTTCTAACAAAATTGAATACAACTCTTAAAATGAAATCCTATTTTAAGTAAACAATTTTAAATATAAATGTCTGGTCAATATATTATTACCAAGGAATTTTATAAATAAACCCTTAAAACATTCAAAAATAATGTTTGAAATAGGAAAATTGTACTGTCATATTAGACAACCAAAAACTAAAAATTACCTTCCAAAAAAAACAAAGATGGAAAATTAAATTGGCTAACAGAATGCCTCAAATGAGACAGAAGCAGCAGCTCGAGATAATCGTTTCTTGTTGTACTCTCTACAATTTTATTATTATGCATAACAAGCGCATATCAATCTTAGTAAGGGAACCAAATTTGGAACAACCACCAAATGTTCAATTGTATAATGATAGCAATAAAATTACGATGGATAACCTTAAAAATGAAATAGCTGTAATGCTTTCGTCACATACAGTTTGAGAGTTTTTATATATGATTCAATTTAAACATGAATGAAAACTTCGTATTATAATTTTAAAAGCATGTTCACTTATTTCATCTATAATAACATATATTATTCATGTCGAAACTCAAATATAATTTACGTTGTTAAATTCTGTTTTTATGTTTATAAATATAAATGTTGTGTTCATAACATATTCACAAATTTTGTATATTTGGTAGTATAATAAAAAAATATATACATATTTTTGTAATTAATAGAATAAAAATAAATGAATGTTATACAAAGATCTATATAAAATGTAAGAATATATAAAAAGATGTAAGAAGATATAAGAATTATGTTAAAAATATAAAAAAATATAAAAAAATATAAGAAGTTATCAGAAAACTGTGAGCTATTAACTAGATCTTTCAGAACGGAAAAAATAGCGGGGCCTTGAAACAAACAAAATTGTAAAACCCTTCCTGTCCATTGCTTTTCACGTGGTGAAAAAGGAACAAAAAAGTAAAAGAAGACTAATTGGGCTGAACCTGCAGAAAACACGTTCACCGCGAGTACTGTTGCCAAACACCTACAGACCTACTCTATCTCTCATATTCAATCAACAGTTGAGAACACTCATCACAAATCACAGATTCTCATCCTTTTCCGATCAACCAACAAATAAATAAAAATTAAATTCATTGAAAACCCCTCCACCGCTTTCTCTCTCCACGCAACCCTCCATCCCCTCTCCCTACCGAAACTCATCTCTCTTTCTCTAGCCTCGCCGGAAAGTTCGATCCTTTTCCGGGTATTGACCGGGAATGGGTACCCAGGAGAACTCCAGTTGGTTCATTGATTATGCCCTAATTGATGACATCCAAGTTCCCGACCCCAATTTTGGTTGCCCTAATTCCTCCTTCAATTGGCCCTTGAATGCTCCGTCCAATGTCAGGTAACCCCCCTTTTTTCTATGCTTCAATCTTTGCGGGGCATACCCCTTCTGCGTAGGGTTTTGCCCACTTGATGATTTTTCTTTTTTGGGTGTGAATTTGTTAGAGAAATTGTTTGGAAAAATTGGGTTTTCAGGAATACCCATGTGTTGATTTCTTCTTTGATGGCTTTGTTCTGATGATAGGATGGATTATTTGGGGTTTCTTGGGTGTATTCTTTGCTGATTTCCCACTAAATTGTCCTTTTCTAGTTATGCATTTTCTTTTTCGTTGATTTTTAATGCACAATATGTGGGTACTCTTAGAATGTTTAGTGTCACTCTTGAGTCCTGATGCTTTCTTTCTCATGAAATGGTGAAGACTTATGTTGAAATCAGCTGTATAAGAAGGGAATTTGCGAAGAAAATTTTCTCAAAAAAGATAGACAATTGCATCTTTTAGTTCATAATTTTGTTCTAATGTATCAAGACAAGGATGTGTGTTTCTATTTACTGATGTGAAGCCTGATAGGCCCCTGTTGGATTTCTAGCTCTGTGGAATTCAGATTGGGGGTAGGGATATTCCCTTGAGATCCCAGCAAATTGTAAGATACTTCTGTGACAATAGACCTGGGTTTTTGTAACACCATCTCATAAGAACTTGAAGTGATACATATTTGGCATATTTGAAGGCAAAATGAATGCTGGAGTGAAATTTTTGTTGGAGCTGTCTTTCACTTGTTTCTCATTACATGGAATTGTTTGTGGTGATGTTATGAATCTGGAAGGAAGGGGGTGGAGGATGATGACTCTAGCTGAAAACTTCATCATAGCTCATTGATGACTGATGAGTGCTTAATAGTCTGATGGATAAGCCTGTTACTGAATACCGTTTATCTACATCAGGATTGTCCTCCCAGCCTTATAGTTCATGACTAGGCTTAATAAAGTTCATGGTAGCCAAGGGGGTATGAAGCCTATGTTCTGAGTTTTGGTTGAATGCTTCAAAACGTGATCAAATTCAGAAGAGTACTACTAGTGGGATAAGTTGCATTTTACGTCAAAGTGCAGGTGCTAAGAATGCTGAAATCTATGCTAAATTTGCAGTGCATGTGCTTTTTACGTGTAGTGATGTTGATTGCAATTGCCCCGCCTTTTCTGTGAAATGTTCATATGTTGCTGATTTAGGTCTTTGGCATTTCCCTTTGCTTAATGCTTTTCTAATTGTCTTTCATTTAGTGTGGAAATTGATGGCTCCTTTGGTGATTCTGAGGGCCCCAAGGAGAACAGCTCAAAAAAGAGGTATAGTTCCTCAATCTTTGTCCTCTTTATCCATGTGCGCCTTATGTCGTCCATTGATTTGATTGATTGCTTATGAGTAGTTAGAATTAAAGCTTGGTCCAATGTATTGTCTCGGCCTTAGAGAACCCTGACGAAAAAGAAAAAGATAGTGTGGGAAAATGAAGCTAAATCTGCTGACTTTGTGCGTGCAATATCAACTGTGAGGAGGAACAGCCGTCTGATTCTTGTTGCTGCTAGTGGTTTAATGAAAATTTGCTTCTTGATGAGAGAGATTAAGGGCATATTTACATATGTATGATTGGACTACTATCTGCTAATGACACTTCATGCTTGTTAGAAATTCGACTTGTTTCATGAATCATGATACTGCTGCTCTTCCATCTTCAAGTTTCAATGACTACCATCTATATTTGTTTGGACATTGGATTCCATCAAAATCTTGAAAAGAATTGTGCCTGTTATAAGTTGACGTATGGAAGCTTGCCTCCTGCTTGATTTGTTATTGGCTTCATTGTATTCTATCTCTATTCCTCTTTGCACAAGCTTACATTTTTCAATTTACAGGGGAAGAACTGAATCTTGTGGTCCTTCTAGCTCCAAAGCTTGCAGGGAGAAGTTACGTAGGGATAGACTTAATGACAAGTAACACGTTCTTTTTCATTCTTCCGCCTCTAATCTGTGCTTCAGTTTATATTTCTATGTGATAATAGTTTTTTTTGTTTGACATTATGGTTAGGTTTGTGGAATTGGGCTCAATCTTGGAGCCTGGTAGGTCACCAAAAACAGACAAGGCGGCCATTTTGATTGATGCTGTTAGAATGGTGACTCAGTTGCGTAGTGAAGCCCAGAAGTTGAAGGACTCGAATTTAAGTTTGCAGGAGAAAATAAAGGAATTGAAGGTGTGTGTAAAAGTTTTCTCATCTATCAAGCACGTTTTTTTGGAACTTTTTACTTCCAGGGAGATTATTCCTGTATTCTGGTCCCTCATTTGGCTAAATTTGTTTCATATGATCTATAGACCGAAAAGAACGAGCTCCGTGATGAGAAGCAGAGGCTGAAGACCGAGAAGGATAAGCTAGAGCAGCAGCTCAAGACCATGAACACTCCTCAAACCGGATTCCTCCCACCACACGCCGCAATCCCTGCAGCATTTGCTCAGCCAGGTCAAGCCCCAGGGGGCAAGCTGGTCCCGTGTGTTGGCTACCCCGGGTTTGCCATGTGGCAATTCATGCCCCCAGCTTCAGTCGACACATCGCAGGATCACGTACTCCGTCCTCCAGTGGCTTAATCGAGCAGCCTTCTTGGTCCTTCCTTTGGGTTTGCGATTATCATCTATCCCTCAAAGTTGTGCTCTATTTTGTTCTCTTCTGTCATTGTTCATTTGACTGGTCATTGTGCTGAAGTCTACTAACAACCAAGACTACATTTGGTGAGATGTGGAATGTTATGTATGTCAATAGTGGAACTTCAATGAAACGGTGCTTTGATGACGAAAAAGGGAAGTTGTAAAAATGTCAGAATAAGTGATCTCATGTTTCCATTCTTTGGTCAGTTACATACATAGCTGCCTTAGTTGATTTCTCATCTTCGGACCCTTTTTGTTTGTGCAAGCTTGAGCAAGCCATGGCTAATATTGGACATGCGTATTGTCATATGCTGCTTTTTTCTTACCTTTTCTTTTTCACACGATTTAAGATCAGACAATTTAGGAATCTATTGAAAATTCTTACCAACCTATCATCTAACAAAAAATTTCATTCATCTCAGACGAAAAGAACAAAGACCATTTGTGTGGGGAGGTCAAATTAAGAGCTCTTCTTAGATTTACGGGTACAAGTTAATATTTTTGTCACATTGCACTTAGTCATGTTAAATTAGTATTAGATAATGCCCAAAAATATCAGTATACAATTCTTTCGCATATAGCATGACACTGCGGATTCACAAGTGTCACACCCTTACATCCTAATCCCTTCCATCCTAGCTTTCACACTGTAGAGAATCTCCTGTACAATATGGTTATGCAATCTTCCATTTCTCTCTTTCCAGACATAGTAAACCACAGTCGTTAAAGTTAGATATGTTGCCTGCCTTTTGCTCCTAGACTCATATCTTTGCTCTATGACCACGGTCTGCCAGTTTCTCCAGTCTGCTACACTATCTCCAGTCAGTTTGTTTAGTGCCTGATTTGTGGCATCTTGTGAGAACCTGCACGAAAAGATTATATGTTCATAGGTTTCGGATTCTTCTTCACACAACAGACATCTATTGGCCACCAAAACCCCTCAGCAGCTGTAATCTGTCTCGTGTCTGCGGCCTTCTATGCATATTCATCTATGTAATGAATGAAAACTTAATGCACTTTATACCTATTGTCTGAATAGGGTGCCATTCAACAATGCCCTGGTTCGGCTGCAGGCTCTTGTATATGTCTGCCCAGCTAGCCATCCATTCTTCTTATCAAGAAACATCCTAGTCACTTGATCTCTGACTTTCAGCAATCTCCTCCAATACCAGCTGCTGTCATTCTTGACTATGCAGTCCCATCTATTGGATCTCCTTATGTAATAGTGTTGTATCCACCTGAGCCTTCTAATGAGTCCGCATTGTAGCAATGTGCTATAGTGCTTGCCTAGAGCTGCTACATTACATCTTTTTCGGTCCCTCAGATCAAGCCCTCCTTCCTTTATTGACAAGCAACAAGTAGACCATGCAATTGGTAGTGTCCTCTTCCCACCCCCAACGGAATTTTCTACGCAAATCATTAACTGCCTTAATCACACTTTGGGGTAGAAAGAATACCTGCCGCCAATAGGAGTGCATTCCCATCAACACACTGTTCACCAACTCAACTTTACCTGCATAAGTCAAGTATGTATGGTGTAAATGCTGATATTTTTCTCTTGGTCTTTAGTGTGCAAACCAATGAAGATGCTACGGTTGGCAGAATTAGGCTGGCCAGTCAATTGGTGGGACTACTGTTTGGTCAATGTAAAGTTGAGGTGGGGTTAGATTGGTTGAAAGTTTGGGTTCTCGTGATTCACGCTCCATTAGCTGCATCCTGTGTAAATGTACAAATGGGATGAGATTGACGGCTCGAAATAACAAGATATATCGTAGCCTACCTGTAAGCCTATGCTTGAATGCTTCTTTGACAGATGGTAATGGTTTGGTCCAAATTTAATTCCCCATTTTCCTTTTCTTTTTTTTGAAAAAATGGACGACAAATATTAGATGATTGCCCCATTTTTATAGTCAAAAAAGACTCTCTTAACATCACATGTTTCATGAAAAAGAACTTCTGATAAATTTTATTGATTCCCAATTATGGGCTTGACATGGGACCAACCCCATTACCCTTGTATCTCCTCCACGGCTCCATATCACACCCAAAAAAAAAAGAACTAAAAAAAAATAAAAAAATGAAGGGTATGATGTGAGGCTGAGAACAAAATCTTCACCTTATCCCTAAGTTATCAAAAATATTGCATTTTATGTTTATGAAGGGGGCTTCAATGGCTTCCTCCTATCTAGCCAAAATCCACGAAGTTTCCCCACCATTCCATCCTCCATGCTTTCCCTCTCCAAACTCCCTTGTCAATTTCCTGATACTAGGAAACTACCTGCTACGGCTTCAATGACTCGAATGTTCGATATTCCTTTTCGTTTCTCCATTCATTACAAATACCATCATTCCTCCCACCTAATAAGTGTTTTTCCTAGACAATCTCCTAAAACAACAAATCTCCCCCTCTTCTCTGTTCATTCTTCTCTGTCTTCTGCTTCACCAACACCGCCATCCTCGAAAGAAGATGCAGTTCTTCAAGCCAAAACTAGCCTCTCAACCTCCTTGCAAAAGCCCCTCAACAACCCCAAACCCATTGGAAAAAGCAAGAAACAAAAACAACCAAGATTCAGGGTCGAAATACCGGTGATTGATGATTCCCCTGAGTCCCTCGTCCAGCTTGCCTTGGATGTTTTTAAGGATCTTCAAATCAAGAGGAAAGGATTGGTTTCATCAGTTAAAATCTTGCTTATTTGGCCTAATCCCACTACCATGAAAAGTGGTATTGAGGCCTTTAAATCTGTCCCATCTGGCCTATTTGAACATATAGAGTTGAGCACGGTTATGACAGTCGATAACAGAATTTTGAATTCTGCTGATGTGGGTGTGTTTTTGGCGCCAGGATCCTCACAGTTGACAGTTATGAAGTTAGTTGGTGACAGTTTGGATCCCAGGCCCTTGGTTTTGTTTAACCCAAGGTGGGCATTTGAGGAAGAGGCGAGTTTTGGCGATTTGAGTAGTTTTATTGGCTCTTTTGATGTGATTTATGCATTCTTGGGATTGGAAGTTAGAGGGATTTTGAGTAGGAGAAAAGGAGTGGTGTTCAAGTACGTCAAAGATGGCGTTGTGAGTTCAGAGAGATGGAATGTATTGGTAGAAGAAGAGGGAAATGAAATGAAGGTGGTTTCGAGGTTCAAGTCTCGACCATCAATTACTGAAGTTGAGAATGTTTTGTATAATTTGATGGCGATTAATTCACCCATTACCAAGACTGCCAAATTTTTGAAGAGCTTAGCCTCCAATGTAACAGGAAGAAAAACAAGTTAATTGCCCAAGGGAATGTTCAAGTACATAATCTAGGTTCTCATGTGTGCTTTTGAAACAATTGAAAAAGTCGCTTATCAGCAATTTTTTGAGCTCTAAGCTTTGGTTTTCTTATTTATCTTTGTTTCTATCAAGTCCTACAACACCAGCTCCTCTATCATTCATGCTGAAATGTTGATTCGGAACTATATTTAATGAACTCTTAAAAGAGTAGTATAAGAAAAAGAATACACAGGAAAGAATAAGAAAAGCTCCAAATCCAAGGAGGCCATTTTCAAATTGACAAAAAATGATCTACTTCATTCTTGTTCTGTCTTCTCATCCAGCTTGGTGCATCCCTGAATTTTAGCGAAAATTCTTACCTTCCGTGCTCATTTACTGGACAATTCACCCAAGTTGTTCCCCAAATAAATCAATCTTTCCTTATATTACAGCCCTTTATGAATTTATCGGAGAAGTCGATATACTTAGTCCATAGTGGCTTAAGCTGTGGAAACGCTATTTCAAGCCAAGGTTTTGCCCTCCCATTATAATGTATTACACCAGCACTTTCAGCATCTACCAGACTTGTGTTTTCTTGGTACCCGAGACCCAGCATATGCCAGAAGGGATCAATGATGTGAACATGCCCATGGAATGCTATTAGTCCTGGTGGCAGTGTTCCTAGCTGCCATAAACTTAGGTCAGATTTCAGGTTCTGCATAACAGACATCAAGTTCAGATCAGATATAGCTATATAACCAATCTTCGGCTTAATTTATTGAGAATCCAGATTTATTCATATTATACCTGTTGGAGCCACTGATGGTAGGTGTGGCTAATGTTGGTCTTCCTCCAAGCCTCGAGATCAAATATGTTCATGCCATAAGCCCAAGCACATTCCTCCGGATCAAAGTTCTTTGCTATCAGAGGGTGAGAGAAGTTTAGGTAGTTCTTGAATCTCTTCGACATCACAAACTTGTCATCTCCCCTGCATGTTTCTACTGCTCCATTGACCTTCCCTTCCATATCAATGTCCCACAAGGGCGACAGATCAGTTTGTATCACAATGTCATCATCGAGGAACACAATCTTGTTCAAGCTCGGAAACAACTGCGTCATGAATAGAGGGCACATTTGACATTAGACTAGGAAAAGTTGACCTATACCCAACTATCCTACCTGGACGACCTAAGCACAAGTAGCTTAAGAACTCACAGGACCTATAGCAAAAAGAAGCTTTAAGTACAAATTTTGGAAATACTTTGGAAGCAAATATGTACCTCTGGCAAATGTATCCTTATGTGATTCATGATGGAGTTATATTTGGGGCTCATAGCTTGAAGTTTAGAAGCAATGACATTAGGCTTCTCAGTATTACTTGCCACAATAACTTGAGACCCACCTCTAAACTGAGACCTAGCCTTCTGATCCTTTTCCATGGCTTCTAAAACCGGCACCTTTCCTTTAGTAAACCAGTCAAAATGGTGCAATGCCTTGACCTCAATGACAGCAGGAGTTAGAGGATGCAAAGAGAACCAAGCTTGCATTGGTGCAAAGGTCTTCTTATCAGTGATGATATGCAGGACAACCTTTTCACGACGGAGAGAGTTTTGAACCAAAGAATTTGCAACAACCGACGCACCTAAGACATTGTCAGTGGCGAGTACAAAGTGGAAGAAGGAGTTGTCAACGAGGTGAGGGACTTGCTCAGGCTTGGGGAGCTGAAGCCGAGCAGCTGAATTCATCGTGTGCTCGTTGGCTAACCATAGTGATAGGCAATGGAGCTGCTTGGGAATGCTGCTTGAGGCTACATGCCTGTATAAATACTCTTGGATCTTGGCTAACCTTGTCCTTTGTTCAAGATAGTTCACCTGTAGTAAATGAAAAGAAAGGACATTAATGATCTCATCATTTCTTAGTAAACTCTAACAATCAAACTTGATAAAGGGGTCGTTCAGGTTAGATTTGGCTGAGTTGACTTTGAGGTTGGTACGTTCATTTTGAGTTTATTAGGTTATATATATTTATATATGTTGTCAGCTATTCCAATAATGTCATCGAGAGAACATACAGTTAGTTCAGTTAAGAAAATTTCAGTTTGGTTCAAATTTAGATCGAATCAATTCATGTTGTTAAATTGCAGTGTTCTATCGAGAAAAAATAAGACCAACTCATTTTGGCTTGAAACTCACTTAGCTTGAGTTAGATCTTGCCCTACTGAAAGCTATCTAACAAGATTATTAACTGTATCTTCTAGACAAGATAGGCAGATTAACAAGGACAACAACTCTCAGTGCGGGTTCCGCTTTTGCGGAGTCTGAGAAATTCAGAAGTACATTAGACAAACTAACTACAAAGTGCAGTATAACGGCAGGACCTGGACCCGAATTTACCCTACCTAAAGTTAATATGGCTTTGATACTCCACCAACCCCTTCAAACCAAAGCCAAAAAACCCGTCTGAACCATCCATTTGCCAGGTGTACCTCTAGCATACCCCATTGGCTCCATGAAGTCAGATTTACCAGAAGAAGTTTCAGGTGATGAATTAAGTTAAACAGGAGGAGGTATAATTTTACCATAGCCTTAAGCTGTAGAGCAAAAGTTCTGGCATCTGGTCTCCTGTCCTTCATTTCTGCCACAAACTCTTCTAATGAACGAGGAACATCAGGGTCTGGATTCTTCAGATCTACAAACCCACTTTGTTCTTCTTCAAACACTTGGGAAATGATATCTGGGACCTATCAAACATGAACCTTGGAAGTTTAAATTTTCAATATGAACAACTTTGGAAAAGAACTCAATTGAGTAATTAACAAGGAGATGATAACAGAGTAGGCCATTACTTACACTTGAAGGAGGTGGCCTTCCAAGAATCCTTGGCCGTAGTCTTTTTCCCAGGCAGCCTTAATATTATTCAAAAAAATAAGAAAGGAAGAGTTCTATCACTGGCTAGCTATAGCTATAGAAGCTACTCAAATTAACCAAACAGGATGAATAGTAGTCTTCATTCTTGTCATTCTTTGCTTTGATTTCATTGGTATAAAATGATCATAATAATGGCGGGAAATTTTCCTCTTTTTTTTTTTTTGGGGTGGTATGCATAGAAGTACAAATGCCGATGTAGGCCAGATTATTCAAACTTAAATAATTTCATAATAATTTTTAAAAAAAAACCTACACCTATCATATTAGATGACACCCGCAAATTTTAAACACTTTAATTTGCAATAGTTTATGTGAATCTCATTAAAATTGAATATTCCAATCACTTTAATTTGTATTTTTCTCATATTCGTTACCAGCCCTACCTCTCTCAATGGCATCATCTTTTTAGAGGGCGACAACATTGTCTTACATTGTAACAAAGATAAACTTGATGAAATATATATAAGATCACTTTGGACTTTTATTTCAAAGGAAAATTCTTTTGATGAGATATATAATATGGTAACCCATAACTTATACATGTAAAATGTGGTGCTTGGAATTTAGTTGTTTATTCATGTTATTTCAAAAGCTCATTTTATCAACGATAGACTTTCATAAGAATAATTGTAGCAACCCAAAATAAGTGCAGCTAATTGAGGGACAAGCACATTGATTATCATATTGAAATTCCTAAGCATAAGTACGTACAGCAAATTATGGTTGACTAAAAAGCGAGTTAATTACTATTGTCACTAGATTGTGGTTTGGAGAAAATGGTGAAGTTCATCTTTAAATCAAAACATACAACTAAATTCCACCTTAATATCAGATAATAAGATAGAATTAGCTTACCTATAGAAGAGCACCTGGTTTGGTCATGATCAATGGTGTCAACAGCAGTCATGACAAACACAAACCTAAGCAAAAATGTGAAGAACAGAAGAAAGTAGAACACCATCTTATACGAAAACCGCCTCGATCCCACCTTCACTTTGATGAACTCCCTCACCCCTTTGCCTGGCAACACCGTTACATGTCTCAAACTCGGTGAGATGTGCAGCTGCATTTTCATCGATTCTCAGCAATATGTCACCACAACAGCAGGCCCAAGATCCAATGACGCTTGTTCTTCTGCCTTCCTGCGCGCACTTACTTCATGTACAACTAGCAAGGTTGTAAGAGACTGTTGGTAATTTAGAAAGAGAAAGAGAGTTGAGTTTAAGGTTGCTGTCAATCACCTAACTTTGCTTAAACATGCAGGCTATACATGTAACTGTAAATGTAGCAGATGGTGTATATATTTGAGCATGGTTTAGTTTTCGTTTGTTTATAATGAATTGGGTATAAAGGAGAAGGGGTTGTTTTTGGTTATAGTGTCATTTTTTGGGAGGATTATGTTTGAAGAGAGAAGAGCGGAAGAGAGAGAAAGTTGTTGAAAAAAGAGTAGAAATATGAAGCAGCAGATGGGAAGGAGCTGTTTGGCTATTGCTTTTCTTTAACTCCACATTCTCACGTTTACTATCCCAACTTAGAATGTTAGGGGCGTTTTGATGTAAACGGACCTTCTAAATGGAAAATGACAATGTACTTGGATCCCATGGACCATGTATGATATCATTCTCAATGTATGCAAATTTTCAGAAAACGTTTAAAGCAATATCCGCTGATTATATTATCTAATTAATGATGGATTCAAAAATTATAAACAATGTCTATTTAATTTTCTGAATATTTTTGTTGTACCGTTATGTTTATCAGTATTATATTACAAATTTAAGAGATTTTCTGACAAAATATAACTGACACCTATTCATCAATAATGTGCATGTTTACCCCAACAATGGATTCGTGTTGGTTAATTTTGGTCATTTTGTGTTAGATCCGTGAGGAGAATCCTCGTTCCTAAGATTTTTTGTGTGACTTAATTTGTGAATGCATTATAAAAGTATTTTTTTAATTATGTGAACGAGACAAATACCAACAACAACAACAACAACAACAACAAACTGCCAGTTTGGGTCCCGCTTTCGCGGGGTCTGTGGAGATCCAGCTGTACGCAACCTTACCTCTACCGGTATTCCTACGCATAGAGAGGTTGATTCCATATGACCCACAAAATAGTTTTGTGAAAAAGGTTTACAGAGAAAACGATTACAAAACAATTTACCGAGTAAGAGAAATAGGAAGAGAAAATGTTCCGGATAGCGAATAAAGAGGGAGCGGAGACATACCTCAACAAACCAGGGGGCGCTTAGAACCATCACAACCCTCACCCCCTGCCTGGTCACATCGATAAGAACGATGTCATCTGCAAATAACATGCACCAAGGCACCTCGTGCTGGATTCCTCTGGTGAGTTCATCCAAAACTAATGTGAAAAGAAACGGGCTTAATGCGGAGCCCTGATGCAGGCCCAAACTAACAGCAAAGTCATTGGAGACCCCTCCCGGAGTCCTAACATTCGTCCGCCCTCCCTTGTACATATCCTTGATTACACGAATGTACGCGGACGACATCCTTTTCTCTTCTAAACACCTCCACAAAACCTCCCTTGGGACTCTATCATATGCTTTCTCCATATCAATGAACACCATATGGAGATCCACCTTTCTGTCCCTGAACAAGCTCATGAGCCCTCTGAGGAGGTAGATCGCCTCAATAGTCGACCTGCCTGACATGAAACCAAATTGGTTCTCTGAAATCTCTACTTCCTCTCGCAGCCTTCTCTCAATCACTCTCTCCCACAGCTTCATAGTGTGGCTGAGCAGCTTGATGCCCCTAAAGTTATTACAAATACCAATGTAAATAAAATTCAAGCTCATATCTCTGATAAAAATTTCCAAATACTTTTTAATTCAACTAACTAACATTTATTATGAAAAATCCTTTGATTAATCCTCATGCTTGTTGAAAGAAAACTTCTTGTTATAATTCGCGGCACTTCTCGTTAGCGATTAATTGTTGTGGTTGGTACACAACTTCAAGTTGACCATTTCCATTTTAAGCAAATCATGAGCAGTCTCGAACCTTTATTTTCTTTTCTTTTTTGTTTTAAAGAGATTACCTTCATTGAGTGCCCCTGTCTCTCACTACTCACTAGGATACCCTATCTGTGTACCACCCTACGGTTGGAGAGGCATGGAAGAAAAGCAAGGGGGTTGAAGGCAAGCACGAAGCCAGAGTCTAAGTTATAGCAATGGCATGGACTGTACTTTACATTTAGTAGCTTAGACTCAGAGGGCATAAGAATGATAATTAATTCAACACTATCCACTTCATAAACGTATAATCTTAAAATTAAAAGAAATTTCATTTGATGACCCTGAACTTTGATAGACTCTATTTGATTTTAACTTTTTAAACTTTTTCTTCAAGTTCACTTCTTAGTTTTGTCTATATGCATGACGTGAACAATATGATAGTGACATAATCTGGCACGTTAGGTTTGACTTACTATTGCGGTAGAGGTTATAATAACGTGTTTTATTGTAAAGTTTTGCTTTTATCTATTGTGCCAACACGAAGAATCTATCCTTAATACTTAAGAAACTTTAAAGTTTATATCTGTCATTTGTCAATCTCTTTTTCTTTACACTCCTTTGCTCCCTTCCCCCTCTCTCTTTCCCATCCGCTTATTCCAAAACTTGAAGAAGTTGAAGGTGAAGATGAAGGCGAAGTCATAGATGAAGTCCGAAACCAGGGTTGCTCTATCGACCTTGAGATAGCGTCAAGCAATCCACACTACCATAATCCATTTCAATTCAAGCAATAAAAAACCCAGAAGGAAATCATAATGGACGCATCATCACCGGCATCTTCTCTCCACCTAGTAATGACTGTCTTCTTCCTCTTTACCCATCATAAGCTTCGACCTTGTTTGTTTGTTTTTTTTGTTAATTTGGACACAATTTATGGTTTCAAGTATCATTGGTGACCAAATTAATGGGCTCGTCGGTGGGGTTTCTTCATCAAGAACATAAGACCATGCCATACCCAAAATCAAAGCCAAGCTGAAGGAACAAAACAGCAAGAAATTAAACCAAGAGTCGAAACTAAGCCTATGAACACAGTAACAAAATTTGTAACAAAAAGGAAAACGAGGTCTAAAATTTGAAGTAATTGCTTGCAATTTCAACTTTAAAGAACCAAACTCTTGCTTCAATTTCACAATTTTAGAAGTAATCGTACTAATTCATTAAAAAACTCGATCCGAAAAAATGAGAAGATGAATGAAAATTAAACCTCGGATTGAATCTTTGCCAAGAATCGTATTAATTACCAAAGTGGAGATGAATAGATGCTGTCAAAAGTTAACCCGATATGATTACCGATCCGAACCGAACACGAAATTAAGTAGGTTTGGAAAAAGATTTTTAACTCGTTTAATTAAATGGGTTGACACATTTAACCTGTTTAATTAATTAGGTTTGGTTCAGGTCGAGAATTTTGACACGAAAAAATACATATTTAACCCATTTAATTAAATGGATTAAATAAGTTGATCAATTTACCCAATTACCATGTACTTTTTGGGGAGAATTGTGAAAACATGGAGTTTAATAAAGTTAATATTTGTTTTGTGATTGTGATTCTTGTGAATATAGATAATGGTTGCATTATGATGTTATATTAAAATCAAAAAATTGATTTATAATGCTTAGTAATCATATTTTAGTCAAAATATAAAGCGGGTAAATAGGCAGCCGATAACCTAAACCTGACCCGTTTATATTAAATGGGTTAATAGGTAAATTTCAGGTCAACCCATTTAAAAAATAAACAGGTGCAGGTCAAGATTTTCAACCCATTTAATAAATGGGTTAGGTTTAGGTCAAGAATTTCTCAACCCATTTAAGTTCGACATGAACACGAATTTGATTTAACCTGACCTGCTTGACCGCCCTAAAAACCTAAATAGATCACCTTTAATGCCTAATTCATTAGTAGCATTGATGAGGGAAAAGAGAAGATGGCTCGGAGTTTTAAGCTCCGTTTGGACCTTGAAAATTTTGGTGGAAAGAAAAAAAAAATTGAAAAAGTTACTTTTTTTTGTGTGTTTGGTTCAGAGAAAATCACAAAGAAAAAAATTATGGAGGAAAGTTAGATGGAAAAATTGTTAGAAACAAGTGATAAAATTTTCCTCATAAAATTATGAGGAAAATTTTCAACCTCCTCCAGCCTCACATTGCTCAGATGATATCAACATGATTCAAGTAGTTCATTAACATTCAAATTTCTTATCTAAATTCTTGTATTTTTTCCTCAATCCAAACAAGAGAAAAAAACTCTTTTTTTCCCAATCTTTTTTTCAACCTAATTTTCTAAGGACCAAAACGAAACCTTAATGGTGAAGAAGGTGGAAGAATAGGAAGAAGAAGTGTCTATGTTTTTGATTTCAAGAGAGCAAGAAAGAATGGGTTAAAACAACGGAGAGGACGAGAAAAGAGGGTTGGAGAAAGAGAGAGATTAATGTTAAAGTACTTTAGTCACTTCAATTAAAAATTTACGACGTCAATAACAAAGGAATAATATTTGGACATTTGTATTATACAATGGCACCATTTGAAAAATACCAAAACTTTAAAGATAACAATAAAAATGGCAAATGTTCAGCGTCACCAAATTGAGTTTCCCAAAAATTAATTTCTGCATGTAAAAGAGCAAACGGGGGTGTGCCCTAAATGCTTCACCCCTTGATGAAGAGAAGGGACACCGATTTATTGAATCCTGCACATCCTTAATTGAAGGCGATGCAATCTAATTAGATCACCATTTCACCATTTAAAATGATTGATAAAATAAAATATATTTCTTGTATTAAAAGGTTGCAATTCGAACGATGCATAAGAAATCACTAGAGGTGTCCTCTTTGACTTCACTGCCAGGTTTTCATGTAAAGAAATTCCAACTAAAAATCTCTAAAACTCTTTAAAATATATATATATATATATATATATATATATATATATATATATATATACATACCAATCTAGCAATATTGGCATAGAGTTTGGATTGGTGCAAGAATGAGTTCAATGACATTGCTTGCCTGGTTCATTTATAGCCAAGAAATAAATAGAACCAGTCCAATAATGAAGGAAAACTAACTAAATGTTAAGCAGAATTTGCAGAATCTTAACTTGTTCATCAATGGATCAATTAACCAATTCATAAATTTGCTAATTAATCAGAACATACCAACCAAGTAGTACGAACCTTGCATAAGCATATAACCCCTAGCTCCAAACACTTTCAAGGAAGGATTCTAAGAGTGCGTACCTGCAGCATTCTCCTCACAGACCTAAATTCAGTGGTTTCGGGGCAATGTGACGCTTGTTGGCTTGCAGTGTTTGGCTCTAGCCTCGCGGTTGCGAGCCGCGAGGTTTTTTTTTGGGTCGGGTAGCGCCCAAAACGACGTCATTTTGGAACATCAACCGATTTTGTTTTTCGACTACTACATTTCTGTGGAAAAAAAAAAGAGGAAAAATTGGGCTTGTGACCATTGGAGTGGCACAGAGATGTTGCCCAGCATCTGTTTTGCCTGATTTTGTTTTGTTTTTGTGCTCAATTAATTCTATAAATACCAAAACCTTCTCTTCCTAATTCCCACACCAAAAAATTTCCCTCTCTCATCGTGTAAAAAATTTGTGTGTTTTCCTCTCTCTTATAAGCTATTTTATCAAGAAAGAAGTCAAAAAATTAGTAAGAGTTTCTAATTTTAATTCACTTAAATTCTTAATTTTCTATGTTAAACTTGATATTTTAATTTTCTAACTTTTGTATGTCATTATTTGTAAAGAAGTTAGGAGTGCTCTATTAATTAAGGAAGAAGTGAAGAAAATTGTAAGTACCAATTTTTTTAATATGTTGGAAAATTAATTTGATATGTTATATGTTATAATGATTATATGTTATTATATAGTAACTATCACTATTAGATGATAAATATAGTAGCTAGAATAATTTGAAATGATTGTACGTTTATATGTTTAAATGTGATGTGACATGATTAACATAGGATTAATATGAGATGATTATGAATATGATTATATGTTGTGGTTAAGTGTTATTAAATTATAAATATGATCATATGTTGTGTTGTCAAATCATTTTGTGCAAATTATTTTTCACAAAAATAATAAAACCTAGTAACAAAGCAAAACATAAAAATTAAAGCAATTACATATGTTTTGATGTAGGTTTCATAGGCATTATTTTATTTTATGAGCCAAAGTAATGAGTCTTGTATTGAAGAGAGGAAGACTTAGGCCCTGTTCTTTTCGTGGGGAAATTCACCCACCCCACACTCACCCACTTCTTCCCCCCTCTTCCCACTCCTTCCCACACTTAAAAAAAAATGTCACTCCTTCCCACATTCACCAACTTCTTCCCACACCTACATAAAACAATTATTTCTCATATTTTGAAAATTTTTATAAGTTACGTAATTGTATGTACGAATAATCTGATAGCAATTATGAGCAGTTTTAATTTTTCGGATGTTATGGAACAGTTTTATTTTTTTTGTTTTTCATTAATTTTTTTATTTTTAAAAAATTTTTTATTTCTATTTTTTATTTTTTTATTTTTTATTTTTTTGTATTTATTTTTATTTTTTATTTTTTAATTTTTTAATTTTTCATTTTTTAATGTTTAATTTTTTATTTTTCTGTATTTATTTTTATTTTTTATTTTTAAAAAAATTAAATTTTTAAATTTTTTATTTTTTGTATTTATTTGTTTGTATTTTTTATTTTGTTGTATTTATTTTTTTATTTTTTATTTTTTTGTTCTAGAAAAACAACCAATGAAAAATTCCAAAAAAATAAAAAATAAAAAAATTTATACAAAAAAATACAAAATAAATACAAAAAAAAAATTTAAACTAAAAAATTTTAAAAATTTAAGAAAAATAAAAATTAAAAAAATGAAAAAATAAAAATTTAAAATTCAAAATTAAAAAAATAAAAAAAATTTAAAAAAAAATCAAAAAATAAAAAAAAATTTAAAAAATAAAAAAAATAAACAATAAAAAATAAAAAAAATTAAAAATTAAAAATTAAAAAATAAAAAATAAAAAATATAAAAAATAAAAAATAAAAAATAAAAAATACAAATACAAAAATAAAAAATAAAAAAAATAAAAAAGAACAAAATAGAATAAACAAAAATGAAAAAATTTCATCATCATTAATTACTATCACAATAAAATTATTACATTATAAAACAAAAAAACATTAATAACTAGTCTTTCAACTTCATTCAACTATATTCAACTTTCACCCACACTCACTCACTTTTTCCCACTTAAAAAAAAATATCACTCACCCACTCCTTCCCCCCTTTTCCCACAATCACCCATCCCACACCCCTCATTTCCCACTGAAAAAAACAGGACCTTATGCGGCAAAAACTTGATTCAGAAATTGATGTGAAGGTAATAGACCGAATTTGGATTTGGATTTGGATTTTAGCCAACCAACACCAAACCTCCACACAGGTGCAACCACATCCCAAAATGCAAAATATAGTGCATCATTGCTCATAGTTAACCGAGCAACGAACAGTCCTACTTCCAGTCGAATGCATCTGAAATGCTCCATTATCTAGGAACACTGTTAATTGGAATAATTGTTCAAAACACTCCGTAGAAGTCTTTAAATTTTCTAAAGATCTTTTTTCGTGGTTTCCTGTATCTTTCAAACGAAAACCAATAAACGTAAACATAAGGCAAAATGTACATTTGCCAATTAACATGTATGAATTATGACCCTATCAAAAAAACATGTATGAATTATGATCATAACATAAGAAATTAAGGTTGGTTCACCAGAAATGCAGTAACAGTAAGAACCTATTTCCCATCTCAAGTAACAACTATTATAAGAAACGTTCCCATCACAACCAAACCAGAAGAAAATCAGATTACATTGGAAGCTTCATTTTCCTACACGCCCAGGTGACGAAAGACGATACTTACACGTGCTGCAGATCGAATTTGAATAACAAAAATGTAACAAACTAGAAGCTTGACAAAGAAACAAAAGTTAGAGCCACTATATACACATTCCCAACAGAATTATTGACCTCATGATTCACACCTATCATATACAAATTTTAATGTAGGAAAACCGCCACAATGACATCATAGTATCAACAAAAGTTCTAGCAGAGCAACATAAGAATTCATTACACCTCATTTCTCTACAGAACCTCACGAATATTAATATAATTAAACCACGCCTCGAGAATAAAAGAAATGGCCGGATCCTGAGGATAATTAAGGAAGTATCGTTAGAAACAATGGACCATACAAAGAACACAAGACAGGAATTTGAAGTAACTTTAACGCAGTGATATCTAGTGAAAGCAAAGTTGAACTTTTTCTAAATGTAAGTTCAATGAACATGCAATTCATGGGTAAAACTACTTACATATGACCACTCCCCTAAAGCCCATCCAAGCGGGAGTTCAAGCATTGACTTTGATTAGATTTTTATTCGGGTTCAACAAAGCCTAAGGCTGAAATTCTCCAAAAGTGACATACAAACTGCATTGAGAAGTGAAAGAGTGAATGCAGACTAGCCACCCAAAAAAAAAGGTTGACAATAAAAAGCTGATATAAGCTTATCCACAGGAAAGATGGTTCCAAATGTTCAGTTCTATTCTAGTTTCTCCATCATATTTGTGACACTGACACTAGCCATGGCCTCAATTACATTAAGGAAGCCAGAGAAGTCCAATGGTCATTTAGGAGGAGGAAGGCAAACAGCAGTATAGCGACTAAGAGCTTCTGAAAGCAACCTCTTCATAACCAAAACAAAATTTACAATAACCGCCAACGCAGAATTTACAGCCCCCAAATTGCAAAATCACCAAGTAAAAAGCCACAAACGACCAACTCCAAAACCCCCTAAAGATTCCCCCTGTACAGAACAAAAATACCTAAAACTAAAACTAGTACTATCAGAGCATAACACAATTACTTTGCAAATATAAATCAAACCAAAAGGAGTCCAAGACTTTAGGAAAGAGGGAGTTCAAAATGCCATGAATACCAGCAAATTATAGAACATAAATCAGAGATTGGTGAATATTACCTCTAGTCAGACACTTCAACTTCATCTTCAAACTGGTTCTCCATTTTCAAGGCCTCACAATTATTATTTACAACCTCGAGACACATATCCATTTTGAAGCATTCTGTATTTGTATTATTTACAAATTGAGCCAGAGCTGTCATTAGTATTTACAGAGCCCGTTGTTGTATCTGCAGGCTTCGGAAGACCTTTTTTTCCAGTCAACGAGCCAACAGCATCAGACCCAGTACCAAAAGAAAGATTGCTAATCTGGAAACACGCCTGACCCCTGGGGCAGCCCTTGTCCATTTTCTCCATCTAAAGCAGCAACACTACACAAGGAGGGAGTTGCTTGGCATAATGATGCAAGATAGAAGTAAAGAATTGGTAAAAAGATTTAGAAAATTAGAATATTTTGATATTGGATATCTTTTGCATTTTTTTATTATTTTTGTAGGTTATTTTTAAGCAAATTTTAGGATAACCAAAATAAAAATATTTAGTAATACTTTATTAAAATTTAGTTTCCTAATCTATTAGGATAATATTAGGTTATACATTTTTATCCTTTTCTAGTTTGTATCTTATTATTCAGGTTTCCTAATACTAGTTAGCCTCTTGGTTATATAAACCTCTTTATGTAATTGAACAAAGCAGATTATGAATAAGAATTGATATTGAATTTAAGTGAAAGTTCTTATGTGAATTTTCTCAATGTAGGAATTGCTCTTAGAGCGTTCCACATCAATTTGGTATCAGAGCTTCCTCGATCTAGCCACTGCCATTTTTCCTTCTTTCAATCCAACTGTAGCCCTTCGTTCTTCTCTTTACTTTTATCTCATTTCTGCCACACTATAGAAAAGAAAATCCAAATAGAAACTTTTCGTATCAGAATCTGCTGCGCTGATTTGATATTCTAGACTTCCAACTGTCTAGATCAGTTTGCTACCAGTCAGATCAAGCATGAAGTTTTTCTTTTGTCTGGGTGCAGATTATCTACAATGAAAATGGGTTGGTGTGACAATCATCGAGCCCTTTTCATGGTCACATGTAACAAGTCATGGCCTGTTACAACAAGTGCTCTAAACCATTCTCTCTCTTTATGGGGATGTAGAAAACATCACTAGGTTTCGGACAATGGGAGAATTTCATGCTCGAGTGAATTTTTATTCCCCAAGAGATGCTGTGAACGCCTTTTGCAAGCTTCAAGTGCGTCAAATTTATGAAGATTGTTGTGAGTTGGATCTTTATTTTGCTAGTGAATTCAGTTGTGGTTGTAGGCTGTATATTCCTAGCTACAAATTGGATTGCAAACGACCTAGAACTCCGATAATACCTTGGTAGCACTCAGAAGATTACAAGGTTTCTTCCCAAAGGTTCTCCAGGAAACAATCGATTTCTTATTAGGAAAAGACAAATCCAACATACCTAGAAGCACATGAAAGGGAAGCTACAATTGGGGAAATCAAAAACGAAGCTTTTCTGAATGAGCATACAAGAGAGCATGTCCCAGGAATAGAAGTTCTGGATCTGAACATGAAAATTGACGTTAAGGGAAATTCTTTTGATCAGGTGAGCCAAGCAGCAGATTGCATAGTCAATTGCATTAACTAATCGGTTCAAGATAGTGCACATGATCAAGCAAAAGTGACTGAGCACTCTAACATTGATGAAGGCAATCTTTCCAAAATTCAAGACAGTAAAGAAGAGTCGTTAAAAGACACTTGTATCATCCCAAGAATTGTTGAACATGATGTAGGATTCTTAATCCCTAAAAAGTTCTTTAAGAAAACTGAAGTTCATCCACTGACATTGTTCTTGGTGCTCGAGAAGATTTTGAAGATTTTGAAGCTTGCAATTTATAACATCTTCAAGGAAGTTGAATCAATTCTCTCTTCCTCATGTGCGGTTCCTCCTCGTGTCAAAACTGGAGGATGAGTTTTTTTCCAACCGGGGGAGAATGATATAGTATAGGAGTAAAGAATTGGTAAAATGATTTAGAAAATTAGAATATTTTGATATTGGATATCTTTTGTATTTTTTTATTATTTTGGTAGGTTATTTTTAAGCATATTTTAGGATAGCCAAAAAAAGGATATTTAGTAATATTTTATTAAGATTTAGTTTTCTAGTCTATTAGGATAATATTAGGTTATACATTCTTATCCTTTTCTAGTTTATATTTTATTATTTAGGTTTCCTAATACTAGTTGGCCTCTTGGTTATATAAACCTCTTTATGTAATTGAAGAAGGCAGATTATGAATAAGAATTGATATTGAATTTAAGTGAAAGTTCTTGTGTGAATTTTCTCAGTGTAGGAATTGCTCTTAGAGCGTCCAACATCAATTATTCCCCTTTGTAGGAATTGCTCTTAAAGCATCCTACATCACATAAATAGCACATTCATTCACACAAACCCAACAAAATGCAACAAAATCGAATTTTTATTAAATTCCAACATTTGGGATTAACATTGGCACCAAGGCTTTAAACTAAACATGGTGGATAAAGCACCCATTAAGTTCAAAGAAGGGATGCATCAATGAGAAGCTCCAAATGGTATATATTAGCATATAGTGAAAAGTAAGTTGCTGAATGTTACAAATGTTTTCACACATTAGTAGAAAAGTTAAAAAAGGGCCGCCCATAAGCTTTGCTAACCAGGCTTGAGGTATTAAAGAATTTGCAGCATGGGTGGAGTATCTCTCATGATTACAGCAACAGGACATTATAATGAAAGGGCTCCCAGTGGAATAAAGTCGCTGTGTTTCATCCCCCCCCCCCCCTCCAAAAAAGAAAACAAGGTTTGAGAGAGTTCAGAATTCTTTTTTCCTAAGTGAAAAAGCTCCAAGATATCCCATCCCACCATCAACCATTTCTTTTTCATATTCTTTTTATTTAGTGCTAATTCCCACATCTCTAGATGGTATGAAAATATGGAAACACATCTTAACTAAATTGTCCAATTTGTGTGCATTTTTTCCACAACATTATTCTAATTAATTCGAAGTTTCCTTTAAGCAAATTTCAGCGTGGACTATCCCCATTAAAACAAAATGTAGCCCGCATAGTCATCTACTTTTTCCACATACGATGCAGTTTCAAAGTTTCAATCCAGGCTGCAAGAAAAACAGGTTTTCTCCTGCTCATAAGGCTGCTATATAAAGCCCCCACCCTAGGCTCTTGGCTACAGATTTTTTTTTGGCGGTTCCCGCTAATTCAGTCACTCACCAAATAGGCCATGTGTTCTCAAAATATTGGCGTTACTCCTCCATATAAGTGCTATTTCATATTGATCGGAATGTTCAAAGTAAATTGTCAAACTCAGCACCCGATATCTTGAAAACTTTGTACTATATCCCATCAAATGAACAACATGACAGCTGAATAGAATACCTGGACGGTTGAGATTTCGGATTGACCAAATAATCAAAAACAGGAACCAAATTCTTGGTCCTCGCTTCAATCATACAAGTGGGAATTTTTTCAATCTCAATCTCCCCTCTAGCATTCCCACCATCTAGTTTCAGGGCACCAGTCATCAACTGAAAGTAAATCTGCAATAATTAAAAGCAAAAAAATGGGTATCTGACTAAGGAATACATCTCCAGTGAACAACAAATTCATTAAACATACCTCTGATCTCATCCAAAGTGGAACTTGTCCATGCATTCGCAATTCAGCTTCTGAAACAAAAAAATGATTCCTGTCTTCAGTGCTTATCTTTGATCCAGTCGTTGTACACTGAACAACAGGACAAATACCATATCTATTTCTAGATGCATCCTGACATAGCCTGTAAGTATCCAGGCTACGATTTTCACCATATATATCAAAGTTGTCATCTTGATCCCTCTGTTTCTGACTGATGTTCCATTTCCGAATCGCCTCAACAAGTAATTTTGACTCATTCCCTGGAGCAGATTCATAAGTAGGGCTGACTGCTAATGCGATGTCCAGCTCAACAGGGACTCGCAGTGCATATTGGATCAAGCAACCAGACGGAGAAAACACCAGCAGGTGCTGCTTAGACTTCAAACTACATGTATTAATACGAATGTCACTGTCTTTGTAAAGGTGGAAAGCAGCAGCAATAGCACCGGACATGGAATTATTCTTCCCTATTGCAACAACGCCAGCACCGTTCATAGCACCTCTCCAACCATTGATTCCGTTCCTAATCCTGCTAACAGCAGACAGAGTAACTGGAGGACCAGATGCAAAAGGGTTCTGTTTAAGCATTTGATCAGCAGGTTTAGACTTCCATTGAACAGCTGGATTATTCATGACACCCAATCTATTACTTTCAGAAAGATTTGCTGTTCCGCCAGATGGAGAAATAGCAAAGAGATGGTTCGTGCCCCTGGAAGAACTAATCATGATCCAGCAGCAGTCATCACTGAAAGTTATATCTCGTATAATCTGACGTGGGGAAGAATGAGGACATAAAAGCATTAGTAAAATGAAAGGCTCACAATTTAAGCAAATGGTAAACGAAAGATTGCCTGGATAATCTCACCGCATCAGTGAGACCACGTTGCAATCTGTAAAGATGCACGTAAGATCTACTCGCTCCTGAACCTCCAGGACGTTCGGGCATTATGCGGAAAACATTGACGTTATGGCCATGAACTGAAGCTGTGGCTAGCAGGATTCCACTAGGATCAAACGATAAAGTTGAAATAGGGCTTTTGTGTGCTTTAAATTGAGTAATCAGAGCTTTACTGACAATGTCTTTCACAATAACCTGAGAACGAAACAGATGAGAATCTTTTAGATATAATACGCAAATCTGCCCAGCAGAACAAACCACAGCAGATGTCAGTGGTCGAGAATGCAACATACTGATTGTTTACGCATTGTACAAGATGGAAATGAGAACTAATGGCTGGGGAACACCTGATTTCTACAATTGGTACTGAGGGTGGCAAAAATTCGGGTTAAGCTTAGTCAAACAAATTGAACAGTACTCACCATACAACAAACAGACCACATATGTCGTCCATTGACCTAGTTTATTTTAAATTAGTCAAATCTAATAAAGTTGAACTCGAGTCAAAATCAAGTGTAGGCAATACACAAAAATAGTCTCATGCCAATGTTAGAAAATCTAGAAAATCAGATAACAAATACAACCATAACTGGCTTTTAAAGGTCAGATCAAATTCGAGCAGCAACATTTTGCCAACACTAACCCCCCCCCCCCGCGGAAAAGGGGGAAGAAGGGGGAAAGAATCTGTGACTTTTTCTCGCTAAGAAAATAGAATATATTTATAGATAATGAATGAAAGGGTGGATGCATAGCAAGCATCCTACAAAAAGAATTTACATCCAAAAGAGAACCGATCGACAAGATCAATCACATCAAAAGAAGATTGGCGAAATTTCCGCTATCCCCCAAAAGAAAGAGTATTGACCATATTATCTTTGATATGTCGAAGTGGTGTCTCCACTCCATCGAAGACTTCTCTGTTTCTCCCATACCAAATGCTCCAAAAAAATTGCATGTAGGATTAACATGGCATTCTTTTCTTTAGCTTTCCTACCAAAGAAACTCTTACAGGCAAAAGGATGGTTCCTCATAGAGTTAGAAGCAACTGAAGAAACTCCCTAGCAACTAAAGGCTGACGCCCAAAGGGGCCTTTGCAAATTGACAATGAAGTTGCAGGTTAGGACTTTTAATTTATAACGAGCTTGTCATCCAGAATAAAACAGATATCACACACTTAGAAGTAAAAACAAAAGCAGCATACCATTCCCACGTTATCTCCCTCAACCTCAAGCAGAACTCCGTTAGTGGTGCCATTGGCTTTCTGTCCAGCTGCTCTAGATTGCTCTAAGTGATTAGAATTAGGCAGCAGCTCGGAGCAATATCTGGAGAGCTTTTTATAACCTGTATTGAGATGCTTGCTTGACTCCTTACCATACTGAGCCACAGAAGTACCCTTTGATGCAGCACTAGGAAATGTTCCTGAAGGTGTCAAATGCTGTGCACAGATGTGAACTTCATTTGAGACCTGTACCGGACTTCCACTGTATGCCAGCCACCTGGGCCCAAGAGCAAGAGCTCCGCCAGCTATGCCTCCAGAGCCAGGACCAACAGTCACCACAGGATTTGTGAGGATAGTATATTCCATCTCCAAGGTAGCAGCATTGAAACAGTGTACCTAAAATAGCATTAATCTTTGGCAGATCTGGTGAAATATAGTAAGAAGATATCACAATATGGTTGAAATAAATACCTGGGCAGCCTGAGAAACAGCTACAACTCGACGACTGCATCTAACAGAATAAACAACTGATCTGAACTTCAATATATGTACATATGATTGGGAAGTTGAAGAATAAAATTGAACAGTTGAAGGGGCATAGTAGGCATTCCCAGGACCATGAAACTTGGGAATGCCTCCATTGCTAGCAGAATCCGACCCGTCCTGAAAACGATGTCCGGTAGCACATACTACCAGCAGGGGGCGACGGTCAGAAAACCCGTCTGTGGATGCCAGAGTTGACAATGGCTGTGGCAGCATTTGTAAAAATGAAACAGGCCCATCATGTCTAGAGACCAGGACATGGACATTGTGTGCTTCCTCCACATCCCATACCTGAAAACCAGATCGATAGCCTAATAGCAGGACCCGTCGTATCACCTCTCTCCCACATTCCAACTTGTCAAAGCCAGCCCAAAGCACCTTCATTTATGCAAATAATACAGATGAAACCATCAATATACAAAGACCAAAGAAGCGCAAGTTTAAGAGAAGAAGCTATTGATTGACCAAGATGTATTGATAAGATTTAAATAGGAAGTAGGGATATTGAATTATTGATTGACCAAGTTCAATATCTGACATAACATGGTCCTCTGCGTAAGCAAGGCAGTTAGCAACTCCTCATAGAGACGAAAGAGAGATATAATGAGTTCAACTACAATAGTCCCATACCGTCCAGCAACATAAAGAAAAGAAAAGTATTACATTTTCATAATTTATTATATATATATATATATATATATATGTATTCTGTAAAGCATGAGAAAATTACAGCCTAATCTAAACAAACAGACTTCATTGTACAAAATGCACCTCGACTAACATCGGAACTAAATCATACGTGAATAGTCAATTGGACCTTCAGTACTTATAGTTGCGCAGACATGAAAATGGTTTTTGAAAGGAAAAGAAAAGCTTCAAGACAAGGCCAAACCATTCAAGTGAAAAAAGAAGAGAATAAAGCCGTTTTTTAACTTTACTCCTGTAAGGCAACAAAATTATGCTCAATGTATGCAGTAATCTTCATATCACATGTACAACTCCACAATTTTTTACACTTACGCAGAAATCCCCTTTCTTGTATTACCTCACATCTTAGATTAAAAAAGCCCGAGACGCAAAAAGCGCAAAGGGTCCTAGGGCCCCGGGCACGGGCTTCGAGGCAAAGGCGCGGGCTTTTTAGACACGACGCCCACTTTTACTAAAAAAATGCTTGAAAATCATTCCAAAACCATATTTTTTCTAAAACCAACTAGATAATGGTATCAAATAAATGATTTTCACTAAAAAAAAAAAGAGAATCAATTAAACTCGACAAAATATAATTAAAGCATTAAACATAACTCAATTAGATTACTATAAATTGAACCCCAAAAACATAACACATGCTGCCAGCAAGCCAGGAAGAGAGAGAGAGAGAGAGAGAGATAGAAAGGGAGAACGATTAAGAAGCACAAAACAAAAAAAGGCAAGGGGCTCAGTACCATTGTAGCACTGTAGGAGACACCATTTTCGACCTCCTTGAAGCCCAAACAAAAAAGACAAAAGGAAACAAAGAAAAACCTTTCATGCCTGTCCAATAACAGAGGAGGAGGATGAAGAAGGAAGTTTGAAAGAAGATTGGAGAACAAAGCATTTACTAGATTGTTGTCACCAGGGTTAGGGTTTCCAGCTCTAAACTCATGTTCAGTAGTCACAATATGCTTTGTTCACTTCTAGTAGCATCTTGATTGAAAGGCTTCCACAAACAAAAAGAGGGGTCGAGACCCCTTAATGTTTTTTTTTCTTTTTTTTTCTTTTTTTTCCCCAAACGGTATGTTACGATCTATAAAGCGCGGCTTCGTGGGCTTTGGGCCTCGGTCTAAAGCCCAGAAAAGCCCCAAAAAGCGCGAGCTTTAAGAATGGGTTGAGCTTGACCCATTCCAAGGCACAAGAGGTTTGGGCTTCGGGGCTTTTGTGAGCCTAGGCACACCCCAAGCGTGCTTTTTTAAAAACAGCCTCACATTGCCCACATTTTTGACAAAAATGCTATGACAAATTGAACTATTAATTAGATTTATCTAAAAGCAATTTAGTTGATTCAAGAAAAAAAATTTGTATACAAATTTTGGAAATATTAAATGGCTGCACATTTTTCTTTCACTATATTCCATGTGAATACTTAATAATCCCAAAATTAACGTAACCATGTTGACACCAAAAAAATGGCACTTTTCAAATGGCAACTATGGACTTCTGGAATTTCCATACTTTCCTCACTGAAATCATCTGCAATTTTTAGATGAGTAATCAAAAATGTGTATTAAGAATCAACCATTCACAAAAGGAGGCAAATCGCAAATAACATCATGCCTTCAAGCTCTCCATAACAATCATATCAACAAATCCCAAAAAGTACTGAACCAAAAATCATGGATATCTTTGGAAACTCATACAATTAAGGCTGGAAGGACTATGCAAACATACAATGGGTAAATCTATTAATGTGGAACCTTTATCGATAATCCATACGCCTTTCTCCAATGAGATCTCAGACTACAGCTATCAACATCAGCTTGGTAAGTGTTGTGAAGGCCCTTTTTCAAACTGATAGTAACACAGTATTCTCCCGAAGTGCACATTAGCAGCTTTCACCAAATTCTAATCCAAAGGACCTTAGTTTCCCCAAAGGTTCTACTGCTCAAGCTGTTTGATTGTACTCGTCAATTAAATATCATGGCACAACTTGCTCCCTCCAACAAAACAATGAGCAATCGAAAGAGCACACAGCAAAACTTAGCTGCAAGCCAACAATTATCTCGATAAACACATACACAAAGTGCCCCACATTAATAGGGAAAACACATTCCCCCAAATGATACGTCCTGGAAATCCTACCATCATTTTGCCATGGTGCGAAACAAGTAAACCGCACCAAACCAATAAACATATCTATGCTGCAAGCCAACCATTATCTCAATAACCACTTACACAGAGTGCCTCACATTAACAGGGAAAACACATAACCATTCACGGATTCACCCAAAATGACACACCCCATGGAAATCCTACCATCAATTTGCCATGCTGCACAACAAGTAAACGGCACCAAACCAATAAACATATCCAAACAGCATGGCATGACCCTCGTTACTCTTGCTATTAGATCCACGTGAAAGAAAGTACAGCAACCTCTAGACACCCATAGATGCACCGATAGTCAGACAATTCAAAGTAGAACAAAAGCAAAAGTGGCCTAGCTGCACAACATTAACAATAATTATCGTCCCAAGTCCCACGAGGTAGCTTCAGTCTACAGTCCACATTGCAGAGAACCATTTTCATCCAGGATCTCCAAATGGAAGCTCGGGCATCTTGTTACAGCACAACGAATTGATTTTTTCCATAACCTCCCATTTTCTTATATGCCTTGAAAAGATTCCCTGAGAATCCAAACATGTAGTATCCAATTGGCAAAAAAGAAAAGCAATTCCCCATTCATAATAATACCAAATGATTAATAGATTGACAGATCTCCACATGTAAATGAGGATAAGGAAAGAACTACCACAATAAAAACATCATTAAACTCAACAAGTTACAGCATTTATTCGACTATATTAACAAACGCCTGCGCAAATAAGAACAAGCTCGAACCAGACCAGCTAGTATTTATACCTGATCATGGCGGGCATCCTCATCCCTATCTACAATCGATGATGCTGCTGACCTGACGGTGGATGCAACAGTTGAAGCACCAGATGAAACAATCCTCAGGTAACTCGAAATAGCCCGAAATGAGCTCGGGATCAGCCCGTTTGCTCGGCCTGCAGGTCCTTGAGGTTTCTGCCCATCATTCCTCATAACCTCTCAAAGGAGAGATAATCACAGAGCTCAGCCCAACAAGCAATGATGATTCTCCGAATTAACCCCACAATCAAAGGCCCATGATTATCCCTGTTCCACCCTTACTCAGCCAAAGTCATCCAAAGGCAAACCAAAAATGCCACAACTCGGAAATTCTCCATTTTTGAACACCCTCGAAATCCCTCCAAAACACCTCAAAACCCCAAAGATCAATTTCGAGTGATATAGCAAGATTTTCTTAAACCCACCGAGAATCGAAAAACTGCGGATTTCCTTGCAGAACACGACGGCGAAACACAACTGATTAAACTTAACACTAAGAATTGAAAGATCTGTGTGAGGCAAAAACGATTTTTCGGAAACAACTATACAAGTTTTCCTCAGTATATGAACAAAACAATCAAAAAATTATAGTATTTACGACGGAAACTTAACCTACAAAGATTCAACCTGAAAATTTCCTGAAAATTTGGTATTTCACAATCGAATCATGATACTGAAAACCCGTTGGATGATCATGAAGAGGGTAGTTTGGCCCCGCTTGGAGCGGACAAGCGCCGAGTAGAGAAGGTTCTAGAGAGAGAAACTGAGGAGAGAGCGAGATTTTGGATGACGACGACCTGATCGGATAAAGAAGGAGAGGAAAGGAGAGAGAAAACGAAGAAAATGAGTATTTAAAGTGAAAGTTAAATTAATACGAAGGAAAACTGGGGTTTATTACGTCTCTTGTGAGTTTGTTTCTTTTTGGGTTTGTGTTGTTCAACCCAAAACCTCCCTACGTTCCCCTGTCCTGTTTCAACACGGCTTCTTCACTGATCCCCATCCCCTCAAATTACGGGTGATTGCTATAACTTCTTAAAAGATCCTTGATAAAAAGAAATTTTAAAAATTCTTAAAAGATCTTAGTCTAAGGCCTGTTGTCTTCCTTCATAAATTGAAGTTAATAAAAAGATAAAGTAGGTTGAGACATATTAAAGTAAGTTCAAGTTGGTTAAAATTAATCTTTTTTATTGAAGTAAGTTGATGTTGGTTGAAATAGGTTGAAGTTCGTATATTTTTTGACATTGGTTAAAATAATGATAATAAAACTTTGAAGGATGTGGGGTTAAGTTGGCTAAAGTGGGTTGAAGTATGTTGAACTTGGTTGAAGTTGATATTTTTTATTGAGGTGGGTTGAAATTGGTTGAAGTTGATAAATTGGAAAATACCAACGAAAAAAAAACCCTAATAGATAAAATTAGTTATTGAATACATTAAAGTCATGTTCTTTTTTGCGATGGGAAAGATTTAACTTACAGTTTATACCTCCTTACAATTTCTTCCATCCGTAACATCATTCTTACATCTTTTTACTTCTTAATATATATTTTTGGATGACATTCGATAAGTCATTTATTTTTTTCTATTAATTATAGAAATATATAGTTATTTTTTAATTACACTACCATATACAAAATTTGTAAATATTTTTATAAACACAATATTTATATAAATCATAAAAACAGAATTTAACGACATGAATTATATTTGAGTTTCGACAGGAACAATATATGTCATTACAGATGACATAAGTGAACATGCTTTTAAAATTATAATATAAAAATTACATTCATGTTTAAGTTTGAATCATATATAAAAACTGCCAAATTGTATGTAACGAAAGCATTACCACTATTTCATCTCTAAGTTTATCCATAACAATTTGGTTGCTATCATTATACAATTGAAGATTAGATAATCCTTCCACATTTAGGTCCTTCGTTGAGATTGACATGCCCTTGGTATGCAGATAATAAAATTATGATGAGCACAATAAACAATGATTATCTAAGTTGCCGCTCCAGTCTCATCTGAGGCATTCTGTCTACCAATATTCTCCTTCTCCCCTCCAATACTCCAAAAGTTCTCTTAACTGGCATTCGTAAAGATGCGTGTCAATGGTTGAACCGCTCCTTCACTCCTTTAGGTGGGCCATATTTCTTAAATTGTGGAATATGACGGTGAGTTTCTTTTGCCATGTATGGAGCTAAATATCTAAGGGTATTTGGATATGATAAGTCAACTATATAGTATTTTCCTAAACAATTATTAGAATTGATGAGAATTGATGAGAATTGCTTATGATAAATGCGAATCATCAAAGAAGATGTTAAAAACAAATCCTCATTTACCAGAGGGAGATGAGGAAAATTGAACATAGGTTGAAGCATACTATCTCATAATACTGTCATGTCATATATACTCCCCTCCCAATCAAAGTTTAAGCAAGCGATCATCATATCGAATGATACCCAGCCAAGGTATTCCAAGCGTTGTCACTTGTATGTGACTGATGCATAGCACCGGCATCTTCACCAAGTATTGCTTGCACATGAGAGTCATTTAATGCTCTTATACAATTCTGTAAATATAAATTAAACATATGCTTAACACTTTGAATTTATGTGCAAAATTATATCATTTATATAAGTGATTCATAAATATAAAAATTTATCTTAAAGTAGGACCAATAGTAACCATGACTATCTTCAATTTCTTAGGAACTTTATTTAAATTTTGGCATGGCCTAATAATATCACTGAACAATCCAATCAAAGCTTTCAAGACCTCTCTATGGTAATGCTTCACAACTGAAATGAAGTGCTTGAACTTATCCTTTGCATCTCAATACGAAGCTCCCATTGCTAATATAAATAAACACGTAGCCGCTTGTTCTGATACCTTTACTTTAGTGTCATCCCTTAATGAGCTTCTATCAATCAATAGGTTCATAGTCACAGGTTGTATAAAAACATGCGGTGTAAGGCATAGTTGCTCCTTACGTGTTTGGGCTCTTCACACACAATTTTATATGTGAATACCCTTCCACTTTCACCACCTCTTTCAGGTTATACCCTGGGTTATCTTGGAATGCTTGGTGGTTCTGACACAAGGCTCTGTAAATTACCAAGTAACATAACACAAAGAACATTCCCTTTGTCATCCATTCCACATTTCAATAATGCACTTGGTGAGCATGAACAACCAACATGTTCACAACACAACGAGTAATAGCATATTCATACTAATCTAAACTAACTTGTCCTTAACATGAGATAGAAAAAACTCCAACAAAGCAAGATGAACCACATGTTAACAATGCACTCGAAATGGTTCAACATAACATCAAATTCATAACACTACCATGAAGCAAGTTCAAAACACATGATAACGAAACACAATCGAAATTGTTCACCATAACATCAAATAAATAACACTACAGTAGAGCAAGTTCAAACCACCGATCACATTAACGATTCTTATCATCCAAATGCTTAAAATAATAAATACCCCAATCTTGCTTCATTCACTCTATTAGTAATGTAGAACCACGCAAGGGCCTTGGTTTTAAAACTTAAGAAGTGATCCATTTCAATACTTGTCTTGATAAGCTCCAAACCTAAAACATGAATGATGACCCCTTCTCACTAACTGGTAGCTCCTCAGGTCTTGCTGCCACCTTATCATAAATAGAGGGCCCAAACTTCACTTATAGCTCTTTTGAACGCTTTAATGGGGTATATTAATTATTCATTAGAAAAAAAACAAGTGTAGCCAAATTTTGAATGCTTAAATGAGGTATATTAAAATAGCCAGCATGCTCACCGCCACAATATGTTTCCACCGGTCATTGTCAACAACAGGAAATTACTTCATTGTATCAAAACCAACACTAGTGAGTGATAAAAGGTGGCCCAACACCTTGATCTTTCTACCCCAAACATCATAATGATTTTTCATTTGTTGGTCTTTTCTTCCAGCATAACCGTATGACTTTATCTGCTCCCTCATCTTAGTATAAGATGTGTCTGTTCCTTTAGCTTCATTTCACACAACAACTCGGTGAACCTGTATGTTCCTTTAATTGTCCAATTCATCCTCGAAGTCATAGCACTATTGCTTAGTACCCTATGCTCGTTCACACAACAATGCACATTTCAAATTAAACAGAATAGCTACTGAGATTAACATATTGACAGTTTATGTTTTGGTTGCTAGCATTATAGTTTAAGGTGATAGAAGTTATACTAGAAGAAAAGCAATGAAAATAAAACCAAGGGCAATGATTTGTTTTCAGTTTCAACCCTGTTGTTAGAGCTCCTTCAGGCTAGGCAATTCTATCAACAAACTCCACAATACACAACAACCAAAGTACATCTACACAGACCATCACACCATTTCAATTTTCAAGCTTACCCTAACCAAGTTTCCTCTCAACCACCAACAACAAATGCAATCACATATAAGCAAAATTGAAGCTGATTTAACCAAATGTAACATGCCTAGACAATGAAGGACATGAAATTGAGTTTGAAAGCCTGCTTAATTCGCTAATTGAAACCATTAATTGAAGATTTTCAAATGTGGTCTGTGCAATCTAAACCATTCAAGCCGTCAATTAACCAACCAATACTACTCACAAAGCAAAAATTAAACCCATTAACCCGAAAAAGCGCATAGTAAATGCTGGAGCTTAGCACACGTTGATGATAAACCAACCCAGAACACACGCCTTGCAACTGCAATTCACCATGATTTTGAGCATGAATGTCTAATAGATTGGAAATTCTAACATTAGAACTATAAGATCAGCATGAAAACCACTCCAATTTGTCGTCAATTCGAGCTTCAATCCAATAGAAAAATGGCGGGGTAGAGCAGTGTTACAGCCTCAAATACTCGGGGAATAGAGAGAAGGCAGAGCGGGCGGTTGAGCTCAGATAAATATGGGTGGGGTTCTTAGGAGGTAGGAAGTAGTTGGCATAAATATGTAATTAATTCTTCAACGAACATCCTGCCTTCCAGTTTTTTTTTTTTTTTTGTTTCTTTAATATGACAGTAAAATTTTCATATTTTATGAATTATTTTTTAATATTTTAAGGATTTATTTATAAAATGTTGTGGTAATGATATATTAAAAATGCTAATTTAAAATTGTTTACTTAAAATATGTTTTTATTTTAAGGGTTTTGTTCAGTTTTGTCAAAAAAAATTTAATTATAATTTGCTTATTGGAGTTCAAACTAATGTTAATATAAAAAATTGCCTCAAATGTAGAAAATTTTGTTTCAAAAAATTTACGGGGTTGAATATATTTTATTGTTGTTTAATTAACTTGTTTAAAGGTTTATTTTCATTAATTATATTATGTTATCATTATTTTTCTCATCCAAAACATTCATTGTAAAAAAAAACAAATTTTGTTTCAATAATATTAAGAAATAATTTGTTTACTAGTGGTATCAACCATAATACATGTAATACTCCAAAACAACTTACAAAACCTATTGAATAGTTACAGGCTCCCAAGCCAATCTTTTCGGAAGATCAACCATAACGCACATAAGTTTTCCATCATACATTGGGGGCATCACTCTGTGCACCTGGACGTGACCATTCAAATTGTTCGACTTACTAGTACAGCAACAGAGTGGGCACATGTGCTAATCCTGGCGAAACGACAAGAAACTCATGTGCTCATATATTAAGATAAAAAACCGTGTGCCTTAAAACTATTAGCCATAGCCCTAGCTGCAGAAAAGATGCTCCAACTAGCAGCACAATGCAATTGGCAGGTAATCGAGATCAGGACATGCAGTACTGTTAGGCAATAATTTGTCGTATTTTACGTGCTTCTGTTACCTAATTTTAGCTCGTATAATAATACAATCTTTAGGATTTTTACTTGTTTTATTTGCTTTTGTATGTAATAAACTTCAAACAAGTAAACGTCCCGAAAGGATTGAAGACGGATAAGAAAAGCAAAAGACGGCAAGAAAGGACGACATGGTGACCATTTGTAACACCTGGGATTTTATCCCTTTATTCCGCCATTTTATATTGTTAAAAAATTGAAATCACATTGACATGTCTACTTAGGTGTTGTTTTTATTGAAAAGAATATTATTTCTATTTTAGGATTATATCGAACACTACATTGAGCAACCTCTAGTATATAACTGGACTGGCGAACCTTGGGACTAATCCTGCAATTTATTGAATCGAACATTGGGAATTAATTATGATGTGACAAGTGGATAAGTTCGTATTAATTATGATGTGACGAGTGGATAATCTCGTATTAATTATAATGTGACGAGTGGATAAGCTCGTATTAATTATGATGTAACGAGTGGATAAGCTCACATTAATTATGGTTTGACGAGTGGATAAACTCGTATTAATTATGATGTGACGAGTGGATAGGCTCATATTAATTATGATGTGACAAGTGGATAGGCTCGTACTAATTATGATATGACGACTGGATAAGCTCGTATTAATTATAATGTAACAAGTGGATAAGCTCGTATTATTGATGATATGACAAGTGGATAAGCTCGTATTAATTATGACATGACGAGGTAATTATCCAAAATAAAAGAAAAAAAGAAAAAAGAAAATAAATTATTATTATTTAAGGGGCCGAAGCCCCTTCTTTGAAGGGGGGGGGGGAGGAGGAAGGGGCGCAGCGAGGGTTTGGAACCCGTGACCCCCACCGTGATTTCCCCCTCAACCCAAGCGGCTAGCAGAGCAAGCAAGGGTTCGCGTCTAACCCTAATATGTCCAATTAGCACAGGAGTTGGATCCTTTAGTTTGGAACGAGGTGGGTTTCTTCTTCCTCCTATTTATTGTTAATTTCAACGAAATTATTGATTATTGATAATAGTTTATTCAGAATTCAACCTGATTATCAGTGATTGGAGGAATAAAGTTTATCGATCATTCAAGGTTTATTGAAAATATATTAATTATTGCAAGTTTATGGAAAGTTTATCGAGCATTCAAGGTTTATTGAAAATATATTAATTATTGCAAGTTTATGGAAAGTTTATCGATCATTCAAGGTTTATTGAAAATATATTGATTATTGCAATTTTATGAAAAATTTATCGATCATTCAAGGTTTATTGAAAATATATTGATTATTACAAGTTTATGAAAAGTTTATCGCTCATTGAAGGTTTATTGAAAATATATTGATTATTGTAAGTTTATGAAAAGTTTATCGATCGTTCAAGGTTTATTGAAAATATATTGATTATTG
>JACYFF010031957.1:112924857-112955674 GCA_017589665.1 Selenicereus undatus | reverse complement strand
AATGACTGGGATTTGGACATGAGAATAGTCTCGGTTGCTAGCTAGGTCAAGGGTTGTCAATCTTGTAGTTTAATTGCACTAATCACATGAAAATAGGAGGTTATAACAATTAGACTAGCTCATGACCCTTGAGAGAGGGCTTGAGTGGTCTTTAATGATGCAACCGATCATCTCTGAATACCAGCATATCTTGGGAAGGTTAAGGTTTAACTTGATTAGTTGGTTTATCTCAGGTTTAATCATAATTGAAGTCTTTGTTTTTGTTTTAGTAGTTTAGTTCTATTTTCTATCCCTTTTGTTTTACCTAGCTTGAAACGCTTTACTTAGTTCTAGTACTCGGAAACACAACTCCCTGTGGACGACACCCCGAGTACTCAACGATGCATCTTGCACTTGGGTTTATAAATATTAAAACTTTTCCTTAACAAGTTTTTTACGCCGTTGTTGGGGATTTGGTGTTTTCCAATATTGGAGCTTACTGACTATATGCTGCTATTTGGAAAAAAAAAAAATTAAATGCATATTTTCCACTTCCCTCAGCATGAGCATGAATTATTTTGGAGATATTATGATAGATTATATGCTTTTCTTACTCACTGTGCTTATTACTTGGATAAGTGAGAAATTTTGAGTATACTCGATGAGTGTGTGAATTGTGAGACTCGTGCTCTTTTGGAGTATTAGAATTTTTGTGCTAAAAACATTGATGAAGTATGGAATTTGCTTAATTGGTTGGTTGAGGATACTTATGAATTTGAGACTAGTTGTGCTAATTCTTTCTCCCCATCCCCCTGTATCCCTAATTATGCTCTTCTTGTATGTGAAATTTGCAATTGTTCCGGCCATGACAGTAATTCTTGTCCTTGTGATATTTCTGCTAATGGTTTTGCTAGACTTTCCAGCATGATTGAGACAATGAATGAGCAACAGCTTAAGCTTTCTAATTTTATACGGGGGCATGACCTATCATGTGAGACTGACCCTAGGTTTCGTTCTCCTTAACCTGATGTCAATTTGTGTGATGATGGTGAGTCTTTCCCTACTCTAGAGTCCGGATTAGAAGAAGTATTTGACCTTCCCTCGACCACTTTGCCCCCTGTTGTTCCATCCTCACCTAACGTCCTTATGGACAACACTGCATCTATCATGACCTTCCCTAGTTCACCTTACCCTTTAACTCAGTCGACAGGGTTTGGGGTGGATGAGATATTTAGTATTGATATCAGTGTTGATGAGGATGATTCCTGTTGTGGGTCAGACAATATAGCTATTGAGGAGCATGATCCTAATGAGACTCTTGTTGGGAGGCCTGGTGTGGATGTTGTATTTACAGTTTTACCCATCTTGATCATGATGACCATATGTCCCTCGATCCCCTTGACATTTTTCATGTTTCTCCTTCAGGTTCACTACCCTCCCATTCCCCTGAGTGTCACGATTGGCCACTTGTTGATTCTCATGCTGTGCTTTAGGGGATTAATGTCGACTATTCCGGGACTCTAGGTACCCTTAAAGGGTATAACCCCTCCCTTGATCCTTACAATCTATACTTAGAGCATTTGCCTGGAAAAATCATGTTAATTATTACCTTCTACTGTTCTACCGATTCTTCCAAGGCATTTGATAAGTTTAGAAGGGCACTCATTATCATTTTTGGATTCATATTTTTGCACTCTTACTTACATCCATCTGAGTTGCATGCTCAGATGTTCAATAAGCTCCTACGAGCTTTGATAGCATCCGAATTGGTAGCCTAGATCTTGAGAAGATGACGAGTGGTTGATGCTCCTCGAGCCTCCTATCGCACCATTTTAGAAAGGCTTAGTTTGTGTACAATCAGTATCCAACCTGATATAGTCGTTCTAACTCCTCTCCTTTCTTTTTATCTCCTTTCTTTTTCTTCTTTTTGTTTAGTTGTGGATATTAGGTTGTGTTTAGTGTGGATATTAGGATTGTATTTTTATTAGTGATCAACTTTGAGGTGAAGTTTGGGATGTTATTGAGCCAACTGAGGGTTATGATCACCTTTTTGCTTTGTGTTTCTTTTTTGTGTGTTTTGTTTTGTGTGTCTTATGTTTGTGATTTTGTTTCCTTTGTATATTTGTGTTTTGCTGGTAGTGACTCATCGACTCCCAATGAGGACATTGTGAGATTTAGGTGTGGGGATGGACAGTCATATACCCTTTTGCGTATATTTTTGTGACAATTTTTCACTTTTGTATAATTTTTCTTTTTGGTTTTGGGAAAGCTTCGTACTATTTAGATTAGCTTAAATCCATTGTGCTTTGACTATTAACATGTATGGGAACATGATGTGCACGATAGATCTTCGTCCTCAGTGTGTCATTCTAGGCCCTAATTCTAACCATAATTGTTCATTATCAATGTGTAATCCAATTCTTATCTGTCCCATCATCATTAGCTTAGGGTTTTAGTCTTTCAAGATTAGTTATTCCACTTGTCTTTTACACGGTTACTTTAGTATTTGTTTGCATTAAAAAAAAAACACAGAAAAAAATAAAGTTTGGAATGACAAGTATTCTTTTGATGCATGCGCTACTTGGCGTTGGCCTTTGAGGCAATAATGCTTGCTTTCTGTGTTAATAAGCCAATAGCGTAGTTTATGTTAGTCAAGTGGGATCGAATTTGATTCTGGTAAGCCTAAGTCCTAGAATGATGATATACTAGCACACAAAGCACTGGGATGAATTTCAAGTTTTGATGTATAGTGGGGTTAAAAGTTGGTGCTTTGATGTCACCAATAAGGATAGAGAGTCTTAATGTGTATATTCTATTTATATGTAGGTTAATATTTTGATTGTATGGGTGCTTTGGTTAGTTAGAATATATATAAAGTTCTCCCTTGTATATATTTGCGCTTTGTTTGTACATTCAAACTGTTTTTCAAGTTTCTGTTTCTCTTTTCCTTTTTATTTTTCTTTTTTAAGATTTTGTGGGTATATCCTCTGCAAACCCTCACAAGACCTCACTCGTCCACTTGAAGGAACCAACGGGTTTTAAGGGCTTGCTGTATGTGCTAAATGCAACCGTGATTCCTACGAAAGTGAGTTAGGTTCTTAGGTTAGTTTTTCCTTTATTTTGCTCGAGAACGAGCAAAAGATAGGTATGGGGGTATTTGCTAGGCGATAATTTGTTGTATTTTGCGTGTCTCTGTTATCTAATTTTAGCTCGTATAATAATATAATCTTTAGGATTTTTACTTGTTTTATTTGCTTTTGTAGGTAATAAACTTCAATCGAGCAAACGCAGCGAAAAGGAGCGAAGACAGATAAGAAATGAAAAAGACGGCAAGAAAAGATGACGGGATGGCCGTGCACCGTGCCAGAAAATTGGCACGACTGTGCCATCCCTCCCCGCTCCTCGCTCGCCCGATTTTCTATTTAAACCACTTTGGACGTTTTTGTTCGGGACCTCCAAGGGCTCTCCTTCTGCGACTTTTTGGGAGTTCTTAATTTAGGTTTAGCCAATAAAAACTCCATTTAGGCATATTAGATAGGTTAGTTTTGTATATAATTTGTAGAAGACGGATCGATTTCAAGATTTAATGTTAAGTTCCTTTTTTCTCTGTCTCTTTAATTTCGTATTTTTGAGTTTGTTTGCTAGTTCAATAGATTATTGTTTTGCTTTGGTTTTAATGTTTGTTTATGAATTAAAGCCCTGATCTTTGGTTGTGATTTGTTCTTGAGATAGGCGATTGATTCTTGTTTAGGCATTGCCCTACCTTGTTTATGTTTAAATTTAGAGTTTTCTTTCATGCCCGCCAAGTGTTCGATGAAATGCTTGAAATAGCTTTCGTCCGTGTTTTGGAGTATTCGACTTATGCTGAGAGCTGAAGTTGATTGTCTAGCATGGGTAGAGAGAATGGCTGAGATTCGGACATGAGAATAGTCTCGGCCGTTAGTTAGGTCAAAGATCGTCAATCTTGTAGTTTAATTGCGCTAATCCTATGAAAATAGGAGGTTAGAACAATCAGACTAGCTCATGACCTTTGAAAGAAGACTTGTGTGGTCTTTAATGATGCAACCGATCATCTCTAAATACCACATAACTTGGGAAGGTTAAGGTTTGACTTGATTAGTTGGTTTATCTCGGGATTAATTATAATCAAAGTCTTTGTTTTTGTTTTAGTAGTTTAGTTCTATTTTCTATCCCTTTTGTTTTGCCTAACTTGAAACGCTTTAGTTAGTTCTGGTACTTAGAAACACAACTCCCTGCAAACGACACCCCGAGTACTCAACGATGCACCTTGCACTTGGGGTTTATAAATATTAAAACTTTTTCCTAACAAGTATAGTACTCTTGCCGGCACTAAAACAAGGAAATAATGTTGAAGTAGGTGTATTTGTAATAATAGATCAATGCCTTAGTCTTAAAAATAGTCTCATGAGTTGTACGTTTAGAAGAGTAAACAAGGAACAACTTCAAGATGTAATATGTCTAGCTAGACAGGTAAGATCAAACTCTTTGTACTTACTTTATTCTGATAATGGTAAAATGCATTACCATTCCAACAAAAAATAAATTATTTCATAAACATGATTAATATATTACACGTTATTTATCAAATCATACATTATACACCAATAATTATTCATACATATCTAAAAATTATACTATACAACTTTCAATAATTCGACAACTTCTTACATGTATCCTTACAACTCCTTACATCTTCTTACAACTTCTTTACAGGTCTTGCAACTCCTTACAGCTTATTGCAAAAAAAAAGAACAGGGCCTAGATTATGTGTTCTGTTCTTCCATACTCTGTAATATTTTAATCATATCGTATACTTTCTACACTCAGGTTGCGGCTCGAGTCATATTTAGCATGATGTTTGGTTGAATGTAATATAATATAATTAAACTTACAATATAATCGTAACCAAAAGTTTGTTATAATCATAATTACAAAATAGTTAATATTTGTAATATCTCTTACAACCAAACAAGATAATAAAAACACAACTGTCTTGCATTACAAAGTTTATATATCTAAACAAACATTACTTCAATGTAAGATTTACCCATTCTTTGAACTGATTCACTTACCTTCTTTGCCATGTGCTCAAGTGTCCTCATTCTCCCAAGCTCAATAGTCTAACTTGGTAGATAATATATATCATACACCTGGGACTATGTATTCTCACTTATCAAGTGTATATATTTTGCCAACGTGTATTTGTCATATAGACAAATTTTAATCTGTGGCGCTGATGTGGCTTATGAGAATATGTACTTCTAGGAGTATGATATAGGCTTTGTAACTTGGCATCGCTACAAAATAGAAAAAAGCAAGGTTTCTTTTGGTAACTAGTTTAGTTTGGGTTTTTCTGCCATTAAAGTCAATCTCTTTATCATAAATCATATCATATATATAATATAAAACTGAATGGATTGATGGCGTTTTGACAAATGGCAAGTCCCTATTGGTTGTCTCCTATTAATTGTCATACATTTACATCAACAGTATATTTTTTTTCATTTATGGAATTAATTTAACAATGATAAATTTAACATAATGATGTCAATAAATATAACTTTAATTAACTAATAATGATTACATTTTATCACTCATATTTAATATCAATATTAAATGATTCTTTATTTATTTAATTAATTTAATAGTTATAAATTTAAAATAATCTTATTTCCTAATATTTCTATTGTTCCCAATATTTGCACACATATATATGATCTTTGCTACTTTTTTTTGAAAAATAAAAATTCCAGACTTACATTTGTGAAGTGTTGTTAGTAAATATTGGAAGAATAAAAAGTTGATTAGCACGAAGATGACTGATTGATGCATGTAAAGGTATAATTGCTTTTTTCTTTTTTCTAGGAGCAATGCGTTGAAGTTATTTCTATTTCTCAAATAACAAGAAGTCAAATTCAATTTGCTTCCACTTTTACTATTTACTCTGATAATAATATGCTCTCATTTTCCTTTATGTGTGGTTGTAACCTAATTATGTGCATGCAGTGGTCACGGATAGTTTTACTCATAAATTCCAAACTAAGTACGCATAAGGTTTTATTGGTATTTTAATAACTTCAAAGTCCAAAAACACAAACCAATAGAAAAAAAAAATAATAAGACTATAAAATTTTAATATCTACCCATGTAAAGCACGGGATGTACACTAGTTTAATTTGAAAGAAGCATTTTCTGCCATTTGATTGGAAATATTAGCCTCTCATCTTATTAGAATTGCGACTAAGTTATGTGATCCATGATACTATATGAAGTTTAACTTCAAACTAAGCAGATCATTGTTTGTAACATCCCCCATCACTAGTAAAGATACACAGTTGTCGAAAATATGCATAGTAAAAGTGTCATAATTTCAACCGTTTGTATTATAATCTCATCACACTTTTACTTTTGACTTCTTTAAATAAAAAGAAAATAATCATAGTTTTAGATTTAAGCATATGTATTTACATATGTTATTTAAAAGTTAAATTTTATCTCTATATTTTAAATTTATAATTATTTATTTGCAATATATACTCACTATATGTCGTTCAGCATCTTATAAAAATCAAAGCGTCGCATACAGTCGGAAAGAAAATGGCCAAAGTTTGTTTGCGGTGACTTTTCTCCATAGGACAAAGTAAGAGGACAAGGAATGACAAACTCTAGTATCTAGTCTAGTCAGAAAGAGAGGCACGGTCAGAGAAAAATTAGGAAGTGAATCATTGAGTGGTACGAATAGCCTCGTTAAATTATTTTCATGCTCAGTATTAGTTTTTACTCTTAAGGGGTAAGCATGCTCGAAGAGGACTTGGGGATGTTGGTTTTTATTCTCTATGATTCAAGGATTTATAGAGGCACATTTTTTTGGCATTTTGGAAATTAATTTTGACCAAAAAAAGGTATTTTTTATTTAACTAACGTTTTGGTTTTTTATAAAATTTTGCACCCTGTATATCATATTAATGACAACTTTAACTAAGTTAGGATAGTGGTAATATTATGATTATAAACACCAGAAGATACCCAAACCCCTCAATACTAGCATAATTTGCTTAAAAACAACCAATAAAAAACTACAATTATAAGACTATCCTATGTTTAGAGATGAATACATGATTTCTAAAAAAAAAAGACTATTATCTATCAATTAATCAAAAGCTCAAGATACTTAATTATTATTTTCACAAACTTTTAAACTATTTTATTCAATGAATATACCTCGGAGTATTCAAGTGCCAATTACTCTAAAAAAATATGTACCATAGTAAATATATATATATATATATATATATATATATATATATATATATATATTCTATGAATATGGCAAATTATTAGGTACACCTGAGAGTACGTGCTCTCATATTTTATTTATATATATTTTTCTGAGTGTTCTTATCATATATTCTATTTTTTAATATTTATTTGCTGATGTGTTTCCTAAGAGTATGTGCTCTCAAGTGCATAGTATTCAAAGTTCAAAGAATTTCAACTTGTTCATGATCCATTTCTCATCTCAGTTAGATCTACCATTTCAACTTCATGCTGGCAAGAGGACATCCCTCCAAGCTTTTTTTTTTTAAAGGAGTTGACCCGTTGCCACTTGATCCGGAAAGCACAAAAATGATTTAAGAAGCTTTTGATGAATAGCTAACCCAAGATCACTTAATTTGCAGTAATTAGGATCCCATGGTTACTCCAATAGCCATTGGAATCATACCATGAAACCCAAAATTTAGAGAGATTAGCGTCACATATATATTTTACGTAGAATCCGTATAATGTATTATCGCTTATCGCCTGGAAACACCTTTTACTAAAATTCTTTTCTTAACTCCTAGCTAGCAGAATCATGTAAGTTTTGACAAAGTATCAAACATTACTGTATCTTTAATACACTCAAGGATTATAGTATCATTTGATTCCAAGATAAAGGAGAAAGAGAAGGAAACAATGTAAGAAGTTCTGTGTAAAGTTGAGAGTTGCGGGTCTAGAGATTTTGTACAATATTATCTGACTTTTAATTAGGTTTTCCAAAATTTATTAATAAGAATCAATTTTTATGAATGTTTTCACTTTGATCAAACTTCAAAGGACTTTTATATATAATTTAAAAAAACAATTTTTTTTACTATTAGTGTCATAAAATACTAATACTTATATAAGAGATCTGCCTATTCAGGTCACAAAGAGTAAGACCTTGAGATTTGTAAGGATGCATGAAGTGTATATAACTTACTAGAGATGTTGAGGATTGTATATCCTTCAAATATGATGCCTGCCTGTCAAATGGAATGTTTTTGCTTATGAACATGAAGCTTATTTTGGTCTTTAATTTTGTTTTTGGCCATAGTTTGGGTACTTGATGTCCCACATCCAGATGATACAGCGACAAACACACAGTGCATGACAAATACACGCGTGCCACGTACATTACGTGCTCGAGTTTGGAGACGTGCTTTCCCGGACGATAGCATGTAATATATTAGTATGGGAATTAGGAGCCCATGGTGGATTCGCAAAATTCTATTGGTGTCAAAAGTTTTCTCCTGAAATGATATTTTGCATTGAATTCGAGCTATAATGTTGACAATTTCAACTGTTTTTCTTCCTGACGACAGCGCTTCTCGATTATTTAATATGCTTAATGATAATGTGCATCCTTACCCATTGTTAAGGGGTGATTTCGTAGCCCAAGCCCCTGCTGGGCCTTTGATTCTCCGGTAAGTCAATAATTATACAGCAAAACTATCATCTATCTATAGGAGTATAGCTACGACTTTTCTAACACAAATTTCTCCAATATACACACTTGCATTGGTGTGTCTTAGAAGGAGAGCCTTGGAGCAACCGGTTCGAGTCGTAGAATCAGTCACTGACAAAGTCAGGTTAGGCTGCCTACAATTCATCCCTTGGGGTGCGACTTTGTCACGGACCCTGCGTGAATGCGGGAAGCTTGTGCACCAGACTGCCTTTTTTTTGGTGTGTTTTAATGCCACATTTTCAATAAGCACTATTCATGGGTTCAGTCAAAAAAATTATTTTGCTTTTTTTATGACAAGATATTCCATCGAAAATTAGGGCTGGCAAAAATTTGTCCGACCCGATTACCCGAATTTGTCCGACCCGGAAAAAACCGGGTACGGTCACCAAATTTATGTCCGAATTTAAAATTCGGACAATCGGTCATGTCCGAATTTAAACCGGGTCGGGTTCGGGTTTGGAAATCCGGGTTCGGGTTGTCCGGATTTTTGAACCATTTCGGGTTCAGACAAATTCGGACAATCGGACAACCGGGTTCGGACATCGGACAGCTATGTTTATATGTAATTTTAGTCCAAATTCTTTAGAAAATTTTATAAAAATAAATTCGGACAACCGGGTTCGGACATTGAAAAACCGGGTTCGGGTTCGATCACACAAAATTTCGGTCAGAATCTCCTAAAATCATATTACAAATTCAGACATCCGGACAACCGGGTCCGGGTCCGGGTCTGGTCAGAGTGTCCGATTTGTAATCCGAACAGGGTCCGGGTATGAAGTTTTTGTCCGAATGTCCGATTTGTCCAGACCCGAATTGACCCGGACCCGAATTTTTGCCAGCCCTATCGAAAATCTCATTACAAGCACCCAATTCCGTCAAAATATCCCAAATTTTTGTGAAAAATTCCGTTACTTTTTCTCTGTTTTCTTTTAGTAAAACTAATATGAACTTCGAGTTAGTGTTCATTGTATGTGGAAGTTCTCATAACTTTTCTTCACTCTCATGCCCTTCAGAATTAAGCATTTCAGAAGTCAGATTTCTATAAGAACTATATCTTAATTACCACATAAAAAGGGCAAAAGAGAATTTTTTTTGGGGGGGGGAGGGGAATTGGCTAAGAGCATCTCCAACGAGAAGCTCACGATGCAAAAAGAGGAGAGAGAAGAAAGGGTGAGGCAGGGCAAACTCTGCAATGGCTTCCTTGGCACCCGTGCCTCACCAGTTTTCTTGGCACCCGGAGCCAACTCATGAGGCTTTTTCATATTTTAAAAATATTTTTAATTAGTTTTTAATATTTTTATAATTAGTTTTTCTTTTTGTTTTTGGTTCTAAAATAAAATTGTGTGTTATAGTGTGGGTCCAACAGTATTATTTTATTTGGTGAGCCAAAATGGTGAACATTTTATTGAAGAAAGAAAAAATTATAAGTCAAAAAATTATATTATAAACTAATGTGACAGAGGTAAATCTCCACTGATGAGTCAAAAAAATGACTCACCATTGATTATACCCTTAACAGGCTGACGGCGACATACTTACTAGCGGCTAAACAGAATAGGATACGTAGTACTCAAAGAATAATCATGGATGTCTTTGTCGACTGTCAACACCAACCTCAAGAATATTTATTAATGGAGGATTTCAGCCTTCCACGATTGCCTAGATGAAAAGGATAGTTTAGATTCTTTTCCTGGCATATTTTCCATTAGGTTCCAAATTTCTTCTTATTTTGTAATGAGTATAAATATGACTGGTTATTTTACTCTCTCTCATTTATATGAGAATTTTAAGCAACATGTAATTTAGAGTATATTCTTTTTCACGATAAGATGTAACTCTAAACTGTAAAGGGTTGCAAAGAGTTGTAAGAAGCTATAAAAATTTGCAAGAACTGTAAAAAAGTTGTGAAAAGATGTAAAAAGTTGTAAGAAAATGTAAAGAGTTGTAAGAAAATGTAAGAAGCTGTAAGAATATATATATAAGTAATTGTTAAATTATTACAAAGTTGCTTAAATATAATTTTTAGATATGTATGCATAATTGTTGGTCTATAACGTATGATTTGCGAAATAAATTATCTCATGAATGTAAATTACATGTAATATATCAGTGATCTTTATGCAATTAATTTTATGACATCACTAAATAAATTATTTTTTAACATTATACAAACGGATTTTTTTTCTACAATTATCATTTTGGATGAGAAGAAATAATATTGAAATAAATTAATTAATAAAAATAAGCCTTTAAACAAGTCAATTGAATAGTAATAAAATATATTCAAGCCCACAAATTTATAGAACCAAATATTTTCTACACTTTTAAATTTTTTTTAATGAACATTAGCTTCACCTCACTATAAACAAATTAAAAAAAATAATTTTTCTCAGCAAAATTATATTGAACCCTTATAATTAAATCCTATTTAAAGTAACCAAGTTGAAATTAATATTTTTAATATAATACCTCAAATGAAACTGAAGCAACATCTTGTGATAATTTTTACTTGTTATACTCTTCACAATTTGATGGAGTTCCCTCAAAGAACACTAATTTGGAGATCCAAGCCAATCACGCTAAACCAAATTAGTCATAAAAAGTCCAAGGAACAAGTCAAATTTTGCAAGTCCAAACGAAGCAAGCTGTCGGGTTAATTTCAACGCATATACCCGGTTTTGTTTTTGTTTAATTCCATAGCCCAAACGATGTCCACATTATGTAATTTTGTTTTTGTAAGTTAGTTCAGGATGTCTAGTAACCAGGCATGTCAAAAGAAGCCCACAAAAAAGAGTCCAAGTCATCCAGTCCAGCCCAAGACAGTTGAGCTGCTAGTTTGCGCCTAATCTTTCACGATTAGGTTAATCTTGCTATTTGAGCCTCCTAATGACGTGTTAATGCAGATTTCTAAATGGGGGGGGGATTGCTGACTTCCTGAGGTTCCCCCCCATAGAAGGAAACTGCTTGTTACTCATCAAATGAAGAGACACAAAGGTGGACCAAAACCGAGGAAAAACAGCTCCTCGGTAGGCGTTTGCTTAGCCAGGAGGTTTTACCCTCTTGGGAGGGTTTTCTTCAGCAACCCATGTACTTGCTTGAGTGTTTAGAGAAGCTTAGTCATCCTACGACTCATCAAGGCAGAAAGCACCATGTGGATCAATGGGAATTCGCCATTTTGCACGCTTGTGATCGTCCACCATGCGTTTGAGGTGGCATCCGTGTGAGCAAACCCTATGGGTAAGGAAATCTTGACTAAGTAACTTTGATTTATTAAGAATGAGTTTAGTTAGTCATTTTTGTTAATTACTAGACTTATTATCCATAATTAGCTTAGTTAACGACATGCATTGTAATTTGGTTACGTAAGCGAACTTAAGAGGTTTCCTAACCATTAAGCAACCCCTTAAGGGTTACCTAGTGAGGTAGGAAAGGCCTTGGATGAGCATCATAAGTAGTCCAAGAGCTCATTTTTGTACTCATGCTTGTTGAATTGAAATTTGAAGTTGAGTTTAACTCCTCAGTATCTGTTACTGTTAGGAATTAGAGCAAACTAATAGCGGAAGTGTTAGGATGAACAATGATATGATATTCAAAAGTGAACAAACAACGATACCAAGAACAATAAGTAACACCAAGATTCACGTGGAAACCCAATGCGGGAAAAAACCACAGACAGCGACGAGCACCAACAATCCACTATATGAGGAAGTGAGTACAAAACAATCATAATTACAATGAGTGATTTGATCAGGGAACATGATTACAATAATCTGTTTGACAAATCTCTCTCTTTCTCTCTAGGGATTTCAGTTGGTATTCAGTGTATGTGAGATGATCTGGAGGGTAGAAGGTGTGCCCCTTATAAAGGGGTAGGATGAAGGAAACTGCTGCAAACCCTAGTCGTCAGCCACAAACCCTAGCTGCCTGCCGGGGCACTATGTGGCACGGTCGTGCCATGGCGCACGAGGTGTCCGTGCCACTTCACTGGTCTGGGTGGCACGGGGCCCCCTTGCCACATTGATTTTGGGCCACCCACTCTAACAGTTATTGCAAATTCTCTACTTACTTATCTTTAATTAGGCCAAGTAAGGTGGTGTTCAAGTGAGTCTTGATGTAAGTTAGGTGGTGAAATCTGTATCCTAATTAAAGATCAAGGACACTGAGATAGTTCTTGGTGGTGAAATCTATATCCAAGAATCATTTCAATTTTACCGATTTTTCTGTTTTTCCCGTTCTTTCTGTGCCATTTCCAGTCACGCCACCCCTTTTCTGTCCACGTGCCATTGAGCTTGTTCATCCCCTTGAACGTGAGCTCTTCCCTCCTTACGTGATACATCATATTTGGCATCAAAACTAAGTTTTATTCTTGGCTTGAAATCAACCCCACACGCTTTCCCCCTTTCTGTCACGCTACCCAAACAAACCAAACACAAAAACAGCCACGGTTCTAGTCTAAACCGAATCAACATGAGTGGAAGCATGACTCTAGGGAGAAATTCGAAACCCTCATAAAAAACTACCAAATCGTGACTTCAACTAACGAGGAGTTGAAAAGTCGAATTGAGTACTTGCGAAAACAGTTATGTGACAATATGAAACAGAAACAGAAGGTGTTTGAAAGTCCAACTGGATCTGTTCATGGTGACGAAGAAGCAAGTAATTTGACCAGCTCTTCTAGTGAGGATGAACCTCCAAGAAGAACTAGAGGAGCCAGGAGGACGCCCAGTAATTCCAACGATTTCAAGGTCGAAATCCCTAAATTTGAAGGAAAGTTAAATCCTGATGAATTTCTAGATTGATTACATACTGTTGAACATATCTTTGATTACAAAGATATTCTAGAAGATAAGAAAGTCAAGCTAGTTGCACTTCTATTACGGAAATATGTCTCTTTGGTGGACGAATCTCTGCGCCAAGCGAGCAAGAAACAGGAAATGAAAGATTGAAACTTGGGAGAGGATGAAATCAAAGTTGAAGTCTTGATTCCTTCTTGCAACGTATATTCAAGACAGTTATTTCCAATTCCATAATTTGACACAAGAGAATTTAACTGTTGAAGAGTATACTAGAGAATTTGAAGAGTTCTTGATTAAGTGCGACATACAGGAGCCTGAAGAACAAACAATATTTAGATACTTAGGAGGGCTTGAGCCTAAGTATGCTAACGTGGTGGAGTTGTAATAGTTTTCCTTTTGATGAGGTATGTTTTCTTGCTCATAAAGTTGAGCAACAAAGAAAAGGCAAGCCTTTCAAGCGTGGGTTTTCTAAGCCCACACCCCTGAATCAACCTTTCAATGAGGGGAGTTTTAATCCCTTTCTTAAACCCACGGTTTCCCCGCCCTCGACTCCAGAAAAGGCCCAAGCCCCACTAAATAGCCAACCACCTCAAAATGGACCAAAACCCATTCCTAAGGGCATCCAAAGATGTTCTAAGAGCCAAGGATTTGGACACTTAGCATCAGATTGTACAAACCAAAGGGTCATCGCGTTAACTGAATGGGAGGCTGTGATAGAGCACGAAATTGAGAAGGATAATGAGGGTGATCTTGAGGAAACTTTAGAGGAACTAGTAGTGAAAGCCGACGAGAGTGAAATGCTTCTTTTGGAATGAACTTGGAATGATCGAAAAGAAGACAAAGATGAGCAAAGGTTTCGCTCCAGTCGTACGGTTCGGAGTAAGTTATGCTCATTGATTACTAATGAAGGAAACCATGCTAATGATATTCCTCTTAGCAACGTTAATCTCTCCACTTCTTTTTATGATTTTTCTGAACTCCGCAAACCACAAACAGGATCAGAACATTCTGATTTCTTTCTTACTTTTAGTGAGCCACTTTTCAAGGCCCCATACCAGGAGCATAAACCCTTTAAAGAGTGGATTTTCAATGTTCAAAAGAAACCAAAAGTTCCCTTACCAAACCAACCCATGGACATTTCCCAAATCCTCCAAATTCGAATCAAGCAAGATTTATTTGCTTGGTTAATCATATTTCAACCAAATTCCAAATCTATCCTCACTTACCCATCATATTTGAGGGCAAATCCTTCTCAACAAGGGGAGGATGATGGAGTTCCCTCAAGGAACACTAATTTGGAGATCCAAGGCAGTCAAGGTAAATCAAATTAGTTTCAAAAGTCCAAGGAACGAGTCAGATTTTGCAAGTCCAAACGAAGCAAGCTACTGGGTTAATTTCAGCACATATACCCGATTTTGTTTTTGTTATTTCACTGCCCAAACGATGTCCAAATTATGTAATTATTTTTTTAAAGTTAGTTTAGGATGTCTAGTAACGAAGCATATCAAACGAAGCCCACAAAAAAGAGTCCAAGTCATCTAGTCCTGCCTAAAACAGTCGAGTTGCCAGTTTGCACCTAATCTTGCATGGTTAAGTTAATCTTGCTATTTGAGCCTCCTAATGATGTGTTAATGTAGATTTCTAAATGGTGAGGAATTGCTGACTTCTTGAGGTTTCCCCCCATAGAAGGAAACCCCACGTTACTCATCAAATGGGGAGACAAAAAAGGTGGGGGAAAACTGAGGAAAAACGGCTCCCCGGTAGGCGTTTGCTTAGCTGGGAGGTTTTACCCTCTTGGGAGGGTTTTGTTTAGTAGCCCATGTACTTGCTTGAGTGTTTGGAGAAGCTTAGTCATCTTATGACTAATCAAGGCAAAAAGCACTACGTGGATCAATGAGAATTCACCACTTTGCACGCTTGTGATCGTCCACCATGCATTTGAGGTGGCAATTGTGTGAGCAAACCTTCTAGGCAAGGAAATCTTGACTAAGCAACTTTGATTGATTAAGAATGAGTTTAGTTAGTCATTTTTGTTAATTACCAGACTCATTATCCATAGTTAACTTAGTTAAATGACATGCATTGTAATTTAGCTAAGTAAGCGAGCTTAAGAGGTTTCCTAACCATTAAGCAACCCCTTAAGGGTTACCCAGTGAGGTAGGAAAGGCTTTGGACGTGCATTAAAAGTAGCCCAAGAGCTCATTTTTGTACTCAGGGTTGTTAAATTGAAATTTGAAGTCGAGTTTAACTCCTCAGTATCTGTTACTGCAAATTCTGTACTTGCTTATCCTTACTTAGGCTAAGTAAGGTGGTGTTCAAATGAGTCTTTATGTTAGGTGGTGAAATCTGCATCCTAATTAAAGATCAAGGGCCTTGAGATAGTTTTTGGTGGTGTAATCTATATCGAAGAATTATTTCAGTTTTACCGATTTTCCTATTTTTCCCGTTCTTTCCATACCATTTCCAGTCACGCCACCCTTTTCTCTCTACATGCCTTTGAGCTTGTTCATCCCCTTGAGGGTGAGCTCTTCCCTCCTTGTTTGATACATCACAATTTTATTGTCATGCACAAAAAGGGCATATTAATCTCAAAAGGGGACCCAAATGTGGATGGGTCATGTAATGTTCAGTTGTACATTGATAGCAACCAAATTCTCATGGATAAAATTAGGAATGAAATAGCTGAAATACTTTTGTAACCTACAATTTGACTATTTTCATAAATTATTCATGTCGAAACTCAAATAGGAATGCATTTTGTAGTATAATTTTAAAAGTATGTTAACTTATTTTCTCTCTAATGGCATATATAATTCACGTGATTAAATTTTGTTTTAATATTTATAGAAATACTATGTTCACAAAAATATATATAGATTTTTAATATTGGTAGTATATAAAAAATATATACATGTTTCTATAAATATGTGAAAAAAAAAAAAAGAAAAGTTGAATGTTGTAAGAAATATATAAGTAGGTGTAGGAAGATATAAGGAGATGTAAGAAGATGTTAGAAGATGTAAGTAACCGTAAAAATTTTGTTAAAATGCAATAGGCTGTAATGAGTTATAAGAAGTTATATCGAGATACAAGTTATAATCTAAATACTCATTATCACGAAAAAGAACAGGATCTTCACTTAGAAAAACAGTAATATGGGTGTGAGAACTGAGAAGAACTACTAGGAAGCAGCAACCTCATTACACTGGTGTCATTAAAATTGAAATGCGTATATGATAATGTAATTGGATTAATTACATTGTATTCCATTAATATTGCTACTTGTCAAACGTGACAAAAATGTCTTGAAGATGTTGGAATTGGATTAAAAATACTGGAAAAAATAATTATGAATTGTGTTTACATCTCTTGAAGCTACCTTGAATATTCAAGAAATTTTGGGTTTGGGTTTTTTCATAAATATGCATCTAAACTTTTAAATTACAAAGTTTTATTATAAAAGCTATTCTTTATTTTTACGTGAAAGGAGACACAAAAGTAATTTAGAATCAAATTCAATTTTATGGACCCAAAGTGGAACCTATCTTTTCTTTCCGTCTTTTAAATTTCATTCACAGTTTTTACAACCTACTTTCTTGTTCATTTCTTTTTCAAAAAACTATATAAAGGTATCCTAACTTATGTATAAACTATTTTAAGGCCCTTTGGTTTTTAAAACTAAATATGGGATATCTTAAATAATTTGGAAGTTATTTGCATGACCCAATTCTGAATTGATGCTTGAATGGAGATGTATTTGAACTTAAATACCCGTTGCGCAACAAAAGACTTGGAAAGATGGTTTTTTAGTGTGATGAAATGAAATTTTAAAAAAGAAAAATAGAATGCATTGATTACTCCACCCACCCAGCCTCCGCTACCATTTTGCACATCAAAATGAACATCGAGATCTCAGTGTAGTCACTCTCTCCCTCTCTCTCTATCTATCTATGCAAATACCTAGAATTCCTTCTGAAGGAGCAACAAAACACTATAGGTGAGGAAGAAGAAGGTAGAAAGAAGTGGTTGAAACCTAAAAAAATGATATGTAAAGACGTAATTTTGTCAAACTTGCTGCATTTTTCATTTCCTTGATGATCGACATTGTGTGAGAGTATGAATGTTGATAAGATATGAGTCTGATTTTGTGAGTTGGTGGAAATAGTTGGGCAAATTGAAAATTATGACCGAAATGTTGAAGAAATTTGAGTAATTTGAATGTGTGAAAATTTTAGGATTTTTGTAAAGGGCTTTAGGATTTGTGTGAAAGTATGATGATCGACATGTAACCTTGAAAGTTGTTTAGTTTAGATGATGTTGATATGTTTCACATAATTTTCTACTGAACTTAATTTGAAAAAATTGTAGGTCATTGATATTTTGTTCCCAGCAAGGTAAGGACATTAGGAATTTAGGGCATGTTTTTTTGACATTTTCGAAGAGCAGTTAGTGGGTTGGAGCAGGTTGGAACATGTTGAGCAGTTATGAGCATATTTTAAGTAGCTTGTGAGGGGTTGGAGTAGATTGGAGTAGACTGATGCATACTGGAGCAGGTTGAAACATGTGCAAGTTCAATATGCTAAAAACAAACAGGTTCTTAGTTGTTCACAAGGATAAAATTATTAGAATTATGGATGTAGAAATAGAGAAATAATTGTATTGAGCAGTATATAGATGCTAGGGGCAAAGGATAATGAGTATAGGGCAAGGATAATGAGTATGTTGGGTTTATATATAATCCCCCAAATAAGGAAAACCAAAGATGGCCTTTGAAGATTGATGATGCTTGGGTTAGTTTGATGAATTCTTGGGAAGTTCAAAGGAAAAATTGTATTCCCACATATATGTATGATCTGGAGAAGCCCTTTGAGAACCAAAAGCATGTTGAAAGTCTTAACAAAATTAGTGCCTCTATACCAATTGCACAACCCTTTACCTGAAACAAAACTAGTTGAAACTTAGGAGAATGTGAGAATGTTGATGAGTGTGGAGAACTTGATAGTAAGTCAAGCAAACATATGGGTAGGTAGTTTAATTGCAAGCCATGTTGTTCCACCTGGTAAACTTATACCGTATAGATCAATAACAAGATCAATGTCTAATTCCCCAGCAACGCCCGCATTAACTTCCCAACCAAAGCCCTCTAATTCCCCAATAAGGACTACATCAACTTCCTAACCAAAGCCCTATAAATCCCTACCAAATCCCACATCAACCTCCCCACCAAAGCCTACTGTAAAAAAAACCCAACAACGCAACCTAAACAAAAGGTTAGGGCTTCTTACGTCTTACTACTTAGTACGCCATCAACCTAAACTGAACTTGACTGCTCAAAGGCTTTTCATGATCTTGTACAAGTCAATCCATACCCATCCAAATCATAGACTAGATCATCCCTAAATAAACCTGACATGAGCCTTACATAATCCAATCCTAATCCATCCAAACCACTTAATAGATAATTCTTAACTAAACTTGACTCCAAACATATATTCAACCCTGTAAGACCTAAAACTAAGCCATTCAAATCATTGGCTATATCATCCCTAACCAAACGTGATTGCACTAGCCTAACTCTAACCTTAGTGAACCTAGTGTAGCCCCCACAAAACCATATACCAAGTCCCAATCTAAAGATATTGCTAGATATTCAAGCCCTAATTAACCCCAAGCACAACAAAAACCACCTCAAAGAGATCATCACTAGCACAAAGAACTTCAGATCCTAAATAAATCCAAAATACCACCTGAAAAAGCTCATTAGCAGTCAATCCCTTACCTTTGGCTGTCCTTGGGGTGGATAAGTTTTTAGATTTTGATGTTGGGTCTTTTGTGTAGAAAACCTGACTGGGAGGTTGAGGACAATAGGCGAGATGATGGTAGTGAGACTGAATTATCAATTGTTAGGCCGATGCTAGGGGCGATAAGTTTGTTCTTACACATATTAATGACAATCAACCTTCTGATAATAATAGTTAAGATAAGGATTTTATTGGGGATGGTGACGAGATTAAGGATGTTAATGAGAGTAAAGATGTGGCTTTGGATGAGGAGACCTGTAGCAGTGATTTTATAGATGATGAGTAAATAAAAGCTCAAGTTGAACAAAGGATTCAGCTAGGAACAAACATTATTGACAATGATAGAAATAAGGATCTAGTTGTCAATAAGATGGCAAGTACTTTGAGGCAAAGAACCCTATGGACTGAAAATAAGGATGGTAAAATTAGTTTGTTGCTTGGTCACTTTTTCACATGCAAAGAGGATTTGCTTACAATAGTAAAGGAATTCTATATTCAATCAGGCTACCTAGATGGTGAAATCACATAGTGGAAGATACATTTGCGGGAGACCTCAGCAAAATAGGATGGCCACAACTCCCTGTTTTGGTAAATACCTTATTCCTTATTTCAATGGAATGCAGGAAATTGTGAAGAGGAAGTATGACATTCATGTTCCACAGCATACATGTGGTAGAGGAAGGAGATTGGCGAAGGATGATATTGATGGCAAACATGAGGAAGAGTTCATGTTCTTAGAACATTACACAGAGGAGTTCAAAGTTAAAAATTCAAGATTTACTACATTCATAACACGGGTTGATTAAAGGTATGTCAAGAATCAAATGTTCAAGCATATACTTATCTATGCTGGTCTTTCAATTGCAGCATTCAAAAAATTATGTAGGCTTTTAATTGGGATTGATGCAATTAAGAACCAGTTCAGATATACCATAATGTTTGATACACGTAAGGGAAGACTATGTTCTTTTGTTTGCCAATTGCTTTATCATTTAGGTTTAGATAATTTGCCTCATTTGTTTATCCATTCTGTTTGGGGAATTATTAAGGCCTTGAGAATTGTTATGTCAACTGCTTCCAGGAGAATATGTGACATTTATTACTATAAGAATTTGCTTCACCTTATTAGGTAAGTCACATGACATCAAGCCTAGGAAGAATATACGTATGAGACTATCTGTAGTACGTTTATGTTTTTTTTATGAATTTAAACACAATGCTTTTATTCATCGTTTAGGTGCATGGTTTCATGCATTTTTTTACATTGCTACAAATGCCTATGCCCCATTTGTACATAAGAAGGCTATGGAAAAAAAATTAGAAAAAGACCCTGATGCTTATCATTGGCTCAGAGACAATAAGAAGTTAGGACTGTGAGCTACGTTTAAGTTTGATACAATCCTCAAGTGTGATGACAATACTGGTAACTTTGTTTAAAGTTTTAATCATGTAATTGTGAAGTTCATAGGTTTGTCCATCTTGATCATGCTAGAAGAATTCATGAAACTCATTGGTAATAGATTTGTTAGGAGATTTGAAAAGTCACAAAAATGGAATGATGAGCTTGTCCCATATGTGCTTAAGAAGTTGAGATTGATAAAGACATAGAATAAAAACTACACCAACCTAATACATGCAGGGTGAGGGAAATTTGATATGACTGAAGGGCATACCAACTCCATGGTGAGGTTACATGACAGGTTATGTGATTGTTGGTAGCAACTTACGCTCCCTTACAAACGTACCACAATGTGCATTTTCAGCATGAAGTAGCAGGTAAGGGATTATATTGAGGATTGTTTTACTATGGAGAAATATAGAAACCTCTATAACCACATTCTCCTTCCTATTCCAGCTCCACAAATGTGAGAAGAGGAATTTGCCTGAGTTAGACCCCCATTGCTTTAAGAAAAAAATAATACAGGCCACCAGAATATAAAAAAAGAGAGACTCTGTACACCCATTTACCTAAATCTTAGATGCAACAAATTCCAACAAAAGTGATGGTCTCTGGAATCATTAGGTATAATTTTCACTTCATTTAGTGGTTTATTTGCCTTACCAATTTGTGAAACTAATAACCGATTTTTTTTTTTTGGGTGAACTTACAATATAAAATAGGCGTAAAACACGAAAACAACTATGCCATCATGCTGCAACTTATAGAAGGTGATAGATTGTTAGAGAAGAGAAAAGGAAACCCAAAAAGAATGAAAAAGGAAGAGTTGCTAGACCTTGGGGTAGGCAAAAAAAGCAGAAGCCAAGCACTTTAACACTAGCTCCCTCAACAAGAATAGCTCCATTCACATTAGTAGATCCCTCCACCCAATGTAGAGAGCAACTCAAGTTACCAGTCCTTAAAACATCTCAATCTCACTAACTTGTTAAGCTACATTTTGTGCTGCTAAATTGCATCCTTACAGTTGTGATGTTTGATGATTTTTGTTATTTTTGTGATGTAAAGGTAGCAAATAATTTATAACTTTTCCAGTTGTCATGAGAGAAACACCAGTTTGATGCTTTAATTTAACGAACAGAGTATGATGAACATAGTATATTCTAGTTTGCCTTTAATTAGTATATAATTCAAATAAGAATTTCATTCATTCCATTGCATTACATTAGAATACGTAAAATAACTTCCATTACATTGACAAGTGAACTTCAAACTATCAACACAATGTTGAGCATTACAAGGATACTAATTAAGAACATGTAAATAGCACTTTGTCCATTTTCGATCAACTTAACCAACATTCTTATCTCTGCTAACTCATTATTGATTTTAATAACCATCATCATAATCCTCTTCTCAATGTCATTGTCATTGTCAACCCACTTCAAGAACTTGTCACACCATAAGCATTTTATTTATTCCCTTCCTAGGCTTTGGCTCAAATGGGATACTTTCTTTGCTCCTTGCATATGACATCTTGGACACATCTTGTCATCCGAAAATTACTTAATTGATTGCTCCTTGAGGATGGTACCTCACGTTTTAACTTTTTAGCCTTTGCTTCCAAAATATAAAACATAAAATGTTCACATCTTCTAATTTTTTCTTAAAAAATATTGAGGGGAAAAAAAATTGAAGTTATTAACAAGGAAGAGCAAGGAAGACATGACAAAAAAATAAATTAACTTATAGCTATGGAGACCAGTGCAGCAACAACAACAACGGTAGATGGGCATGCAAGAATAGGGGAGAGCAGAGGGAAGAAAAGGGGAAGGAAGAGCGCTAGGAGAAAGAAGACGGTTGGGGATATATTTAAAGAGATAAAAAATGACTGTTGGATAGGGGAAGTAGGGTTTTTTTTTTTCTCAAGGACATTTATGAATTTCAACATTTAAATTTCAAATTAACTGCTCAAACATTCGAAATGCTGATGTTTCTCCATGGAATTAGGCCATACAAATAGTTTCCAAATTATTTAAGGTACCCTAAATTTATGGTGTGTTTGGTAGGGTTGAAAATCATTTTCCTAGAAAATAATTTTTCATGTAAAATGATTTTCAGTTCATATTTTTAGTTGTTTGGTAAAAGGAAAAATGAAAATTTTGAATAATGAGTTTGATTAACAAAAAATGGACAAGAAAGTTAAAAATGATTTTCCTTAATCTTCAAACCATATGTCGAGGAAATAAACGCAGAATAGAGAAAGAGTATGAGACCATGTGAGAGCCCAAGAAACGTAAAATCAACTTACGTTCTATTCAAAGTGAAAATATTTTCTTTCAACAACAACAACAAACTCCCAAAGTGGGTCCCGCTTTCGCGGGGTCTGGGGAGATCCAGCTGTAGGCAACCTTACCTCTACCGGTATTCCTACCCATAGAGAGGTTGATTCCATAAGACCCACAAAAACAGTTTTGAGAAAAGGTTTGGAGGGGAAACGATTGCAAAACCATTTACCGAGGTAGGGGAAGTAAGAGAAAGGGAGTGGGGACATACCTGGACAAATCGTGGGCGCTTGGTGTCGTGACCATCCGGGAAAGCTTGACCTGCAAACAGGCAAACCAAAACCCACCCCACCCCACACCGCCTAGGCTACTACCCCCTACGGAGCCGGTCCCCTACAATCAGGGACCTTAATCCTGTCCCGCCACACCCTCCTATCCTGAGCCATGTCCTCCGTGAGACCTACAACTCTCAGGTCCTCTCTAACCACCTCTTCTAGATTCTTCTTCGGCCTACCTCTCCCTCTCTTACCTCCGGGTGGTCTAATAGTCTCGCAACTTCGCACCGGGGCGGCCACACTTCTCCTCTTCACGTGGCCGAACCATCTGAGCCTCGATTCCCTCATCTTCTCTTCTATGGGGGCCACTCCAACTAGGCCTCTAATAACCCCATTCGTAATCCTGTCCAATCTCGTAAAACCACACATCCACCTGATCATCCTCATCTCAGCTACCATCAACCTCTGGGCCTGCGCCTTTTTTAGAGGCCAACACTCCGATCCATAGAGAACCGCGGGTCTAACTACCATCCGATAGACTTTGCCTTTCAAACCCATGGGCACTCTCTTGTCACACAGCACTCCTGACGCTGACTTCCACTTTTGCCAGCCCACTCTAATCCGCTGGCTAATATCCTCGTCTATATCCCCATTCTGCTGGATGATCGAGCCCAGATACTTGAAATTGGCGACCTTCGGTATTGCCCTCCCATCCAGTACGATTTCTCCCCCCTCTTCTATCCTTCCACTGAAACAGCAGTGGAGGTATTCCGTCTTAGATCTACTCAACCGGAAGCCCCTAGTCTCCAGTGTATGCCTCCAACTCTCCAACCGGTCATTCACCCCCTGCCTAGTCACATCGATAAGGACGATGTCATCTGCAAATAACATGCACCAAGGCACCTCGTCCTGGATGCCTCTAGTGAGCTCATCCAAAACTATCGCGAAAAGAAACGGGCTTAAGGCAGAACCTTGATGTAGCCCCAACCTAACAGGAAAGTCCTTGGAGACCCCTCCCGGTGTCCTAACATTCGTCCGTCCTCCCTCGTACATATCCTTGATTACACGGATGTACTTGGGCGACACCATTTTATCTTCCAAACACCTCCACAATACCTCCCTTGGAACTCTATCATACGCTTTCTCCAGGTCAATGAACACCAAATGGAGATCCACCTTTCTGTCCCTGAACAGGCCCATGAGCCCTCTGAGGAGGTAGATCGCCTCGGTAGTCGACCTGCCTGGCATGAAACCAAATTGGTTCTCTGAAATCTCTACTTCCTTTCGCAGCCTTCTCTCAATCACCCTCTCCCACAACTTCATAGTGTGGCTAAGCAGCTTGATGCCCCTATAGTTATTACAATCTTGGATATCCCCTTTGTTTTTGTACAGTGGGATGACTGTGCTGGCCCTCCACTCTCTGGGCATCTTGGCGGTTCGGAAAATAACATTAAAAAGCTCTGTGAGCCATTCTAGACCCACTTCCCCCATAAACTTCCACACTTCCATTGGTATCTGGTCCGGGCCCACTGCCTTCCCATGCGCCATCTTCTTCAAGGTCTCCCGAATCTCCTCCTTTGTTATCAAATCGCCCGCACGCTGATCACTACACCCTCCACCCGTACTACAGTCGTCTCCCCCCCCCCTTCTCCATTGAGGAGTTTAGCAAAGAACCTTTGCCATCTCTCCTTAATTTCAGCATCCTCAGTCAACACCTTACCCTCTTCGTCCTTGATACACTTTACCACTCCCAAATCCCTAGTCTTTCTTTCCCTCGCCTTTGCCAATTTAAAAACCTCCTTCTCCCCTTCTTTCGTCTCCAATCTATGGTACAGTCTATCGAACGCCTGACTCTTTGCTACTGCCACCGCCCTCCTGGCTACCTTCTTGGCCGCCTTGTATCCAATCCTCTTATGAGCCCGCTCGTCTTCTGAACTGCTGCTCATGAACTCCGCGTAAGCCTCTTTTTTTGCCTTGACTTTCTCCTTTACCTCTTCGTTCCACCACCAGGCGCCCTCCATCCTGCTGCCGCCTCCCCTGGAAAGGCCTAACGTTTCCTTAGCCGACCTACGGATGCAATCCGCCACAGCATCCCACATCGAGTCGGCGTCTTCTGCCCTCCTCCAAACTCTCTCCTCAGCTAGTCTCTCTGCTATTAACCCTGCCTTCTCCTTTGTGAGGGTCCACCACTTAATTCTGGGTTCTTCTGCTTTCCTCTTGGGCCTCTTAGGATACTTGAACTCTACATCCAAAATCAGCAACCTGTGTTGAGTTCCCAACAACTCGCTGGGACTCACTTTGCAGTCCTTACACGATCTCCAAGTTTTCTTCCTCATTAGGAAGTAGTCAATCTGGGTCTTGCAAGAAATGCTCTTAAAGGTCACCAGGTGGTCCTCCTTCTTCTTGAAGAAGGAGTTGGCCACCACCAAATCAAAGGCCACCGCAAAGTCCAGCACAGTGACCCCTGCCGCATTTCTCTCTCCGAAACCGAGACCCCCGTGGACCCCAACGTATCCTGCTGCCTCCGCGCCGATATGGCCATTAAAGTCTCCTCCTATGAACAATTTCTCACTTTGAGGTACCCCTTGAGTGACCTCATCTAGGTCCTCCCAGAAGAGCTTTTTTTCTAAAATATTTTCTTTCATTCAAGGGAAAATGATTTTTCCCTGAAAACTTATTTCCCCTCCTTATTTTACCAAACACCGTAAAATGAAAAAATCATTTTTCAGGAAAATAGTTTTCACCCGTACCAAACACACCCTTATTTTTAAAAACTGAGGGTCTTAAAGTAGTTTACACATAAGCTAGGGTAGGGATGAGCACAAAAACCCGAAACTAAAAACCGTATCGGAAAACTGAAAAACCGGTTAACCGATTCGATTTTTCTAAAAATTTCAGTTTGGTTAACGAATCGAAAAAATTTGCAGTTTCGGTTTCAGTTCAGCCGTTTGAGATTCAGTTAACCACATTGTTGACCGACGATTAACCGAAACCAAAAGTTCACTTTTTTAAAAAAATATTAAATTTTATATTAGTCAAATGTAGCTTTTATAATTATTAAAAGATAATACTAAACATAAAATATGTGTAAATTAATATTTGGTGTCTCAAATAGTTAAATTAATTAAAAAAGGAGTGAAAATTGGAAATTAACAATTGAAATTAAAGGTTAACCGGTAACCGAACCAAAAATCCAGTTAACCGAGTTTTTCGGTTCGATTACGGTTCACAATTTTTATGAACTGGCTTTCCGGTTAATCGATTTTTGATTAACCGAATTTTCGATTAATCGGTTTTGATCACCCCTAAGCTAGGATACCTTTATGTAGGTTTTTTGTTTTGTTTTTTAACATCCAAGTGTTTGTGTATATATATGTATGAATGTGTGTGTGTGTGTATATAGTGTGCGCATGCGTGTGTTATTATCATGGTTTCTAGCCTCTTCCTAGCTAGAATTTGGTTGTCCTCACTTTTGAGCATTTGGCTAATGTCAAGATCATCTTTGGTGCCTTTTTGTCTTAGCCAGTTTATACGAACCCCGTGACGAAATTTTTGTATTTGCAGTATGAGAAATAGTTAATTCATGTCAATTATGTAAGGAGAATAGATCATCTTTTACTAAGTTATATTGTCTAAAGTAAGTGCTAGATGAAAGATGATGATTATTATTATTTATAGTTGCTTTTATTGAGTGATTCTTTTTAATGGAATTGGCTTTGTTCATTAGAAAAAGAATAAATTATAACCAGTACAAATTTTATCGTATTTTGAAAAGATTTAATATTTTAAATTTTGAGATATATAGTCGCCACCTTTTTTAGTGAATTAAGTTAGAAATATATTATGATGTTTCCCTATAAAAGTCATCTAGAAAATATGCAATTGAAATGAATAAAATATATGGTATAAGTCAAACTATGTTAATGATAGGATAAAATCAGATAACCACTTAAATATTACGAGGCTTATTTTTTGAACCTAATAATATTTTAATGATATCATTTATTGGAATGTGACTTATTTTTATTGTTATATATAAGGAAAATTCTTCCTCATATAACTAGTTGATTATCCTCCAAAAAAATTGAAATTCAACTTGAAAATATTTATTTCACATGTATGCATTATATAGCAATTGAAAGTGGATGTTGGTACAAATGTCCAACTGATAAAGTTTTTGTGAGTTGCTAACAAATGCATAAGTACAAACACTACCTTAATTATCTTGAATAATAATTACGCCTTGATAGTTATTACCAAAGATATTGTGTAATTATCAAAGGGATGATCTAAGACGAATTATCTCAGATTAAGATGTATGATTAGAGAGGTTGTTTAAACTTTAAACTTTAAACTTTAAACTTTGCTTGAGGTAGGGATGTTTATGATTCTAGTACCCTAATCAAAACAAATTCGATTCAGATACTCGAATTTTGGGGTTGGCAAAATTGTGAACTGAAATCGAACTGAAAATTTCGGATGCCTAGAATTTGGGTACCCAAAATTTTTGGTTCAGTTTTCCGGTACGCAATAACCCAATTTTCTTAATTATCACTTTTGTGTTTTTTCTTTTTGGTTATGATTAATGAATAGTGGTGTAGGTCATTCCTCACGCTTGACAGTGGAATCCCAAAGACCCAAAACAACTCCTTTTTTTTAAAGACAATTGTTTGGAAACCCATAGCATAATTTTCTATAACCACTTGCCACTGCTAGGAAATTCATCATATGGAGCTGGTGGAGTAGCAGCCACATTATGGTCAAGGATCTGTCTTAAAGAAAATTCAGAGAAAATTAGAAAATGATACGCTTCTTGCTAGTTAAAATAAAGACTAGTTTGTCGTTCTTTAGTTTCTATCTCTCAAATTTCAAAAGCATCTACCTTGCTATTGTTTTTCGAAACAGAAAACTTATGGGGTTATCAGTGCCTGAAATTATAAAACATGTGAGCTGTATCCGAATCGATAACTCGAAAAAATTATCGGTTCGAGTACCTGAACAAAAAAATTTAAATATTTCGGATTGGGTATTCGAAAAATCAGGTCGTTTCATGAGTTATTAATTTGGATTTTCAGGTTCGGTTAATTTTATTCTCCCCTAGCTTGGGGGATGACGGAATTTTGCTTCTCCTCTCTTTTCCTCTTGCCCTCCTTCAAGGCCTTGTCCTATTAGGGTGATATTCATGAGGCGTATGGACAATCTTATTGCACTAGTTTATGCATAAAAATATATAGATTAAATGAGATAATCTCATACAATAATTTATATGTGACATCTTTAGATGCGTATCATTTCATCTTGCAAGTAAATGTGTAAAAATGTTCGTTTAAATGTTCGTTTAACTTTTGTAAAATATTGGTGAATATAATAACATGAATATATTAGTGAATATATTAGCTTTAGATTTTGCGGTAATATAAGGGTATGTTCTTTTCAACTTATAAAAAATACTTGTTAGTGTTTATTGCTTAAATATGCTGAATATTTAAAAGAAAATATAATTAAGTATTTTCAATAAGTACTTAACAGTACTAAATAATGCTGAATTGTACTGAATTGTATTAAAAATGATTAAATACTTATAATAAGTACTTATGATAAGTTGAAAAAAAAACATATCTGAAATATAACATAAAATAACATAAATATAAGAATTGCAAGTATTATTGCTTTGATAAATAAAGCATTAACATCTCACATGTCACGTCACGTGTTAACTTCAAATACTTATAATTGTGATGTGTTTGATTTAATGCCATAGTAGATTTTCATATTAAATCACTACAAAAACGCAGTTAATCTCCGACGGAAAATGCGACGGGCTAGACAGACGTCGGGAAATGTCAGAGGGGACCGACGGGAAATCAAGCGGGGCCCGACGGAAAAGCCAAATTCCGACGGGATTCCGTCGGACTCCGTCGGACTCCGTCGGAAATCCCGTCGGAATCCGTCGGCTATTTCGCGCCGATCTCGAGGCGGCCGTTCGCGTGCGTTTATAAATTTGGGGAGGGGGTGTTTGCGTTCGGTAGTTTGTGAAATTTAGAGAGAGAAGGTCTCAAAGAGAAAGAGAGGGAAGAGAGAGAAAGTGAAGGTTGAAGATTTTTGTAATCGGTAAGTTTTTTGTTTCGTTAGTAAGTTGTTTAAAATTAAATTAGTTTAGTTATTTGGTATTTTCTATGTTGTAAATTTGTCAATTGTGACCGTGTCAGATTTCTGTTGCCGCCGTTACTGTTCATTGCCGCCGCGCCGCCGCCTCCGTCCTGCCGCCGTCGCCGCCGCGCCGCCGCCTCCGTCCCGCCGCCGTCGCCGCCGCGCCCCACCGCCGTCGCCGCCGCCGCCGCCCGTGACTATTCACGCCGGTAATCCGTTTGATATTCCGTGTTTGAAGGTTAGTCGAAATTGTTTCGTTTTAAAATTTTAAAGTTATATTTATGTTTGTTATTTTAAATTAAGTATTTCAAGCGTGTTTAATATGTTTTTGTAAATAATTTAAATAAAATGTGTTCCGTTATTATAAAACGTTAAATATGTTAACCATGTATGTTTTTTGAGATATGTTTAATGTTGTTGTTATTTTACTGAAAGTATGTATGTTTGGTAAATATGCGAATATTATTCTTTTTTTGAGACGTAGTTAATTTTTTACATGATTTGCTTGGTTTAATATGAAATTTAGTTGTTCGTATGTTTTTTTATGTTTAATGTTGTTGTTATTTTACTAAAAGTATGTATGTTTTAGTGAATATGCGAATATTATGCCTTTTTGAGACGTAATTCATTTTTTACATGATTTGGTTGGTTTGATATGAAATGTAGTTGTTGGTATGTTTTTTAATGTATGTTTAATGTTATTGTTATTTTACTGAAAGTATGTATGTTTTGGTGAATATGCGAATATTATAAAATTTTTGAAACGTAGTTAATTGTTTACTTAAATTTCTATTTCATTTCTGAAGTGTATTTATTTGAATAAGTGAAATATTATATAATAAATATGTACATGTCACCATAAAGGTTAAATACGTTAAACATGTATGAATTTTAAAGTATGTTTGATTTTGTTGTTATTTTTGTGAATTTATGTATTTTTGGGTGGTTATGCGAATAATATGCTTTTTCTTGAATGTTAGTTAATTTTTAAAATGATGCGATTGGTTTAGTGTAAAATTTATTTGTTCGTAACATATATATGGATGTAAGTTATGTCACAAAAAAGTTAAGTACGTTAAAGATGTATGAATTTTAAAGTATGTTTGCATTTTTTGTTCCTCTTTTGAATTTATGTATGTATGTTGACTGTATATTAATATAAGTTTAGTAAGTATGTGAATAGTAATTATTTCGTTTGGTTTGTTTAATTAGATGAGGTGGGTAATCGATGGTGTCATGTGTTATTGTTATTTAATAAGATTTATGTAGAAAAATAATATTGTTATGTGAAATTAATTATTTATAGCATTCATGTGTAGTTACATTAAGTGTTTTGTTTGAAGTGTT
>JACYFF010031957.1:112855940-112924847 GCA_017589665.1 Selenicereus undatus | reverse complement strand
TTGAAGTGTTGTGAGATTTTTTTATGATAAGGAAAAAGTACTATATTATATTTTTCTGATTTCATATTTAGCGTATATTGTTCTGAATAATTAAACAGCATGTGAAATAATTCTAATTTTATGAAATCCTAATTTAATATAAGTTTCGTTGTAGTAAATGGTTTAATAATGTTAAGTGCGTGTTTTGTTTGAATTGTGGTGTGCATTAAATTTTGGTGAATATGTGAATAATGTGCGTTTTCTGAGTCGTGCACATGCTAAAAAATTTGCTTTGTTCGACGGAAAATGGCGAAGGAAAATTACACTGACGGACTGTTCGATGGATCCAATTTTCGAAACTTCTCTTTGCCGGATAGAAGTGGTAGGTTTTTTTTACGAAATGCCTGTTGGAAGGAATATTCCGACGGAATTGTACGGCGGATTTTCCAACTGACACGCATTAACGTTGAAAATGTGTAATTTTGAACTTATTTGGAATGTCGGTGTCTTACTTTTTTGTTTTGCGTTTTTCTTAGAAATAAGTGACCGGACGAAATTTTCCGTCAGATGACACTTTTTCCTGAATTTTTTTAGTGGTCCACTGTCTTCAAAAACCCGATTGTTCGAGCAATGGGACACTCCACACACACACACAAACCTTTTTCTGTCTACACCTTACCTAGTGTCGCCCTCTTCTAGCCACTATCGCCGCGCTCTGCGGTCGTCCGACATCCTTCGCTCCTCCCTCGAAATTAGCCCCTTCACTGCCTCAATTGGTCGCTGCATTCGGTGTAGCACTAAGAAAATCATCATCTTTGAAATGAGTAACCGAACCCAATGTTATTGGAGAGAACATTGAATTGCCATTAAAAGATGGTGATTTTCTTGGTGCTACATTAAATGTTTCGTTCCAGATATCCGTCGGCTTCCGTCGCCTACTCCGTTGGCCCGCTTCCCGATGGCTGTCTCTCTCTGTCGGAATGTGTCCGACAAACAGGAGATTCCATCGAAACCAGCGGGTCTAGGGGACTTTTTCCTACAGTCATTTTCCATCGGATTTTCCATCATGAAATGATTTTTTTGGTTTAATACAAAATTTATTTGTTGCTCACATATGTAATTAAATTGTTACGAAATGTTGAAGTATGTTACACATGTGTAATGTGTTTTGGTTTAGGAAATACTTTAAATTTCATAAGTACATGAATATTTTCTTTGGTTTGTGATATATATATTTACGTTTTGTAAGTATGTGAATTGTAATATATGTAATTAAATTGGTTGGGATTTATTTATTTCAATGAAGTACGAAGTAATAATTGCATTTGTGTGTAATTTTTATTATATAGGTATATGAAGTGTTATGCTTAATTAGGTGTGTTATGATATGTTAAATAGTTTTTTTTTGAATGTGTTCTAATTGAATATGGGACGTGTATTGTTTTGAATAATTAAACAGTGTGTGTATTATGTGTATTTCGTTTTCATAAATGGTTTAATAATGTTAACTGCGTGATTTTTTTGGTTTGGTGTTTCATGTTTGATATTCGATGACATTTATTTTTCCAAATAATACGTACTGTCTTTAATTTTTCGTTGAATTGTTTAAGTATGTTAAGTATGTTTAATTTTGTTAAATATATTTTAATGTAATTCGTACATGTATTATAAACACGTTGAATTCATTTGTGCAAGAATTTAATTACAATTAAATGTAGTGTACATAACAATTAAGGAATTCATATTAGGAACATATGGATGGGCCGTTGCATCGTCAATGGATGTATAGAAGAAGAAATCCTAATGGACATGGACTTAGAGAGGAGTGGTTGGAGGGAGTTAATATGTTTGATGAATTTGCACGAAATCAGGAGGAATATCAAATTAATGGAGTTTATAGATGTCCATGTGTCAAGTGTAAGAACATGCAATATTTTACACCTGACGTTGTAAAGTCACATTTGTATAGAAAGGGATTTGTGAAGAGTTATTGGTTTTGGACGAGTCATGGAGAAGAAGATACTTCGGAAGTTGGGGGTGCAAGTAGTTCACATTCTATGAATTTTGATTATGATCACAACGATCATAATGATATGGAAAATATGGTGCATGCTGCGTTCCAAGCTAATGAAATGAACATGAGTAGTCCGCATGACGTAAATCCTGAGGCCTTTTACACTATGCTTGAATCTGCTCAGAGACCTTTGTATGAAGGGTGTGATATAACTGAACTTGAAACATCTGTGAGGCTACTGAGCATTAAATCGGGACACAATATGTCTCAACGTTGTTTCAATGAAGTTGTTGGCCTGATGAGAGATGTGTGCCCTTCTGAAAGTGGCATTCCCAAAAATTATCATCAGCAAATGAAAAAAGTGAGAGACTTGGGTATGGATGTTCAGGAAATTGATTGTTGTCCAACTGGTTGCATGCTTTACTATAAAGAAGATGAGAGTTTGTCCGCATGCAAATTTTGTGGACATGCAAGACACTTACCGAAGAACTCCAACCAACGAGGTCGTAAGGATGTACCATATGCAAAAATGCAGTACCTGTCTTTAATTCCAAGATTGCAACGATTGTATGCCTCCAAAAAGACTGCCGTCCATATGAGATGGCATGATGAGCACCGCCAAGAGTCGGGTGTTCTCCGCCATCCCTCAGATGGTTTAGCTTGGAAGCATTTCGACCAAAAGTATCCAAACTTCGCTGCAGAATCTCGGAATGTGAGGTTAGGTCTTTGTGCTGATGGTTTCACACCATTTTCCATATCTGGAAGGTCGTATTCGGTGTGGCCAGTTGTGGTAACACCTTACAATTTACCTCCCGAAATGTGTATGACTACCCCATACATGTTTTTAAGTTGCATTATTCCAGGTCCAGCAAATCCGAAGAACAGGATTGATGTGTACTTACAACCCTTAATTGATGAGTTGAAATTGCTGTGGGATGTTGGGGTTGAAACATTTGATGTATCAAGCGGTGCAACTTTTAGATTGCATGCCGCATTGATGTGGACTATCAATGATTTTCCCGCATATGGTATGTTATCTGGATGGAGTACTCATGGGCTGCTAGCATGTCCGGTTTGTATGCATCAGAATTGTGCATTTCAGTTACAGTATGGCCGAAAGCCATCCTGGTTTGATTGCCATCGTCGGTTCTTGCCTCGGAATCATTGTTTTAGAGCTAACAAAGTTGCTTTTCGTAAAGGGAAGAGCATACACACTGGCCCTCCCCGAAGGATTCCTGGTGAGATGTTGTCTGATACTGTATCCACTTTGCCTAAAGTGACTACAGATATCAATTTCCAAATTTCGGGATTTGAGGAGAATGAACATAATTGGACAAAGCAAAGTATCTTTTGGGAGTTGCCGTATTGGAAGCATCAACTTCTGAGGCATAACCTTGATGTGATGCATATTGAGAAAAATTTCTGTGAAAATATTATAAACACAGTCATGGATATTCCGGGAAAAACGAAGGATGACATCAAAGCAAGGATGGATATGTCCATTTTGTGTAGCAGGCAAGAGTTGGACTTGGCTACAAGAGGGTCAAGTGATAGATTGTGTAAGCCAAAAGCCAAGTTTGCACTATCGCTACCTCAAAAAAGGGTTGTATGTCAATGGTTGCGGGAGGTTCATGTACCTGATGGTTATTGCTCAAATGTGGGCAACTGGGTGGATCCATCTAACACAAAGTTGCAAAATATGAAAAGCCATGACCATCATGTGTTTTTGGAGAATCTTCTTCCGGTAGCTTTTGCTGCTCTTCCGGATGATGTATTGGGACCCTTGGTCGAATTGAGTGAATTTTTCAGAAACCTATGCTCTAGTGAGCTGCAAGTAAGCATGCTGGAAGAGATGCACAAGAATATTGCTGTAATTCTGTGTAAATTGGAGACTGTGTTCCCTCCCGGGTTTTGGAATGTCATGGAACATTTGCCTATTCACTTAGCCGAAGAAGCTTTGTTGGGTGGCCCTGTTCAATATCGATGGATGTATCCTTTTGAGAGGTACTTTGGTTGGTTGAAACCGACGGCAAAGAATAAAGCCCATGTTGAAGCATCTATGGTTCACGCATACTTGGCGTTTGAGATAAAACATTTCGCTGAGTACTATTTTCAGTCAAGTTTGGATAGCCCAAGTATAGGGCGTAACGAGGGTATGCAACAGCCTGAATCACAAATGCCAACGCTATCGGTGTTCAACCATAAGGGTACTCCATTTGGGAATCGAGGCCGAAGATATCTCACTGAGGCGGAGTACCGTGTCGCTCGCCTTCACATTTTACTGAACTGTGGTGAAGTGCAACCATATCTGGAGTAAGTACATCAGTTACTGAAAGTTTCATTTAAATACTTAATAATTGTCGAATAATAAGTAAATAGTTTCATTTCTTAAACATTACAGTTGGTTCAAACATCAGTTTCGCGGTCATAATCCAAGTGCGAGTGATGCGGAAGTGGACTTGTTCATCGAGGCAAATTTCGCACAGTGGTTCGAGTGTAATGTAAGTAATTTGTCGTAAGTAATCTTGAACTTCCAAAACACATTTGTGTAATTCTGAAGAGGGTTGCCTTCTTTTTCTGTCCGTAGGTCAATTCTTATCGGGTGTTTAATGATGAGAGGCAAGATTTTTTGGTGAACTTATCTCATGGGCCGCTTACGGTGGTGGAGTGTTTCTCTGGATATAAAATTAATGGTTATCGGTTTCATACCAAGGCCAGAAATGAAGGTAAAGCAACATATAACTGTGGCGTCTGTGTCAAAGGAGTTGGGGAAGGTGACGAAGTCCCAGGGGATTATTATGGTGTACTTCACGAAATTGTTCGTGTTGAATTCACGGGTGAGCCAATTAAAAAATGTGTGCTTTTCAATTGTGAGTGGTTTGACCCGGATGTTCCTCGGGGGTTACGTTACCCTAAATTCACCCCATATCCTGAGGTGAATCATACCAGACGTTACAGAAAGTATGACCCATTCATATTTGCTGATGTTGCAACCCAAGTGGTATATGTTAAGTACCCTGAGGGGATATCAGGAAAAACGAATTGGTGGGTAGCTATACCAAACAAACCTCGCGGTGCTCCTAAAGATAAAGAAAACCTAGAACTTGCCTATCAACAGTTTGGAATGACAAACATGAACGTGGACAATGTCATAGTAGGCACATTAGTCGATGAAACTGCAGAGGCTGATGATGTTGATGAACATGATTGGGGTGATGATGATGATGGGAATGGTGAACATGATGATGGTGATGAAGAGGATGAAGAAGGTGAATGGGAGGATGAAGAAGAAGACACTGATGAGGGTCATGATGAAAATACGGCAGTGCAAAGTGGTGATGATGACGATGACGATGACAATGCGTCCAACCATGATTGATTGAATTGTTTTGTTGTATATATGGGTATTTATGCATATGTATATAAAACGTTCTTTTATTGCAAACTCAAAAAAAATTGTCTGTATGTACTGTAACTTTTCACTAACAATAGTATCAAAAATGGCGCGGTTTTATTTTTTTGTTCTTATTTTTTAGATGTCTGGAAACAATGGTGGACGTGGTCGTGGTCGAACGGCCAGGAGTGATGCCGGTAGAGGAGTACCACAACCGACTCCACAGTATGATCCTGCAGATCAAACTTATGAGCCGAACACCTTTAGTGGAATGTTTGGAGGGTTTCTTGATCCAAGTCAACCATTCGGAAATTATTTTGGTAGTATGAATGAGCAATCCCACCTGCAACCACCTTTCTTTGGTGCGGGTATGCAAACACCAATTCAACCAAATATTCCTTACATGGGTGGTGGTTCATCTACTCCATTAGTTTATCAACAGTTCGGTACTGTCAGTCCGCATTTCAACAGTAGTCATTTTATGGGACAACCTAGAATGCCAAGTCAGTCAGTACACAACGAAGGGGTCCGCAATGAAGGGGGAGGAAGAGATAGACACAGTCCTACACCTGAAAGTGACACATCGACCACCAACAATAAGATATATTTACAACCTGATGGTGACACGTAAGTTTATTATGAACTTTGCAACTTCTTCACGTCTCATATTCTCTTCATACGTGTAATCTTTATTACTAACCAATTCTTTTTGTGTTCTCAGTTTTGTTCCATATCAGGGTGTAGTTCAGAAAATAGTCGAAAGCTTTGCAGGTAAGTACCCACGTCCTTGGACGACGTGGGGGGAAGTTCCACAATCTCAAAGAGACATTTGGTTCAATGAGTTCAAGGTTCATAATTATCTGTGCAATAAATTTCAAAGTCGTGATTAGATTGTTAATTTGGAATGTTTGATTACTAATATGTATACTTCTATTTTGCCGCAGAAACACTACTACTGGCATCCAGACAACGAAAGTCAGATACGGCGTAACTTTGAGTACAGAGGTGCCACTCGACTCAGGGACATTCTGGGATACGCTAGGAAGTACAACAAAAAACCGAAGTGGTTACCGCCTAGTGTTTGGAATGATATGCTCAAACATTGGAGTGACAGTGACAACTTCAAGAAATTGAGTGAACGAAACAAGAAGAATAGATTGAGTGATGTTGAAGGTTTTGGTCCTTCGTTGCATACATGTGGCTCAATTCCGATTAGTGAAAGGAAAAGGCGTCTGGTAAGAAATTTGATTATTAATATTATATGGGTTGAGGTCCTCGTTCATCATCATCGCTTATATTTAATTGCGATTTACTTTTGTTTTTCAGACCCAAATATTAGGTAGGGAGCCCACGTGTGAGGAATTATTCAAGGACACTCACTGCAAGGTGAAAGACAAAGCTTTTGTGGACAAAAAATCTGCCAAAAAATATGTACGTTTCACACATTCTATTTACAGATAATTCATATGTGACAATTGAAGGTTTGATTTAAAATAGTTTTATGTTGTATATTTTCAGGAGGATCATCAGAACAAATGGCAGGAGTACTCCCAAACTGCATCTCAAGGGGGTTCTCAACTGCCACCTATGACCCAAGAGGAGTTCTGGATTAAAGAAAATCTCGACAAGAAAGGCCGTGTATACGGTTTTGGCGCAGAGGGGGTGAAGTTGAAAAAATCGGCTACTATTGCAGCTGCACGTCACTCATCAGCTGAGCATTTTGATCCAAGACAGCAAGCACAACTCTTCAATGAGAGCATAACCAAGCAAGCAGAGGCTATAACTCAAATAGCCAAGAAGCAGGGGAAGACAGAGCGAATGCTGAAAAAAGTTTTAAGATTTTTCAAAGGTCAAAGTGCAGGCTCCTCCAGCCAGATCAACTTGAATCCCGACGATGAAGAGGACTCTGAAGATGACAACGATGATGATCCCACAAATTTATCCGACTCTGAATAGTTTAGTAATTTGTGTACATACATTTTAGACAATTTCCTATATATGTCGTACTTCATATTTAATTCAGCATGTTTCTTTTGACAGAAATATCTATACAATGTTATCGTGGTAACTATATTGTTACGCGCATATTAATTTTGCGTAATTTTTTTTTTTTCGGTTTTCAAGAAAAATTTCCTACAAATTAGCTTCTCTATCGGATTCTCAATTCTTTAAATAACAAAACAATTTCATCCGACAATTTCTTTTTTAAACAAAATTGTTTTTAAAAAAAAAATTTTTTTTTTTTAAAAAAAAATGGAATTCCGACGGGAATTCCGACGGGAATTTCCGTCGGAAATTCCGTCGGAAATTCCCTCCCCCCTTTTTCCGATCTCGCTTCCTCCGATGCTGCAGGCCTGTCCGACGGGATTTCCGACGGGATATTTCCGTCGGAAATTCCGTCGGACACCCGTCGGATTCCGTCGGGATAAATTCTGCGACGAGCCCAATCCCGTCGAGCCCAATCCCGTCGGAGTTTCCGTCGGAAATCACTTTTCCCGTCGGAAAAACAAACTTTTTCCGTCGGTATTTCCGTCGCAGATTAGATGTATTTTTGTAGTGAATGTTTCCTTCTAATAAAATTTATATAATTTTCAAGAAAGGAAAAAAAGGGTTCCCAACTCCCAACAATTGAGGCATATATTTCCAAAACGCGCGCCTCTCAATAGTATCCTGTCTCTCTGAATCAGATCCAATGCATTAAAACAATAAAAAAATTACCCATCCCACGTGCCTATCACTTTCTCTCCAATGCATCGCACGTGCAAATCCCAATCTCTGGATTTCTCTCTCCTCCTTTCGTTTTCTCTCTCTAGACTTTTATTCAGCGTGCGATAATGTAATGCAAAGGAAGAGGGCCCCCTCCCCCACCCACTCCATTTGTGATGTGATTATCTCCTGAGCCACAACCCACCATTCTCACCCCCTTCCCCTAAAAAAACCCCCCTCCAAAACCGCCTCTGGTTTTCTGACGCTTGCCCCTCAGTCATCCTCTGGTTTTCCGGTGCTCTCACGCTCTCCACTTCCGGTTTTTCGGGATCTGAGATTCTCTTTTACAATAGGACTTTCGCATTTAGAGGGGGAAATTCTAGAGAGAGAGAGAGAGAAAGAGAGAGAGTCGATATTGGCAAAGGCGTTGGAGTACACACTCAAGTACTGGTTGAAATCCTTCTCAAGAGATCAGTTCAAGTTGCAAGGTTGAACTGCTCAGCTCTATAATTTAGGTAATTTTATGCCCTTTTTTGATATTCAATTGTGGAAATAGTGGTTTTGGTTTCAGATCAGTCAAATTGAGCTTTGAATTTGAGTACGGGAGCTACGGAATTTGATCGATTGAGAGATCTTAATTGGTGTTTGAATGGTTTGGCATTGCGATGGATCTTTTGGTGAATACTGTTTGCAGATATCAATGGTGATGCTCTACATTCGAGTCTTGGATTGCCAACTGCGATTAATGTGACCACCGCCAAAGTTGGAAAATTGGAGATTTCAGTGAGTAATTGCGTATGAAATTGTTGGAATTCAATAAGCTGATTGAATTCTTCCGGATTGTGAATTATTTGTTAGACACCTAAAGAAGTGTCTCTCCATTTTCAATAGAGATTAATGCTTCACTTACGGCTTTAGATTGTGATGGATTAATTCAATTGTCCAACTACACTGTTGTATACTCCCTCCCTTCTGAACTAGAAGGTCAGTTGATCCTCACCCTACTCCACCCTATGTGGGAGCCTCATGAGATGTAGTCGGAAGCATTTGTGGTTTAAAGTAAATTCCTAGACTAGTTGCCGAGGTCAGCTAATGTTTGCTTGTGAATCAAAAGATGGAAAGGGGGAAAAAAGGGAAGATGGTGATAGGCCAAGTGCACATAAAGATATATTTTGGTGGGGAATTGCTCGTGAATTTGGATAGTGTGTACTTTTTGATTGATTTTGGTTGCCTTTTGTCCCCATTGTAGCTTCCGTCAGTGAGCAATGTGCAAGAAGAGCCAATTTTAGTTCAAATAGATAGACTTGTTCTTGAAGAGAACGCAGATGATGATGCTCGTCACAGTTCCAGCAGGTATTCTTATCATTTTTCAATAAGTCAAACGAAGAAAGACAATTGTAGATCGCTATTGAGTCGTGGTTTGCTTGTAACTTTTCTCTAACCGTGCTGTTTGAAAATTATTATGCAGCGCTCAGTCTACCAGTAGTTCGGGGAAGGGCAGTGGTTATGGATTTGCTGATAAGGTTAAATTCTTTCTTGTCTGCTGTTCATTGCCTTGCACTATGTATGTGTTGTGAAATCAGATAATCTTGTTATCTTAGTTGGGACGTATAATATAGCTAGCACGCATTACTTGAGGATCTCCATCAAGGTGGGAATGTGTGCTTTTGTGGTTTTATTTTACCTTTCGTTACTGTGCTAATTGATCTTTTGGGGCAAAGGCGAGAAATTATGATTATGCATTCCTAGCTTTTCATGTTAAGTAGTTGCACCTTGAACTTCTGTTTTCTATTTATAATACAATAAAATGGTTAAAGTAGATTTTGAGACCATAGAAAGGTCAGCTAGAACAACTGCTTTGAGATAAGAGGCATTCTTTAATCCATGCAACAAATTGTGATGGTCCATATGCTATGTTTTGGATTGCATACTTTATTTTCTTTTATCTGTATCCTTATTTAATGGTGATATAAGAGAAAGTGTTGCTGCCCTTAGCAATGTGTCTTAGCGGCCTGTTATTATTTCAGTTTAGTAAACCATAAGATAGTTTTTTGTCTTTATTTGCTTGGTTTAAGGGTTCAAAGATCAATAAACTGGAAAGATATTATATCACCTAGATCAATTATCGTATAGTTAAATTTCCTGAGAATTTGGTAGATCTACAGAGATATGGAGTTCCATAATGGCAATTTTGCAGATGTTATCTTTTTGCTATTGCTACACTTGCATACGACAGTTCATTTTTGTTAAGCTTGCCTAGTGTAGTGACCTAAAGGAAGAAAAGGGAAAAGTGTACCTTGCATTCTTCAAAAGAAATTACTTGTCCACGTATCCTATTTCTGTTTGATCTTTTAGGTATGATTTATCAAGGAACATCCTTCTTTATAGGTTCCTAATGATGCAGGAGAAGAGTAAGGTAAGTAAGTCCAAATATTGTATATTAGGAAATATTCTGAACTATAGTAAGTTTCATATTTTGATTATCTTCATAGTTATTTTATAGAATATCTTAGATATCATATCTTAGACTAGCATAAATAAAAAGATTTAATGCTTTTTTAGGAAGATTAAGATTTTATTATATCTTTTAGTTTCCTTATTCATGTAGGACCTTTATCTATTTAAGCCCCTTATGTTATCGACATTAGCAGATTATGAATAAGAATTGAGTTAAATTAGTCATATTTCTCTGTGTGAGAGTTGTCCTCATAGGAATTGCTTTTAGGGCGTCCTACACCAATTATTCCCCATTATAGGAATTGGTTTTAGAGTGCCCTCTATCAATTATTCTCCTTTATATGAATTGCTCTTAGAACGTCGTACATTACCTAACCTTTCTTATTATCTAATTATTATTTTTATTTCTTTTTCTACTCTAACTTTTACCATCTACTGTGGAAGTTTAATTAGACTTTGTCTTGGTATTAGCTACCTTTAGACATTATCTTCCACTGCCATTCATCCTTGGGATGACATAGCATGCCTTTGAGCACATGATTGGATGACACAAGGCTTTTGATGTTAGAATTATTTGATTAGGGGGATTATTTCCTTTAGCTGTAATGCTGAACAAATTCCCTGTGTTTGTTCCCACTGGCCATGTATATCTGACCATCTATGTTGCATCTGATTGCAGATGGGATAACTATAGAAGTACACACTGTCAACCTTCTACTTGAAACTTGGGGAGCTGGACGTCGTGGAGGTGGTGCATCAAGGTAAGTTTGCATCTTCTTAGCTAATTTGTAACTTTTGAAATACTAATAATCTTTTGGTATGATATCTGTCATCTTTTTGTTGATGTTCTGATGTTCATGATGTGTAAAAAATAAAGCGCCTCGAGGATTCAAAATGCAATTTTTGGTAGCAATTGCGGTTTCAGTTACGTGCAGCCAAATCGCTCTAATGAGGTGATGTAGGATGCTCTAAGAGCAATTCTCGTACCGAGAAAATTCACAGAAGAACTTTCAAAACTCAATAGTTCAATTCATTCAAGCGTGTCTTTCCTCAATGCACGAGGGCGTCTATATAGGAATCAATACAACTGAAAAAAGGAATAGAAAATATATCCAAAGATTACGATAACTAAAAACTAGCTAAGAGAGAAGAAATATTTTTATCCTAAAAGAGAATCCCTAGATTTCGAATTCTCCTATTCTTCCTAGAATTCACACTGCCATAGAATTGTTTAGGACATAGTGCATCATTCTCCCCCATTGGAAAAAAACTTGACTTCGACGAGTTGTCCTAGAGGTACTGCTCTAAAAGAGTCGGATTCAGATAACGGAACTCGTCTTTAGTAATGCAAGTAGTATCTGACTGGAGCCATCCTGACCATTGCGCAAGGAAGCGTCGAAACCCACCACAAGAAGAGGGTTAATCATCCAACACTGCCTCGATGTCGGTATGCTGGTGTGGCAGGGGTGGGAGCGTAGGGATCTGAGCACCTGCAGAAACCCCTAAAGGAAGACAAGTAGGCTCGAACGTACCACGATGAAGACTGAGATCCTCCATTTGAAAATTGGACTAATACCTAAATTTTCAGGGAGATCAAGTACATATGCATTAAATCCTAACTTTCGAAGGATCTGGTAAGGTCCCATGGCACGAGCATGAAGTTTTTGAGAGAGTTTTGGGGTAATCGTTTTCGAATTCGAGCCATAACAAAATCACCCACGTCAAAATGCACAGCTCTATGATGCATGTTAGCCAACTGAATGCTTATAACTGTCATTGCTCATAGCAATATTGTTTCGAATCTCAGCATGCAAGTCATGAATATGTTGTGCAAGTGTGGATGCAGGATGTGACACTCGGGCATCAAGTGGAAGGGGTATGAGGTCAGCGGGGGTACGAAGGGAATAACCATGGACAACCTCAAAACCTCAAAAGGACTCTTGACCTATGGACCTTATTGTTATATGCAAACTCAACAAGGCTTAAAGTCAAATCTCAAGTGCCTTGTTTCTCCCCCACAATGCATCTGAGCAACTTGCCAACTCCCTAAGATTGGGGTTAACAACCTTAGTTTGCCCATCCCTTTGAGGGTGAAAGGCAGTATCTTAGAAAACCTATCAACCACAACCAAGATTGATTCAAGACCAGGAGATGTTCTAGGCAACCCTAGAACAAAGTCCATGCGAATGTGCTTCCAAGGAGCATGTGGGATAGGGAGAGGAGTGTAAAGTCCGGTATTGTACCTTTTGGTATTAGCTAACTGACGCGTGCAACACGTGGACACAATGCGATGGTCCTATCTTTACCTAAGTGGCCAGCTAATCCCCCATGCATCCCCAAATTAAGAAGTCCCGAAACGATGTCTTAGGAATGAATGACTTAGACCCCCGAAACAGGAAACCGTTATGAATGAAAAAGTCAACATAATGGTCGTGATTTCCTACCAAAAGGTCTGAGTAAATGAGTGAACAATCAGGACAAGAGGTCTAAGTGCCTTTGAGCTGGCCAAACCCGAGAACCCCAATCTGCATTGTCTGTAAGAGGTAACCAATGCAGCTGAGAGCATCAGCCACCTTGTTCTCCACACCGTATTTGTGCTTGAGGACAAAGGAATACTCACTAATATACTCAACCCACCTAGCATGCTTAGGATTGATACTAGACTTAGAATTCCAGTGCTTAAGGGCTTCATGATCCGAATATACGATAAATTCATTAGGGAGAAGGTAGTATCGCCAATGACGAAGGGACTAAAGCAAAGCATATAACTCTTTCTCATAGGTGGTATACTTGATCCGCTGAGCTTTCACTAAACAGTGCTATGGGATGTCCCTCTTGACTTAACGCTCCACCAATGCCATATCTAGAGGCATCACAAGTAACCTTAGAAACCTTACTAAAGTCAAGATGCCTAAGGATTAGAGCAGATGACATCATGATGTAGGACGCGCTAAGAGCAATTCTCACACCTAGAAAATCACACAAGAACTTTCGAAAACTCAATAATTCAATTCATTCAAGTGTGTCTTTCCACAAAGCATGAGAGGGGTTTATATAGGAATCAATACAACTGAAAAAAAGAATATAAAATAAATCTAAAAATTATAATAAGATTTTGATAACTAAAATAATATAGGAAAATAAAAATATTTTATCCTAAAAGAGAATCCCTAAATTACGAAATCTCCTATTCTTCCTAGAATACACATTGCCATAAATCTCCTTAGGAGATACGACATCATTCTCCCCCACCGGAAAAGAACTCGACGCCGACGAGTTGTCGTGGAGGTACCACTCTAAAAGAGTCGAATTCATTTTATGAAACTCATCTTCAGTAATCCAAGTAGCATATGACTGGGGTCGTCCTGACCATTGCACCAGGAAGCGTCGGAACCCATCACGAGAAGAGGACACAAACTCATCATCCAACACCGCCTCGATGTCGGCTTGAGACTGTGGCAAAGGCGGGAGTCTAGGGACCTGAATACCTGCAGAAAACCCAAAAGCAAGACAAGGAGGCTCGAAAGGACCTCGATAAAGAGTGAGATCCTCCACATTGAAAATACGACTAATACCTAAACTGTCAAGGAGATCAAGTACATATGCATTAGATTCCAACTTCCGAAGGATTTGGTAAGGTCCCACGGCACGAGCGTAAAGCTTTTTGAGGGAGTTTTTGGGTAATCGTGCACGTTGAATCCGAGCCATAACAAAATCACCCACCACAAAATTTGCAGCTCTGCAATGCATGTTAGCTGAATGCTTATGGCTGTCATTGCTTAAAGCAATCTTGCGTCGAATCACAACATGCAAGTCATGAATATACTGTGCAAATGTGGATGCAGGATGTGACATGCGGGTATCAGGTGGGAGGGGAATGAGGTCAGCAGGGGTACAAGGAGAGTAACCATGGACAATCTCAAAGGGACTCTTACCGTGGTTCTGTTGACCGTATTGTTGTATGCAAACTCAATAAGGGGTAAAGTCAAATCCCAAGTGCCTTGTTTCTCGCTCACAATGCATCTAAGTAACTCCCCCAGACTGTGGTTAACAACCTTAGTTTGCCCATCTGTTTGAGGGTGAAAAGCCGCAGAAAATTTCAGAGTAGTACTACACAGTCTCCATAAGGTCTTCCATAAATGCCTCATGAATTTGACATCTCTGTCAGACACTATTGAAGTGGGAAGACCATGGAACCTAACAATATCTCGGAAGACTAACTTAGCAACATGTGAATCGCCATCTGTCTTGCTACAGGTAATAAAGTGGACCATCTTAGAAAACCTATCAACCACAACTAAGACTGAATTAAGACCACGGGATGTTCTAGGAAGACCTAGTACAAAGTCCATGCTAATGTCCTTCCACGGAGCATGCGGGATAGTAAAAGGAGTGTAAAGTCCTGTATTGTGCCTCTTGGTCTTAGCTAACTGACATGTGCGACACTGGGACACAATGCGAAGTACATCTCTTTTGAGAGAGGGCTAATAGAAGCGATCTGCAACCAAAGCAATGATCATGTCTTTACCCAGGTGGCCAGCTAGTCCCCCAGCATGCATCTCCCAAACTAAGAAGTCCCTGAACGACGTCTTAGGAATGCACAACTTGAACCCCCAAAACAGAAAACCGTCATGAATGACAAAGTCAACGTGATGGTTGCGATTTCCAGCCAAAAGGTCCAAGTAAATGAGTGAAAAGTCAGAACAAGAGGTGTAAGTGCCTTTGAGCTTGTCAAAACTGAGAAACTCAACCCGCATTGTCTGTAAGAAGCAACCAAAGCGACTGAGGGCATCAACCACCTTGTTCTCAACACCAGATTTGTGCTTGAGGACAAAGGAGTACTCACTAATATACTCAATCCACCTAGCATGCTTAGGATTGATACTAGACTGAGAATTCTAGTACTTAAGGGCCTCATGATCCGAATATACAACAAATTCATGCGGGAGAAGGTAATAGCGCCAATGACGAAGGGACTGAAGTAAAGCGTACAACTCTTTTTCATAGGGTATACTTGATCCGTCTAGATTCGCTAAGCTTTTCGCTAAAGAATGCTATGGGGTGTCCCTCCTGGCTCAACACTCCACAAATGCCATATCCAGAGGCATCACAAGCAACCTCAAAAACGTTACTAAAGTCAGGATGCCTGAGGACTAGAGCTGATGACATCAATTCCTTAATCTCCTTAAAGGCAGATACCGCTTTAGGAGTCCACTGAAATGGGCCTTTCTTCAAGCAGTCTGTAATAGGTGACATGATAGAGCTGAAGTGTCTGATAAACCTCTTATAGAAGCAGGCAAGATCATGAAAACTCCTAGCCTCAGTAAGGGTCTTAGGTTCAGGCCATTCTCTAATGGCTCTAACTTTGTCGGGGTCAGCGGAGATACCTTGAGCGGACACAATGAATCCTAAAAAGAGGACTTGGGTTTAAATTAAGATGCACTTTTTCAGATTAGCAAAGAGCTTGGCCTCTCTAAGTACTCACAAGAGTTGCTTGAGATGGTCAACATGGTCTATCCTCGACTTACTATATGTCAAGATGTCATCAAAATAGATGACTAGAAATTTTCTCATAAATGGCTGAAGAACGTGAGTTATGAGTCTTATAAAGGTACTAGGAGCATTGAATAGCCCAAAAGCCATAACCATCCACTCAAATAAGCCATCTTGGGTCTTAAAGGCGGTCTTCCATTCGTCTTCCGGGCTAATGCGGACCTGGTGATAACCACTGTGCAAGTCTATCTTAGAGAACCAGCTAGCTCTAGCAAGATAATCAAGCATGTCCTCTAACCTTGGAATGGGAAACCTATACTTGATTGTAATTTTATTGATGGCTCTACTATCAACACACATCCTCCACGATCCGTCCTTCTTAGGGGTAAGGAGGGCAGGGACCGTACAGGGACTCATGCTGCGACAAACAAAGCCCTTAGGCAATAGTTATTGAACCTCCCTATTCAATTCTGCTCGCTCAGTTGGATTCAACCTATAATGAGGAAGGTTGGGGAGTTGGGAACCAGGGACCAAGTCAATAGCATGCTGTATGTCACGAAAGGGAGGGAGCTCACTAGGAAGTTCATCGGGAGCAGCATCGACAAATTCTTTAAGCAGGTTATCAATCTCAACTGGGAGGTCCCGAAGACACAGGTCGCCTAAAGGGACGTTAGGAAAGACAATGGAGTTTGAAGCTAGCTCCTTAGCTAAGATTGTCATGAAGAACTTGTTAGAGTTTCCCAGTCTTTCAAAAGATATGTGGCGAAGGGGAGAAATAGTTCCCCTAGGAGGAGTAGACACACGATGGGGAAAGGACAAGGTCGGGGAAGGTTTGGGACCTGGGGAAGACAGCAACTCTTTAGGTCGACATGGGTTAAGAGTGATATTCTTATTCATGTACCTAAAGGTATAAGTATTCTCTCTCCCGTTATGTGAGACATTCCGATCATAAAGCCAAGGACGACCTAGGAGAATGTGAGCGACATCCATTGGGAGGACATCACATAAAACCTCGTCCTTGTAACCACCAATCTGGATCAGAATCTTACATCTATGGGTAACTGTGAGGTGGGTCTTGTTGACCCAGGCTACTTTGAAAGGGTGGGGGTGAGGTTCTACCTGAAGATGACAACGCTCTATAGCGGCCTCGACAACAACATTCATAGTACTGCCACCATCTATAACCATTTTCATAAGAATTTTCCCACACCTCACAAGAGTATAGAAGATGGTGGTACGTTTTCACTCATCGTTCATGACTGGGTTGGCTAAAAGGCATCTCACAACTCCAAGATGTGCTTTATGAAGAAGGCTATTCTCAACATCAATAAGCTCTTCAAAGTGTCCCTCAGGGTCGACAACCTCTTCCTCAAGCTCAGGTGGTCCAAACGACTCATACTTTAGGGCCAGGGTACGGTGAGGGCACTCAGAGGCATAATGACCTTTCTCACAACAGTTAAAACATTGGACTGGGTTACGAGATGTACCAGAGGAAGCTCCATGCAGGGCTACTCTAGGTGGGATTTGAGGGTTGAGACCCTTAGAAGTTGAAGCACTCACAGAAAACTCATTCATCTTAGGAACAAATTGGCAGGGGCTTTAGAGGAAGGAGCAGCACGTTACACAGGGTAAAGCTTATGAAGTTTTTCAACCTCTAAAGCTTTGTGGTAAGCCTCATCGAGAGTATAAGGAGCAGATAAGGTTACTTCCCTCTTAAGGTCAGTTCGTAAGCCCCAAATGAAGCGAGCTATGGTAATGGAAGGATCCTCTAGAAGGTCACAACGCTGAGTCAATTATTCAAAACTATTGACGTAATCAGACACACTAGAGGTGGACTGTCTAAGGTCTAGCATCTGGTCGACAAGGTGTGCCTTATGGAAAGAAGCGAGGTACTATTCTTTCAACCTATCCTTCATGACTTCCAATTGAATGATAGGAGGTTAACGCATTCGCTCAAGGTGACTCGTGACTGTTTGCCAAAACTTTCTAGCAGGTCCTATGAGTTTCTTCTTGGCAAATCGAACCCGCTCAATATTAGACATTTCATACCGGTCAAAATAGTCCCCCATAACAACTATCTAGTCAAAAAAAGTAGTAGCGTCTATCTTTTCATCAAAAGAAAGTACATCAACTTTCATCTTTCGAGTAATATCAGAGTAACCCTTGTGAACACTCATACAGTCAGTTTCAAGGTCTGGATGCCTGGGCGCCCTAGGGTTACCCGTCCTCTATCATCCCTAGGGGGTGTCGAACCGACAATTCCTATGGTCCCTTTGGTCATGCCTCAAGTTATTCCCCTCCCTTTGCATTCGAGGGTTAGATGGGGTCATTGGTTGTGGTTCCCTCTCCTCAAGCTCATTAGCTCGACTTGACTTATAAACGACCCACTTACGATGATCATTCCCCCCCCAAGTAGGTCAGGGGAAAACTGGGGTGGGGTTTGAGGTTGGTCAAGCATGGGTAACTTCCTAAATGCTCGAGTAAGTTTGTCAATTTCGGCCTCGAGCTGATCAAACCTAGCATCTTGACGGTCAAGCCTTTCAGATATGGTGTTAATCTAAGATTGGTAAGGCTGTTTGGGTGAGGATGACATGGTGGATGCAACTATGAATGCAAGATGTAAGTGCTGAGATTAAACCCAGTTGCAATAGTAACGACAGCGATAAACAGTCACTACACACACCACAAAGCACAAAAGTTTAATATGGATTATTGATATAACTCAGACCAAGCAGGGAATAAGCAACAATGAGAAATCAGGATATAAGCAAACACTCAAAGACCCAAACAATAAGAAATTAGGCCAATCTCGCTTATAGAGAATCAAACTCTTATCAAAGTAAATTGAGTTCCCTGTACCTCTTGGCGACTCACAAGAATTGGCGTAGGTTCTGTACCTTCGGCAGTAGCAGGACTGCATGAAATGTTGTTGGAGATAAGTGGTCGAGCAACTGGGTACGAACGGAGGCTTCTTAGCTGCAGCAAAGAACAGGGGCGTCTTAGCAGCAGCTTTAGCGGCAACAGTAGCTGGCAGCAACTTGTGGAAGTCAGCCAGAGAAAATTCCGGCGAGAAGGGTCGGCGATGACCGACCTTCTCTGTCTCTGACCGAAGGCCCCCCAAGCCCCCAATTGTTTGGGTGAGGATGACACGGTGGATGTCGATATGAATGCAAGATGTAAGTGTTGAGATCAAACTAAGTTGCAATAGTAGTGACTACGATAAACAGTCAGTACGCACACCATAGATCACAAAATTTTGATATGGATTATTGATAAGACTCGAACTAAGCAGGGAATGAGAAGGACGGGAAAAAAGATTAGGATTTAAGCAAGCACTCAAGACCCAAACAATAAGGAATTATGCTAATTTTGCTTATAGAGAGCCAAACTTGTATCGAAGTAAATCGAAATCCTCATACCTCTTAATGTGCCTAAGTACTAAGGCCCGCCTCTACCACAACAGCGACCAAATTGAACTCGACTGCGGTGAAGAGATGGTGACAGGCCGCCAACAACAATTTCAGCACGACCGCAGAGGGGTGGAACAAGGCCTCAAACAGTAGCAGTAAACCCCCCCCCCCCCGTGACTTGAAGGCAGCCTACGAGGACACATTTCGGCGAGAAAATATTTCCCACCAGAGCTAGCAGGATAGCAAAGCCAAGAAAGTATTGGGCCCTCTGATATTGATCGAAGGCACCAACGCCATCAGTTAACAAGCAGTTTGCGCAATCTAGGGTTTGCGGTTTGGTACCCAAGCAATCGAAGCCAAATTTAATACGATTTCCTTTAATTATGTTGGAGGTTTTGGGCGAAATTCAGTGGGAATTCAAGGGGCAAGGTCAATTTTGGGAGTCTTAGATGGATTGAGGGCGAATCGAAAGACTAGGGTTTGAAAATTAGGGGAATTCGTAATTAGGGTTTAAGAATCAGGGCTGTTACGTTTCTGGTGAGCGGTAGCAGGGAGTGGTGGTGTGCTAGTGGTCGATGAGTCACGTGGTGCAAAATCATGAGTGGTGTGCACAGTTAGAGCTTCTGTTTTGGGAATTAGGGCTCTGGTGAGCAATGGTCAGTGGCGGTGGCATGGTGGTGGTCGGCACCACCATCGGAGGTGCCGACCGAGGGTTGGTGGTTTATGGGTGGTGGCTACCGCTCCTCGATGGCGGAGTCAACGGCTGGCACCAAGGGTTTAGGGTTTTCTAGTTTGGCCTTTTGTTTTTGGATTTTTTGTTTTTCTTTTTTGGGGAAGGGGGGCTAATTTGAGACACAAGGAAAGAGGATTGTAGCGGTTTAGATCGAATGGCTCTGATACCAAATTGTTGTAGGACGCTCTAAGAGCAATTCCCACATCGAGAAAATGCGCACAAGAACTTTCAAAACTCAATAGTTCAATTTATTCAACAGTGTCTTTCCTCAATGCACGAGGGGTTTATATAGGAATCAATACAACTGAAAAAAAGGAATAAAAAATATATCCGAAGATTACGATAACATTACGATGCCTAAAAATGAGCTAAGAGATAGAAATATTTTTATCCTAAAAGGGAATCCCTAAATTACGAAATCTCCTATTCTTCCTAGAATGCACACTGCCATAGAATTGTTTAGGGGATACTCCATTATTTGGTAATTGCTTTTTATATTGAAGTTATTGTGGGGGTGAAAATGCGGTTCATCCAACTCCAAAACCTTTCCAATGCACCTGTTCATTGCAGAACGACCACATTTTGAATTCGTATTTTGCCTCTTGACTTCTGCTATATTATATTTGGTTTAGTAATTGTGCCTTGTAACATTTTGACATTGAAATATAACATAACCCAATTCAAACTTGGAGATTCTGCAATGGCGAGGTTCCTCCTCAGTGTCTGATAATCCAGTGGCCGCCGGATCGCTACCCTCCGTTAAGTCGCCGCCCACCGTTTGAAGTCGTCCACCGCCGTCAGCCACAGATGATGGAAAGTTAGAGATAGGGGGGAGAGCTCTGGGTCGATTTGAGGTCATCAGAGGCAAACCTAAGGTCCGGTGGACCTTGGGTCTCTGGGAGCCTCAGTCGGTTTGTTCCCCCTGCCGGTCGGTGGGCATCTAGACGCGCCGGAGCCGATCGCAATTCTTTTTGCGTCCTTCCCTTGGGTTCTTCAGATCTGCGGTGGTTAGTGGGTCGTTTCCTCCTCTTTTCTCTGTCAAGGTGGTGGCCGGTTTTTTCCATCTTAGCCGGAGCTTTTCGCGCTGGTAATCTGCCCCCAACGACTTTTCCAGAAAGTCGTCAGATTTTCTTTTTTTCTTTTTCCAGATTTCCTCTATTGGTGGGCTGCCTCCTCCTTCTTCCTCTATTAGGGAGGTCACCGACATCTTCTGTCTTCGCTAGAGCTACTTCCACCGGAAGCTCCGCCGCGGGTGACTTTTTCGGTGATCAGAAAGTCATCTTAAAAATTTTTCGCCTCTGTTTTCCCCCCAGATCAAGTCGTTTTAAGGGCTCTAGTAGTAGCTTGTCCAATTGGGGTGCCGGTGCTGAACGTTTTTGTGGCATTTTCTCTATCTACCTCCGAGAGGTTTTTTCAGGAGACTTTATTATGTGGTTGCAGTGGGCGGGGAATATGAAAGGGGGTTGTAAGAAGTTCCTGGCTATTGAAAGCAAGTCATTTGATTTGAGTGTGGTAGGTACTAAAGAGGATATTTTGAAAATATCTGAGAATGGCAAGGGCAGAAGGTTCTCCATCTTGTTGCCTGAGGAAGTGGTTTTATGACTGTTGAGGGCTTGGACTAGGTTTCGAAAATCAAAGTCTGCAAATTGGTGCAATCAAATGAGACTAGGATCAAGAATTTTTATGTTGGAGTTTAGGAGTAATAGCGGTGGAAAGTACTTATAACTTTCAGTGATAATTGATGGCAAACGTTCATTTGTTATTCTCCCTGTAGGTTGGAATGAATAGGGATGGTTCAAAATGTTTGGCTTCATTGCTGAAATAATCGGCCATGCTCCATTAGATCCTCTAGTTCAGCCGAGAACTTCGCCCTCCCAACCATCATCCTCTTTGGTTGATGCCGTCATTCCTCCTCCCCCTCCCCCCTGTCTGGGTGTTGTCCAAAGTGCGGATTCAGGGGAGAACCAGCTTCATTTCTTTGGTCATATGCTGATACGGTGTCTTCTTCAGTTGTGAGGAGTGGTAAGGAGGTGAGTGATTCGGGTATTACTCTTGATCATGCCGAGCCGTTGGAAGTGCAAAGGAGGGGGTTGTCTTCTGGGATTAGAAGGATGAACCAGGAAAGCCTAAGATGTGTCTCTTGTCCTAAGAGTACTCAAGTTTTTACTCGTTGAAATCGTTCCCTTGGCTTTAGATTGAGGGACAATGGGGGAATCCTCTCAGACAATGAGGACTCGGGTGGGGTTGAAGCTACTGCGGATGCTCTCCTTGCTTCTCTCCTTAATGCCCAGTTGGACTCCTTTTCTCCAGCTAGAGTTACTTCGTTTGATCCTGCAAGGTTTGAGGTGGAAATCAATGGTCAGCTTTCTAATGATATTGGTACTGCTTGGGCTAAGGATCATTCTATTGCATTCTCAGGTTCATCGAAGGGCTTTGCTGTGAATTTGTTCTCTAATTATGTTCCCCCCGTTTTTCCTCCTCTCTTGGCCCTATCTTCTCTAGCGATTCTTCATTAGTTCAGGGGGCATGGTGACCATCCCATTTCATCTTCTCTATTTTCGGTGGGAAGTTCTCTTCAATTGGGGGTAGGCTTGTATGGGAGTGTTACCCGTGATTTGCCTCAAGATGTTGTAAGGGATGCACTTGCCTTGAGTGTAGGATCGCGGAATTTTGCAGGCATTTATGAGGATAACGTTGCAGGCGGGAGCCTCTAGTGCATAATTGGCCCTTGATCTCCGTTGGGCCCCCGTCAGGTTTGGAAGTTTGGTAGCCCCTCTTGCAGTTGATTTCTCTTTTCTTCAAAATTCCAATGAGTCTTTTTCTGTTGAGGATGTGTGGGATGGTCTAAATGTGAATTATGAGAAGGTCCCTAAATGGGTAGCCTCCAAACTCAAAGGCATTGCATCCTGTATTGGTGTGGCCGTTTCAGGGTATGAGATCGAGGTGATTCAACTTCTGTCAAGAATTAAAAGAAATAATAGTTTGCCTAAACAAAATGTGGTTAGAACACCTCCGGCAACTAGAAGACAAAGAGAATTGCGAAGACTTGAATTCAGAGTGAACTATGACAGAGCTAATGCCTCTACAAGTGGGATGTTAGTGCCTTATGTTTAGATTGCTTTCTTGGAATGTGAGGGTATTAATAACCGCGACAAGAAAGTTTTGCTTAAAAGTTTTTTTAGAGACTGGAAATGTGACCTTGTGTGTCTTCAAGAGACAAAAATGGAGGTCGTATCACTTTCAGATGTTCGTGCTTTATAGGGTAATCACTCTGTTGATTCTGTAGCCCTTAATGTAGTAGGCTTGTCAGGGGTGTCCTTGTAATGTGGGACAAGATTGTGTACCGCTTGGTGTCTTCTTTTTGGGGTGGCTTCTCGATCACTTGCATTCTTCAAACAGTCGAGAGTGGTTTCGCTTGGGCTTTCACAGGTGTGTATGGCCCTCAATCTAGGACTGATAAATTGAGATTTTGGGAAGAACTCCGTCTTATTAAGGACAAGTGGTCTGGGCCTTGGTGTGTAGGAGGAGATTTCAATGAAATCTTATACCTTCACGAAAGGAGCTTGGGTTTAAGTCCCTCTAATTCTATGGAGGAATTCCATAGCTTTATAAACAGTTGTGCTTTGGTTGATCTTCCTTTACAAGGGGGGACTTTACTTGGTCTAGATGTGGCGAGGTTCCAGTCAGTTCAAGACTTGACCGTTTTCTTATGTCCCTGAATTGGGAGGATCATTTTATCGACGCAATTCAAAAAAGGTTGCCTAGACTTCTTTCAGATCATTTCCCTATTTGCTTCGAAAATAGGTCATTTCAGAGGGGCAGAATTCCTTTTAAATTTGAGAATGTGTGGCTTGAAGTTGAGGGTTTTTGTGATCTTATTAAAAGATGGAGGGAAGAGGCTTGTGTTGAGGGATTTGCTAGTTTCGTGGTTGCAAAGAAATTGAAGGTGATCAAAGCGGAAATCAAGAAATGGAATGGAGAGGTCTTTGGGGATATCAAGATTCGGAAGTACAACCTCGTGGATTCTATTAACCAACTTGACGTGAAGGAGCCAACTGCTGGTCTTTCTAATGAGGAATTGGAGCAGAGAAAAGCTGACAAAGATGAGCTAGCAAAAATCATCCTTATGCATGAGATATCCTGGAGACAAAGTCGAGGGCATTGTGGCTTAGAGTTGGAGATCGAAATACTAGATTTTTTCATAGAGTAGCTAATTTTACCAGGAAATTCAACTCTATGTCTTTTGTGATTGTGGATGGAAACCGTTTTGAGGATTGGGACGAGATGAAGTCTTCCATCCATGCGTTCTACAAATCCCTTTTTACTGAATCTTAAGCTTGGAGACCAAAGGTTGACAACTTGATGATGCCATCCTTATCAGTCTCTACTAGAGAGGGGCTTCAGTTGGAGTTCTCAGAGGAGGAAATTTTTAAAGCTCTTCATGACTGTTGTGGCGATAAGTCTCCAGGCCCAGATGGTATGACTATGGCTTTCCTCCAGGCGAATTGAGACACTCTTAGAAGTGATGTTTTAAGGATATTTTTAGAGTTTTACCACACTGAAAAATTTGTGGCAAGCCTCAATGCTACTTTTATTGGGTTGATTCCTAAGAAAGCCAATGCAGAAGACATTAGAAACTACCGACTGATCAGTTTAGTTGGATGCATTTACAAGCTTCTTTCTAAAGTTTTAGCCTAAAGATTGAGAGGTGTGATAGGGTCTCTTATATCAGAGAATCAGAATGCTTTGTAGGGGGTCGTCAAATTTTGGATGCCGTACTCATTGCAAATGAGCTTATTGACTCTAGAATCAAGTCCGGGATTTCGGGAGTTGTCTGCAAGCTAGACATTGAAAAGGCCTACGACCATGTCAATTGGGAGTTTTTGATGTATGCCTTGAGTAGAATGGGATTCGGGGAGAGGTGGATCACTTGGATTCGATAATGTGTCTCTTCGACTTCATTTGCAATACTTGTCAATGGTTATCCTACAGATTTTTTTCTCGGCTTCTAGAGGCCTTCGCCAAAGGGATCTAATCTCTCCTCTTCTGTTTTTGTTGGTCATGGAGGTTTTCACCAGGATGTTGCTTGCAACCACTTCAGTAGGTCTCCTATCTGGGCTTTCAGGGGGCCGAAGGAACGCAACTACCGTTAATGTATCCCATCTTCTCTTTGTTGATGATACAATCATTTTTTGTGACAATGATTGTAAGCAGATGGTGAACCTGTGTTGTATTCTCATTTGGTTTGAGGCAGTGTCTGGTCTACGAGTCAACGTGGCTAAAAGCTCTATTTTTCCAGTGGGCCGGGTGGATAATATCCAATTGCTAGCAGGTGTATTAGGATGCACCGTGGATTCTTTTCCTACCTACCATCTTGGTCTCCCTCTTGGAGCAAAATACAAAGATAAATCTATCTGGGAGCCAATAGAGGAAAGATTTGAGGAAAAGCTCGTTGGATGGAGAGCTAACTATCTTTCCAAGGGTGGTAGACTCACTCTCGTCCGAAGCGTCCTGTCTAGCATTCCCACTTACTTTCTATCTCTTTTTCCGGTATTGGCGTCAGTGGCGGCCAAGTTGGAGGCCATTCAAAGGAAATTTCTTTGGGGCTCCTTCGGTGCTGATTTCAAGTATCATTTAGTGAGATGTGATATTGTTAAGCTTCCCATGTCAGAAGGAGGGTTGGGAGTTAGAGACCTAAAGCTCTTTAATGAGGCTTTGCTTGGTAAATGGCTATGGAGATTCATGAATGAGAAGACCAACCTTTGAAGGAGGGTGATTTGTACTAAGTATGGTGAGGAGGGGCTTGGGTGGTTTACCTCTAGACCAAATGGTCCTTATGGAGTAAGCCTTTGCAGATTTATTTGTAAAGGATGGGATAGATTTTTTCCTCATTTTTCTTTTGAGGTGGGCACTGGCTCTACCATGTTGTTTTGGCTTGACCGCTGGTGTGAAGGTGCTCTTTTGAGGGGCCTTTTCCCTTCTCTTTATACTTTTGCAGAGAATAAAGAAGCTATGGTGGCTTCATATTGTGACAATGTGTCGGGGTCGTGCATTTGGTCACCTATTTTTATTCGTTATGCCTTAGTGGATGACGTCTCCCTTATAAGCTTGCTTATTAAGCTGAATGGGATTCTTATCGGGCAATCCTCTCTTGATTCAGTCAGATGAGATCTCAATCCTAAAGGGAGTTTCATGGTGAAGTCTTATTAGATGAGGTTTGCCTCTGTGCCTTCTACACCTTTGAATCGAATATGAGGAATGTGTTTTCCATGGAAGATCATTTGGAAATCTCTGGCTCCATTTAGAGTGTCTTGTTTTGTTTGGGATGCTACCCATGACAGTATTTTGACTTCCGATAATTTGCAAAAGATGGGTAAGACCTTAGTGAACTGGTGCCCGTTATGCAAGGCTGCAGCAGAATCGGTGAACCACTTATTGCTTCATTACCCTCTTGCAAGAGCTCTTTGGGATCTAGCCTTTAATTGCTTGGAAGTTTCTTGGGTTTTATCCAATCCTATTCCGGATCACCTCTATGCACGAGAGGACTTTTTTGGCAGGAAAGCGAAAAAGAAGATTGCTAGATTATTTCCTCATGCAATTTTTTGGAGCACTTGGCGTGAAAGAAATAGGAGAGTCTTTGAGGGTGTGGAGATGCTATTTCAATGTTTTAAAGATTATTTCATCAAGGCTCTCTATTTTTGGGACAAATGGATCTTTTGTTACTCTTATCTTGATCTCTTATATTTTGTGGATACTGGATACTGTGCATATGAGATGTGTATAACCTTTTGTAGGATGCTGTCTTTGTATCCAACCTTTTATTAATGATATATATTTATTCTTATCCTGATAAAAAAAAAAATACTTGGTTTAGTTATTGTGTTTTTTTTCTTGTTTTCTTCTTTTTTTTATTTTTTTTATCAGGAAGCCCCCAATGGCATCCATAACTATGCGTAACTTTCAGCTTTACACAACAAATGAAAACTGGAAGGTAGGCATTGGACTTTCTGTGTATCACTTTTAGCATTTTACATATATTTTTATATTCTAAAATACCAAAAGTTAGTAATTATTGGCACAATATTTTTGGCCAGGTTGTAAATCTCAAAGAAGCAAGGAATTTCTCCAGCAACAAGAATTTCATCTATATTCAGAGTAAGTATCCGTGTTAGCTTCAATTGCTGGTGATGTTTGATGTATGACGCGCGATTCCGTTCGTCCTTTTGCTTCTTTCCTCGCACAAAGGTTTAGGCTCTTAGACAAATTTTCCTTTATTTTTCTACTGATCGGCCGTGTCCTTTGTTTTCCTCATGTTTGTGGTATATATGTCACCATTCCCTTATTTCTTGCAAGTGTTCTGCTTCCAGCCCACTGGATCATCTTACAATTTGCCTCTTCCTTTTTGTGCTAGAAACTTCAATGGGGATATCTTTCTATTGATCGTCTCCCTCACCCTGACATGTTTGCGGATAGTCGTGCCCAAGAAGGACCTAACAAAAGAGACGATGATGCAGCAAAACGTGTATTCTTTAGTGGAGAACGCTTTCTCGAGGGAATATCAGGACAAGCTTATGTAATTACTTTTGTGTTCTAAAATGGCGTGTTCACCTGGGTATTGTGTCTCTAAGAAGTCAGTTCTAACATTTTGTTTACATCTTATCAGATAACGATGCAAAGGAAACAACTTAATGATCCTTTGGGGCTTGAAGTGGGGCTGCATATAAGTGAAGCTGTTTGCCCTGCCCTAAGCGAGCCAGGTTAGTGAGAGAAGATTAATTACATTCTACTTCCATTGAGATGTTTTTCCCACCCCATTTTTAACTGCTATAGTGATGATCAGGATTACGAGCTTTTCTCCGTTTCTTAACTGGAATGTATGTCTGCCTTAATAGAGGAGATATTGATCCGGTGTCACAGCAGGTCTGCCTTAACTTCTTGTTAGATATTAAAAATATGGAATGGTTGGTCTAGGATCTTTAAGGTCACCTTTATTCTCTGTGTCACAGCGATCTACTGAAGCGGCAGGGCGTTCATTGGTCTCCATTATTGTTGATCATGTTTTTCTGTGTGTTAAAGATGCGGGTTAGTCCTCTCTTGTTCCTTATTTTTTTCTCTCTACTGAGGAAGTTAGAAAAATTTCCCTGACATAAATGCTAGAGTGGCGGTGTGAAAACCAATAATGAAAACAAGTATGCAAGATAGGATCGGAAGTTTTAATATCCATCAGAAACGGCAAAGAACTGACAACACTAATAATAAGTAACACAAATTGATTGTTGATAATGAAATGGTCCAAACATGCAACTGATAAGCAAGGATAGAGTGCTTACATCTGTGAAGTGTCCTCTGTGGTCACAACCCATGATTAGCTTACAGTGTACTCATGCTCATATGTATCATTTTAGAAAAAAAGGTCATATCTATTACAGAAAAAAAGGTCATATGTATTATAGAAAATAGGTCATGGGGGCCATTGCCTACCTATAGCTTCAGCCAACATAGATATGCTGCTGCTTCCTACAAATATGATTGCCTTTTGACATATGCTGCATTTGCTGACAGTGTCTTTTTTTGTTTTTTTGCTTGCAGAATTCCGTCTTGAACTTCTGATGCAATCTCTTTTCTTTTCAAGAGTATGGCTCTTGGAAAACTCTATTCTATTGTCAAAGTCCGCTTTTGTTTTAACCTAGCAAACATATATGATGATAATGATCACTTCATTTTCTGGATTATGCATTTGGAATGTGACAGTCCCTTTCATCCAGCGAGTAATATGTGGTCATATGTCATTTATGAAATTATTCTATATCTTGCCTCCTTTCATTACATATCTACTTTATGGTACTGCAAGAGATCTTCTTGTGCGTACTCTCTGCTGCCTTTATGGCATGCAGTTGTAAGTGAATTTAGTAGGGCTTGCAAATACTCAGGTTTTAATTTGGCTTAATTCAGGTCTGGTTAGTTCGGACGACTCAAAGTTGACTTGCTATCCAGGTTTTGAATTCAGACGACATTGACCTGGTTTGATTTTTTATGGCGAGGACTGGGTTCTCAGTTGTCCAAATTTCTTATATAATACCAAAAAGGAAATTTGGAAGAAAAATAGCCAGAAAAAAGTCTGAAAAATCTGTAATCTGTATGTTTATGTATTTGAAGCCCCAGCTAATTTTGGGTACAATAAAATGAAAAACACTAGGAAAACCAAACAATATTATAAGAAAAAAAAACCAAATCCAAAGAAGAACAAATATGTCATTATTTACCTGAAAATAAAAAAAAACAAGAAAGCTCATCCACATCTGCATGCATCAATAGATCTCAACAGATTAAATGTTTCCCTCTCAACACTTGGATGATCACCATTGATTCAGGGTTTCTATTTTCTGACTAGAAGTTGATATTGGGGAAAGCATTAGTGAACACAATCAATAACTGACAAAGCGTGAAGGTTCTCCTTACAAATCATATGTGGAGGTAAAGAGACTGATATAGAGGGAGAGTGAGAATTTAGGGATGCTGATATGAGAATGAATGGTCACTGGTAGAATTAATGGAAAACTTGGTTGGGGGGGGGGGGGGAGCGAGATCATATTGAACTCTTGAATAAAGGTTTTTAGCTAGGCTTAGCAAGGATCTTTTTATACTAAGGATTCCGAAAGAAACTGAATCGGCCCTAAGCTGCTGATTGCATGGAGTCATGAATCATGGCAGCCTCTAAAGGTAAAATCTGGACTATCTTGTCCTGATTGATAAAGCTGTACTGAACCCGTTTTCATTCTGTACAAGATCTTTCATCTGGATTTTAGATTTGGACATAGCATTCATGTTTTGACCTAGACCTTTTTGGGTGGACAAAGTTGGGTGATTGGGTTGGCCAAAAGATTGTCATTATTAAAATCTAGGTTGAATTATGTGGGAAGGGCCTTTGTTTTCCTGTAGTTGAATTAGAAAGAGCATCATATTTAGCTGGCTTAATGCATAGACTGATAATTTATGCCCTTAATCATCATCATTTATTGGTTTTTCGATTGCTTTCGATGTAAAGAGTGACAAATTCAAAAAATTGTATGGATTGCTTGTGGCATTTTTGTGGTGTACTTGGTCGTTTCCCTTAAAATTCATTGATGTCGCCCCCTTTTTTTCAGGCAAGTATATCTGATGGAGAAAATGTAAAAAATTTGACAAAAATTATGATCGATGGACTCTTTTTGAGGTAAACTTCTCTGGTTTTGCTATGCCATTAACAGTAGTATGTGAAGTATTTTACTTTAGCTCGTTGATGACCGTGTCTTATTCAGTTAATGTCTAATGGCCTATAGTTTCTGATTTCTGAGCTTTGCATAAACATCTAAGCAATAAAGTATGTGCAGAAATGTGGAGAAATGTGGTGTGTGGTTGTCAATGGATTATCTGTCTATGTAGTTTTGATTATTTAATACTATTATTTTGAGCCTTGTTCATTTATGGGCCACTGTGGATTTGTAATTTAGGCCTTTCACCGAGCAAGTGCATGTTTAGTTTTGGGTGCTCTTATCTGAAGTTGTCTTGGAAGCCAAATTCTCCTCGGCTGCCTTTATGAGTTTTTGATGATCATATCCAATCTAGTAATTTCCATATGTCTGTCACCTGTTAATTAAGATTTCAGTCTTTTTGAACTTTTTTTTACTCAGGCTGTTTGTTGAAATTCATCTATTTTAGGTTTGATTTTCATGATTAGTTTGGATGAGCTTGTGGGTGGTTGGGTTTCTACAGGGGTTTGACACATAACATTGGGATCTTTTTTATAGCGTGTGCCGAGGACTGAAAATGCAGTTCCAGTTGGAATTGCATTTTCAATCGCAATACCACGTAATCCCTCTAGTGTGGCAAGTGTGTTCTGTAGATAGTTGTCGTAGGGCAAAATGGGTTCCGCTCAATCTTTCTGATGTAGGATAAGGACAAAGAAGAAATAAAAATATATTGATATATCTTAATATTGGCATATGAGAAGTATTGTGATATTTTATTATCTTCGTAGTTTATGTTTTAGGAATATATATCTTTTAGGTATCTTCTTACCAAGTAAAATAATATCTTCATGATTAGGTTATCTATTTATTTCTTTAATGGTTTAGATTTCTTCTCTATTTAAACTCCTTTGTTATGTATTAGCAAGACAGACTTGAATGAATTGAAATATTGAACATTTGGAAGTTTTTGTGTGAAGTTGGTCAGTGTGAAATTGCTCTTATGACGTCCTATATCAAATTACTCCCCCTTTTAAGAATTGCTCTTAGAGCATCCTAGATCAAATTTTGCATCAGGGCGTTTTTGATTCATATTGTGGCCAATTCTCCTTTCTGACCCTCACTCTTTTATTTTGCAAGTCAGCCCAAAAGAAAACAAAAACCTGACCTGCACCTACCACTGACTCAAATTCGCCACCCATAAGCCATCGGCCACCACCGCTCAGTTGCCATCCCAATCCAACGACAGCCACATACTCGCAGCCTCTGTCCATCGATCACCGGAACCCTAAAACTGCAACTTGCAGACACTTGCGAAATCCCAAATTTTTGGACGCTAGCTTCTCAAATTCATCCTCCACGCATCACAATCCACTGAAATTGGTCTTACCCGTTGATCATCCACTGAATTTCGTCTAAAACCCCCCAAATCAAGTGAGGTGATTCAAATCAATGTTTCAATGCCCAAATCGCACAACCCTAACCCTAAGTTACGGAATTTCCCCAATTCACTCGTCTCATCAAGATCTTCCCAAATTGACTTAATCTCGCCTCTATCCACTCCATTTCGTTTCGAGACCCTGCATCAATTGAGCAAAATCACTTCGATTTGGGCCGCGATTGACTGCTACATCCTTTATGAAACCCTAAAATTGCGAACCTAGGTTATGCTCGCAATTGGGAGGGTGTTTAGCCATCAACCATCAACAGCAAAATCACTTCAATTTGGGCCGCGATTGACTGCCGCCGACCTCCCTTCTGGCCCGAAATCGTTCTCTGCAGATAATCTTCAATTCGCTGCCCTTTAGTGCTTATCACTGTTGTTGTTCGAATCCCTTGCCTATGTTGCTGTTCTGCCACCATTGCTTTCAGGAAGGACTCAAGGATTATTTGTGCTGCCAGGTTATTTGAAGTTTGCTGCCCAGATCTGTTCTAGTCAACCAATGTTCAGATTTTGAGGTTTATTTTGCTGATTTGTTGCCATGGTGATGCTCAAACCTGCTTGGCTATTGGAACGAGAACTTACAAGTCAACTATTAAAAGTTGGTAACCGATTGTTAACTCTCTCATCATCTTCCAAAGACCTTATCGGGTCGTTGGATAAAGTTGAAAGCATTTTGTCTCAAGTATACCAAGATCATTCTGTACCCATACTAGTGTCCCTCAAAGGAATTTTGATCTTAGAAGTGCTTACAAATCAAGCAGATTTTGATGTGCAAATTTCTCTTGCTTTATGCCTTTCTGAGCTCATTCGTATTACGACACCGAATTCCCCTTTTGAAGATGAGTTGATGAAGAATCCCTTTCGAGTCATTGTGTCATCTTTTGAAGCCCTACCTAATAGTGACGACAAATCATACCACAATAGACGTCACATACTTGAATCCATGTCTCGAGTTAAGTCTCATGTGGTGCCAGTAGACCTTGAATGTGATGCTCGTCTTAATCATGTTCGTCCATCTTGTAGCATCAATTAAAGATGATCATTTTTCTTATTGCTTGCACGCATAGAGTCTATCCTTGATATTCTTGAAGAAGCGGATGATCTCTTGTTGGAGTTTCTTATTTCAATACTTTATCGGAGTGAAGCTATGGGTAATCCCTCATCTATTGCGTAGGTTATGAGTAAAAGAATGTTCGAGACATGTGCACCTCAAATTCCACTGCAACAAACCCTTTCATCTATAGATGCAATGATGCACAACAAGGAGAATGAAGGTAACAATTGTCAAACCCAGACATAAATTATAGAAAGTGATGCATGTAATGCTACACTAGATGAGGAGTGTCGGAAAGTTACATATAAATGCAAGCATGTGCCGACTACTAAGGATTTTCAGTTTTGATATCCAGAAGTTCAACATGAGCAAGTTGATTCATTATCCGTTACGAACTCCTAGTTAGCAAGAAGTTACACCTCCTGCTTGCGTTGTTACTTTTGTCGGAGAAGCTGCAAGCACTATAGTTTTTCCATTTATGGAGCATTGTGAAGTTGGTTTCTTGCTTGGTTTCCTTCATTCTGCCCTTGTATAAAACTCGAGGATGAGTTTTTTACAACCAAGGGAATGATGCAGGATAAGGACCAAGAAGAAATAAAAAGATATGAGTATTTCTTAATATTGACATATGAGAAGTATTTTTATATTGTATTATCTTTGTAGTTTCTGCTTTAGGAATATATTATCTTTTAGGTATCTTCTTAGTTAGCAAAGCAATGTTCGTTATTAGGTTATCTATTTGTTTCCGTGATATCTTAGGTTTTTTCTCTATTTAAACTCCTTTGTTATGTATTAGCGAGACAGACTTCAATGAATTAAAATATTGAATATTTAGAAGTTTTTATGTGAATTTTCTCGGTGTGAAAATTGCTCTTAAGAGCGTCCTACATCAATTGTTTCCTTTGCGGGAATTGCTCTTAGAATCTCCTACATCAATTTGGTATAATCACGAAGATATTATTTTACTAGCTAAGAAGACACCTAAAAGATAATATATTCTAATATTCCTAAGATATAAAATACGAAGATAGTAATACTTCTCATATGCCCATATTAAGATATACCTATATCTTTTTATTTCTTCTTTGTCCTTATCCTACGTCACTTTCTGATGCACCCATTTGTTGTCGAATTGCCGTATTTTGAATCTGTGGCATGCACTACTTGAATTCTACTTCCCTTATGGTAGTTGTGGCCACATACAATTTTTTGTGAACGGTCTTCCCTCGTCTTTGATGTGATGAAGGGAAAGGACAAAGAAGAAATAAAAAAATATGGGTATATCTTAAGATTAATATATGAGGAGTATTTTGATATTTTATTATCTTCGTAGTTTATGTTTTAGGAATATACTATTTTTTAGTTATCTTCTTAGCTAGCAAAATAATATCACTCTTAGTCAGTTATCTATTTGTTTCCTTAATGTTTTAGGTTTCTGCTCTATTTAAACTCTTTGGCTGTGTATTAGCATATTAGACTTGAATTGAATTGAAGTATTGAGTATTTGAAAATTCGTACGTGAATATTCCGTGGGAATCGCTTGTAGAGCGTCTTACATCAATTGTTCTGCCTCTGTAGGAATTGCTTCTAGAGCACCCTATCTCAAATTTGGCATCAGAGCCTCGTGTGATCTTAGTGCTGCCTTTGTATTTTTCTGATTCCTTTTTTTCGCTATCTTGTTCAGCGGCAAAAAGAAAAAAAAAATCCCATTCAACCCAGAAGATCCTAGCCAGGCACTACCAACTCCCAATTCTGCCACCAGTCGACCGCCACCACCCATCACCATCAACCACTCATCTGCGGTTGACCACCACCACACCACCTCCGCACCTGGCGTCCATAAGAACTATAAAACCCCCAATTTTGCGAACCCTAATTTGCGAAATTTTCTATTTTCGAACCCTAGCTTCTCAATTCACCATCCACCCATTACAATCCACCTAAATTGATCTTGCTCATCAATTGCCCACCAATCTTTGTCCCAAACCCCTAAATCAATTGGTGGAAATCGCATCAACCTTTGGCATCAATCGATTGTTTCCCAAACCGCGAAACCCTCATCCTAATCTCGAATTTTTCCCTAATTCAGCCTCAGCCCATCAAGATCTCCCAAAATTGGCTTAATCCCTCCACTATCCACTCCATTTCGTACCAAATCTCTCCATCAATTGCAATAAAAAGGTTCAAATTCGACATTCGATTGCCCGCCCCATTTTTGCGAAACCCTAAATTGCGAACCATTCTTTTGCTTGCAAATTGAGGGCTTCAGTGCCTCCGGCCATCCACAACAGTGCTGAAAACCTCTTGGGTCTGGTGCTCCACCTCCGGGGTCTCCTACTGCCGGAGCTTGACCTCGGTGGCCCAAGTCATTGGCTATGGTTGTTTGCTGCTGTTGCTGTTAGAAGCCCCTTATTGCTATCATTACAACCATGGTTTGGTGCGAAAAACGTTATCTGGCCTTGTCTGTGATCATTATGATAAAAAACGTTTGGTTATGACAAATGTTATGTACCAAGTTTTCTCTCCTTATGGAGATGTAAAAAAGATCGCCAGATTTCAGATAATGGGTGATTTTCATGCTCGAGTGAATTTTTACTCTCACAGGGATATTGTCCACGGTTTTTGCAAACTTCAAGGTCATCAGATTTATGACTTGACTTTTGCTGCGAGTTAGATCTTTACTTTACTAGTGAAGTCATTTGTGATTGCAAGCCCTATATTCCTCATTATTTGTGGGATTCTGAACTTCCTAGGGCTCCTTTGATTCATTCAAAGCTTCTCTTTGAAGATTATAGGGTTTCATCTCTAAGATCTTTCAAGAAACAACCGACTTCTTATTTGCATGAGACAGATCCAGCCTATTATGATGCATATGACAAGGAATTTATCATTGAGGTCAAGAAAGAGGAGACTCTAGAAGATGAGAATATGGAATCAGATGTCCAAGTCGTCTTCCAGATATCAAGTCAAATGATGTTAACAACAACCTCTTTGATTATATGAATCAAGAAGTTCAAGTTGGGGACCGCCAGTCATATGCAAATAAAGTACACAATGAGGGATTGTTAATTCTAGATAGGAATGTGGATGCGTTTACTGGGGCACCTATTGAAGTGGATGTCCAACCACCAGTACAACTGAATGAGGATTCGAAGATAGTAGAAAGCAAGTCTTCCAGTATCCCTCATGAATATTCATTGGACATTCAACAATTTGACCACATGCAAAGACAATTCGAGATGGGCCAAGTAGTCAGCATACATGATGAATTTCTAATCCCTGATCATGTTTTAATGGACAATATTCTACATCCAATGTTTGCATGGTTCTTAGTGTTGGAGAAGATGTTAAAGCTTGAGGTTCAGCACAAGTGCAAGGAAGTTAAAACACTTCTAGCATCTTCATTCCTGCCTGCTTTGTGTTTTAAAACTCAAGGCCAAGTTGGAAATTGTGGGAGAATGATGTATAGCAAGGAGAAGGAAGATCAAGAAATTCAAAATGACCATTATCTAACAGAATTTGTGGAATGTGCTGAGTTTAAACATGATTCCACAGATGAGGGATGTCAAAGGCCCATATCTGAATGCAAGCCATTGCCTAACTTTGGGGATTTCTGATTTTGGTATCCAGAGTGTGTGGAGCTGTCAATACTAGAGAGTGGACACTTTGATTTGCTTATCCCTAATGAGCTTCTACTTGGGAAGAAGCTACATTCATTGATTGAATTTCTACTGTTTTGGGAGAAGCTGTACAAATTACTGTTTTCTCATATGTGCGATGAAGTGAATATGGCCTCTTGCTTGATTTTCGTCATTCTACTCTTGTACGAAACCTGATGACGAGTTTTTCCAAATAGGGGAGAATGATGCACGAAAAGGACAAAGAAGAAATAAAAAGATATGGGTGTATCTTAAGATTGGCATATGAGAAGTATTTTGATACTTTATTATCTTCGTAGGTTATGTTTTAGGAATATACTATCTTTTAGTTATCTTCTTAGTCAGCAAAATAATATCTTCGTGATTAGATTATCTATTCCTTGATGTTTAGGTTTCTTCTCTATTTAAACTCGACTATGTATTAGCGAGACTGGACTTGAATTGAATTGAAATATTGTGCATTTGAAAGTTCGTGTGTGAATTTTCCCGTAGGAGTTGCTCTTAGAGCGTCCTACATCAATTGTTCCCCTTTTTTTGGAATCGCTCTTAGAGCGTCCTACATCATAATGCCTGCAAGATAGACTAAGCATCAAATACATTTTTTTGGGGGTGGAGGGGGAGGGGTGTATTTGGGGCGAAAGGAGAATGTGAGGGGGCATCTCTGATGGATTGATAAACATATGGGTCAAGAAAGAAAATGAGAGGAAGACGAAAGACTGAAGTCAAATTCAGGGCCGTGGAAGTATATATCATTTAGGTTTTTGTTCATCTCTTTAATTGTTCTACTCACTCTTTCCATAGGTTATCGTGTTGCAATCAGTGATTTAAAACGCGGATTCGGTCGCGGTTGCGGTTTCGGTCGCGGTGGCACGGGAACGGTATGATACGCTTGTTGTGGAACGGATCGCGGTTGTCGCGGCGTGAAGTGATTCACATAGTGCTTTTTCGGTTGAATTTGTACTTTTTTAGCTTTGTACTACAATTATGTAAATAATTGTATTATTAACATAATTTTTGGTCATATTTGTAGACGAAGATCATTCATAACCATTACCCATTAATGCCTTACGATTAATTAAAAGTTTGAATTTATATGCTAAATGAATTAAACTATATAAACAACTTACTATGAACAACTATACAAACAACGTACTATGAAATGAATAATTAATTAAACTATATAAACAACTTACTATGAAATGAATAAATATTAAAAACTAATGCAACCTTAGAATCATAATTTGGAACAAAAAAAAGAAAAGAAACCCCTTACAAATTACAGCTTGATTGAAATGAATAAATGTTAAAAACTAATGCAACCTTAGAATCATAACTTGAAACAAAAAAAAGAAAAAGAAACCCTTTACAAATTACAGCTTGATTTCACGGGTCCAAAGCACGACATCGGTGGAAGCTCTAATCAAAGTTTTTTTTAAAAAAAAAAAATTTCCACTTCAAGCTTCCACAGGAAGCCTCCTCAACTCTCACCCGTCAAAATTATGCACAACTTCTTCAGTTCTTCCTCACCAAAACGCATACGGCTTCTCTCTCTCCTTTGGGTCTGTTGCTCAACTCAATTTTGTTCTGGCCTTCTGGGTTTGCTTTGTTGCCTGTGTTCGTCTCTCTCTCGATCTGCTTGGCTACTGCTCTCTCTCTGTTCCTCTTCAACGAATCTGGGTGCTCGAATGCTGCTTTCCCTCTGTTCCTCTGGAACGATTCTGGGCCTGCTCGAATGCTTCAGAACCTCCAATGGTGCTTGACTTCTCCTGCCCGATTCTGGGCAATAAAGCAAGCAAATTAGTCCTCTTCAACGAAGGTATGTCAAAAACATGCAAATAATTTGTTAACTTTGTAGATTTGTGGTTTTTTGCTCTGCTTTGTTTGTCTTCAACCTGAAAGTCACCGAATTGTCTTTTTTTCGCCCGGGCCACTCGTCCGTTCCCCGTTCCGGTACGGATGGAACGGCCGTTCCACAGTGCACGTTCTACCCACCGAGTTTTCGCCCAAACTCGGAACGCCAAAGTGAAAAGCCGCGTCAAATCGGCCGTTCCGGCCCGGAATGGCCGAGTTTTGAATCCCTGGTTCCAATATTTATTATTTGTTCATTTTAGTTATTGTGTGGTGCCCTCTCTCTCTCTCTCTCTCTCACTCTCTCTCTCTTTTGGGGTTTGCTGGTTATGATTCTCACCCTTATAAATGAAAATCTACACAAGGATGGTGCTTTTACATCCCAATACAACTAGGGAAGAGCTGGAGTCCACAGTGCATGTAAGTTTGATGAGTCAGAAAGAGATAGGAACCACCCAAATTCTGAATGATGACTAGTTGCCTTCTATGGTGGGCCATCACAAGATTATCATGGTCCTCTCATTGGGTGACTAGAATGAGCCATGGAGTGTAATGACTAAGATGAATCTCTGGGGATTCTTGCCATCCATTTCAGATATTGTTGGCTTCTCAGGTGTATCTGATGAATAATATCTCTGATGATTGTTGTATAAGTTCTGCATCCCTTTGAATCTCCGCTTATCTCTTTCCTGCCACTCAGCAGCAGCAAGTGGCTTCTATCAAAGTGCAAGCCTGTGCAATCTCGCCCAAACAGGAGCCCTAGGCTATGTAATTTCGTCTTGTGACACAGCCGTTTATGAATGTCGGACCACTTATTGATAATTCTACCTGCATTTTAAAAATTGATTTCAACTGAGAATAGCATCCTGCTAGTGCCCTTGTGACATTTGGATTACATATGTAGTTGTTTAGTTTGAAGTGGTGGATTGGCATTGATTTTTTCAAGTGGAACGGAGCTGTGATCGCCAGAATAGTAGTGGCGATCTGGGCTTTCATTGTACGAAGTAAGCAGGTTACAGGGAAAAAAAACCACTTCTTTTTTTTTTCCAACCGAAAATGCTTGATATTCCATTTCACTTGGCTGTAATAACACAACATTTGCAGTATTCTAAGAAATTTTGTTTTCTTAGAGATCGTTTTCTAAGTTTTGATGAGATTGTTTTATGAGTTTTTTCACACTGGGAGATTTGTGGCAGGTCTTAATGCGATTTTTATTGGTTTGATTCCTAAGATTGCTAATGCTAAAAAATATTAGAGACTACCGATCAATGAGTTTGGTTGGGTGTATTTACAAGTTTCTTTCAAAAGTTTTGGCTCAAAGATTGAGAGCCATTATAGAAAATCTTATCTCACAGAATCAGAATGCCTTTGTTAGGAGCATCAAATTTTGAATGTTGTGCTTATCTATAATGAGCTCATTGATTCAAGGATTAAATAGGGGAATCCAGCGTTTTATGTAAGTTTGACATTGAGAAGGCTTTTGACCATATTAATTGAGGCTTCCTTATTTATTTTATGAGAAATACGGGATTTGGAGAGAGGTGGATTATGGATCCGTCATTGCATCATCGCTTTTGCTCCTTGTTAATGGTTTTCTTGAAGAGTCTTTCTTAGCTTTTTGCTAAGGGGACCCCATTTCTGCTTCTTTTGTTTTTGCTACTTTTCTAGGTTTTCAATAGGATGTTATGCTGAGCTGCTTTAGCATGTTTATCTCTTATATGGGTTTTTAGTGGGTCGAATGAACTCAGCTATTACTAATATTTCTCATCTTCTCTTTGTTGATGATACCATTATCTTTTCTGACAATGATTGTGAGCAGATGGTGAACCTTTGGTGTATTCTTATTTGATTTGAGGCGGTGTGCGGTTTGAGAGTTAATGATGTTGGACGCTCTAAGAGCAATTCCCATACCTAGAAAATTACACAAGAACTTCTGAAAATTTAATAATTCAATTCATTCAAGTGTGTCTTTCCCCAAAGCACGAGCGGGGTTTATATAGAAATCAATACAGCTGAAAAAAAATATAAAATAAATCTAAAGATTACGAGAAGATTTGATAACTAAGAATAATCTAGGAAAATAAAAGATTTTATCCTAAAAGAGGATTCCTAGATTATGAAATTTCCTATTCTTCTTAGAATACACATTGCCATAGAATTCCTTAGGAGATACGACATCATCCTCCCCCACCAGAAAAGAACTCGATGCCGACGAGTTGTCTTGGAAGTACCACTCTAGAAGAATCGAATTCATATCACGAAACTCATCTTCAGTAATCCAAGTAGCATCTGACTGGGGTCGTCCTGACTATTGTCCCAGGAAGCGTCGGAACCCACCACGAGAAGAGGACACAAACTCATCATCTAACACAGCCTCGATGTCAGTCTGCGACTGTGGTAAAGGTGGAAGTCTAGGGACTTGAGTAACTGCAGAAACCCCAAAGGGAAGACAAGGAGGCTCGAAAGTACTTCGATGAAGAGTGAGATCCTCCACATTGAAAATAGGACTAACACCTAAACTGTCAGGGAGATCAAGTACATATGCATTAGATCCCAACTTTCGAAGGATTTGGTAAGGTCCCATGGCATGAGCGTGAAGCTTTTTGAGGGAGTTTTTGGGTAATCATTCAGGTCGAATTCGAGCCATAACAAAATCACCCACCTCAAATTCGTAGCTCTGCGATGTATGTCAGCGGAATGCTTATAATTGTCATTGCTTAAAGCAATCTTGCGTCGAATCTCAGCATGCAAGTCATGAATATGCTGTGCAAATGTGGATGCAGGATGTGACATGCGGGCATCAGGTGGGAGGGGAATGAGGTCAGCAGGGGTGCGAGGAGAGTAACCATGGACAATCTCAAAGGGACTCTTACGTGTGGTTCTATTGACTGCATTGTTATATGCAAACTCAACAAGGGGTAAAGTCAAATCCCAAGTGCCTTGTTTCTTGCCCACAACGCATCTAAGTAACTCCCCCAAACTACGGTTAACAACCTTAGTTTGCCCATCCGTTTGAGGGTGAAAGGCCGCAGAAAATTTCAGAGTAGTACCACACAGTCTCCATAAGGTCTTCCAGAAACAGCTCATGAATTTGACATCCCTGTCAGACACTATGGAAGTGAGAAGACCATGCAACCTAATAATCTCTCGAAAGACTAACTTAGCAACATGGGAAGCGTTAGCTGTCTTGCTATAGGCAATAAAGTGGGCCATCTTAGAAAATCTATCAACCACAACTAAGACGGAATCAAGACCACAGGATGTTCTAGGAAGACCTAGTACAAAGTCCATGCTAATGTCATTCCACGGAGCATGCGGGATAGGAAGAGGAGTGTAAAGTCCTGTATTGTGCTTCTTAATCTTAGCTAACTGACAGGTGCGACACTGAGACACAATGCGAAGTACATCTCTTTTGAGAGAGGGCCAATAGAAGTGATCTACAATCAAAGCAATTGTCCTATCTTTACCCAGGTGGCTAGCTAATCCCCCAGCATGCATCTCCCAAACTAAGAAGTCCCGGAACGCGTCTTAGGAATGCATAACTTGGAGCCCCGAAACAGGAAACCGTCATGAATGACAAAGTCAACGTGATGGTTGCGATTTCCCGCCGAAAGGTCCACGTAAATGAGTGAAAAGTCAGGACAAGAGGTGGAAGTGCCTTTGAGCTTGTCAAAACTGAGAACTTCAACCCGCATTGTCTATAAGATGCAACCAATGCGGCTAGGGGCATCAGCTACCTTGTTCTCAACACCAGATTTGTGCTTAAGGACAAAGGAGTACTTACTAATATACTAAATCCACCTAGCATGCTTAGGGTTGATATTAGACTGAGAATTCCAATGCTTAAGGGCCTCATGATTCGAATATACAACAAATTCATGCGGGAGAAGGTAATAGCGCCAATGACGAAGGGACTGAAGCAGAGCATACAACTCCTTCTCATAGGCGGTGCACTTAATCCGCCTAGATTCACTACGCTTTTCACTAAAGAAAGCTATGGGGTGCCCCTCCTGGCGTAGCACTCCACCAATGCCATATCCAGAGGCATCGCAAGCAACCTCAAAAAGCCTAGTACAATCAGGATGCCTAAGGACAGGAACAGTGGACATCATCTCCTTAATTTCCTTAAAGGTAGATGCTGCTTTAGAAGTCCAATGAAATGGGCCTTTTTTCAAGCAGTTTGTAATAGGTGATATGATAGAGCTAAAGTGCCGGATAAACCTTCTGTAGAAGAAAGCAAGATCATGAAAACTCCTAGCTTCAGTAAGGGTCTTAGGTTCAGGCCATTCTCTAATGGCTTTAACTTTTTCGGGGTCAGCGAAGATACCTTGAGCGGACACAATGAATCCTAAAAAGAGGACTTGGGTTTGAAGGAAGATGCATTTTTTCAGATTAACAAAGAGCTTGGCCTCTCTAAGTGCGTATAGGAGTTGCTTGAGATGGTCAACAGGGTCTGTCCTAGACTTGCTATATACCAAGATGTCATCGAAATAGACAACCAGAAATTTTCCCATAAATGGCTGAAGAACGTGAGTCATGAGTCTCATAAAGGTACTGGGAGCGTTGGATAGCCCAAAAGGCATAACCATCCACTCAAATAAGCCATCTTGGGTCTTAAAGGCAGTTTTCCATTTGTCTCCTGGTTTAATACGGACTTGGTGGTAACCACTACGTAAGTCTATCTTAGAGAACCAGCTGGTCCTAGCAAGACAATCAAGCATGTCCTCTAACCTTGGAATGGGAAACCTATACTTGACTGTAATCTTATTGATAACTCTACTATTGACAGACATCCTCCACGATCCGTCCTTCTTAGGTGTAAGGAGGGCAGGGACCGCATAGGGACTCATGCTATGACGAACGAAGCCCTTAGACAATAGGTCTTGAACCTGCCTATACAATTTTGCTCACTCAGTTGGATTCAAACTATAATGGGGAAGGTTAGGGAGTTGGGAACTAGGGACCAAGTCAATATCATACTATATGTCACGAAGGGGAGGAAGCTCACTAGGAAGTTCCTCAGGGACAACATCGACAAATTCTTTAAGCAGGTCATCAATCTCAACTGGGAGGTCTTGGAGAGACAGGTCACCCGAAGGGACGCTAGGGAAGGAAATGGAGTCTGAAGCTAGCTCCCTGGCTAAGATTGTCAGGAAGAACTTGTTAGAGTTTTCCAGTCTTTAAAAAAATTTGTGATGAAGGAGGGAAATAGTTCCCCTAGGAGGAGTAGACACACTGTGGGGAGAGGACAAGGTTGGGGAAGGTTTGGGACATGGGGAAAACAGCAACTCTCTAGGTCGACATGGGTTAAGAGTGATGTTCTTATTCATATACCTAAAGGTATAAGTGTTCCCTCTCCCGTTATGTGAGCCATTCCGATCATAAAGCCAAGGATAACCTAGGAGAATGTGAGCGACATCCATTGGGAGGACATCACATAAAACCTCGTCCTTGTAACCACCAATCTGGATCAGAATTTTACATCTATGGGTAACTGTGAGGTGGGTCTTGTAGACCCAGGCTACTTTGAAAGGGTGGGGGGGAGGTTCTACCTTAAGATGACAACGCTCTATAGTGGCCTCGGCAACGACATTCATGGTACTGCCACAATCTATAACCATTTTCATAAGAGTTTCCCCACACATCACAAGAGTATAAAAGATGGTGATACGTTTCCACTCATCGTTCATGGCTGGGTTGGCTAAAAGGTATCTTACAACTCCAAGATGTGCATCATGAAGAAGGCTATTCTCAACATCAATAAGATCTTCAGAATCTGCCTCAGGGTTGACAACCTCTTCCTCAAGTTTGGGCGGTCAAAATGACTTATGTTCTAGGCCAGGGTACGGTGAGGGCATTCAGAAGCATAATGACCTCTTCTACGACAGCTAAAACTTTGGACTGGGTTACGAGATGTACCATATGAAGCTCCCTGCGGGGCTACTTTAGGTGGGATTTGAGGGTTGTGACCCTTCGAAGTTGAAGCAATCACAGAAAACTCATTCATCTTAGGAACAGAGGGGACAGGGGCCCTAGGGGAAGGAGTAATACGTCGCACAGGGTAAAGCTTATCAAGTTTTTCAATCTCTAAAACTTTGTGGTAAGCCTCATCGAGAGTATAAGGCGCAGATAAGGTTACTTTCCTCTTAAGGTCAGTCCGTAAGCCCCGAATGAAGCGGGCTATGGTAATGAAAGGATCCTCTAGAAGGTCACAACGTTGAGTCAATTCCTCAATATTATTGATGTAATCAGACACACTACAGGAGGACTGTCTAAGGTCTAGCATCTGGTCGACAAGGTGTGCCTTATGGAAAGAAGGGAGGTACTTTTCTTTCAACCTATCCTTCATAACTGCCCATTGAATGATAGGAGGTTGACGCGTTCGCTCAAGATGACTCGTGACAGTTTGCCAAAACTTCCTAGCAGATTGTATGAGTTTCATTTTGACAAATCGAACCCGCTCAATATCAGATATCTCATACCAGTCAAAATAGTCCTCCATAGCAACTATCCAGTCAGAAAAAATAGTAGCATCTATCTTTCCATCAAAAGAAGGTACATCAACTTTCACCTTTCGAGTAATATCGGAGTAACTCTCATGAACACTCCTACGGTCAAGGTCTGCATGCCTAGGCTCCCTAGGGTTACCCGTTCTCCTGTCATCTCTAAGGGTGTCGAACCGATGGTTCCTATGGTCCCCGTGGTTATGCCTCAAGTTACCCCCCCTTGCACTCGAGGGTTAGATAGGGTCACTACTTCCGGTTCGTTCTCCTCAAGCTCATTAGCTCGACTTGATTTATAAACGACTCACTAACGACGATCATTCCCCCCCCCCCCAGTAGGTAAGGGGAAAATTGGGGTGGGGTTTGAGGTTGGTCAAACATGGGTAACTTCTCAAATGCTCGAGTAAGTTTATCAATTTTGGCATCGAGTTGGTCAAACCTAGCATCTTGATGATCAAGCCTTTTAGATAGGGTGTTAATTTGGAATTGGTAAGGCTGTTTGGGTGAGGATGATATGATGAATGGAACTATGAATGCAAGATGTAAGTGCTGATATTAAACCAAGTTGCAATAGTAACGACAGCAATAAACAGTCACTACACACACCACAAAGCACAAAAGTGTGATAGGGATTATTGATATGACTCGAACTAAGCAAGGAATAAGCAGCAATGAGAAATGAGAAATCGAGATCTAAGCAAGCACTTAAAGACCCAAACAATAAGGAATTAGGCTAATTTCGCTTATAGAGAATCAAACTCTTATCAAAGTAAATTGAGTTCCTTGTACCTCTTGGCGAATCGCAAGAATCGGCTTAGGTTCCGTACCTTTGGCAGAGGCAAGACTGCATCAAGTGTTGTTGGAGATACGTGGTCGGGCAGCTGGTACGAACGGAGGCTTCTTGGCTGTAGCAACGAACAGGGGCGTCGTAGCAGCAGCTTCAGCAGCAACAGTAGTTGGCAGCAACTCGCAGAAGTCGGCCAGAGAAAATTCTGGCGAGAAGGGTCGGCAACGACCAGTCGTCTTTGTCTCTGACCGAAGGCTCCCCAAGCCCCGAATTGTCCGCACAAATATTTCTAAATTTTAGGGTTAGGGTTTTGCGGTTTGGGAAACAATCAATTGAAGCAACAATTGATGCGATTTGCTTCACTTGATGTGGGGCTTTTCAGCGAAAATCAGAGAACTTTAGAGGAAGGGAGTGAATTTTGCGATTCGATGACGGATTGGGGTTGAATTGAAAGTCTAAGGTTCGAATTGGGGGTAATTTCGCAAAATTAGGGTTGCGAATTGGGCTTCTAGGGTTCCAGCGAGCGGCTGGTTACGGTGGAAGGCTGGTGGTGGTCGGCCAGAGGGGGCGACCAAGGGTAGGTAGTGGGTGGTGGCGGCGACGGGTCCTGATGGTGTAATCGAAGGGGTAGTGTGTGCATTGGAGTTTCGGTTTCGGGGATTAGGGTTCCGGCTAGGGGTGGCCGGCGTAGTGGAGGTTCGGTGGGGGTCGGCCGGGGGTGGCAACCTGGGTGTGGTGGTCGAGGGTGGTGGCCAGCCACTACTGGGTGGCGAATTGGGCGGCTAGCGGCAGAGGTTAGGGTTTCTGCATTTTTTTTCCCTTGTTTTTTTGAACGTAAGGGAGAAAACAAAAAGGAAAAGGGAAATCAAAGGGAAGCTAAGGTAGAAACTCCAGTGAGGAAGGGTTTCACAGCGGTTTGGATCAAAAGCTCTGATACCAATTTGATGTAGGACGCTCTAAGAGCAATTCCCACACCTAGAAAATAATACAAGAACTTCTGAAGACTTAATAATTCAATTCATTCAAGTGTGCCTTTCCCCAAAGCACGAGAGGGGTTTATATAGGAATCAATACAGCTGAAAAAAAAATATAAAATAAATCTAAAGATTACGATAAGATTTGATAACTAAGAATAATCTAGGAAAATAAAAGATTTTATCCTAAAAGAGGATTCTTAGATTACGAAATCTCCTATTCTTCCTAGAATACACATTGCCATATAATTGCTTAGGAGATACGACGTCAGTTAAGTTGGCAAAAAGCTCTATTTTGCTAGATTGAAAATATCCAGTTGGTAGCGGGTGTTTTTGGGTGCACTGTTGATTTTTTCCCCTAATTCCTGTCTTGATCTCTCTGGTGGAGTAAAAGTCATGGAGAAGCCGATTTGAGAACCGATTGTGGAAAGTGTTCTATACAGTGTTCCCAATTTCTCTCTCTTTTTGATAGTGTCGTCAGTGGCCGCCAAGTTAGAAGCTGTCTAAAGGAAATTGGGGATCTTTCGGTAGTGATTTCAGTATCATTTGGTAGGATGCAATATTGTAAAGCTTCCCATGCTTGGTGGAGGGTTAGGTGTGAGACTTAAAGATCTGTAATGAGAACTTGCTTCCCAGGTGGCTATGGAGATGCATGAATGAGAAGGCCAACCTTTGTTGATGATCTGTATCAAATACGGTGAGGAGGGATTTGGGTTGTATCCGTCAAATCGAAATGATCTTTATGGGCTAAGCCTTTTGAGGTTCATATATAAAGGATGGAGATTTTATCTGCATTTTTCTTTTGAAGTGGGTATTGGGTCAACCATCTTTTTTTGACATGCTCGTTGGTGTGAAGGTTCTCCATTGAGAGACATTTTCCGCTCTCTTTATTCTCATGCCGCATGTGAGGATGCTACTGTTGCTGCATATTGTGAGCATCTGTCTGCCGCTTGTGTTTGGCAGCATGTTTTTATCCGGGATCCCAGGGATGATGCCATGCTTGTTAGCTTTGTCAATTGGCTCAATGGTATTACTGCAGGCAATTTTCTCTTGATTAAGTTAGATGAAATCTTCCTTATCAAAAAAAAAAAAAAAAAAGTTGGATGAAATCTTAATTCTAAAGGGATCTACACAGTTAAATCTTTTTGTATTGTTGACCCAAAAAATAAAAATCTTTTTATATGAAGCTTGTCTCTTTGTTTTCTTCACCTTTGGAATCGTTGAAGCTTACTCGAAAAGCTTGGTTTCATTTAAAGTTTCTGTGTTTTTTGGGGTGTTTGGAAACATCCTAAGGAACTACTTTGTCTTTGTGATAATTTGTAAAAGAGGGGTAAGATCTTGCTGAATAGATGTCTTATGTGTGAGGCAGAAGCAGAATCACCAGATTACTTGCTGCTTCATAGTCCTTTTGCAAGAGCTCTATGGGATCTAGTCTTTAGTTGCCTGGGAATTTCTTAGCTTATTTCTAACTCTGTCAGGAATCTTCTCTTTCCTTTGTAGGGCTTCTTTGATAGGAAAGCTAAAGAGAAGAATGCTATCTTATTCCAACATGTGATTTTTGGGAGCCTTGTCGTGAAAGAAATAGAAGAGTCATTGAGGGTGTGGAGATGCCTCTTTAACAATTTAAAGATAATTTCATTGAGACTCTTTTCAAGGGATAAAGGGGACTTCTGTTATTCTACTTTGATCTTGTAGATTTTGTGGAGAGTATCAATATTGGATATGTGTAGCCTTTTGCAATGCTAGCTTTGCATCCAATCATTTGCTCTTGAAATATTTATAATATTCTTTTCCTCCCCTTCACCCCCCCCAAAAAAAAGTTTATAGCATTCTATCTCTTCACTATGGTGAATCTTCCAGAAATTTGTACTGCGACTAGGGGAAGGAGAAAGGGGGGAGGGTCTATTTCTAGGGTTTAACTGTCACTTATCTATCATTTTTTGTTCAAGGAGAACGATTGGTCTGAAGTTAGTGGTTACCTCCTTTTCCATTATATGGATAGAGTTCTAAAGGTTCCATGTCAAGGGTCATATGTAATTGTACCAATTTCCAAACATCAGGATTATTTTGCTTTACCATTACAAATCTCATGCTAGTATGCTCATTTTTGTTGCACCAACCATTGGATGACACCTGTCTTTATCCTTGTTCTCTGGGAAGATGGCCAATTATCTTATCGTTGTGAGGCTGAGACCGTAATTTTGTATTAAAGCGATAAGCATATTATTTGCAGTTCTGAGTAAAGAATACGGGTGCTACTTTTTAGAATTTAGAGTAATTCTTAATTTTGACAGTTAGCATCCTCCTTGTGGCAGGAAGATTAAGTGTTCTTGCATTTGTTTCCTGTGCAGGGATACATTTTCTCAGCCCCCATGCACGCTGATTCAACCATCAATGGGAGCCTTAGCAAATGATTTTCAGCAGCAGATTCCTGAGTTTGGTATCAGTTGTTTCCCTTTCGTCAGAATTCATTTTGCACTTTTTGGGCTAGACTAGATGTGCTAATTTAGATCTGATTTAATCTTCTCACTGTTGTGGACAGCAAAGAATTTTTGTCCTCCAATATACCTGCTGGGTTATCAACATTGGCAAGCATGTAAGGACACTCCATTCATGGGCTTCCACTCTCTACAATTCTACCCCTCACCAGGTCCTCCGTTATTTGCTTCACAAACCGTAATCGACTGCCAACCACTCATGGTGTGCTCCCAGTTATCATAACACAATGTGATTTTTTATTTTATTTTATATAATCATTGCATCCTAGGATGACATTGCTGCCGCTTGCCCAGATCCACCTTCAGGAAGAGTCTTGTTTGAGAATATCTTCCTTCTTAGCTGATGGAATTGTTGTGGGTCCTGGTTCTGTCCTACCAGATTCTTCTGTTAATTCTTTCGTGCTCACTCTCCAAGCACTAGATCTCACAGTTCCACTAGATACTGAAAGGTTGAAAGATCATGGTTACAGCAGCAACAGCGCTTTTCCGAACTTGTTTTCCAACGCCATGCTTCATATTGAGAATTTGTTCATGTTTGAATCCCCTTCACTGAGACTTGGTCTACTTCATCTGGAAAAGGACCCTGCTTGTTTCTGCCTATGGGATGATCAACCTATAGATGCTGGTCTTAAGAAATGGTCCGCTGGAGCTTAATATTTTAGTTTGTCCCTGGAAACATCCAATGATGCCAATGGCCTGCAAAATTCTTCTGATAGGATATTGGGCTCGTGGAAATGTGCTGAAATAAAAAAAACTTGTATTGAGGTAGCTATGGCAACGCCTGAAGGAAGCCCACTTGTTTGCATTCCTCCTCCTGGGGGTATTGTTAGAGTTGGTATGGCGTGTGAGCAATATCTGTCTAATGCTTCAGTTGAGCAGTTGTTTTTTGTCCTGGATCTCTATGCATATTTTGGAGAAGTCAGCGAAAAGATAGTGCGAGTGGGAAAGAACAGTACATCAGCAATCCATAAAAGTGAATCCTGGAGTGACAACATAATGTCCAAGGTTCCCAGTGATGCAGCAGTGAGCTTTGCAGTGAAGCATCTGCAGTTAAGATTTCTTGAGGACTCGTGCAAGGATATCCAAGGGAAACCTTTGGTTCAATTTACTGGAGATGACCTATTTACAAAAGTAGGCCATAGAACCCTTGGTGGTGCCATTGCTATTTCCTCTACGATGCGGTGGGATTCTGTGGAAGTGGACTGTGTGGATGCAGAGCAGAATGCTGATGGCAATGGTGCCTTGTTGAGTTCCTGTACGGATGGTTCTTTTCTGACTGCAAATGGATGCCCCGAGCTCCGAGCTGTTTTATGGATTCAGCAAAACGGACAGAAGCGTTCTAGTGGAAGCAGATCAGACATTCCATTCTTAGATATAAATATTGATCATGTCATTCCATCTCAAGTGCAGCATGCCGGTTGTTATAGCTTGAATGTGTCAGCTTGCATTGCTGGTTTTCGTTTGGGTGGAGGAATGAATTACACTGAAGCCTTGTTGCATCGGTTTGGCATTCTTGGGCCTGATGGTGGTCCAAGTGAAGGGCTTCTGAAGGGTCTGGAGAATCTATCTGCTGGTCCCCTATCAAAGTTCTTGAGGCCGTTGCATCTTGCGATGGATAACCTGAAATCAAGTATGAGATCTATTTCTATTGATATATTTCTTAGTGTTTTGAAAGAAAAAGCTTTGATGAACATGTAATATGAACATTATACGACAAGCTTTGGTTTTGCAACCTCGTTGACACCCTTTGTATTTCTTTCACCTTGTATTATTACTCTTTCAATGTTGCAGATGGAATTTTGAAGACCATAATAGTTTGCTCTCGCACTTGGGAATGCCAGATGATGTTGATGTGTCGGTTGATCTTAGAAATTGGCTTTTTGCTCTTGAAGGTGCACAAAAGATGACTGGAAACCCGTGGATTGGCAATCATGTTGATACTGATAGGGAAGAGATATCTTGGCATACAAGTTTCAAGAGCCTGAAGATTAAGGCAAAAAACAGTCCGAAGGACCTGCAGAGTGGCTGCATAAAGTCACATATTGCTCAGAAGTCTCCTGTGGAGCTTATCACAGTGAGCTTATCACAGTGAGTGTTTTACCGCTTCTTTCTTGTATGCCCCAACTACTTGTCATTTTATGCACCAATGAGTGATCTACCATGCCATTATTAGTTTTGTCCAAACAGAGGAGTCATAAGAACTGCTGGGAATTTGAGGGTTATGCCCTTTATCAGGTATCCATGTCATTGTTTTGTTTACTAGTTTGCTGATCAGTGAGCAACTGAGCTTCTGCTCTCTCCATACTCCTTGCCTTTCTTAAAAGAAAGATGACATTTGATCGCAAATACGCAAGATTATCGATGCCTTCAGATCATGTGGTTTATCTTGTTTCACATCAAAATGTCAAAAATAAATGTGATAGCAAAGGCCAATTGTCACTGTGCTCCCACAATCCAAACCTGGAGAAAAAGTGTGCTATACCCATTATGGAGTATGGAATGTGTATTTTGACTTCTTTGTATCATTACCACCACCGTCATCATCTGTTAATTTTCGAGTCTTAGGAAAAAATCTGAGAGCAACGTGCATTTCGCCTGCTAGTCAATCTCACCATTTGCACGGTTACTAAAAGATAAAAATTCTGTTCGCAGATTGGCGTGGAAGGTCTGCAGACCCTGAAACCTCAAGTCCAGAAAAGCATCTGCCAAGCGGACTTGACTACCAACGGAGTAAGAGAAGAAGATATGAAGGAAGCAGGAGGGGTTAATCTTGAAGTCCACCTGGTTGTCTCCGAAGATAATTTTGATGATGCAGTGGGGAACTGGATGGTTGAAAATCTGAAGTTCTCTGTAGAGCAACCGGTAAAAATTATCCTAATCAATCAACGAATTTGCGTATATGTAATAGCTGTTCCTGTTTGCAGCCTTTGGTGTAAATATTTGTCATTGTATCTCTCTGTAGATTGAGGCTGTTGTTACCAAGAATGAGCTACAACATCTTGCCTCACTTTGCGAGTCTGAAATTGATTCTATGGGAAGAGTGACTGTGGGCATCTTATGGCTGCTGAAGCTGGACGGTACTATTGGCCAGGCTGCTATTGATCAACTGAGCAACCTTGGTATTTTCAAATTCCTTCACAGCAATTCAATAACTTTATAAGAATGTATGCGTAGGTAGCAAGAGCGACTACATGAATTCTCAAAATTTGATTTTTACTTATGGTAGGGTTAAGTTAAGAGTATTTGTTAGTCTAGCAAGTATGGTAATTGTCATGCACAGAATGGAATTCAACAATATATTATCGCAATTTTGTTTTGTCATCTCCAATTCAGTCAATGGGAAGGCCAAAACTGATCCACTGAGAAGGCTGCCTCCGGCAGGATGTGTTTGGAGCTCAATTCTTACTTGGTAGATGTGACATTTTCCCTAAAAAAAGAAACGAATACAGGGTAGTGTCCATATCAAATAATAAGTCTGCCTCAGGAAAGAGAAGAATAGAGGGAACGTGTGATTGGGAAATTATGAGGTCGTGGAAAGGACTCTTGACGTATACCCCTTCATTTAAGATAAGTTTTGTGAGTAATCTTTAGATAGGTTACCCGCATCAAGAGTAGGTTATTTGGTTGATTGGCAAGTAGGGGCATGACAATTACTGGACTTCAAGATAGGAAGCAAAGGACAAAGCAGAACTAGGTGGTAGACTATTGAGTTTTAGACCTAATAGGACCCTTTTAGCTTCTTCTTTTGTCACTATGTGCCTCTGTCATCTCTTCTGAGCTTTTTACTGCGTGTTCCCACACAAGGTTACAATAAGCATTTCCTGTGATATACGTTGATGCATTCCTACATCTTCATTATATGCCCCCTCAAAAAAATTTCCATACAACTTCCCCGTCTGAGTTTTATTTGCTTTGACGACTTCTAGGTACTATTTCACATGTATATAATACTTTCTTGACTATATTGCTTCTATATGACTACCTATCTGAAATTTTATTCTTCCTTCTGCCGTTTTCACATTCTTTTTCAAAAATGTTTTAAAAATGCCTCTAAACTTCTTTTTAATTTTCTGTTCTTTTTTCGCCTTGTTTATGTGTCTCTTCTAAGGGATTAGGAGTAACGATGTGCACAGTTGAATCTCCCTGTATGCTGTCACTAAGGTACCCATTGGTTTGTTGCTGTTGTATCCAATGTCAGTAGAATTGAATTTTAGGTATTTGTCCATGATATTGGTTATTAGGAGAAGCTAAGATGACAGAGTTGTATCTTAATGGGCACCCAAAATACAACCCCGACACCCTCCCTTGTCCCCCAAATAAAGGAGATTGATGTTGTCATCATTGTCTTCTGGAATAACCATTATCAGTTACTGTTAACATTTCCTTCTTGTTTCATCTTGCTTCAGTTGAACTATGTTACACGATTCTGTCGATCTGCTATGCAAGTGCATATGACCACCTCATTGCTTTGTTTCTTTGACGAATATCTGGAACTTACATTGCTGCATGCAGGAACTGAGGGCATGTATAAAATCTTTTCTCCAAGTGAGCTCAGCCGGGTAGGGAGTGGTATTAGTTTTGATCACAACATATCTCCACATGGGACGAGCGAGAGCCCACATTCATGAGTAAGAACGGTGGTGGCTTCACTTGAGAAGGAGGTTGAGGATGCAGAGTCGAAGTGTGCTGCCCTTATTACCAATTTCAGCGAGTCAGAACCTTCCTGTCAACACCTTGATCACATAAAAGATCTTGGTCGACAAATTGAGAGTATTCGGAGTTTACTGAAGCAATTGAAATCTCACAGTTAGCATCCTTTTTCGTACAAGCTCGAAAAAGCAAGAGGGGAAATCCCCATCATATGAAGTACAATTTTGGCGATTCTTTCATGTATATAATCATATATGAATACGTACATAGTGTGTACACGAATTGGCAGAAAATAAGTCACGTTCATTTGTCCTGAAAATTTTGTATCTGAAATACCGTGCGTTTGTAGTTTGCATATTTGTTTTCAGTAGGCGTGGGCAAGGAATAATTCCTTGTATTTTGTCCGAAAATCAATCTTCTTGACCCTGGGAATTAGAAAGGGTTTCTGTGTTTTTGTTGAAGAGAGAATGTCAGTCAATATGTTTTGTCTACGTGTTAGATTTGCGTGCTTCGCCCCCCAAAATGATTTCAATCCAGTCATCTTAAATGGCGCATAAGTGATTCCTTTGGTTTAAAGGAGCTGTAAATAACGATGCAGACGGGATTTGAATAAGGTTTCATCACAATTATTTTTAACGAATTTACCAGTTGAGCAAATTAGTACTCATATTTATTAGTCATTCATAAATTAAAGGTATCCTCAAAATTAATTATTAATAATCTCACAAACTTTTAAAAGTCGTCCCTAAGAGGGTTTATTCCATCAGGTCTCTTGCATGAAATAGTTTTATTTAAAATTCATAGAGCGAAATTTCTGAGAAAATGAGAGATAGTAAAAGTTGTACAAGACCTTGGGTTTTAGAGTGTTTAGTCAAAATTGTCATCAATCTTTTTATCTTGGTCAAAAATGCCATCAAGTTAACTTTCTACCTCAGGGTTTTATTAAACTCTATTATTTTTGCCAAATTTGCCACTTTGAGTCATGTTAACCGGCTATAGCGGGTTTATTTTTAATTTTCCTTTAAAATTAAAAGTCTTATAACTGAAATTAGTTTTCTCCCTCCTCTTCCCCATTCTCCTCCCTTGTTCATTGGCTAGGTTTGATGTTCATACTGAAATCGCCATTGAATTTGTAAACAAACTCAGAAATTGGGGGTGAAAATTGAGTTATCTAGTTGAGTAGACACCCAGAAACCCCTCAAGATGGCTGCAGCCTGTAGAAATTGCCCATGTTTCTCTGCATGCGAAAGGTATTGTAGCTGTGGGATGGGATGTGTGGTTCTTACAAGCATGACAATTAAGAACCCCCTGAGAAGGTTTGCTAGGTGTAGAATGTATGACTCACCTGGTGGATGTGATCGCTTTGAATGGGTTGATGACTCCCTTTGTGATGAGGTGAGGTCAATGGTGGTGTCCCTGATTGTGTTAAATAAAACATTGGTGCAAGAGAATGAGCATTTGCAGAGAATGAAGGAAGAAGCGGCTTCTGATAGAGATGCTATGAAGAGGTTAAGGGAGAAGACTTCAAGGCTGAAGATGGACAATTCAAGGCTGAAGATACAGCTTGTTGACTACCAAATGATAGAGAGGAAAATATTGTGGGGGTTGTTGTTGTTGTTTGGTTTGGTAATTAGTGTAGACTTTGTTCTTGGGAGTGGGAAGTAATGGTCTTGTAATGGGGGTTGGTTGATGTATGGCATTATGTACTAGGATGATGATGGGGGTTGATGGAATTTATAATAATTTAGGTTAATTATGTATTATGGGTGATTGTAAGGTGTGAATTGTAATTATCTACAATGCAAAAGGAATGGTTATTTGGTATATGTGACTGTGTTGAACCATTCTTTGCCTTTTAGTATTTACAAAGGAAAGGAAGAATGTCAAAACCAAGGCTAAGCTTTAGAAGGTAAAGGAAAAATATGAATTGTATAATAAGAAAAGGAACTCCATTGCATTATAGCTATTACAAATACACATTGTAGCCATGGTTAAGCTTTACAAGCTAATAATAAAGCAAGTTTCACATGTACATTGATGTAAACATCCAGAAATTGCAACCTAACATGTACAATGATGTAAATATCACCAAAAATATGCCCAATGAAGCTTGAAAAATGTTGTGTTTGGCTACAATCCAAAAACATTCAAAAACTCTAACTTTGCTTATGAACTTCTAATCTGCACTCTACTGATATGAGATAACATATGACTTCTTAGGGAATAGAAGTGTTCTCATTCTTCCAGATCTCCTTAGAGGTTGAGCTTGTGAAGTTGAGGTGCCAGCAACATTTGCAGGTGATGAATGCCCTGAACTTGCCCTTCTAACATTCAACTTGGGCCTAGAAGACATTGACTGCTGAGAGGGAGGTGCAGGTGGTAGCAGTTGTAGATGGAGTCCTTGGCAGCCTAACCGTTACTCTGAAGTTCTTTTCTGTAAGAGATTCAATTGCAGTAGATTGAGAGGGAGGAGGTGTGGGCTGAGCAGATACTTAAGACTGAGAAGCATGTGTGAGCTGAGGAGGAGGTGAGGATTGAGAGGAAGCTGTGGGTTGAGAGGAAGCTGTGGGCTGACTAGTAGCTTTGGGCTAAGCAGTTTTGGATTTCTTCTTAGTCTTGAGTTGGGATTTTGGGTTCTTTATGGTTGAGGGTTGAGAGGAAGTTATGGTGCTCACCCCCCACAGGTTGAGAGGAAGCTGCTGTGGGATGAGCTGCGGCTTGTCCTTGGCATGTTGATTTTTCTTTTTTGATCTAAAAAGGATCACAAAGAATATAGTTAAACGCATGGTACATAATGATGTACAACTCATAACTGTATTGAGAAACAAATGACAACAGGGAATGACCTTCAACTTCTGCTGCCTTTGGGTGCATGTCTTCTTGTTGTGGGCCTCAGCCCCACAGTTTGAACAGTACATTTTCGCACCACACTTGAAACTTTTCCAACTTGCTTTGCAGTTGTTTCCCCATGTTCTAACCTTCTTTTGAATTTCAGGTTGGCTTTCTTGTTAGTGGGAAACATAGGAGCCTTGATTTCAACTCCTGGTGCCTGCTCCCACATGTCCTCTCCATTTATGGGGATAATAGTATATCCATATGTAATTCTCAAATACTCATACCTATAACAGTCATGGACAAAGTTCAAGGGGTTTAGCCTTTCTTCCCTCATCACTGCCAATGAATGAGGACAAGGGATTTCACTTAATTCCCAGCTCTTACAACGGCATGACCCTTGATTCAAGTTCACAACATAGCTTTTAGTGCCATGTTCCACACTATAAAACCCATTTCCTGCTCTTAATGCCTACCAATATCTTGCTCTATCCTTCGGTTGTTCTAATTTGATGATGATCCTAGGGCATATGGAATCTTCTAACTTGACAGCCCAACTTTTTCTTTGTGCCACTCTCTTCATAACAGCCTTGAAGATTTCCCTAAGCACGAACACTGTGGGTAAGTACCTAGCTTCCACAATGGACCCATTGAAGATTTCTACCAGATTATTATCAAATGTATCAACTGAATCACATTTAGCATGTAATTTAAAGTATAGTCTGCAAAAATGCCTTGGATCTTTCTTTTCTAAAAGTTCCCATGCCTTAGCATCCAAATCTTGTATTTCCTTGCCTTAGCATCCAAATCTTGTATTTCCTTCATGTGTTTTTTAAAATGCACTTCATTGGTAGACTTAGTAATTTTTCAAAATACTTCCCTAAAAATCACACCCTTCCACTGATTTCTTAAATTAGCATACACATGCCTAGCACACATTTTGTGTTCAGCATTAGGCATAAGAGTTTGTACACTCTCAACAAGCCCCTACAAGCTACAGAAGCAATTAATATAACTAAAACACATCAACAAAAAGAAACCACAAACAACAAACATACAAGCAAAAAGATATATCCCTTTTGCTGATATGAAATCAGAGTCCAACATGTGCCATCACTACTAAAAAATCTGCTTTTTCCGACGGAAAATGGCGACGGAACATTAGGCCGTTGGAAAGGCCGACGGACACGTCGACGGAAGGACGGGGAAAGCAAAAGGGGAAGATGGACTGTCCGACGGACCCAATTTCCGTCGGCAACTCCGACGGATTGGTCGTATTCCATCGGCATTCCGGCGGGATTCCGATGGAATATTCCGTCGGCTCACCTGATTTTTTCAACTTCTCTCTGCCCGAGAAAAGCTACAGGCTTTTTTTGAAAAAAGGCCTTTCCGACGGAATTTTCTGGCGGATTTTCCGACGGACAGGAATTTCCGTAGGAAATTTTGAATTTTGAATTTTTTTGAAATTTCAATTTTTTCAATTTTTTTGAATTTTTTTAAAAATAAGTGTTCCGACGGAAAACACTTTTTCTGAATTTTTTTAAAAAAAGTATCGAAAAAGGTGAAGTGGTCCGACGGAAATTTCCGTCGGACCACACATCTTTAAAAACCCGATTGCTCGAGCAATCGGACACTCCACACACACACACAATCCTTTGTCTCTCTCCGCCATCGCCAGTGCCGCCCTCTTCCAGCCACCATCGCCGCCCTCTGCGGCCGTCCGACACCCTTCGCTCCTCCCTCAAAATCAGCCCCCTTCACTGCCTTCACTGGTCACCGCCACCTCTACCCGCCGCCGCCTTCACCGGTCGCTGCATTCATTGTAGCACTAAAGAACTCTTCATCTTTCAAGTGAGTAATTCAACCTAAATGTTATTAGAGAGAACATTAAATTGCCATTTAAAGATGAGGAGTTTCTTGGTGTTACATTGAATGCGGCGACCAGTGAAATTATGTTTCGATCCCGTCAAACGGTCTTTTGCTGAACGATATCGTGATTTTGCAGTGGAAAGATGCGTAACTCAACCTAAATTTTCAAAAAAAAATTTAAAAAAAAAATAAATTTCCGACAGAATTTGCAAATTCCGTCGGAATTGGCCGACGGAAATGGCAAATTCCGTCGGACAACCCGGCCGAATTCTTGCCCCAAAGTGCCGAAGGGTCCGACAGAACTGATCCGTCGGACACCCCATATCCGTCGGCTTCCGTTGCCCACTCCGTCGGCCCGCTTCTCGACGGCTGTCTCTTTCTGTCGGAATGTGTTCGACGGACGGGAAATTCCGTCGGAACCAGCGGGTCTACGGGCCTTTTTCCTATGACCGTTTTCCGTCGGATTTTCCATCGAAAAATCATTTTTCCGATGAAAAAAGCACGTTTTTCAGTAGTGCATCTCCAATCTTAAGATCTACCTGTAGCAATACAATGAACCACTCCCATACTTCTTTTTTCTCACTTTGTGCCACACCCCATGCTATTGGATACATCTGGTTATTGGCATCCCTACCAATAGCAACAAATACTTGGCCATTCCAAGGCCCCTTTAGGAAACATGCATAAATTGAAGTAGCTCTCCTACACCCATCCAAGAAGCCCCTTTTCAATGGTCCAGGACAAATATAAAGAAACCTAAATACATGCTCATCATCTGTAACTTTGGTAGTTTTCACTTTTACTGTGGTCCCAGGATTTTGCTTATAAACTTCATATAAAGAATCCCTTATTTGTCCAAATTGATAATTGTAATCACCAATAATTGCCTTTAAAGCCCCTGCCCTGACCCTAGTACACATGGACAAGGATGCCTTGTAATTGTGGTCTTTCTCAATAAGGCATTTCAACTCCCTAGACCTTAAAGCAGGCTGCAATCTAAATGTCTTAGTGTAGTACTCAATTAACCAACTGGTTGACATAGACCTACCCCCTTGCTCAAATGAGAAGGGAATACAACTGTGAAAATTCTCCATTTTGGTTACTTGAAATGACAACTCATTCTTGCATTTTGATGCCCACATACTCCACTTACAACCTTCACCAAACCAATGGCATTGAAATCTGACCATGTCACTCTTTGTAATATTCAAACCATACCCCTTCAATATCCTGTAGTTGTCAAAAGCTTGCCTCAACTGCTTCTTATCCCTGAGCTTCATGCCAACATATAAATCATATTTGTCAAGACATGGCCCAAGGTATCTAGGGAACTTCTCTCTTTTTTTCCTCTTTCTTTTCTTGTCACCTTCTACATCATCCTCCCCACTATCATCACTTGGACTATCAGCATTATCAGAATCCTGATATTGTTCATTACCTCCTTCAGCATCTAATTCACCCTCGTGTTTAGCATTTACAGCATTACCTTTCCCATCCTCTACCTCAACGGCAATTGCCTCTTTGGTTGCCTTTTTTTTTTCTCCCTAACATCTATGAATTCAGGGTCATCATCATCATCAGAATTGATCCACCCATCACTGCCATATTTATCATCATCACTGTTTCACAGTCCTAAAAAATATGCCTCCTCATCCAACACTCCCTTCCCCTTATCAATAACTTTATCATCATTATGCTCGACATATAGAGAGACAAAACCACTCTCTAAGCACAATTTTATTAACTCCCTAATCTCTTCATCACTTAGAATAAGAACTAGACTATCCTCAAAAGGGACATTAGACCTACTAAAATACATTTCTTTTATCCTTTCTTCAGAATAGCCTAAGTTCACTATTCCATTCTTAATGTCATCTACACTCATGTAACCAGGGTCCATATACACATCAGAGACCTCTAACTCAGTATACAATAGGTGGGGAACTCTTTGAAATGATCCACCATGAAAGATACGAAGACAAATAGTTTGAGCGTTTGACATTCTGCATATAGATTTTCAAAGTTAAAGGAATTAATCATTTTATATGTAATTTAACCAAAAACAGAGTACTAGGATTTGAAGCATTATAAACTCCACCTTTACCAACATCAAGCAACACAATCAGAGTACAATTTTGCACAATTTCAACACAATATACTAATTTTGCTGATTTAATCATCACAGACCCCATGTACTCCAATTTCACAGGGTTTATGCTAAATTTAAAGTACAGATTGCTTACCTGGTGATAAAGATCAAGTTTTTCCACTGTCCTCTTACTCTTAGCTTGCAATCAAACACTTTCTGTGCTTCAGGTTGATGCTTTTGTGGATTTAAAGGGTTTTCTTCAAAGATGGAAGAGTTCACAGGGGTAGGGAAGAAGATGAAGGTGGAGAACCATGGCAGACGAGGGGGGTTGAGGAGTAGTTAATGTCGTTTGTTTCTTTTCCGCTTATTTTTCAAGTCCCACTAACAAACCCCTTTGACTTCCACCGGGAAAACATTGACTTACCTACTACAACCGGTCAAAGTGGCAAATGTGGCAAAAATAATAGACTTCAGTGACACGCTAAGGCAGAAAGTTAACTCGATGGCATTTTTTACCAAAATAAAAAGATTGATTGCAATTTTGGCTAAGGACTCTTGGGGACCCATTGTCATTCACCAAAGCAAAGATTTCTGAGCGTTAGCTCCCCTACATAGAAAAGATCTTCCCTGGCTCCGTGCAACTTCATGATACATTGATGCTAGAGTGCTTGAATTACTGCCAAGGAGAGTTTGTAAAGACTTCTGCAAAAAGTAAAGTCTTGAGAGACGTTCCGAAACAGCAAAACAAAGTATCACAAAAGCATATGCACTTGGCTTTTGGCACGAAACTTGCATAGTACATTTAGCTGCTCTACTGATCGAACAACATATTCATTTGCATCCACTAAAACTAGACTAGACCAACATATAAAGAGTCTTCAAATTCAATCTCAAAATTTAGAATTTGAGATATACTTAATTCACGCTATCAAATTATATAATGAAGTTACACAATTATAAACAAAAGGATTTTTGAAATATAATACTTCGAATTTTGGGATTGTGGAAGGCAATAATCCGAACTTAAAAAATTCTTGGTAACGAGCTTGATATATTTATTTTAAGTATACCACCACTGAGTTGAACTTGATAGAGAGATGACGTGACGATGGAAAAGTCCAACGTGTGTTACTAGAGCATTAGAAAAATGCAATTTTTGATTTTTTTTTTTTTTGGCGTATAAGCTTTCTCACTCCTCAATCTCTCTCCTCTGCCATTCCAACAATAGCTAGCCTAAACCCATTTCGACATCCCCAACTTAATTCTTGTAGGTGATAGAGTGCACGATAGTGACTGGTAAGATCACAGATAAATTCACCGTAAGTTGACGACTCTTTCACCCTATTTGCGGTTTATGCATCCTCCCCTCGCCTGCTGGTGGCCTTTTTCTTCCTCCTACTCCTTTTTGTCTATTATCGGCTAAACCCTACCCACGAGTGACATACAATAGTTATGGCAATGAATTGACTCTGGCCAACATTTTGGTGTTCAATTGATCCCTTCAAGCTCAAATTTGGCGGCGTGTAGCTATGGGCGTGTGTGTGGGGTGTTCAATTTTTCAAGCATTTTAGTCATGGTGGTCTTTAGTTTAATTTTTGAAATTTTAAAGATTTCTTTTATAGTTTTTTTTCTGGAGACACTACTAAAAAAGCACTAAATAACAACGGAATGCAGTGACAGAATTTTTATCCATTGCAGAAAGCGATGTATATGACGATAGATAAAGTGAGAAAAAATTTTATCAGATGTAGCGATAGAAATGGTGACGGAATAGGCACTTCGTCGCCTGATTTTAGTAAATGGCAACGGAAAATCCATCACCAAACAAATTTTAGATATTTTTGACTGTGCGATGATGAAATTTCCATCACCGCACAGTAAAAAAATTTAAAACCCATATGGTGACGAAAATTTTGTGGCCGTATCCATTCCTAGTGCTTTACAAGAACTAGATCTAGTTCTTCATTTGCACAACATTTCTTTGACGCAAGAGATAGAAAACACCACATCGTCCAACACCTCCACTACCACCTGCCGCCTGCCAGCGTCTTTTGTGAGTCCACCGCCGACCTCACTTCGAAGCATTTTCGTAGATTTCTCTTACTGTTTTAGTCTTAATTCTAAAAAATTATAGTTTCAATTGCTAAAATTCCATAGTTAGTTCATGTTTTTGTTGAATTGTGAAATTTGTACGAATTAATTGCTTCAATTTGGTTTAACTTGTTCCTCAATACAATTTAAGGTTTTCGTTTGGTAATTTTAATTAAATATGAAATAAGTGGCTTTTGTAAGTGAACAATTTATGAGAGTTGAAACTTGTGTGAAGTAATTGTGTGAAATTAGTGGGAGTTGAAGTGAATAATTTGTGGGAGTTAAAACATATGTGAAGTAATCGTATGAAGTTTGGGGGAGTTGAAGTAAATAATTTGTAGGAGTTGGAATATCTGTGGAGCAATTGTGTCAAATTTATGGGAGTTGAAGTGAACAATTTATAGGAGTTGAAAGTTGTGTGAAATTTGATTGAACTTCTTCCTCAATGTAATTATTTTAGGGTTTAAGCATGGTAATTTATTTTTAATTTAGAGTTTAACTTTATAAGTCAAAACGTATAAAATCATTGCAATTTATATTTCAATTGTGAAATTAATGGGAGTTGAAGCGAACAGTTTTTGTCAATTGACATGCTTTGAACATGATAATTGTTGATATAGGGTGGTGACTTTAAATGAGATTGTTGGCATAAAATTGATGCTATAATTAATGTGGCTTGTGTGGAAATGTGATTTGAATTTTTTTCTGTACTCAAGAGTAATTATAAATTAAATAGAATCTTTGAAAAGTAAAGTTGTGAGTGTTTAGGTGAATAATTTAAAAATACGTGAGTAATGGAACATGAATATTTAAAAATCTTAATGCAAGTTAGTGTATACGTTAATATATTTAGATACATGGCATATATATATATATATATATATATATATATATATATATATATGTATGTATGTATATATATATATATTTGTGGATTAATTAATGTTGCGTTTGGCTATTAAAATATATATAATATATATTTGAGTAATTTATATAATTATAATCATACAAATTAAAATGATTTCTAATTCAATAACTTACATAAATATTGTTATTTGAGCATAATATGAACTGCCCTCCATATCATTGGTATATGTATAATTGATTATTGCCTGATCATAATGGTTATACACAATAATTTCTAACTGGAGTAAATCAAGTTGATGAATTTGTACGTAGGTAGTCATAGTTTTTAAGTGGGGGGTGGGGGGAAAGTATAGATGTCCATGTGCTAAATGCAAAATAGAGTGTACTTAATGCTCGATGAGGTAAAGATGCACCTTATGTATGAGGGTTATGTGAAAGGATATTGGACCTATTGGTATTAGAAAAAGGCATAGAGAAGTAAAACCTTAATAATATGATTTTGGATATTCTCCTAGTGAAATGCCCGAAGCTGACGGTTCTAGTCATATTAATCATGACTACAATGAGTCCTACATAGATCCTATGGACTACATGCTTAGTGATGTTATATTGGCAAATCAAAATGTAAAGGATGAAGAGTCAAGCACTTGCCAAGAACGAATGTTAAGAGAACCGATCCGATAATCGAACCAGTATAAGAAGTGGGTCAATGGTTCAATCGGTGATAGGGAGAATTCGAGTTTTAATATTTGTAACCCCAAGTGCAAGGTTTATCGTCGAATACTCAAGATGTCGTCAACTGGGAGTTGGGTTTCAATTACCGGGATTAGTTTGAGTGTTTCAATCTAGGCCAAGTGAAAGGAGCAAGAAAAGCAAGCTAAGCTAAGCTGGCGAACATAAAAGAAAGGAGCTTGGAATTGCAATTTCACCAATTAATAAGCTAAGTAGTTTGGATGAGTTTTAACCTACCCAACCTATGCCAAAAATTGAGATGGTCGATTGCACTATGAAAGACCACCCAAGCCCTCTCTCGAGGGTCATAGGCTAGTCTAAGACCACTTATTTTCATGGGGTTAGTCCAATTAGACCACAAGGTTAGCAACCTACGGATCTAGCTAGGATCGGGACTATTTCCATGTATAAACCCTAGCAATTCTCTCTCCCACACTACCTAGTTGACCTCACCTATCAGCATAAGCCAATAGTTCAAAAATAAGAATGAAAGTTCTCTCAAACATTTCATCGAAGCGGGCATGAGAGAAAACTCTAAATTGGAGGCATAAATTATGTGTGGTTAGACCTAATATAAGACTAATTAGCCATCAAAAGGCTAATTACAACCCAAGGCAACCATAGTCACAACTAATTAACCACAAAATATAAAAGCCCCAATTTAAACCTAAGCCAGCAAATAAAGAAACAAACATGAAATTAGAGAAGTAAATCTAGTGTAGCATGGTTTAAAACAACTGCCAAACATGAAATCATAATAAAGATCAAACATGTAGACTAAACATGAACTAAACTAACAAGATTAAAATAAAAGTAATAAGAACAACATGAAATAAAGAGAGAGAGAAAAGGAAAACTGAGGCTTGAATTGATTGAATGAACTTGAAATCTACAAACTTGATTCTCAAAATTATCCTAAACTACCTACATTTTTTGCCCCTAATGAGGTCTTTTGAAGCTAAACCCTTGGCTAAGAATCCTCTAAAAAGTCTCTAGAGGTCCTCCAAGAAGTCATAAGAAAAAAAAAACCTTAAAAAGGAATCGAAACTAAGCTCCGAAACAAGCAAATTGGGCTTTGACGACAGCTATCTTAATACTGACCTGGGGGTGTCGTGGGCCTCGACGTCCTGGGTGTCCCCAGCCCCTATTGCCGACCCTACAGTTATGCGACGACCATCGTGCAGGCGATAGGTGGCCGTCGTGCGATGCTTTGTTTTCTTCCCTTTTTTGACCCTCTTTGGCTCCTTTTTGTGGTACTTTCCTGATTGAACTTATTACTTATAAAAGTAAATAAAACAAGTAAAAATTCTAAAAGATTAAGTTTTTACACAAGCTAAAAATTATGTGAAAGAGGCACGAAAAATATAACAAATTAGTGCCCAACAAATACCCCCACACCTATCTTTTGCTCATCCTCGAGCAAAACCCGAGAAAAACTAACATAGGGACCTAACTCACTTTCATAGGAATCACGGTTGCATTTAGCGCATGTTACAAGCCCTTTAAACTCCTTGGTTCCCTTAGGTGGACGAGTAAGATCTCGTGATGATTTGCAGAAGATATACCCACAAAATTAGAAAAAAGAAAAATAAAAAGGAAAAGAGAAATAGAAACAGAAAAACAATTTGGTTTTAAAAACAAAGCATAGAAATATACAAGGGAGAGGACTGTACACATTTTAACTAACCAAATCACCGGTGCAACAAAGATATCAACCTGCATAGAGACAGGATATACACATCAAGACTCTCTATCTTCAAGGATAACATCAAAGCACCAACTTTTCACGCGATTATACATCAAAACTTTGAATTCGTCCTTGTACTTAGTGTGTTAGTGTATCATCATCCTAGGATTTAGGCTTACCAGAATCAAACTCAATACCACTTGACTGACACAAACTACATTATTGACTTATTAACACGAAAAGAAAGTTTTTCCAGTAGCAGTATTGCCTCAAAAGGTAGCATCCACGCCTCAAAGGGATACTTGTCATTCCAAATACTTTATTTTTCTTTTTCTTTTTCTTTTTAATTATTATTTTCTTCTTTTTCTAAATATGAAATGCAAACAAAAACAAAAGTAATCGGGTACAAAGACAAGTGGAGAGCTAATCATGAAAAACTAAGACCCTAAGATAATGATGATGGTATAAATAAGTATTGGATTGCACAACTTCTTTGGAGCTTAGAATGACTTACTTAGGAAAAAGATCTACCATGCACATCATAGTTATATGCAAGCCAATAGCCAAGCTACAAGGGATCAAAGCCGATCAAAAATAGTACAAAACTCCCCCAAAACAAGTGAGACAAAATGTTTTTGTTTTCGAAAATTTTTCCTCTTATTTTTCAAAAGATTGAAGCATGGCTTCTCCTTCCTCTCACCTAGATCTCACAATGTCCTCATTGGGAGCTGAAGAGTCACACAGACTACAAAAACACAAAACACAGAAGAACACTAAACCTATACACATATACACAAGCTAACATGCTCCTGTAAAAACATAACCTCACCCATCGACAACAAGACCATACATATATATAAAACTAACACCACCAAAAACGAACATATACAAATCCAACCACCATTCACGAAACACAAATATGCACAAAAACAAACAAAGGTGATCATAGCAATCAATCCACTCCACAATATCCCAAATTTCACCTCAAAGTTGATCACCAACAAAAACACAACCTAATATCCACAACTAGACACAACCTAGTATCCACAACTAAACAAAAAGAAAAAGAAAGAAAATAAAAAGAAAAGAGAAGAGAGAGAATGAGTATACTAGGTCGAGCACTAAATGTACCCAAACTATGCCACAAGGGGGCAAGGAGCATCAGCCACTCCTTGTCTCTCAATATGCAAGTCGTTAACTCGGATGCCGTCAACACTCTTAGAAGCTTATCATGTGCCTTTGCATACATCTCAACATGGTGTGAATAAGAGAACACTAATAAGATCATGGCAAAGAAAGTTAGTGTCCTCTTATGCTTATCAAATACCATAGAAAAATAAAAAACATGACCAAAGAAGGTACTCCACATGATTTTCCTAGGCACATCCTCTAGGTATGCACAATAAAGATCCAAGGAGGGATTATACCCTCTAATATCACCTAAGGACTCATGAAATGCATGAAAAAGAGAGGGGGTGGTGGGAAGTAAAGGGATGAAATGGGGTCAAGTCAAGTAACTCGGTGCAAATGGAGTCTATATGTCCAATGCTAGGAGCAGCAGCAACTACCACACCATTACCACACAACTTCTCAAACAGAGTCACCTCAAGATGGGGCTCGATCAATGAAGGTTCTTTTGACCAAGAAATCACAACATTCTTAAAAAAAGCTAGCCTTACCCCTAGGATGTTCACCCATCTCTAACCCCAAGCACTAAGCTAATGGAAGAGGAGAAGCAAGTAAGGCCAAAGCACTAATGGTAGTGTCAACGGGTGTGCTAGGAGAGGATGGAGCAACAAGTGATGAAGAAGTCAAGGGAGAGTCAAACGCTTCCCCCAGGTTAGTGGAAGGTCTATCATCAACAAAATTCGACTCTAGGGGGAGTTAAGACTGGTAATCTTCATAGAGACTAGCCTCAAGTCTCGGGAAAGGTATACTAGGATCAGTCCCATGCAATAGGCTGCATTACTTCACCTCACGAACAAAGTGCTCATGTTGCTCATTTATTGTCCCTATCAAGGCTTCAAGCTTAGCATAACATTAATTGGAAATATCATAATAAGGACAAGAATTCACATTATGGTCAAAAGATATAACCGTTGAGCAAACTGCTAGACTTCAAGGGCTTAAAAGTGGCATCTCAAAACCTTGAAATCATATTGAAGATCATCTTTCCTTTTCCAAATGCAACGGTCACTTTCCCTAAATCTCCAACATCGTTACCTATAAAGAGAGAGACATTTTCAGCTGAAGATCATACAAGAGAGAGCACAAGCAACAACCTTACTCAATGCTCACTTGCATACCTTGAGCTTTACTTTGCTTTTCATTCATTTGAGTTGTATTGTTCAAAGTTGTAATTGGGTGAGATTATAGAGTTGAAAGGTCCACTCTACCAAGGACTTACTGAAGTGTTAACTTAAGGCTTGGAACTTACAGTAGGTGTGCTATAGAGTTACGTAATTCCTCCTAATAAAATTGGATTAATACTAAAGTTAGAGAACTTTAGGCGAGGATTAAGCCTGGTTGAGGCTAGTCTCGTTAAAAATATTCGGGTCTTGTCTACATTTACTTTTTCGTATTTCTATTTTAATTAATTTGTGACTGTGATCATCACCCAATTCACCCCCTTCTAGGGTGATTTAACAGCCTTTGTGTTTTCAGATAATTGTGAAGATGTTTTATTATTTATTATTTTAATTGAAAATAATAATTTATGTGACTTAGACTAAGTTTGGAATTAGGTTAGGAAAGTTTCAAACTTATGCAAATTTGACATGTGCCATATGCTAGCTTTGGGAGGTTGTACACACACACACACACACACACACACACACACACACACACACACATATATATATATACACACACACACACACACACACACATACATACATATATATATATATAT
>JACYFF010031957.1:112845447-112855540 GCA_017589665.1 Selenicereus undatus | reverse complement strand
ATATATATATATATATATATATATATATATATATATATATAACAGTCTTTAGTTTAATAATCAGTTACTATTTGTAGATTTCGTTATTGAAAAAATATTTAAATCATATAAGGAAGAAGAAAAATAGACCATATGAAAAATAATAATGGACTACGCTAAAATGTCAGGTGGAGTCCAGTTAAACTTTGCACTCTCAAAAAGGTATGCACTTTATCCAACTATAATATGTGAACTGCTCGAAAAAACAAAAAACTAAATGATGTGAACAATAGTCAGGTTAAAAGGATGACATTCTTATGACTTGAAAAAAAAATTACAAATAACATTGTAATTTGACCTAATATACGAATACCTTCTCTTTTATTGTATATCTCTTGTAAACACACACACACACGCACGCACATTTCATTAAAATAAAACTTTCTGAGTTTTTTACACTTGTCATTCTCACAAACTCTTCTTATATATAAATTGCACGAAGATTATTACCCGGTGGCAGTAGTAATAAGCATGTAGAAGTATAGGGTCTTCTTTTTTAGCCTGCTCACTGGCCTTATGATAGGAAGAATTCGAGTTTTAGACTTTGCAACCCCAAGTGCAAGGTTCTACCATTGAGTACTCGGGGTGTCATCTACTGAAAGTTGAGTTTCAAGTACTGGGATTAGCTCGAGTGTTATCAAGCTAGGCTAAATGAAAACGAATGAAAGAGAAGCTAAACTAAGCTAACAATCATACGAAAAGAAGCTTGGAGCTATGATTGGACCAAATGACGAACCAAGCAATCGAGGCAACTCCTATCCTATCAAACCTTAACTAAAAACAAGAGATGGTCGGTTGCACCTTCGAAGACTACCCAAACCCTCTCTCAAGGGCTATGAGCTAGTATAATTAATCTAACCACCTATTTTTATGGGGTTAACTCAATTAGATTGCAAGGAACCCTCTGACCTAGCTAAGATCGGGGTTATTTTCATGTCCCGAACATGGCTATCCCCTCTCCCACACTCGATGATTGGCATCACCTTTCAGCATAAGTCAATTGCCCAAAAATATAGATGAAAGTTCTCTCAAACATTTCATCGAATACCTGGCAGGCGTAAGGGAAAACTCTAAGTTCAAAGCAAGAATTGGGTGTAGTTAGGCATAAACCAAGAGTAATTACTTATCAAAGGACTAATCACAATCCAGGCCAACACAACCTATCTATTAATCAACACAAAACATAAGAAAACCTAACTACAACTAAACTAACATTCAAACACATAAAAATGAACTAGGAAGGAGAGAGAAAGAAACAAATCTAATCTAATCAATCTAACTAAACATGGATTAACAATAAAAATCAAACACTTAAACCAAATGAAATCAAACACAAGAATTAAACTAACAAAAATCAAAGCAAGAACAAAAGATGAAATAGAGACAGATAGAGAAGAGAAAACTTAGGCTTGATTAATTGAATGAACTTGAAATCCACAAGCTTGAATTCAAAATACAATCTAATCTCTAAATCTAATCCTCCTATTGAGTTTTTTATTGCATAAAACCTAACCTAAACTATCCAAAAAATCGCTCAAGGAACCCCCAAAAGTCCCGAGCAAGGTGCTTTAAATAGGAATCGTGGAGGGCCAAGAAAGAGGAGTGCAAGCCACGGGGGCGCGACAGGCGGCCATTGCCAGCCCCTGCCTGTGACTGCGGGGGTGGGCGAAGGCTGGTGCTACTGCTGTGGGCTCCCTTACGTCTGTCATTCTCCTTTCCTTTTTTCCTTCTTTTGTTCCTCTTTTTGCTCTTTTTCACGACACTCACTCGGTTGAATTTATTACCTACAAAAGTAAACAAAACAAGTAAAAATCCTAAAGATTACATTATTGTACCAGATAAAATTAGGCGATAGAGGCATGTAAAATATGACAAATTAACGCCTAATAAATATCCCCACACCTATCTTTTACTTGTCCTCGAGTAAAACAAAAAAAAACTACCTTATGAACCTAACTCACTTTCGTAGGAATCACGGTTGTATTTAGTAGATGTAACAAGCCATTTAAACCCCTTGGTTCTTCCAAGTAGATGAGTGAGGTCTCGTGAGGGTATGCAGAAGATATATCCATAAAATCTTTGAAGTATTTTTGGATGTTTTTCAAAACAAAGCACATATATAAGGCAAAGGGAAAAATATGTACACATCTAGATTGATTCTGTCACTCTAATAACCTAGCTAGCAAGCCATATACAAGCAAAACATGCATTCAAGACACACATAGGCTATTAATGTATCCCGACTCTCATTTTTCGCCCCATGCAACGCAATGACATGATTTGTAGACCTTGGTGCTCCATGCAAAGTGTATTGACTCTTAATGCTAGGCAAATCAAGCAAAATATCATCTCCACTTGGCTTATGACTCCCTTTATTTTTGCTCTTCTTTTTTTTTCTTTCTTTTTTTTTCCACTTTTCTCATTATGCTCTTTCGCCCGGGTGGGTAGTTCTTTGCTTATTATTCCTTGAATTCCTGGAGGAATAACTTAGCACATATTCAGGCTTCTTCCCTAGTTAGGGGTTTTATTTGGATGTGCAAAGAACTTATGCAAGCCCAAATAGAGGTACCGAAGTTAAGCTCATTTTTGCACTTCTTGCTTTTCTCTCTCTTTTTTTCTTTTTCTTATAATGAAACAAAAAATGAAAGTCAACTAACCAAGCAGAATGCCCCCAAACCCAGATTTCAACAATTAACAGCAAAAGTCAATGATTAAGTGTACAAGGTAGTCACAAAACCGCACATGTGAAATGAGATTATTATGAGAGATCAGAGACCACATTGTAAACAAGTGTTCCTTCATGCATACTCAACCTATATACAAGCTAGCAACCAAGCTATCAAGGATCAAAAACCAATCACAAAGGCATAAAAAACCCCAAGGCGACAAAGAAAAATTATAGAAAAATTGAAAATTTTTCAGAAAAAATATACACAAAAGGGTATATGACTTCCCACCCTCACACCTAAATATCACAATGTCCTCATTGGAAGCCGATGAGTCACTACTGCCACAAATACACATAAAAACAAAGAAAACAAAATCACATGGACAACACACATAAAACAAAACACACAAAAATAAAACAAAACAAAAGGTGATCATACCCATTAGTTGGCTCAACAATATCCCAAATTTCACCTCAAAGTCGATCACCAACAAAAACACAATCCTAATATCCATAGCTAAAGAAAGGAAAAGGAAAGAAAATAAAAATAAAAAGAAACACAACCGAATATCTACGACTAAACAACAAGAAAATAAAAAGAAAAGAGAAGAGTTAGAACGATTATACTAGGTTAGGTATTGATTATACCTGAACTATGCCTCTCTAGAATCATGTTGTGGAGGCGCGAAGAGCATCAGCCACTCATCTTCATCGCTTAGGACTGAGTTGATGCCGTCAAAGCTCGTAAGAGCTTGTCAAATGCCAGTGCATGCATCTCAGAATGGTGTAAGTAAGAGAAAAATAGTAAAGATGTAGCAAATAAAGTTAGTGCCCTCTTACACTTATCAAATGCCATAGAAAATTCAAAAGCATGATCAAAGAAAGCATTCCACACGACTTTCCTAGGCAAGTCCTCTAGGTTTGCACAATATGGATCAAATGAGGGGTGAGACCCGCTAATATCATCTAGGGACTCATGAAATGCATGCAAGTAAAAGGAGGTGAGAATGAAGTGGAATAAAAATGGGACTAAATCAAGTGACTCGGTGCAAATGGGGTCCATATGCTCAATACTAGGAGCAGCACCAACCCTCACATCATCACTATAATACTCCTTAAAAGAAGGCTCTAACAATGCAATATCGCCCAACCAATTAAGGGAATCATCCTCAACACAACTAGCATCACCCCTGAGAGACTCACCCATCTCTAACCCCGTGCACTGAGTTAAAGGGAAGGGAGAAGAACGTAAGCGCAAGATATCCTCAGTAGTGTCTCTAGGTTTGCTAGACAGGGATGGAGCGACGATTGGTAAAGATGTCAAGGGAGAATCAATCACTTCCACTAGGTCGGTTAAGGGTGAATCAATTATAAAATTAGGCTCCAAGGGAATAGAAGACTCATAATCATCATAGAGACTAACCTCAAGTCTAGGCGAAGACGGACTAGAGTCAGTCTCACGTAATAGGCTACACTCCTTCATCTTACCAACAAAACACTCACATCGCTCATTTATTATCTCTATTACGGCATTAAGTCTAGCATGACATTCATCATAAATATCTTAATAGGGATAAGAATTTGTATCATGGTCAAAAGATTGACAATAAGAGCACACAAGAGGAGAATAAGCGTGCAAATCATAGGAAATGGGGAAAGGGCACACAAAAGACTCACTAGCATTCTCGTGGTACTATTGATACCAAGCCAAAGACTCAAACAAATCCCACATATCATCGTCTAAAAAGCAACACATGGACTCAAGGGTGGCTTGGGTCTCATGATTATCCCCTCAAGCACAACATTGCATATTTTCCATTTTTCATGTGTGAAATGCACATATTGAGCATGCTAATCATTTAATCTAGACCAATATTGCCAAAAAGGTTCATGCTCAAAGTGAGGTAAATGGAAAATAGCCATTTCGAAAAAAAATTTCAAAATTTTGATTTTTTAAATTTTTTTTTTGATTTTCTAAAAGTCCAGCATCGAATGCTCAAGTAAATCCTAATATTGAAAAGCGCCAAGTCCCCGACAACGGCACTAAAAACTTGATAGGAAGAATTCGAGTTTTAAAATTTGTAACCCCAAGTGCAAGGTTCTACCGTTGAATACTCGGAGTGTCGTCCATTAGAAGTTGGGTTTCAAGTACTAGGATTAGCTCGAGTGTTTCAAGCTAGGCTGAATGGAAAGGAATGAAAGAGAAGCTAAACTAAGCTAACAATCATATAAAAAGAGGCTTGAAGTTATGATTGGGCCAAATGACGAACCAAGCAATCGGGGCAACTCCTATCCTACCCAACCTTAACTAAAAACAAGAGATGGTTGGTTGCACCTTCAAAGACCACCCAAGCTCTCTCTCAAGGGTTATGGGCTACTCTAGTTAATCTAACCACCTATTTTCATGGGGTTAGCCTAATTAGACTGCAAGCAACCCTCGGACCTAGCTAAGATCGGGACTATTTTTATGTCCCGAACCCAACTATTCCCTCTCCCACACTAACTAATTGACATCACCTCTTGGCATAAGTCAATTGTCCAAAAATATAGATGATGCTCCATCAGCATTTCATTGAATACTTAGCAGGGGTGAGGGAGAACTCTAAGTTCAAAGCAAGAATTGGGTGTGGTTAGCCTAAACCAAGACTAATTACTCATCAAAGGGCTAATCACAATTCAAGCCAACACAACCTAGCTATTAATCAACACAAAACATAAGTAAACCTACCTAACTACATCTAAACTAACATTCAAACACATAAACATGAACGAGGGAGGAGAGAGAAAGAAACTAATCAAATCTAATCAATCTAACTAGACATCGATTAACAATAAAAAAACACTTAAACCAAATGAAATCAAACACAAGAATTAAACTAACAAAAATCAAAACAAGAACAAGAAATGAAATAGAGAGAGAAAGAGAAGAGAAAACTTAGGCTTGATTGAATGAATGAACTTGAAATCCACAAGCTTGAATCTAAAATACAATCTAATTTCTAAATCTAATCCTCCTATTGAGATTTTTATTGGCTAAAACCTATCCTAAACTATCTTAAAAATCGCCTATGGAACCCTCAAAAGTCTCGAACGAGGCCCTTTAAATAGGAATCGTGGAGGTTCAAGAAAGAGGGGTGCAATCCTAGGGGGAGACAGCCGTCGCCAGCCACTGCCTATGACTGCAAGGGTTCATCGTTCTTCTTGCCTTTTTTCATTCTTTTGTTCCTCTTTTTGCTCTTGTTCGCAACACTTGCTCGGTTGAATTTATTACCTATAAAAGTAAACAAAATAAGTAAAAATCCTAAAGATTACGTTATTATATGAGCTAAAATTATGCGATGGAGGCACGTAAAATACAACAAATTAACGCCCAACACCTTACTTTCTTTGTTTGATTGTAAATGTTATAGGGGAAGAACATCAAAAAGAAGAAGAAGAAACAACACTAGCAGTAGCAGCACAACATGAATCACAAAAGCGAGACATCATTTTTCTTCACTTTTTCCACTCCTTTTTGGGTTTGTTCCCTCTTATGGTTCTTGATGGAATTTTTATAATTGTATTATTTAGGGATGGACAAATTATTTTTAAATTATAGAGAATCAATTACTATAACAGTTAAAAATGTTGATACTATATTAATTATTTATGTTTTATTAAATATTAACGTATTTATCGTAATAAAAGTTATATACAAATTTCTTATTTAAAAAATAAAAACTCACAAATTAAAATAACAATAATTACATAGATAAATCCCATCTATCCTATGGGTTCTTGACACTAGTTAATATTTCAATAGACTGAATCAAGAATTTAAGATGGAAACAAAAAATGGAAAATGCAGTTACGTACATATTTATATACCATTCACATCTTGATACAATTATTTAGCATCTTGTAAATTGTAACACATCCTCAATAAGGACTAGCAAGTTATTTAGCATCTGCTGACACAGATTTTTGCATATCGTATTGCTTAATTGGCTAAGAATTAAACAATTTGTTTACTTACTAGTAACTTCTTTAACTTGTGATACAGCCTAAGGCCCACCACACACAAAAAAAAAAAAGAAGAAAGTGTAAAAGACTTAAAAATCAGCTTGTGAATTGTAACACATCCTCTATAAGAAATAGTGGGAAAAAATAAAGAAAAAAAAAACCAATTCAACTTTGTAGACACGGTCTGGAGTCTATGAAGACGTATCTAATGAGAAGTCTTGTTTATAGCGAGAGAAGTCCCTTTCTCTCCAACTGTTCGATTAAAATTAGATGTAGACAGTTTTAATTTTACATATATGACTATTTGTAGAAAGACTATTTTCTAATAGATTTACATAAAAAGTTTTAAGAAAATATTTAGAATTAGAAAATCGAATGGTGTTTCTTACTGGTGAATTCGACGTGAATTAATATGTCATAATTACTTATCAAAATCACTAAATATTTAGTAGTTATAATTACTTATCATAGACTAGAGATCAAGGAAGGGGAGAATGATGTCTTTAAGCTCGCGAGGACGAGAAAAAGAAGAACAAGGGATTTAGGCGTTGTGAGGTGCATCAAAGATGAAAATGGTAAGGTGTTATTTGAGGATGCAGAAATGAAGGAGAGATGGCAAAGATACTTTTCCAATCTCCTCAATGGTGAAGGGATGGAAGATTCCCGAGGGAGGGATCGAGAGTGTGGTGAGAGGAGAATTGATTTGCGAGAGGGTGGTCACATCAACAAGGACGAGATTAAAGAGGCCTTGAGGAAGATGCCCAATGGAAAGACCAAGGGTCTAGATCAAATCCCGGTGAAAGTGTGGAAGTGTTTGGGGGAGGAAGGATTGGAGTAGTTAATGGAGTTTTTCAATATTATTTTTATGACCGCTAAGATGCCCAAAGAATGGAGGTCTAGTACAAGAACCCCTTTGTACAAGAACAAAAGGGATATTCAGGATTGTAATAATTTTAGGGGTATAAAGTTGCTCAATCACACTATGAAGTTATGGGAAAGGGTGATTGAGATAAGGTTGCGGAAGGATGTTTCAATTTCAGAGAATCAATTTGGTTTTATGCCAGGTAGGTCAGCCATAGAGGCAATTTACCTCCTTAGAAAACTCATGGGTTTGTATAGAGATAGAAAGGTGGATCTCCACATAGTGTTCCTTGACCTGAAAAAAGCATATGATAGAGTTCTTTTCACTCTAGTTATGAATGAACTTACGAGGGGGATTCAAGATGAGGTACCTTGGAGTATGCTTTTTGCAGATGACATTGTTCTTATTGATGAGACCAGACAAGGAGTTAATGACAAGTTGGAGCGATTGAGACATACTCTGAAATCGAGAGGTTTTAGAGTAAGTAGATCGAAGACGGAGTACCTGCATTGTTGTTTCAGTGGAAGGGTAGGTGCGGGAGGAGAAGTCACCCTAGATGGGAGGCCAATACCTAAGGTCTATAAGTTTAAGTATTTAGGCTCGATCATTCAGCAGAACGGGGATATCGACGAAGATATTAACCGGTGAATAAAAGTAGACTGGCAAAAATGGAAGTATATCTCAGGTGTGCTGTGTGATAAGAGGGTGCCTCTTGGATTGAAAGGCAAAATCTATCGCATGGTAGTTAGACCGGTCGTTCTTTATGAATCAGAATGTTGGCCTCTAAAAAAAGCGCAAGTTCAAAGGCTGATGGTAGCAGAGATGAGGATGATAAGGTGGATGTGTGGTTATACAAGGATAGACAGAATTAGGAATGAAGTTATCAGGGACTTAGTTAAAGTAGCTCCCATTGGAGATAAGATGAAAGAAATAAGACTCCGATGGTTTGGTCATATGAATAGGAGGAGTGTGGACGCTCCAGTGAGGAGATGTGAGATGATCAACATCTTCGAATGCAGAAGAGGGAGGAGGCGACCAAAGAAGAGATTGGACGAGGTGATTAAAGAGGACTTGAAAGTTGTCGGTTTGACGAAAGACATGGCCGCGAGATAGAATTAAGATCTTAGATCCTGGAAAGTCGACCCCGTAGTTATCTTTTGGCTGCTGTGGCTTAGTGCTGGTAGAGGTTTTTTTCGTATGTTGTGTTTGTATGCATGTTGTACTGTCTTCTGAGAAGAGTTCTCATTTGCTTATAGCTGGGTCTCCAGGTATATTACCTTCATCCATTTTATTGTCCTTTTATTTCATAACTTCAGCAACTGATCTTTTATTTATCTCAGTCACCCCTTGTAACACCCGGGATTTTATATCGTTAGAAATTGAAATAATATCGACGTGTCAGCCTATGTGCTGTTTTTGTTGAAAAGAATATTCTTCTTATTTTATTGTTATAGAATATTATATCCGGCACTACAGTACGTAGATTTTCAAATATAACTGGACTGACGAACCTTGGGACTAGGACTAGTCCTGCAATTTGTTGAATCGAACATTGGGAATAAATTATAACGTAACAAGTGGACAAGCTCGTATTAATTATAATGTGACAAGTGGATAAGCTCGTATTAATTATGATGTGACGATGTAATTATCCAAAACCAAAGAAAAAGGGGGAAAAAAAGAACAAAAGGGCTGAAGCCCTTGCTCAGCCAAGCAAAAAATCGCAAAGGGGGGGCTCCTCAACCCCTGCCCCGTGACACACACACGTCGGGAGAGGGTGAGGAAGACGCCGGCGGTGGCACCGGCGACTGGCCGATGCACGCCCGGCCGTCCCCCAACCAGGTCGACGGCCAAACCCGAGCTACAGAGAGAGGCAGACGACAAGAGGAAGGTCGTGGGCTGGGGTCTGGGGACCTCGACCCCGCGCGACCGCCACCAGCACGGTCGGCCTCGCTGGACGCCGGCGACACGACGATGAACGGAGTAAGCAGAGGAAGAGAGAGGCAGCAGCAAAGGGATGAACCGAGCCAACCCAAATCAAACCCTGAACCGGGCCCTTTAGCTTGAATTTGATGTGGGTTTCCTCTTCCTCCTATTTATTGGTAATTTCGATGAAGTTTATTCATTATAGTTCGTTCAGGTTGAATTGGAACTGATTACTAGTGATTTGAAGAAACAGTAGCGTAAACTGAACGATGCCTAGTATATATGTATATATCTTGATTGAACTGGACAAAAGTTTATCGATTATATAAAATTTATTCGATTATATATATATATATATAGTTTATCGTTCATATGAAATTTATCGACTATATGAGGTTTATTCGATCATATAATGTTTATCAATTTATATGTCAAGTTTAATGATTATATGTCGTTTATCGATCATAGAAAGTTTATTGAGTATCTAAAGTTTATCGAAAGATATGTAGTTTATTGGTTAACTAAAGTTTATTGATTTATATGTAGTTTATTGACGCTACATAGTTATCGATTATATAAAGTTATCGAATATATAT